>JAPXFQ010001436.1:0-665999 GCA_028564705.1 Apricaphanius iberus
TCAAACTGTTTTATTGAGAAATCAGACATGAGAATTACAACCTCAACAATACATGTTTGTTTTCTTTTTTTATGTGAACATAAAACACAAAGACAATACAAAATTAAAACAAAACAAAAGTGACATAAATAAGGACATTCTCAAGACCCAATCACCTCCCCCAACCCACCCTCCTCCCCATTTCCTGGGACTTACATCTGATCACATCGATAATCAAAACAAATCATCTTCAAATAGGGTTATTAATATATTGCTGAAGGGGTTGCCAAGTTCTGTTGAATCGCTTTAAGTTATTTGCTAATGAGAACCGTACTCTTTCCAAATGAGAGAGCCTCACCAGTTCCTCCAGCCACAATTTAACCGACGGAACCTCTGGTTTTTTCCAGAACATCAACACTAGCTTTTTTCCTATGATAAAGGCATAAGATAATAATTGTCGTTGGTATTTATTAAGTTGAGAAAGCTGAACAGAAACTCCGAGTATAATCAGAAGTGGGTCCAGCCTCAACTCTATACGCAGCATATCTGATAAAGTTTTAAATATGCCAGACCAAAATGGGGTTAATTTTGTACACAAAGAGTAAGAATGGAGAAGCGTAGCTTCTGCAATATGGCATTTGTCACACAGTGGGGATGTGTTAGGAAAAATTTTATGCAGCTTCACCTTACAGTAATGAAGCCTGTGAATAATTTTAAATTGAATAAGACAGTGTCTAGAATTGGCAGAACACTTGTGAATATTCTCCAGTGCAGCCTTCCAAAGTTCATCACTTATCTCCGTTCCTAATTCCTGCTCCCAGCCTGATCTAAGGCCTTGCATGGACGGCGAGGAGCTGGATAATAACACATTATAAATCTGGGAGATTAGATGTCTTTCTCCACCACCCAGCTTAAAGAGTTCGTCAAATTCGTTAGGTAATATATTCTCTAAAGTGCGCATGTGTTTTTTGACATATGCTCTGACCTGTAGATATCTAAAATGATTGTGTTTATGGAGACCAAATTTGGCCTGAAGTTGAGAGAAAGAGGCAAAATTACCACCCACCAGCAAGTCACCAATAGTCCTGATACCTAAATCTTTCCATTGTGTATAACCTGAATCTAAAGTGGAAGGAACGAATGAAGGATTCTTTGCTATTGGTAATAAGGTAGAAATGGATTCAATACCAAACTGGGATTTTATCTGTTTCCAAATACGTATAGTACTGTGAATGATGCAGTTATTGTTGTATGCCAAGGTATCTGTACTTGTGGGTGACAGAATAAGAGCGCTAATTTCATAAGGGCTGCAGTCTTCCTTTTCCATTGTGATCCAATTGGATTGTGTAAAATTACGATCTAACCAAATTGTAATGGTGCGCAGCGTACAAGAGTAATAGTAAAATGAAAAGTTTGGGAGGGACAGTCCGCCCTCTACTTTTGCCTTGCAGAGATGAGCTTTGCTAATTCGGTGAGTTTTATAGTCCCACAGAAATGGAACAATTATAGAATCAAGTTTCTTAAAAAATTTCTTAGGTAAAAAGATGGGAATATTTTGAAACAGGTAAAGGATCTGAGGGAGAAAAACCATTTTTATTGCATTGACTCTTCCCACTAGGGAAATGGGAAGAGATTTCCAAAACTGGATGCTATTTTGTAGCTTCACCACAAGGGGTGAGAAGTTAGCTTCATAAAGTGAATTAAAGTCCCTCGTAATCTCTATTCCAAGGTAAGTAAACTTATCATTAGCAATTTTAAATGGCGTACTTTCCAAGATCGAAGAGTCTTTGAGCTTAATTGGCATCAGTTCACTCTTAGACCAGTTAATCCTATAACCAGAAAACCTCCCAAACTGAGAGATTGTGTCTAGGAGGGTTGGTATGGTACACTGAAGATTGGTTATGAACAGTAGGATATCATCCGCATATAAGGAAATTTTATTTATAGTCCCTTTAGTAATGTATCCTTGCACAAGCGGGTTGGCACGAATTGATTGAGCAAGGGGTTCTAGGGCTAGGACAAAAAGTAAGGGTGAGAGTGAGCAGCCCTGTCTGGTGCCCCTATGTAATTGAAATGCAGGAGATAGTGTCTTATTAGTGACAATTCTAGCACAAGGTTTATGGTAAAGGATTTTTAACCATTTTTCAAAGTGTTCACCAAGATCATATCTTCTCAGGGTTGCAAAAAGGTAGGGCCATTCTATTTGGTCAAAAGCCTTTTCCGCGTCGAGGGAAAGGACAGCCAAATCAGAAGTTTCCTCTTTCTGAGAGTAGATCACATTATAAAGACGTCGCAAATTAAAGAAAGAGTGTCTGTTTGGTATAAAACCCGTCTGATCGGGGTGAATCAGTTTATCCATTAATAAAGTCAATCTATTAGCTAGAATTTTGGCTAGAATCTTCTGATCATAGGTCAATAGCGAAATTGGCCTGTAATTACCTACTTCCTCAGGATCCTGATCCTTTTTTGGTATTAGTATTATTGTGGCTTCTCTCATAGTAGGCGGTAGGATGTTATCTGAGTTTGCTTGGGTGTACATTTTTAGCAAATAAGGTGATAATAGGTCGCTAAATTCTTTATAAAATTCCCCAGGATATCCATCAGGACCAGCTGTTCTCCCACTTTTCAGTGATTTGATAGCAACCTGAATATCTATGCATGAGAGATTTGCATTAAGAGAACTCTTGTCTTCCTGAGTTAAAGTTTGGAGATCACAGCTATCTAAAAACGTCTGTATAGTTAAATCATCTTTCACAGCCTTGGAAGAGTATAGTGATTCATAAAACTGTTTAAATCTATGATTAATGTCTTTGTGTGAAGTTAAGACTTCTCCATTTTCTGATTTAATTTTGTTAATTGTGCGGTCACTTTCCATTTTCCTTAATTGTCTAGCCAATAACTTATTAGGTTTTTCCCCAAATTCAAAATATTTCTGTTGAGTAAAAATGAAAGCTCTAGTAATGTGGTCTGACAATAATTGATTATATTTGTACCTCAGCGAGAGAATTTTTTTGTGAGTTTCTGTGGAAGGTTGCGTAGCATTATCCTTGTCCAGACGCCTAATTTGTTGCTCTAAATCCACCAATTCTGCACGATTCTTTTTCCTCTTTGCTGCTCGAAAAGATATAATTCCTCCCCTTAAGTAGGCTTTCATAGTTTCCCACAGTATTGAAGGAGACGTTCCCGGAAGGTCATTCATTTCAAAGAAAAACGTAATCTGCTCTCTGACAAACTTACAGAATTCTGGTTCCTTCAATAGTTGTGGGTCTAATTTCCATGTTCTTTCAGTTTGGTTCACATGATCTAATTGTAAATTTAGAGAGAGTGGGGCGTGGTCTGAAATTGCTATATTGTGATATTTTACTTCACTAGTATAGGGCAATAATTTTGCATCTATCATTAAATAATCAATTCGTGTGTACACATTATGAACATGTGAGTGGAATGAGTAGGCTCTCCCTTGAGGGTTAAAAATCCTCCAGCTATCAAACAAATTAGAATTATTTAAGTATTCCTTAAGGAAAATACTAGCATTAGAGGTCGATGTTCTACGTGTTGACGAGCGGTCTAAATATGGATCTAAAACAAGATTCAGGTCCCCTCCAATAATTAGATTGGTCTGCGAGATGTCAGGTATTTGGGCTAAAACATGTTTGTAAAAAAGTGGAGAGTCTATGTTGGGGCCATATATATTGACCAGAGTTATAGGAACAGAGTACAATTTTCCTACTAATATTAAATATCTGCCTTCCCTGTCAGCTATGGTTGATTTATGGGTAAAAGGTGTACCTTTTTTGAATAATATTGCCACGCCTCTAGCTCTCACTGCACAAGTAGAATGATAAGCTTGCCCTGTCCACCTGCATCTCAGTTTTATGTGCTCATTCTTATTAAGGTGAGTTTCCTGAAGGAAAATTACATCACTGGACAGTGTTTTTAGGTGTGCTAATATCTTACCCCTCTTAACAGGATTATTCAAACCTTTAACATTCCATGTGACCAAGGTAATTTGTCCGCCTTTCTTTGTTTGTGTTGTATTAACCTGCATAGCTCAGAATAGAATGAAAAAGAATATAGAGGTCCTCATAAGTGTAAAAGGGATGATTATACATCATATATAAGTCCCAGCCCACCCCAAACAAAATACTCACTGTCTTGCCTATACTAAGAAGAATCTGCAAAGTAAGGCGCGACCCCTCTAAGGAAGTAATAAAGAAAAAGATAACCGAAACACTCACACAACAAAGACACATTAACCTACTTAACTAACAACTTCCCTTACTACTAACTCCTAATTAGAAGTTGAAAGAGCTCTGCAAGAATATACAATTCAAGCACCAAACCAACATCTGAACGGTTGAAAAAAAAAATGGTCTGAAAAATATATATCAAGATATATAAACTACCTATTTATAACTATCAGCCCACTTCAGATTGACAACGAAATTTAAGGCAGCTAATTATGTAACCAAGATGAAGAATCTAAACATTATATAAAGTTAGCTGGATAAACATCCCAGGAAAGTCCAACATTGAGTACTACCAGAATCCAGCCACTCCACATCCTCGTTAGGTGTCCGCCACGGGGTCATCTGCATCGCCTCCACCCGTACCAAAGTGGAGCTCCGCGAATTTCTGGGCTTCCTTCGCGTCTGTGAACATTGTTTCTGTTCCTCTGAAAGTCACTCTCAGCTTTGCGGGATATAAAAGTCCATACCGAACTCCCGGCTTGTCCCGAAGAAGTGCTCTGACACCGTTAAATGCAGCTCTGCGTTTCGCGATCTCGGGGGTGAAGTCAGGAAAGATGTGGATCTTCTGTCCGCGGTAGGCGAGGTCTCTCTGAGTCATGGCCTTCCGGAGGATCATTGTAACGTCGCGGTAATAATGGAGTCTCACCACCAACGCCCGAGGAGGTCCCGTGTCGTCTGGGCGCCTTCGTAGGGCTCTATGAGCGCGGTCCACCAGCGGTAAGTCATCCAGAGTCAGCACGTCTTTGAGGAGCTGTGAGACGAATACGTTCAGTTCTGCGCCTTTCTCTGCCCCTTCTTTTAACATTGCAATCCGTATATTTTGTCGTCTGGACCTTCCTTCAAGATCCATGTATTTTTCTGTTAGCTGATTCGTTTCTGTGCGTAGACGTTTTATCTCCGACTCTAGCTTTGTTATGGCATCTGCTGACTGTGTAGCCGCTCGTTCTAGCTCAGCAATGGTTGCGCCATGTTGTTCGTTGGACGTTTTCAGGACTTGAATAGCATTTTGAGTCTCGGTCTTGAGGGTGAGGAGTTCTCCTCTAATAGTGGCGGACACCTCTTCGATGCGAGTGTCAATTGTCTGACAAATTTCGAATTTGGTGGCTTGTAGCTCTGTGCGGAGAGAATTTATAGCATCTAGGATGGTAGCATTAGCCATCGGGTAGCTACCTTCAGGCGAGTCCGGGGCGGCTGGGCCCGATTCTTTCGCTTTCTTGTCCTTGTTGGAAGCATGCATCCTCAAACTTGCTTTCTTCATGTCCTAATGCAATTAAATGAAGACTAGACTTTTCTCTCTCCCAATCTATAATAGAGTTGTCCAAATGTCGATTTAGTACCAAAAATATTTCTAAATTTGCAGGAGCTCCAGGGAAACGCTGCCTACTCCTCCATTGCTCACTAGCGTGGTCAGCACAGAATTTCAGAGAGGCTGGGGACACTCCGTCTGGTCCCTGAGCCTTTTTAATTTTCTGTCTCTGAAATAGCTGGCGCACGTCCTGTTCGCAGATCGTCAAGGCAGGTACGTGGGTGGTTTGGGGTGAAGCTGGGTCTTTTGTGATGGAGATGGTGGGGGAGGTGGGAGGTGTGAAAGTCCTTTCAAACCTGGAAAAGAAGTCGTTGAGGTCCTCAGCCAGGCGGGGGCTCTCCACAGGGTGGGGGGATGGTCTCCTACAGTTAGTAATGGTCTGCAGGTAGCTCCAAACTGCAGAGGGGTCGTTAGCAGAAAAACGGTCCTTAAGCTTAGCACTGTAGTTCCTCTTTGCTGCTTTGATCCCTCTTGTCAGCTGGTTCCTGGCCTGTTTGTACAGGTCCCGATCCCCACTCCTGTAGGCCTCCTCCTTGTCCTGGCGTAGCCGTCTCAGTTCTGCAGTGAACCACGGTTTATTGTTTTTGAATGAGCAGAAGGTTTTGGTCTGCACACACATGTCCTCACAAAAGCTGATGTAGGATGTCACAGTGTCGGTCAGTTCATCCAGGGATGAAGCCGCTGCTTCAAAGACGCTCCAATCAGTGCAGTCAAAGCAGGCCTGTAGCTGCATCTTTGACTCATCAGTCCATCTCCTCACAGTTCTTACTACAGGCTTAGCAGATTTCAGCTTCTGCCTGTAAGATGGGATGAGGTGGACCAGGCAGTGGTCGGAAAGTCCCAAAGCAGCACGGGGGACAGAGCGATATGCATTTTTTATTGTGGTGTAGCAGTGATCTAAAGTGTTCATGTCCCTGGTGGGACACGTCACATGTTGTTTATATTTAGGCAGTTCAAGTTTGAGATTAGCTCTGTTAAAATCCCCGAGAGCACATTTAAGGTAAGATTGTGGCAGACCACCAGGAGGCTCCACTCACAACCAGAGAAGAGGATGTTTACATTCAAAAAAGAGATACATTTTTTGGCGCAATGATGGAATGTTTTAAGTGTTCTGTTCTTATGGAGGCGGAAAAGTATCATAAGTAGTAACCTCAAGCAGGATTTTTCACAAATGCACATGCTCATTTGGAAATGCACACGGTCTGTTTCACAAATGCACATGCTCAGGTTCACAAAATATAATTTTCAGGAACACTTGTAATATAAATTCACAAATGCACGCGATTAGGTTCACAAACACACACGATCTGTTTCACAAACTTACACAATAGTTTCAAAAATGCGCACAATCTCCCCGTTTTAAACAGCGATTTTGGTTCCTTCTGGCACCCAAAAAAAAGGCTTTGTTAAATGCTGCGCTGCTTGGATTCAAAACCACAACAACAAGGATGGCAAACCGGCCCCCTAACCACTATGCTACAGCCACAACATGAAGAGCACAAGCAGTCAGTGTGGTAGAAATCTGGGTGTCTGAGAGGCCCTGGATGAGAGAATAAAACAAAAGTGTCAGCCATATTCGTACATAGTTTATTTTATGTGCATGGAGGGACTCGTGATGAGAACCCTGGAGCTTCAGCACAGATGCATGAGTTTATATAGTAGTCAGCCACACCCTATTGAATCAGCTTCTGTCCGATCATTACATCATACAGTTATGGTAGGATAACTACACTCTGTTCTATGCATCAGAGGATAATCACAAGACCAATCACAGAACAACGTGGAATAGGTAAACACAAGATGTGTCATGAGGCAATAATGGATGTTTCACTTCAGTAGTCAGCAGTAAACAAAAGATATCATTTGACAATCAGAGGGTATTTTGTATAATGTGTCAGAAAGAGAATCACTGGACATGAGATGGTCACAAGGGAATATGAGATGTTTACAGACAATAGGTCCCTGTTTGTACTTTATCATATCAGTATAAAATTTTATCTAGACTTGAGTAACACAGTCAGAATTAAAAAGGCATCAGCACTAATTCAAATAAGAACTATGTAATAAAAGAATGCTTACAATAAAGATTCCCACTACATCATTAACACTAACTCACATAAGAATTAACTTTATCTAAGACGTAAGAGAAGGCAATAAATGTTACCATTACATTCCCTTCTTCTGGTGATAATATGACCAAATAAATAAACAATACATCAAAATAAAGGTGACCCATTGGTCAGGGTTTTAAGACAATAGAGCATTACATTTTGATCAGAAAAGAAACTAAAAGGTTTAAACGTTTTTTTGAGTGTTCTTCAGAGGAGGTGCATCATTTTCACAATTTAGGACAGCAAGTCATAAAGTGTTATATTCTAATCAGGCAAAAATAAAAAACAAAAGGTTTAACACTTCCTCGTTGTTCGGAATAAATGAACAGCATTGATCACCAAAATAAAATAAATACCACATTTTTCAGCTAATAACATGTCTATTGTAATTCTGTTTTGGAAAGTTGCTCATGAACTGCTTCAAAACCATCACGAGTGTAGTTGTAATTTTTTGGACATTATAATAGATGTAATTGATTCTATCAACATTTTTATGAATATCACCGGCAAATTGATCATTCCCATTAGCAATATAAATTAGGTCAGATTCTTCAAAGAACTATTGATCTTTTAGCTCTGTGATGATTAGCTTCCTGGTCTTTAGTGTCAAAATCAGTAAACATAGTAACAGGCATAATTAAGTTTACAAGAGTACATAAACCTGCACTAAAAGGTATTAACAGAACTTACATTTTACCTTTATTTGCTTTAGTAAAACAGGTGAAATTATTTAAGGCCACACTGAAATTGAAGTAAGGAGGAGCAATTGTTTTATCTGTTAGAGAAAAAAGGATTTTCCTGAAAAGGAGCTGTTGTGTGGTGTATTAGGGCTGGCCTAAACAAACAACACAGTTGCCACCCACAGTTTCATCAGTTTGTCGTACCATAAGCAGCCAGTTATTAATGTCTTTTCCCGAAAGTCCAGTAGTCGTTTAGTAATTTCATCAGGAGTTGTGACGCTCTCGGACTAAGATCGTAGATCTGTCCCAGGAGCAAAAAGTAGTAATCCTTTTTTTCTGACAAAGTGTAATGTCACCAATTTTTTATAAATTCCACTGAAGATGCATTCAGTATGGGGTTTACACAGGTATTGTCCAGTAATCCATAATCAGGTCTGATGTCGGCTTTGATGAGGTTAACTTTGAGGATTAAGGATTTTGTAGGTGTCATTTGTAGTAGGGGTCGAAGGTGGTCCTTCTCAGGGACATATCATAACATCAGTTCCTTTTTTGTCCTCACACAAGGAGCGAGAGATTGTTTTGTTCCATGGCAGATGAGCTTGTAGCGTGGCAGCTACGTGTAGCAGTAGGGGCACAGATTCTGAGAACCCAGGTGGCGCGTTCAGCAACCTTCACCTCTGTTTGGGTAGTCAGCAGGATCCTCTGTCTGGCAGGGGAGAGCTACTCTAAACCTGAGAATGAATGTCTGACAAAGGTTTGGCAAAAAACAATTTTTGAGCTCTAATTTTGGGCCCTTAATGAATTTAATAGTTAATGTAGTGACCTATTCCCTCCTTTTGACATAGTCATGTGTCAATTCTACATGAGGAATAAGATTAAAAGAAAAGAAATAGGGCAGTATGTAGAAAGTGCACTGATTTTCAGATAGAGAAAAAAATAGAGCACAGCATGTTGCAAGCTAGAGAAAGGCTGCAGGTCAGGGGAACATTATTTAAATCTCATTTACAGGTATAACACAGGTAACATAATACAGATAATCAGATTACATAAAACATATTGTTGGAAGTATCAGCTAAGCTGTCAGTTGCACAATAAACAGAAATTTTCATCTTTAACATTCAATGAGTAGCAGTATGTAAAGTTTTCGCCTTAGTCTGGAAATGAAAAAAGTCTGTGTGTGTGTGTAACAGTTTATGTAGTGTGTGTGTGAGAGACCTCGTTTACAGGTGCTGGTAGGGGTCTGCTGCTTCACTTTCTCCCATCACCCCACCTCAATCTGGATGAGTCCATGGTGGATATTGTCTCTGTCACGGCCTTTTCCTCGCCCTCTGCCTCTCCTGGAGCTGTAAAGTCTTGTCTTGAATAGGAGCAGATTCCCTGTCAGGTCCCACTGCATTAGGAATGGGAGCCAGAGCCGTTCTGATTCTGGGGACTCACTGGGTAGGGCTGCAACTGCTGCGTGTTGCAGGGGAATCAGCCTTGGTGTCTTTTTGTCTCTTTTCCTTCTTGGGTGCAGTTTTCTGCTCTCCTGAGCAGAGTGTAACATTAGCAACAGTCCACCACATTGTGTAGGAAGTCTTGTTGACCTCAGTGTGTGGCAGCATGCCTTCCAGGGCTGCTGAAGGGGGGGGGGGGTTGTGCAGCTGCAGGGGTGGAGACTGAGCAATGCTGGCTGAGGTGGGGAACAAGTCATTTTCCTCTTTGGGAGGGTTTAGTTTCTGGTTTCTGCTGTCGTAGATATTGTAGAGTGGGGCATTTCAGCTTGAGGGGCGGGGGGACTTGGTGTTGGGGTGGTATGTTGTCCATGGTGTGGTTGATGTGCAGGAGAGGTGGAGTTCAGGGTTTCGGTTTAGCAGCAGCCCTCAAAGCGCTCTGGAAAAGAGGAAGATAAAGTAGAAGCAGTATCAGGGGTTTTTTTTATCAGTCTCTATGTCCTTTAAGAGTCATTTTTTCTTCTTTTGCAATTAAAAAAAATCTTTCAACATCACTTGCTGTATTCTTTCTAATATAACAGAGTTTTCTTTCCATAAAACTTGCTTTTTCTTTTCTAGACTGTTTCTAAGTTTCTTCAGTTGAGTCTGACTGGAGGCCCACCTTCAGGAAATACATATTTCATATTCACATGATAGATAATTACAAATCTTACCATTATAAATTATGTTACATTATGTCTTTTTTTTTCTTTTTTACATGATTCATAAAACCAATTCAGGTTCCCTTGGGAACAAAACACATTCACTCCAATATTTTAAATAACCACATAAATCACCATATTTCTTTTTCATTTGACATATAAGAATAGATTTAGGGAAATTGGATGAACCTTGTTTTCCCTTTAACATTACCCATATTAATAAATATAATGTGCTAAGGAAACTGGATAAAACTTCAACAGTAGTTCTTCCGTTCACTGACTGTAGCTGAAAAGCTGAGCGTTCAAATTTTCCTTGTCCTTTATAATAATATTAATATTATAATATTACAGGTTAGAATTTAGTTTTTTGTCCTAAATTATAGGCAGGACTTCAATATAGTCCAATATTTTAACTAAAGAATGCAATTAATTTAGCTCACCAGGCTTTGTCCCTCAGACAATTTTAGGCACGGTCCTTGTTGCAGTCGATCAGAACACTGGACTGAGTCTCCATTCTCTTGAATTCTTAAGCGAGGTCCGGAGATGGGTGCAGAAAACATCCAGGCGTCCCCTCAGTCAGTGTCCGGCGGACATGCACAAGACCTGTTCAAGTGACGCCAAAACTGTGGTGGAAATCTGGGTGTCTGAGAGGCCTTGGATGAGAGAATAAAACAAAAGTGTCAGCCATATTCGTACATTCGTTTATTTTACGTGCACGGAGGGACTCGTGATGAGAACCCTGGAGCTTCAGCACAGATGCGTGAGTTTATATAGTAGACAGCCACACCCTATTGAATCAGCTTCTGTCCGATCATTACATCATACAGTCATGGTAGGATAACTACACTCTGTTCTATGCATCAGAGGATAATCACAAGACCAATCACAGAACAACATGGAATAGGTAAACATAGGATGTGTCATGAGGCAATAATGGATGTTTCACTTCAGTAGCCAGCAGTAAACAAAAGATATCATTTGACAATCAGAATGTATTTTGTATAATGTGTTAGAAAGAGAATAACTGGATATGAGATGTTCACAAGGGAATATGAGATGTTTACAGACAATAGGTCCCTGTTTGTACTTTATCATATCAGTATGACTAAAAACAAGGTTTTGGATTGCGCTGGTAGGTTTGCTAGATACACTGCAGTGAATCGGTTAGGATTCCAAAAATCAGTCTTCTTAGAGCTTCAAGTCCTTTAATTACTGAATTGGGTCAGGTTCCAGGACCGGACAATTTACAGTTCCAACTGCAACTCTCTGTTCGGGTGTCTTTGTGAGAGTATGGTGAGATTTCCCCACGATGTAGGTACACCAGTTTGTGAGGGTAAGTTGAGGGGTCCCCACGATGCAGATAAACAGGTATGTGGGTGTGCAAGTATTTACGTGCAGTTGTGTGTGTCCGCTGGCGCACAAAATGGAGAGAAAAACTGCATACTGCATACTGTCCTTCAGCTGCCCGTCCCATTCGCTCCCACAGCTGCTGCTGTCTTCTTTTCCTCCTGCAGCAGCGGCGGAGCTCCTCTCTTAAAGGGCCAGCACCCATTGCTTAAAGGCAGCCTTTTTAACAATAACATTTTGTCTAGACATGAGTAACACAGTCAGACTCTAATTCAAATAAGAACTATCTATGTAATAAAAGAATGCTTACAATAAAGATTCCCAGGGTATTTCCCGGCTCAAATTGAGGTAGAGGTGGTACCATCCTGACCATGCGCCAACACATGCATTAATTCTGTGCATTCAACTGACCCACTGTTTTTAAAGGCAACATATTTTTTGTTAAGCGTTCTAATAAGAATATGTCATGTCATGTTAAAGAATTATTTTATTAAAACAATATACATACAAAAATAAGGAGCCAACTTTAAACTGAAATTGCATTAAGTTGTAGGGATTTCTCCACACATCTGGCAGCCAGACATGAACTATTATTATTAACTTTAATTAATTATTATCTATTCACAGTCTATTATTATTATGTTTCATGTTTCATCAAAATAAGCACATCTTTATTCAATTAATAACAGTTGAAAGCCAAAGGATTACGTGTTGTTTCTCAAATGCCAGACATTAAAAATGCACATAAAGCACAATGATGGCAAATTTATACGTATCCGCACCAGAAGAATATGCACAACAATAAATGTGTTACCTTTGCAACCTTTGCTGTTTTTGCCTGTTCTGTGCAGAGAATCTTTAATCTAAAATTTACAGATCAGATTCCTGCAATAAAACTGGTACCTGCAGCTAATCTGCTGTTTTAGGTGGACACATCAAATCTCTCTCTCGGAGCGCTGGATGCAAAGATAGCGAGAATAATCTGCATTCAGCGCAAAGTTGGAGAGATTTTCAGAATCTCTCCATACAATGGAAATTAGGAGTCAACCAAAAATATTATATTAATATTTTTCACTCATCCACAGTAAAGAAAAAACTTCCGCCAGACCCATGGCATTCAGATTATTATTATGTTTGTTTTTTTCATCTTGAAACGGTACCTCCAACATTGCAGAACGTTTTTGGACCAGAAAGGAGTCTGTAAAAATCTTAAAAAGTAGCATCTGCGCAGAAAGAAAACATGACAGTGTGCGCGGTAGGAGAGAGGAGTATTTACTGTTGAAATAAACATATTTGTTTATCTACTCTTCACATTTAATAAATATATTTTCTCTTCCTGTTTACCAGTGAATTAGACAGGAGGAAAGAACTTATATTATCTCTATAATATGTTTAGATCCATAAATGTGATCGCATTTGTAATCTGCAGTACTTTATTTAGAAAAATTGCCTTTAGTTTCGCAAAGGACTGGATCGCTCGCAGCTCGCACGGTAGGTCCGACGAAACGATCACTTCACAGCGCTCATAAAAAGTGTCCTGTCCTGCATTCTGACCATAATTCTGACCCTCGCCAGTCCCTGCCTGTGATTTTCACATCTTGTCCCAACTATGATTACCTTCTAACTGCCTGTTACAATAATTTGTCTGCCGTTTCACCTGGATTCAACGTTACTCTGAGACGGAGGATGTTTGAAAAAAAATAAACATGACATGCTTGGATGCAAAAAACAAAATATTTGCCTGGTTGAAGAGCCGAGGGGAAATCAGGACACCAATAGGACCAACTAGCTGAAAAATCCCATTTTTACACTTCTTTTTCTGCGTTTCGCCGGCACACCGCTGGTGATACAACGCCCCGCGTAGTGGTGCAACGCTGCAACTGCAGTTAAAATAACAACCATATAGCTCACGGCAGAGCGATAAAAGGCTGGGGCGGCAAGGAAATTAGCTGGAGGCGGCCGCCACGCAAATATGAAGGCAGGAAAAACCCTGATTCCGACTACATCATTAACACTAATTCACATAAGAATTAACTTTATCTAAGACGTAAGAGAAGGCAATACATTTTACCATTACAAAAAAAGGCTTTGGTAAAATGCAGCACTGCTTGGATTCAAAACCACAACAACAAGGATGGCAACCCTGCACCCTAACCACTACGCTACAGCCACAACATGAAGAGCACAGGCAGTCAGGACATATTATCACCCAAAGAGAACACCACACCGTTACACAGTTGATCAAACCGGGGGAATAGCTTGCGAATCTGTGTGCACAGTTTAATAAACCAAGGAAACGGGTTAGTAATTCATGCCCACTGTTTAATAAACTGAGGAAATGGATTAGTTATCATTGCCGGGGTCCGTACATTTGGCCCACAATGAGGTTGAAATATGTTAGGAGCCATACAATTGGCTGAAAGCGAACACGGCTGGGTAGTGATGAATTTGATTGACAGATTTCTTAGCCAAAAGTGACATTTGTTGTCTCTTCACGCTAGGCGAGTCTCAGAACTCACCAAATGGAATTCTCTCACGCATGCAGAGAGGTTTACAAATGAGAAGTGGTGGGTTCATGCACATTCAGGGATTTATATGATCTGTGAGTATATATTTGAAGCTTCTGTCAAAATCATATATGTGAAACAGCCTGTGTGCATTTGTGAAACAGGTCGTGTGCATTTTTCAAACAGATTATGTGCATTTTTTAAAGAGATTGTGTGCGTTTATGAAACAGATCGTGTGCATTTGTGAACCTCATCGTGTGCATTTGTGAATTTATATTACAAGTGTTCCTGAAAATTATATTTTGTAAACCTGAGCGTGTACATTTGTGAAACAGACCGTGTGCATTTCCGAATGAGCATGTGCATTTGTGAAAAACCCTGCGGTTTTTTTATTACTCATGATACTTTTCTGCTTCCATACATCCTGACTTACCGTTGGCAGTTAGAGTTGATTAATGAGCTGATCGGATCTAGCTGTGTTGTCCTTTCATTCCTCCACATTAGTTACCCCGTTTTTCTAAATGTCCAAAGGTGAAGCCAGCTCCTCTCAGGTGATGCCTGCTGCCATGGTACATCCACCTGCATACCCGGGTTCTTTTTCCATGGCTGTGAAGATTCCAGACTTTTGGCTGCATGATCCATCTTTGTGGTATTTCTACGTAGAGGCACAGTTTGCTCTTCGTGGTATTTCCTCGGATGACACAAAATACCACTATGTGGTTGCCACGCTTGACCCGCTATCAACCCGCCGTACGATGCGTCTTCTCCGGAACCCAGGGAAAGTACGCCGCCCTCAAGGAGCTACTGCTTTGCCGTTTCTCCCTCTCTGCCGCAGAACGGGTCGAGAAACTCCTCTCCCTCCCTGGATTGGGTAACAGCTCAGCCCTGGAGCTCATGGACAGCATGTTGTTCCTGCCGGGTACCTATGACAGCGGGTTCTTTTTCATCCACCTCTTCCTCCGACAGCTTTCAACTCAGTTGCAGGCTGTCCAAGCGAACTCCCTGCTGCTGCATCAGAGAGATTACCGCTCCCTAGCTAAAGAAGCCGACCGCATCCTGCTGGTACAAGGAGCTTCGCAGTCCAAGCGGTGGCTCCCGCATCTCCAGCAGCATATACTGAGTCCCTGGCACCGTCCCCAGAAGCTGACGGGCCATCGGTGGTAGCGAGGATCGCTGCACAGAGATGCCATGGATCTGATTCCTGCTACTACCACCAGAGGTTTGGCGCCAAAGCCCGGCGATGTCTCCCGCCTTGCATTTCAAGCTGCAGGGAAACAACACTGCCAACGCTGGGTAGCAGCCATGACTGTTGGGGACAGGGAAACGCTGCTTTGCATTGAGGACTCACGGTCTGGGAGACACTTTCTGGTCGACACTGGTTATCAGATGAGCCTGGTTCCCCCGGCTGGCTCAGATAGGCTGACGGAAGGGTGCAGACTGTCGCTGACTACTGCTCACGGCTCTCCCATCAGAACGTTTGGCGAAAGGTTGGTTACTGTCTGCTTTCATGGTAGAGACTTCCAGTGGAACTTTGTCGTAGCTGCAAGTTAAGTTCCCATCATAGGGGCCGATTTCCTCTGTGTGCACGGACTCCTAGTTGACGTAGCTAACAGATGGTTATTTGACATTGTGTCATTTTCCTCTCTGCCTTGTCTGACCCGAGGAGCTGTAAAGTCAATTCTTGCTAATGTTTTAGCTTCTCAGCACGATTTTCAGTCGTTATTAACAGAGTTTCCTTCACTGACTGTTCCCAACTTCTCCACCGCTGACACTAAGCACGGGATAGAACATTATATCCCCAGCACCGGGCCCCCGGTGTTTGCGCGGGTACGTCACATCGATCCCGGTAAGCTGGCTATTGCTCGCGAGAAGTTCACTAACATGGAGTGTTTGGGAATCGTTCGTCGCTCTAACAGTCCATGGGCTTCACCATTACATATGGTGCCAAATTGAGATGGACAGTGGCGGCTGTACTTAGATTTCTGTCGCCTTAATAACGTCACGGTAAACAATCAATATCTGATTCCCCACATCCAGGACTTCTCTGTCAATCTAGCTGGGAACGCCATCTTTTCTAAAGTTGACCTGGTGCGCAGTCGTCACCAGGTTCTGGTACGTGTGGAGGACACCCCTAAAACAAATCACTCCATTTGGCCTTTTTATGGATGCCTTTCGGCCTTAAAGGTGCCGACCAAACTTTTCAGCTGTTGATGGATTCAGTCTTGCGTAGTTTACCCCTCGTTTTTGTTTATCTGGATGACATCCTGGTGGCCAGCAGCTCTGCTAAACAGCACATGTTCCACCTACGGCAGGTTTTTTCCAACGCCTAGCGGCACATGGCCTGATTGTCAACCCAGCAAAATGCCAGTTATGGTTACCAGTCATAGATTTTTGGGGGAATCACATTTCTGACCGTGGAGCTGTTCCTCTACCCACTAAGAGTGTTAAAGCACTGCAGGAGTTTCCGGGGATGGTTAACTTTTATAACTATTTCATCCCTAGGGCAACACAACTTCTGCAGCCACTTTACTGCGCGCTAAAAAAGGAAAAGGCCACCGAAAATGTGGACGGGACCCCAGACATTCCTCCAAGCATAATGCTAAATCTGCGCTGGCCAATGCCGCCCTTTTGACCCACCCCTTCCCCTCAGCACAGGTGGCTTTAACTACTGACGCCTCTGATGTAGCAGTAGGGGCCGTGCTAAAGCAGCGGGTCGGCAGGGTTTGGCAGCCGCTTGTATTTTTCAGCCGTACACTGAGGGACAACGAGCACAAATACAGCGTTTTTGACAGAGAGTTGCTAGCTCTCTATCTGGCTACACGGCATTTCAAATTTTTCCTCAATCGCCGCCCATTTACAGCCTACGTTGACCACAAACTGTTGATATTTGCCATGTCTAAAATCTCTGACCCCTTGTCTGCATGTCAACAGTGCCACCTTGCTGCTGTCTCTGAATTTACAACAGACATTCAGCATGTGGCTGGCAAATCTCACTTGGTGGCTGACTGCCTGTCCCGTGCTCTGGTCTCCCATGTTTATGTGGGCCTTGATTTCTCTGCTATGGCTGCAGATCAGCGCAATGATGCAAACATCCATAAACTGCTTTCTGAACCAACTGGCCTTATGCTGGCGGACAGACAGGTGCAGGAAGGTGTTTGTCATCTGCTCTGTGACATTTCTAATGGCTGTCCCCACCCTCTGGTTCCGGCTTTATGGCGCCGCTGCGTTTTTGACGCTTTGCATTCTCGCATCTAGGTGTGCGTGCCTCAGTGAAACAGGTCAGTTCCAAGTTTGTTTGGCCTGGATTACGTAAGGCTGTGAAGGAATGGGCTGCAGCATGTGTTCTGTGTCAGCGTGCAAAGGTTCATAAGCACACAAAAGCACATTTTGAACCATTCCCCGTCCCTAGTCGCAGGTTTGATCATGTCCGTGTAGACCTGGTGGGTCCCCTGCCTCCATCTCAAGATTTCACTCATTTCCTTACCATGATCGACCGCAGCACCAGGTGGCCAGCAGTGGTTCCGCTGGCACCTACAACATCTGCTGTGGTGGCTCTGGCGTTTTTATCAACCTGGGTTGCACGTTTTGGCCCCCCTTCAGACATCACCTCTGACAGAGGTCCCCAGTTTGTGTCAGAGCTTTGGTCCTCCATGGCTGACGGCCTGGGGATCAAGATCCACGGCACCACCGCCTACAATCCGCGGGCTAATGTGTTTTGTGAGCAGTTTCACAGGTCACAGGTTGACCGATGGCAACTAGATTGATCAGCTCCCATGGGTTATGCTTGGGTTGTGTTCTGCGGCTAAAGTGGACCTTGGTGCCTCCCCAGCTGAACTGGTTTTAGGCCAGCTGGTAAGTGTTCCAAGCGTGTTTTTTCCTGAGCCCCCCCGCCCCAGTTCAACCGTCCAGCTCAAAGTGTCCCTTTTCACGTTCCTGGTCCTGTACACATACTTGCCAACCCTCCCGATTTTCCCGGGAGACTCCCGAAAATCATTCTCCCGAATTTCTCCAGATATTTGACGGTGTCGCATTTCATGTACACTCCCTGTTTTTAAGGTGAGAGGGATCGAGAAAAAAACTGGTTAGATTTTAAATACGTGAACAGTTTCTTCATTCCGGACATGAAAATCCATCACGTTTGGCAAAAGTTTCCGTTTTGAATCAAAAATAGGTCACCTACCTGATTCTTATGTCTATGAGTAAAAAACAATCAATGACGAACAGCGCAGCAGCGAGCCGCAAGTTTTCAGAAGATTTGATATTTGGTCTGTCAAAAACCAACCTTAGTGTCAAAATAAACAGACTCATTGCTTTCTTAGTTTGTGCTGTGACCAAACTAAGAAAACATACTTTCTCACTCTCTCCTGACACAGACTCCTACGAGTTTTTGGACTGATTAATACTGACTATTCCTAACCTCATAAACTCATCAGCGCTGCTGAGCAGGGGCGTGTCCAGGAGGTTAATAAAGAGGGGCTAAAAGTGTCCAGAATGGGACTGTAGTACCAAAATAAAAGCAGAGGTGTTCTTGTAGTGGGGACCCAATCTGAGCAGACGTCATGTTAAAATTAGAATTTTGCTAAGGTTTATGTGACAATGTGATATGAAAGCATATAAAAGGTTTTTCACCAAAAGTGGAGGGACTGTTTAATTTCTTAACTTACATTATTGCTGTGGACTGTTATTTTGTCATAAGCACTATACAATAAAAAAATACTCTAAGATTCAAGTATTCTAACCCCTAATTTACACCCGGAGTTTCTGGAGTGCGTCATAGCAGCGGCGCAGCTAACGGAGCAAATAGAAACCATGTTACTCTAATAGTTCATTTACACCAAGAGTCCCGCGGGTCGTTTCCTCTGCGTCTTGGAGGCGTCCTACCGTGCCGCACCGCTAACGAGAGGATCGAGCTCTATTTGTGACGCACCTCGCTTTCACAACACGTAAAGTTGCGGAGGAAAAAACGGGCTAAACAGGAAAAACACCCACCCTTCCGGTGTAACGCTTCCGGTAAATTTCAAAATAAAATACACGAGCAGATTAGCGCTAGATTAACTCTGTGAACGTTACGTTTTACACACACATAGGGAGAGACTATTTTGTGTTTTTTTCCAGCATGGATGACGAAAAACCATGACTTGGGAAGAGGTAAGGAGGAAGGAAGTCTACATTTGGCACCCAGAGAGTCCAGACTTCTCATGGGGCCGCACAGGTAGAAAAGTAAAGCTACCGGAAAGAAGCATCTTTGTTTTATTTTGAAAATTTCCAGATGCCGAGCCGTCTGACTTCCTGTCTTCCCCTATCCAAAATGTCGAAATTTACACGTTTCACAGGTGTAGCGTGTAGAAAATATGACTGCTGCGAATATTTAGAAAAGTGCTGCGAGATGATGCTCCTGTGACGGTGCAAACTCGTGCTGCATTTGCCTCCGATGGAAAGGATTATATTGATTACAGCGGTGGCTAACAGCCGCGTATGACGTACTGCTGCTGTAACATGCTCCTGATGCGTGACCAACTGTAGGTGTTTCTAATAACAAATAATTGAAAGTTCGATTTAGTTTAAATGTGGGCCTAAATACATTCTGATTATATTATGTGTGTAAATTATGTATAAACACGCACAATTATTGTAGACAACATATATGTATACGCATAATTATATCAATTTCTTTTTTATCAGAAAAATCTAGAATGTTTTTATTGATTTAGTTTAAAAAGCATATGTTGTGCTTGTTCGGTATCCTGTTGATGCTGTGTGATTTGTGTAAATTAACTGGAAACTTGCTCAGGTGTCTACCAAAAAAATCATATATTTGCTAGACAGCAAAAGGGAGGTGCTCAGCAGCGGCAGTGGGGACTACAAAGGGAGCGATTTTGCTCCGGAATGCAAGGCATGCAGTGGAAATTGGGATGACACCACTGAGCCCTGTTCAGCCCCATTGTAGTAATGCACCACTTTACATCCCCAGTAGTTAACAGCATTGCAACAATGGGAAATTAATTTGATTACTCTGTGACCTAAAAAGTAATGCTGTTAGTAATACCATTATATTTAAACCCTGTTACTCCCAGCATTGGTGAAAATGTATCATCTTCTTAAATTCAGAACAGAAGCAGTTACTGCAGAAAGCAGTGAATGATAAAAATCACTGACCTATCAAGGAAACATGATATTTTGATTCATTTACTGACCAATTCAATAATTCACTGTACCTCTAAAATGCTATAATTAGTGTACATATGCATGGAAAGATAATTATTTGGACTAAATTTAACTGTAAAACATAATAAACAACATGTTCTGTAACAAACACAATATGCATGTCCTGTCTGAGACACTCCCATGTCTGTCATTGTGGCAGGCATCGCTCAAGGGTTTTTTGCTGTTAGGCGTCTGGTCTGTTTGTCTGTCTTTTTTGTGTCTGTCTTCCTGTGTCTTTTTCTCAGTTTTTCTGGAGAATTCCACCGGAAGCCGTATGTGAGCTGAGGACCTGTCCATCAAGCCGGGGGGCGGAGACATCTTCCTGCAGTCTGAATATAAGGAGCTGGCTTTCAGTTCTTCCTTGCCTGAGTGTTGACTCTAATACTCAAATACTGACCTGTGCTCCCTCCAAAAGTTTTTCATTGCATAAATTCTCCTTGTGATCATTTCTCCAGCTTCGTTACAAGCCTTTGTTCATCAGTCCACATCTGACAGTCTTCAGGCTTAAGCTCCTCTGTTTTCCATGCTTCATCTCTGTGCTCAGCCTGCCTGAGCTCCATGCTCACTCCATTCTCCTCTATTCCACCACCTCTGTTTCCCCTGGAACTCAGCAGAAAACTCCCATATTCATACTGGACTCTTAGTTCTCTCTCCCTGAGATTCAACTTACCATCTATCTAATAAGCCTTACCTTCGTTTATCCATACAGTTAAATTCTCTTCAAGACTATGTTTCACCTCTGGACTTCTCCTGAAGCAGTTCTTCATACCTCCATTTTCCTGTGCTGTTTCTGGTTCCTGCAATTTTCATCATCATCAGCAAAATCATCATAATTTAAACAGTGTTTCAATAAAAGTTTATAATTTTAAAGGTCTCATTTACGGGACGTGTCCTTACCGTCCCAACTCAATTCTACGCCCTAGGTTTCTGGTCTCTCACTGAGCCTGTAACAGGATGATTTAGCCTTCAGACCTATACCGGGCAAGCTTATGCCACACACCCGCCAGTCGGACAGTGATTCGGCGCTGCGGTCTTCCCTCTTTACTACTGAGGTACACCTTATTTGTTTCTTTTCCTTCTCTAATATGCTTAAATTCAACGGGTCATCTCGTTTCCCCCCCCCTGCTAAGGCTTTGAGTCCGAACTTTGTTATTCGAATATAATTTGAATGTATTAAACATTTAAGATATTCAAACACCTTTTAGGAATCTCTTAATAGTCTGCAGATTCCGGGTGATTCAGGTTGGAGATTTCGGAAGAACCAGCGATGGCGGTGTCTATGCTAGATATGACTTGGGAAGAAGTATGGAGGAAGGAACTCTACATTTGCCACCCAGTGCCCCCTCTACCTGGTGCCCCCCACCTTGGTGACATCCCATTTGCCATGTTGGGTGATGCAGTCTTCCCACTCAAGACATATCTCATGAGGCCTTACCCCGGACAAAATCTAACTCAAGAGAGGAAGGTATTCAACTACAGACTCTCCAGAGCGAGGATGGTGGTCGAGAATGCATTTGGCATCTTGGCCTCCAGGTGTCGGATTTTTTATAGAAAAATAAATCTACTCCCACAACACGTGGAGTGTTGTAATAGCAGCTTGTATCCTACACAACTTCCTGCTTTCCCCGACAGACAACGTGAGGATGCTAAATGAAGCAGAGCCGGAAGGGCAAAGGATGGCCCCTGTTCGAAACATGGGTGGCAACAGAGCAGGAAGAGCAGCCTGTGATGTCAGGGAGGTTTTCAACACCTTCTTCGATTGTATAATAAACACATTCTTGATTCTTGAATTTCAATAAAATATAAGTAACTTCTTTCAAAAGGTATCTAAGACGGAGTATTAAGGCCATAAAACTCACAAATTCTAACTAAATTAAATCTGAGTATTTTGGGGGGAAATTTACTCAAAAATATTTTTATTTAGTTTACAATTACCCTAATATTACATCATAAGTATCACAACAAGGCTCTATTATGTATAAAAAACAGAAAAATGTTTTTATACTTACCATCTATTCCCATTACTGTGGAAATTTCTGTCCATGCCATCCCTTTTTTGGTGTTGTCCTTGTAGAAAGGATTTGTAGTGTCATAAATGACTTTGTAATTTTGTACTGGCAAATGTACTGGCAAATGTAGACTTCCTTCCTCCATACCTCTTCCCAAGTCATGGTTTTTCGTCATCCATGCTGGAAAAAAACACAAAATAGTCTCTCCCTATGTGTGTGTAAAATGTAACGTTCACAGAGTTAAGCTAGCGCTAATCTGCTCGTGTATTTTATTTTGAAATTTACCGGAAGCGTTACACTGGAAGGGTGGGTGTTTTTCCTGTTTAGCCCGTTTTTTCCTCCGCAACTTGACGTGTTGTGAAAGCAAGGTGCGTCACAAATAGAGCTAAATCCTATCTCTAGCGGTGCGGTACGATAGGACGCCTCCAAGACGCAGAGGAAACGACCCGCGGGACTCTTGGTGTAAATTAACTATTAGAGTAACATGGTTTCTATTTGCTCCGTTAGCTGCGCCACTCCAGACACTCCGGGTGTAAACCTCGGATCACCACTAACATTATTCTTTTGCACTTCGAGGGATTTTGTATATTCCTTGACATAACATAAACTTATAGGCGAATGTAAAACGGACAGAACATAAAACACATACCTTTTGGAGCCATGTTGTAGTCTTTTTTCCTGCCTGTTGTTCATTTATTGACAAAACAACGCGTGATTTTGCTGAGCTCGCATGATTTCGCACTCTCTCGGTGACAGCTGCTTCCCTGCTGCTATGTGCTGCTGACGCCCCCCGTGGAAAGGGCCAAGCAGCAGAATACGCGACTAAAACGTGCTGCTCCTTTAACATGCTGCTTCATGCTGCAGAAAATTCTTGAGAATTTTCACATTCACAGTATCCCCATAGACCTTCCTTTCACTAGCAAGGACCACGCCAGATTGAGAATTTTAACAGTTTATTGAAGGCGTGGATAATTGAATGGTCTGAGGAGGGACATCGTCGGAGACCCAGGGGAAGACTCAGTGTGGGGGAGCAGTCTTCGAGAAATAGTCTTTCCGAACCTGCTCAGAACTCCCAAAAAGTCTTGATAAAGTGATTAACTGAGAAGCGAATGCACGTGGTGTAGATCAGATTATTGCGGATTGAATCTGGATTAATGTTGTCAAATCCCTGATCCCTTATAGGGGCTTAGGTCATTCTGGAGAGATTAGCCCGGTAGTGAATGGGCATTCCGTGGATGGTTTAGATTATTAAGAGTAATTAACAAAGACGCAAATGTGCGCGGTGTAGATCGTGCAGATTATTGCGGATGTATGATCGGTAGGCTGAAGAGGACCAGCGGCCCAAATGTAAATGAGTGTCTCCTGATTGAGAATGGAGATGTCCGAGAGACATGGATGAATTCAAGGGTCGACCCGGAGAACAACGCAGGAAACCGAAATAAGCAAGTAAGAGCATGGACCGAAGAGTTAAGTCGACAAGGGGAGATAGGTAACCTGAATGAAGCGTGAGAATGCAGCGGGTAAAGAGGTCAGAGGTGAGCGGTAAGCGATGAGGGGTGGTGGGTTGTTCTAGCTTTTTAAGACCTTTTAGTAGCATCGGAATATGACTGTGATCGAGGGCTGGACAGGGGCTACCTGTTGTCAATTTGATGAAGAAGCTGATCCCTGACAGATATGATTTAATAATGGATACACCATTAATGGTTTAATGGTGATTTAATGGTGGATTTGCTGGATCGAATGGGAGTGAGAGATGAATTGGCACATAGACAGAGGAATAAGAGAGGGAAAAGGGAGACCGTACGTTACGTGAAAAGCTTTCAAAGCAGTCCAGCCCGACAGGTAA
Organism: Apricaphanius iberus; assembly: GCA_028564705.1. Lineage (NCBI taxonomy): Eukaryota > Metazoa > Chordata > Actinopteri > Cyprinodontiformes > Aphaniidae > Apricaphanius > Apricaphanius iberus. Next base: position 24,374 of record JAPXFQ010001436.1, read on the forward strand.
ACGGAGAGGGAACCAGGTGAGAGGCTGTCGATGATGGAGGTCTGGGAGATTGTGGTGAGGTTGCGGATTTGTGATGTCAGTTGAAGATGGTGGCTAAAAATGGTGGGATCGGAGTTGGACTGAGGTCCGCAGCGGGAGCAAAGGATCTGAACTTCTTAATGGGTGTGGCGAGGTGGCGGACTAGTCAATCGGGCATTTGGGTCGGGTTGTGGGGGCAGGCGCTCCTGGAGTGAGCCCTGCCGCAATAGGAGCAGCAGTGCAGGAACCTGCAGCTCGAAGAAGAGCAGCCCTGCGCATTAAAATTGTTGCAGACAATCCGGCCCCCTTGGTTGAGCAGAGGACGGCCATGTTTGTCGACGCCCCCGAGGGCTGGGGAGCTGGCCTTGGGCTGAGGGAGGGGTTTGGGAATGAACGGGGGGGGGGGGGGGCGGGAGGAGAGGCTCCTTCTCGAGGCGCAGCAGCGTGGCGACGGCGACGAGAGGATGAAGGAGGAGGAGCCCTGCTTGGGTGAGCCGATGCAGTGGCGCGACGGCTTGTGGGCGACGGCTCGAGCCGGAGACGGAGGCTCTGAGGCGAGACGGGGGAGGAGGAAGGCCGGCCCGAGCGACCGCGAGCAGCCAGAGGGATCGGCGTAGAAAACAGATCGAGTTGTGAGATCTGGTGTGACGGAACCGGAACCGGGGAACACCGACCGGATGCCGGCTGGCTCGAACAGAGTCGAACGCGGCGTGAGACTTGTCGAACCACCCGCTGTGGGGATGTTTTGAGAGAAGTCTGGCCGCCGAGGAGCTCGTCGTCCAAATCGGATGGATCGATGCTAAGCGATATGACGTCCATCCTGGGAACGTCAAAGCCGGAATAAGCGAGGTAAGCGAGCACTGACTCTTCGAGGTCTGAACTGATCGCGAAACGATCGAGCCAAACGAGGGATGAAGAGCAGGCAGAGCTTATAAGTGTATCGTGAAGTGATTAGAGATGTAGAACAGGTGCGGGCTACCGGAAGAGTTGGATTAGGACTAACTAGGGTGTACGAAGTGGATCTGAAACGTGGTCCCCGCTCCTGAACCTAAGTCAACATGTTAACTCCATATTATGTGAGAGCAATTTCAACATTTCAGACCTTTTACAAACTGTAAAAAGCCTTCCAGAGTGTAGGTATGCCAATTCAGAAAAAAACAGCATCAGGCTTAAAGGAGCAGGGGGCTGGATTTCTAAAATAAATTATATTCATATTCCGTTTTGTAATTGTATTGGGTAATGAAGCGCCACATTCACCCATTCTAATCAAACCTACGACTCTCCAATTGCAGGACAACTACTCAACCTACTGAGCCACAGTCGCCCGTAGAGAGTGTAAAGTGTAGAGACTACAACCACTAGGCCCTTCATTGTTCCTGGGGGTGGGAACCACTTAGCCTACATGCCTTTTGCAGATCAGTGGGTGGGACTAAACTTACAGAAGCTAAAATAAGTATCCGCCATCTTGTTTGGAAGCTATCAAGCTAATCTAACAAGCTTATGGAGACAGATTTCACGAGAATGGCTGAAGGAGCAACTCACGATATGGAAAAAGAGGATTTTGAAAGTCTGTTGCTCAAAATAGATGTTCGTGGCTATCAGTACGAGCCGCTATATAGCGAAGAGCAGCTGAGACTGATGGAGGAACGGGAGGCGGCGGCTGCAGCGGAAGCAGCAGACCTGACTGAAGAGCACGGCCTTGCTCTAGTTGGTGCGGACTGGTGGTGCCGGTGCTCTCACTGTGCGCCTATGGACACAGAGCTAGAGTCCCGTCTGCTGCAAAGAATTTGAACAATGCTAATTTCTCCTGGAAGAAATGTCTGACGCAGACAAGGAAATGCACGTTTGTCTTGTGAGCCATCCTAGTTTTGCACCGCATATGGACAGAGGCATCCTTGAAACATTTTTCAGAATACCAAAGGTGAACTGGACACGACAGCCTGCAGGGACAAATGGACGTCTGACTGTAAAGTGAGTGTTTCAATTTTATTCAGTGTTTCCCATACACATATATGTATCTGATTGCGACAGAGTAAACAGAGACCAAAAAATAAACACGGACCGTGACATATCACGTTTCTTTTTTCACGCTATTTAAAACACGCAGCATATTTGTTCAGCTGTATTTCTTTTCCCTGCTCTTTCTTCGTCTCTCCTCTATCACACACATACACACAGCACGCCTGTCTGGATCACCTGTGGAAGATGTCCTCTACCTACCTCCCCACGGCCGGCCGACCGCCAGACATTGCTTTCAAATCTGTGGACAATACTGTTATTTATTATTCATTTTGTGAAATGAATGCTATTTCTGAAGCATTATCACAAAATTATTGCGTTAATATGTTACATGAACTGTAAGCTGTTTGTGCATTACCTTTTTTAATGCAGTTTACTGTAGCATTGTTTACTAATGTGGCACGTAAATGCATACATCACTAACTATGTTCTCAATGTCTTGTAGATAAGGACGTCTAACTCTTACCGACACTTCCTCGAATGGGTCCTGCCAGGCGAGAGATTGGGTAGAGGACGTCGTCTCGTTCTACCATCTTGTGTCGTGCAGGCAATTCGTCTAAAATATCCAGCTCCAGATGGCCGGTACTGCGGGCACCAAGAAGTTAAAGAAGCTCAGGAAGAACTATAACATATGTTCATTTTTGTTGTTAAAAAAATTTCTATAAGTTCAATAACAGTCAAGTTGCTGTTGTCCTAATATTGTTGTTCGAAATTTATGTTTGATAGTATGTTGGCTATGGGATGATCTACGTACATTTAATCAGTGGAACTAGTAAACAACTGTTGCCTTACAACAATGGATAGCAAATTAACCGTGTTTTTCAGTCCTATTGTGGCAGTCTTAATTGCAATTTTTTTTGTTCTAAATCAATTCACTCCCAGGTTTAGAATGGTGAACTTTAGTGTAGACAAAAATAATTTAATAACTTATTGAATATAAGAATTCTGTCATGAGTACACAAGACAAAGAACAACACTAAAAACTAAAGCCACAAACGTATACTGTATATACATCTATTACTTACAGAATATCAAAAGGAACAAGATGGTATTGTCCCAGAACAGTAGTAATGAAGAATGAATTTGAATTCGGTGCAATGTGAAGAAGTCTCAGAAGCGGCTTTTGAATGAAGCTTTGGCAGTCTCTTTGGATGGTTTTGGTAGAGGGGCAATATTGGGTGGCAAATCCAGGTTGTGGCAGGGCAAGTGAGGTAATTTGGGATTTGTATTTGATGTTGACATTGCGTCTACTTTCAAGTACTCTCTCGATGAGATCTCCAACAAAATGTGTTGTGTGTGCCGTGAAGATATTTTTTCGGTAGCCATTACTTGGATTTGTTGTAGTAGACTTGATTGAACCGTACTTCTGCTATAAATGAAAAGGAATATAATGAAACCAGAAGAAGAAGAAAAAAATATCTGAATAAAATTTTTTAGCAGTAGAGTTGTCTCCCCAATTAATATATATATATACACTACCGTTCAAAAGTTTGGGGTCACATTGAAATGTCCTTATTTTTGAAGGAAAAGCACTGTACTTTTCAATGAAGATAACTTTAAACTAGTCTTAACTTTAAAGAAACACACGCTATACGTTGCTAATGTGGTAAATGACTATTCTAGCTGCAAATGTCTGGTTTTTGGTGCAATATCTACATAGGTGTATAGAGGCCCATTTCCAGCAACTATCACTCCAGTGTTCTAATGGTACAATGTGTTTGCTCATTGGCTCAGAAGGCTAATTGATGATTAGAAAACCCTTGTGCAATCATGTTCACACATCTGAAAACAGTTTAGCTCGGTACAGAAGCTACAAAACTGACCTTCCTTTGAGCAGATTGAGTTTCTGGAGCATCACATTTGTGGGGTCAATTAAACGCTCAAAATGGCCAGAAAAAGAGAACTTTCATCTGAAACTCGACAGTCTATTCTTGTTCTTAGAAATGAAGGCTATTCCATGCGAGAAATTGCTAAGAAATTGAAGATTTCCTACAACGGTGTGTACTACTCCCTTCAGAGGACAGCACAAACAGGCTCTAACCAGAGTAGAAAAAGAAGTGGGAGGCCGCGTTGCACAACTGAGCAAGAAGATAAGTACATTAGAGTCTCTAGTTTGAGAAACAGACGCCTCACAGGTCCCCAACTGGCATCTTCATTAAATAGTACCCGCAAAACACCAGTGTCAACATCTACAGTGAAGAGGCGGCTGCGGGATTCTGGGCTTCAGGGCAGAGTGGCAAAGAAAAAGCCATATCTGAGACTGGCCAATAAAAGAAAAAGATTAAGATGGGCAAAAGAACACAGACATTGGACAGAGGAAGACTGGAAAAAAGTGCTGTGGACGGATGAATCCAAGTTTGAGGTGTTTGGATCACAAAGAAGAACGTTTGTGAGACGCAGAACAACTGAAAAGATGCTGGAAGAATGCCTGACGCCATCTGTTAAGCATGGTGGAGGTAATGTGATGGTCTGGGGTTGCTTTGGTGCTGGTAAGGTGGGAGATTTGTACAGGGTAAAAGGGATTCTGAATAAGGAAGGCTATCACTCCATTTTGCAACGCCATGCCATACCCAGTGGACAGCGCTTGATTGGAGCCAATTTCATCCTACAACAGGACAATGACCCAAAACACACCTCGAAATTGTGCAAGAACTATTTAGAGAAGAAGCAGGCAGCTGGTATTCTATCGGTAATGGAGTGGCCAGCGCAGTCACCAGATTTGAACCCCGTTGAGCTGTTGTGGGAGCAGCTTGACCGTATGGTACGCAAGAAGTGCCCATCCAACCAATCCAAATTGTGGGAGCTGCTTCTAGAAGCGTGGGGTGCAATTTCTCCAGATTACCTCAACAAATTAACAGCTAGAATGCCAAAGGTCTGCAATGCTGTAATTGCTGCAAATGGAGGATTCTTTGATGAAAGCAAAGTTTGATGTAAAAACAATCTTATTTCAAATAAAAATCATTATTTCTAACCTTGTCAATGTCTTGACTCTATTTTTATTCATTTCACAACGTATGGTGGTGAATAAGTGTGACTTTTCATGGAAAACACAAAATTGTTTGGGTGACCCCAAACTTTTGAACGGTGGTGTATATATATATATATATATATATATATATATATATATATATGAATTGAATTAACTTTATTCTCACACAAGGGGGAATTCAGTTTACAGTACAACCTGCCCAAGATCATGAAAAACAAACAACAAGGAATACAAACAGATCCAGGTCACTGCAGAGCTTGCAGCCAAAAGGATGGCGCTCCCTGTATATATATATATATATATATATATATATATATATATATATATATATATATATATAGACAAACATATGTGTATAAGTCTATATCTAATTTGGTATGTTTTTTAGAAAATAAAATGAAAATTCAGTTAACTGTTTAAATAATAATTTTGGATATTGTACTATTCGAAGAGCATAAATGGTAATAAACCTGTTGCTGTGGTGGCTTGTTTCCTTTTTATAATGTTTTCATTATGGTCGATGATGGCAACGTGGGACCTCTCCCTCATTCCATGGTATGAAAACGGCTGACGCTTTGGGAGGTATTTCAACATAGCACTGTATAATTTTTCCAGTTACCCTGTGTGCAATTACAAATAGGAAAGAGGATGTGTAGGTAAAACATGTTGATAGGATATAGAATAATTTTCAAGAGTGAAAGTAAATTGATTCTCACCAGTGTGTTTGAACATTGCCATATGATCAATGTCTTTCAAAAGCTTTTGGTTTAGGGCCAGTGACGACAGGGCCTGAAATGCTGATGAGTCTTTGTCAATCCGCATCCTCTGGTCCTGGGCGGTAAGAGGAGGATGGTCACACCATTGCTGTTCTCTGTCATCATCTCTCATCTCGTGTTCGTCAGAAAAATGGTGTGTATGGCTTTCCACCGGTTTTTAAGTGCCTGTTTGACAAAAGATTTTAAATAATACTAACACCAAAACAAGAAACACTGTACAAATACATTGAATTACAGCTTATAATACCTTACCTATATGTTCCCTTTACTCGTGGGACATTAATACCACATGTGGTTTGCCAAGCGGTCTGTGGTCATCACCTCCACATCAAGGCCCAAGTCCAAAAGCTCTGTCATTGCTCGTCTAAAACCCAGTGGCCTTATGGCTCCAGAGCTAGCAGCCTCTGTACACTAAAGAATCAAGTTTGATAAGTTTGATGCTATCAAAGTTTTCAACATTGCATAATTTTTCATTATTATTGTTATACATCAATTTCAGGATATCTTACCTGCACCAGTTCTGTGTGTAGTATCTCCTTTTTATCATCTAACATAAATGTGTAGTGACAGTACTTTGCATTAAAACCTGTTGAGTCACATCGGCCATCACCCGCCAAGTGTGGGAGCTTCCCACCCTCCTGTTCCAAATAAACCCTTGCCAGGATTTATCTTCTTCGGTCTTCATACAAGTACTCAATAGCAGGGTGCAAATATATGCTTTGGATGGCATAAAAAGTAGTTTTTCCAATCATTTGGACGCCAATGGTTGTGCACCAGTCTGAAAGTTCCGTGAATGTTCCACCCTTGAACAGAACACCCACTGCAGAAAGGAGATTCGCCTAAGGCATTCCTCTAACATCAGGTGAAGATGTCCAAGTCCCCGAATGGCCTCCAAGACATATCCTATTCACCTTCCTCTGTGCCCCAGTATCAATGATGACAGTTGAAGAAATAGGTTTCCCACGCATCCCAGAATATGAAAGATAACATGAGGTTGGATTAATTTACAAAAATCTTTTTTTCATCTTTTTTTTTCCTTTCCGCCTACTTCTACACCTACTCCTACTTCTCCGGGCACAACCTCACGCCGATGACTCAACGCAATCTGCTGGGATTCCTTACATAGAAAACTTAACTGATTGGAATGTTTGTATAAATGTATTGAGATTACTTTTGCTGTAAAGTGCCTTGAGATGGCATTTGTTGTGAACTGGCGCTATATAAATAAAAGTGAATTGGAAAAAAAAATTGTATTGAGGCCTCGAGGTGCATTTGGGCATGTTGACTGTAAAATCCCCAAAAAGATTTACTTTACTTTGTAATTCCACTAATTTCAACATAACATTAGTTTTAGCATTGCTTTAGAGAAGGTATGATGTACAAACTTACAAACTCTGTTGCTTGTGTAGTGGTAGGTTTCTTAACTTGAGGTAAAAAGACACTCTTCATCATCCGACGATGACTTTGAACCAGTAGCAGTTTTCGTCTGAAATGCGAAATGTTCAATGATGTTTCAATTTTAGGAATAACATCTTATGTGAAAAAAGATTAATTTTCATCATTACCAACAAATTTACATAAAACACTGTTGAATGTTCACGTTGAAATGAATGTCTTTCTAATATTACATTTCCAATTTGCTTTTGAGCTTCTTCACTGTTGACTTGCCGAATTTTTGTCACAAAAACACACTTCAGTAAAGTTAGAAAAATATTCACAGATTCGGCTTTTCCGGTTCAATAAATTATCATCGGCGCATTGCTTTTACAAAACCGACACCTCAGTACAATCAGAGCAAGGTAGACTGCGAGCTTCAATTGTATTTTCCTATAAACAAGCCGTCCAACTCGCTTTGAGACTTGCATTGGCCTCTGTTCAGATCATGCTGGTGCTTGAATGTGACCATCTACATATTGCAACACCAAAAACTATGACAGAAAAATTTGAAATTGCTTCAGATAGGACAGGTATACTGTCAACAAAATACTTATTATATGTATATATGATTTTGATTCTCAAATTATCATAAAATGAGGCGGTTTTGACTCATTTTAAAACCTGGGTCAAAAATATACCATTGCATGCTGTTGTACAACAAAACACAGCAAATATAAATCAATCTTCATCGATTTTACTACAACACATACTTTGAAATAAATGTTTTGCAAATGATTTAGCCATTTGTTTTGTGGTTCAAATAACTTTTAGAATGTGCAAAAACAAATTAGTGTGATATGCTTAAAATTCATTTTGGGGATATTTTAGCATTCAAAAGCTAATTAAATGTGAAATAAATGCACTGTTACATGTTCTAGTGCCATAGAAATGAAAGCACACAAAAACATCTCCCCTTGATCATACTACAACTCATATTTTGAATAAATATGCTTGAATTTCATTTTATAGATTTTCTTATTATGAAATCACACATGTAGTAAACCATAGTTTATGCTTACATTTACTTTCTTCGTTTTTTGTGCCACATAAGGCAGATAAATAACACACATCTTTGTTCCTTCAATGGATGTGGAAAAAACTTTAATTAATCATTACAGTGTGAATACATTTGTATATATAGAGCTTCTGAAATATTAGAAAGGAGAACAAACTACTTCCAATTTGAAAAGATATATTTGACCTATTAAAAATTACAAGTTTCTCAGCCTAGAGGTTGTCACATGCATCATGCACTGATGTAATAGTGTAGTTATTGCACATTTAACTAGTTTTAGATCACTAAAAAATCATCAAAATGAATTTTAAGCATATCTATTTAAAAGGAGGTGTCAGTTTTGTACAGGCAACGCACCGATGATATATTATAGAACCCGAAAAGCTGAATATGAGAATATCTTTCTAAGTTTACCAAAGTCACAAACACATTATAACCACTAGAAAAGAAAACATTTGGAAGACGGCAGATTTAGTTTGTAAACAGCCAAATTATATTTGATGTCCTACAGACGATTATATTTATTATAATACATAAGAGCGAGTCTCTTACCTCCAAGCGAACACGTTTAGCACTGCTGCTCGTCTCACATGTTCCAGGCTGTTCATCGTCGTCTGGAAAGCTGAACACTGACTGAATCGCAGTATCCAGAAGAGCGACTCTCTTCATTCCAAGTACATTTAGTTCAAAGTTTTCCTTCTTAAAATGTAGACCGCAAGCTCTCTTGTTTTTTAGGTCTTCTGTAACCCCGTTACAAGTGATCACAATAAATTGATAAATGTTACAATTAATAAGCATTTAACACTTTTATCTGTATATCAATACATTAATAAATATTCATAATTCTATTAAAGTATTAAAAGTTAAAGCTAAAACCAGCTCAGATATATACATAAGTTAATAAATATTGCTAAATTAACATTTACAATTTAATTTTAAAAAATGGGAAAGATGTTGTGTGTTGTTGTCAATAAAGTTGATTCAAGCTGCCTCCTGGAAAAAAAAACCTCCCGCGAGCAGCCATAGACTGTAAAAAAGAATAGACAGCGCCTCCTCACTCCTCCCCGTTTACCAGAATGACACACTTTCATGGGGGAATTCATGGCAGATTCACAGACTCCTCCTCCCCCGCTCTGACGAAGCATGTTCCTAAAAAGGGCATGGGGCGGGATCTTCACTGTAGACTCTGCCCTCTCGGGGCGTGTAGGGGCGTGTAGTTCGGTCGTAATCGCGCCCATTCTGCTCCCGCGTCTTTAGCTCCAATGCTAAACTTGGCTCGGCCCCCTCACTAATTATGCAAGATTTCAAAAAATTATCTTACGAAGACCAGCCTGGTGCCCAGGTTTTTAATGAGCCCAGCGTTATCTCAGGAAGAATATGTAGCCATAGAAAGTTTTTTTTAAATGGGCACCTGGCATTAAAGTTGTTTTTAACGTGTCTAAAGTCCAATGCTTTTCAATGGGGGCCTGGCGGCCAAATGGAGGTACTACAGCAATGGAGGAGCAATGGCGGCCTCCATGGTATGCGGTCACAAAGCAGAGCAGCCAGCGGCCATAGCGAGCAGCAGAAGGAGACAGCGCAGCTGCAGTGTGCTCACTGAGACAGAGGCGGGACGCTGGAGCAGAAACGGAGCAGTTGCTGAGGCATAGGCAAGCAACCTGGAGCTGGAAAACCATTGAGCTAAGTAAAGGAACAGTGTTGAACTTAAGACTGGAGAAAAACTTTAAAAAAACAAACAAAACCTGGCCGGTTTGGAGGGGGAGGGAACTTTGCTGCGGAGGAGCCGTCGAGGAAAAGCTCTGCGATTGTAGCTGCGGTAACGAGCTAGTTGACTTCTACCCCGGATAATAAGCAACGGAGACGGTGAAGGAACCTAAACTGCATCTCTACTCTTTATCGGAAGGTTTAGAATGTATCTGTTTTAGCCATAATAGTTTATTTCATGTAAAACGAGGCTGTATTTTGTGCAATGCAGGACGGCTGTGTTTTTCTTTTCTCTGTTCATTTCCATGCAGCCGCCATTTTCTGTTCGCTGCTAGTCATGTAGCCCCGTGGCAGGTGTAAAATGGCTTAATTTATGCTTTATTCAGTCTTATTATATTTTATATGCTAAATGTGATATTTGCTGGCCTGCCTTGCAGGCCAGGTTTTTTTGTCTACCCCGGAAATTATTCAAACCTGCTGGTTTGGGGTCGAGGTGAGCCAGTTCCATCCCACCAGACGCTTCCAGGGCCATCGGCGGAGTTTCGCTGGGGTGCTGCGTTGAACCGGCGTCAACTTATCACTTTCTACCACAACAAGGTTGGAGTAAAACTTGTTGAACACTGGACATATGTCAACTCTGGAGCACATCCCTGATGGACAATTGAGGTTTTGCTGAATGTAAAGAATGAGACTCTGAAACATTTTCTTTTGCTATATGATTTTCTACGTTTAGTGGTTGTGTGCTTTAAAGGGTACATACGGTGTTGTTTCAAGGTGAAAGAAATGTTATTGAATTCAAAAGTATTGATCCGTATAACCTGGGAACCGTAAATTGTTGAGCTTGAAACAGCTTTAAACTCAAATTACAGCAATTCAAAACAGGTTTAAAGAGAAACACTTAAAATTAGATGACCGGTCATAAAATACATTTGAAATATTGATGAAAGGAATTAAAACCTAAACTTTTAGTTGAGGTTTAACTAACAAGGTGAAAGTAAAACAAATAAATAACTAAGCACTACTTTAGGTCACTTCAGGTGAAAATTTTATTTGTCTGTACAATTTTGTTTTATTAAAATGCTGGCTTTTCATTTAAAGTTTCTGTCTCTGGCTTTCATTGTTACTCACCACTCCTTTGAACCTAGAACTGGTCCAGTAGCATAATTAACCTGAACCAACAGCACAGGTGCTACACTTCCATCCTTCTGTCTTGTACAGACATCGCTCTTAGCCACTGTTTGCATCGCTCCACATCTCTCGGTAAGGCATGAAAACTTACTTTTGCCCTTTCCTTGATTTGACTGAAAATCCCGGTACCATGCAAAAGTTCACCATTTCTAAAAAATAGTAACAAGGAATGAGATCGCGAGCAGTAACGGCAGTTAGTTTAGTAGTTTTTCTAAATGGCTGATTATGCATTCTGGATTAGTTGCCGTGGATTCTGGAAGTGTGCAAATGTGTTGCATTGTGGAAGTTGTGGTTTTCTATTCAAATGCACCCTAAACTTACTTTCTGTCATAACTCGGTCAAACGGGAAACAAAGTCGAAAATTTTTATACACTTTTACTACAGATATGACCCACTTTAAATGAAGACTGATGTTCCCATGGGTGAAATGCTAAGCATGCATCTCTGAGCACCTCTGTACAAAGGAGGCCTCCAGCCTGGGTGATTTGGTTGACCTCTGGGGTTATGTAACACTACATGGAAGCATCCAGCCTGTGTGATTTGGTTGACCTTTGACCTCTATGGTTATGTAACCCTATATGGAGCTCTCAGCCTGTGTAATTTGGTTGACCTTTGGTTACAAAAGTTTGAAGCAATAACAATGTATGGTTTTAGGTCTGCACCACAGTTCCAGGGGCCCAGACAGACCTTTGACCTTTGTGGTTACATAACCCTATACAGAGGCCTCCAGCCTGTGTAATTTGGTTGACCTTTGGTTACAAAAGTTTGAAGCAATAACAATGCATGGTTTTAGGCCTGCACCACAGTTCCAGGGTCCCAGACAGACCTTTGACCTCTGTGGTTACATAACCCTATGCAGAGGCCTCCAGCCTGTGTAATTTGGTTGACCTTTGTTAGTCCAGAAAACTACCCCCGGGCCCGGGTGCGCGAAGCCCCAAACACACCCGTCCCCTCCTCATAGGGAATTCCTAACCGTGTCCGTTCCGGTCGGCACGCTGGGACGCTTTCGGTCCCCTCCCAAAAAAGGCCTATGAAGAGGGGCAAAAGCAAGGAACATTTCCTGGCCCCGGTTCACCAAAGGTCCCCTCCCAATAAAGGCCTATGAGAAGGGGCAAAACACGATGCCAAAAGAACACCGTCCAAGGGACATTTCCTGGCCCTGGCTCACCAAAAGGGCTCCACCTGTTGGCCGTTCATAGGACTGAAATGTCTTTGAAAATTCTTAGCGTGGTCCCCCCGAGGTCCAAGGGACTCGAGAAAAATTGCACAGAGCACCCTGGACCTACAGCGCGGCCGTGGGGATTTTTCGAAGTCGCCGGCCAGAGTGCCCTTCTGAGTTGTATGAGGGTGGGCCGAAAATGCCCTAAGTGTACTTCTGACCAGAGCGGAGCGGATGTAGAGTGCATGCAGTAGAAATGAGAGACAGGAGTGAACGGCTGCGGAGTGCATGATAGAGAAGAGTGCATGCAGTTGAAGTTAGGAGTCAGGCTTTCTGACAGCCACACTTCAGCTAGAGGGAGAGAGCAGGTGCTGGTAATGACACAGTTGCAAATTAGATAATGATTTGCAGGGTGTGTGGATACCCTGAGTGATCTCGTTGTCTGACTGAATCCCACAAAGACCGCGCTGAACTTAGTTTTAGGTTGGATATTTGACGGACATTTGTTTCATTAAAGCTGAGACTGAATCCAACGTCTCACTGAAAACTGCATTGATAGTGTGGATACATCACTGCCAAAGGCTCGCTCCTGAAGGTGGTGGGTTTGGTTCTCGATAGATCCCCATAAATCCCAAAAAATATCTGTGAGATCTACTAACAAAGTAACCCTAAATATTGATAAATTGTTGATTGACACTTAAAGAACACGGCAAACTGATTTATAAAAAAATGTGTAATATTTCTCATTAATAAGCTACTGTAAATATGTGATTTGTTTTTCAGTAGCTTTCAGTTCATGTGACCAGGTGACACCACTCGATCTTGAAATGTCTTACTACATCTAGAGAACCAGACAAAACAATTGGTTTGACATTTTAATGGATGAAATATTTTATATCTATATTTTACTGTAATATTTCAGGTTTTCCTTCAATAGCCTCCAGGTTATTTGACCGGGTGACATCAAATCAGTCTTACTACAACCAGTTGGATAGTGCTCTCTTTACTGTGCAATATAACGGGTACAGAGATTTGCACAACTTCATGGACAGATGTTCCTTTTTTTCTTTTTACCAACATTTGTCTGTCTTAGTTTTGCACTTTAATGAATAGTGTATGATTATTCATTTCCAATATTTACTTTTTGTATATATATATATATATATATATATATATATATATATATATATATATATATATATATATATATATATATATATATATTTCTGCATACAGTTTCAATCTTATTGAGTGAAGTTTAAATACAAAATACTGTATATGGTGTTATAGATATTATAGAATGTAACTGTGTTATAGAACAGAGAAATAACATGACTTTATAGAGTGGTCACTGAGTTACTGACTTAATTACTTTTTGGAAAAAGTAATTTCTAACTATAAGTCATTACTTTTTTAGTCTAAGATGCCCAACATCGGCAAGTGCTTTTCTGCCATGCCCCCCTAGAGAACAGAATTCCCCCCCTCCAAAACACACACACACCGTCCTGCCAGATTGATATCTGCATATCTGAAAATATTTAATTATTTACTGATACAAACCAATGGCACCACCACACTGCATATTATATATACTGATTAAGAAACTAAAAAAAATTATTACATAAGCCGCAACTACTTCAAATGGTTGGAGCTTATTTTACTGTTTAAGGTCTTTCCAAGTTCCAGGTTCATTTAACATTTAATCCAGACTTTTCACTCTGTGTGATGCTCAGAACAGAAACAGTTGAAATGATTCACTGGGAGGTGCATTTCTAGACTAAACTGTAACATTTAAAGCTTTTTTAAACTGTGAACATTGGTTCCCTTGCAGCGTCATCGGTTTATCACTTTTCAAAGTGGAGACTACATAACTTCTGTTACCTTCACTGTTTTTCTTTTCTTTTTGAATTATGTTAGACATGTTTTACTTAAAAAGATCCACTTTTTCCATTTAGAGTTTTCTGAATTCTACTTTTTCCATTATAGTCATTTTTATTATATCAAAAAGTGTGTAATTATGGTGACTGAAAACAATATACGAGATAAATAACCAAAGAGATCCACATCTACTGTTATTCACACATATTTTTACAAATCTAACAGTGCTGTGGTTTAGCCATTTTCCTGTAATTTTTAAAGAGTTAAAACATCTCATGTGCAAAACGAAGAATCACATATTTTTCATAATATAAAAGAAAGTCTCTCACCACCAATCAAGTCTCATAGAGACCTGTAATCAGTAGCTAAATATTGGTATTACTTTCATATTCATCAAAACCTGTCCATCCATCCATCCATCATCTTCCGCTTATCCGGGGTCGGGTCGCGGGGGCAGTAGCCTAAGCAAAGAGGCCCAGACTTCCCTCTCCCCGGCTACTTGGGCCAGCTCCTCGGGAGGAATCCCGAGGCCTTCCCAGGCCAGCTGGGAGACATAATCCCTCCAGCGGGTCCTACGTCTTCCCCTGGGTCTCCTCCCGGTGGGATGTGCCCAGAACACCTCACCAGGGAGGCGTCCAGGAGGCATCCTGACCAGATGCCCGAGCCACCTCAACTGGCTCCTCTCGATGTGGAGGAGCAGCGACTCTACTCTGAGCCCCCTCCGGATGACCGAGCTTCTCACCCTATCTCTAAGGGAGAGCCCAGCCACCCTACGGAGGAAACTCATTTCAGCCGCCTGTATCCGCGACCTCGTTCTTTCGGTCACCACCCAGCTTTCGTGACCATGAGGGTAGGAACGTAGATCAACTGGTAAATTGAGAGCTTTCCCTTTCGGCTCAGCTCTCTCTTCACGACGACAGACCGGTACAGCGCCCGCATAACTGCAGACGTCTTACCAATCCGTCCATCAATCTCCCGCTCCATGTTTCCCTCATTCGTGAACAAGATCCCCAGATACCTAAACTCCCCCACTTGAGGAAGGACCTCATCCCCGACCCGGAGAAGGCACTCTACCCTTTTCCGGCTCAAGACCATGGTCTCGGATTTGGAGGTGCTGATCCTCATCCCAGCCGCTTCACACTCGGCTGCGAACCGCTCCAACGAGAGCTGTAGATCACGTTCAGATGAAGCCAACAAGACCACATCATCTGCGAAAAGCAGAGACCCGATCCTGAGGTCACCAAAACGGATCCCCTCAACACCTTGGCTGCACCTAGAAATCCTGTCCATAAACGTTATGAACAGGATCGGTGATAAAGGGCAACCTTGGCGGAGTCCAACTCTCACTGGAAACGAGTCCGACTTACAGCCGGCAATGCGAACCAGACTCTGACACCGGTCATATAGGGACCTAACAGCCCGTATCAGAGGGCCTGGTACCCCATACTCCCGGAGTACCCCCCACAGGACACCCCGAGGGACACGGTCGAACGCCTTCTCCAAGTCCACAAAGCACATGTAGACTGGTTGGGCGAACTCCCACGCACCCTCCAGGACCCTGCCGAGGGTGTAGAGCTGGTCCAGTGTTCCACGGCCAGGACGAAAACCGCATTGTTCCTCCTGAATCCGAGGTTCGACTATCCGTCGGACCCTCCTCTCCAGAACCCCCGAATAGACCTTACCAGGGAGGCTCAGAAGTGTGATCCCCCTATAGTTCGAACACACTCTATGGTCCCCCTTTTTAAAGAGGGGGGACCACCACCCCGGTCTGCCAATCCAAGGGAACTGCCCCCGATGTCCACGCAATATTGCAGAGCCGCGTCAACCAACACAGCCCTACAACATCCAGAGCCTTGAGGAACTCCGGCCGAATCTCATCCACCCCCGGTGCCTTGCCACCAAGGAGCTTTTTAACAACCTCAGTGACTTCAGCACCAGAGATTGGAGAGCCCGTCCCAGAGTCCTCAGAATCTGCTTCCAAACAGGAAGGCGTGTCGGTGGGATTGAGGAGGTCTTCGAAGTATTCCATCCACCGACCCAAAACGTCCCGCGTTGAGGTCAGCAGCTCACCGCCACCACTGTAAACAGTGTTGGTGGCAGACCGCTTCCCCCCCCTGAGATGCCGGATGGTGGACCAGAATCGCTTCGAAGCCATACGGAAGTCGTTCTCCATGGTCTCTCCAAACTCCTCCCACGCCCGAGTTTTTGCCTCAGCGACCATCCGAGCCGCACTCCGCTTGGCCTGCCGGTACCTATCAGCTGCTTCCGGAGTCCCACAGGCCAAAAAGGCCCGATAGGACTCCTTCTTCAGCTTGACAGCATCCCTCACCGCTGGTGTCCACCATCGGGTTCGAGGGTTGCCGCCGCGACAGGCACCGACTACCTTACGGCCACAACTACGGTCAGCTGCTTCGACAATAGAGGCACGGAACATGGCCCATTCAGACTCAATGTCTCCCGCCTCCCACGGGACGTGTTTGAAGTTCTGCCGGAGGTGAGAGTTGAAACCCCTTCTGACAGGAGACTCCGCCAGACGTACCCAGCAGACCCTCACAACACGTTTGGGCCTGCCAGGTCTGTCCGGCGTCCTCCCCCACCACCGGAGCCGACTCACCACCAGATAGTGGTCGGTGGATAGCTCTGCCCCTCTTTTCACCCGAGTGTCCAAAACATGGGTCCGCAGGTCCGATGAAACGACAACCAGGCCGATCATCGAGCTGCGGCCTAGGGTGTCCTGGTGCCAAGTGCACACATGAACACCCTTATGCTTGAACATGGTGTTTGTTATGGACAATCCATGACGAGCACAGAAGTCCAACAACAAAACACCGCTCGGGTTCAGATCGGGGGGGCCATACCGCCCAACCACGCCTCTCCAGGTCTCACTGTCACTGCCCACGTGAGCGTTGAAATCCCCCAGCAGAATGAGGGAGTCCCCAGAAGGAGCACTCTCCAGCACCCCCTCCAAGGACTCCAAGAAGGGTGGGTAATCTGCACTACCGTTTGGTGCATAAGCACAAACAATAGTCAGAAACCGTCCCCCCACCCGCAGGCGGAGGGAGGCTACCCTCTCATTCACCGGGGTAAACCCCAACGTATAGGCGCCGAGATGGGGGGCAACAAGTATGCCCACCCCAGCTCGGCGCCTCTCACCGGGGGAAACGCCAGAGTGGAAGAGAGTCCAACCCCTCTCGAGGAGACGGGTTCCAGAGCCAGAGCCATGCGTCGAGGCAAGGCCGACGATGTCCAGTCGGAACCTTTCAACCTCGGCTCCTTCCCCACCAGAGAGGTGACGTTCCACGTCCCAAGAGCCAGCTTCTGCAGCCGAGGATCGGACCGCCAAGGTCCCCGCCTTCGGCCACCGCCCATCTTGCATTGCACCCGACCCCTATGGCCCCTCCCACAGGTGGTGAGCTCATGGGAAGGGGGGCCCATGTTTCCTCTTCGGGCTAAGCCCGGCCGGGCCCCATAGGTAAAGGCCCGGCCACCAGGCGCTCGCCAACGTGCCCCACCTCCAGGCCTGGCTCCAGAGTGGGGCCCCGGTGACCCGCGTCCGGGCGAGGGAACACTTGGTCCAACACTGTCATTCATCATAGGGGTTTTTGGGCTGCACTTTGTCTGATCCCTCACCTAGGACCAGTTTGCCATGGGTGACCCTACCAGGGGCATAAAGCCCCAGACAACATAGCTCCTAGGATCATTGGGACACTCAAACCCCTCCACCGCGGTAAGGTGGCAGCCCAAGGAGGGGCAAAACCTGTGTTCATTTTTATTTCCTACTCCTTCCCAGACTCCAGCAAATCAAATGTATGTCAGTGGTTTTTTTTAAGTACTTTTTCTGCTGCACTTCGTTTGTGTTTTGATTCACTGACAGTTTTGTTTCTTCTCCTTTCTAATGCAACCATTCTACGTTACTGGTCGTCACTGTGAGTTAAAAGAACTTATATGAGTATTGTTCTCCCGATTCATAAAAATCTTTGACCCTCACACTAAGGTTCAACTTGTTTCTTTCTTCTTTCTTTTTTTTCGGGGATGGGGAGGCATCTGTGTTTCTGTGAGTTTTCTCGCTATGTAAATACTGTTAATTTAAGGACTTAAAAAAGTTTTCAACTTTTTTCAGCTTTGTGCAATAATTTCTGGTGTTGCAAAGGGGAAAAGCAAACCGCTGGGAGCGAGCTTGCAATGAGTACATGTATTTGGTACACATCAATAGGGAGACGCCAATGGACCTAACAAAGGTAATTTTTTATGGCAATATATTGGAAAGGTTAGAGAAAAAGCAGGTCGGTCAGCATGTCCGATGACTTTGAGTTTTTTGCTGGACAATTTTTACTTATGTCAACCTTACTTATTTCCGAAATCTTTACCCTGCCGCTTGTGTGCCACTTACTAACTCCAATTAAGTGATCAAAATCTGCTGTGCCACATCCTGTTCCTCTGTAGAAAAGTACATTTGCTCTTCAATTTGTCCGGATATTTGCATGAATTCTTTGTTGTTGTTGTTTTGGCAGGGATTACTTGTCTTCCATCAGGTCTATCAATCTTTCTCCTTTATTGCTTCTGCTCTTGGCACTAGCCCCACCCAGGCTACTGCAGGTGGTAGTTCTTGCAAGGCTAATGACAATTAAGTTTAGTGAGGCAGAGGAATTTTTATGATAATAAAATATGGCAGATTTACAGTATAATACTAATATGGAAGCATGGCAGGGGAAAATTGGTAAAATAGGGTAGTTCACCAGGCAAAAAAGGAGACTTGACAGCTATGCATATATATTTCTAATCTGGCCTACAACCTCAGCTGCGTTGAAAAGTGTGGATTAAATTGTTGTCCTCTTCCTAGCAAGTTGTGAGTGGATGGAGGGGTTTGCAGTTTGCTTCTACAGCCATTCTTTTCCTACCACTCCTCACAGTGCTGTGAAAGATAAAAACTAAATGGATGGC
This sequence comes from Apricaphanius iberus, assembly GCA_028564705.1. Taxonomy (NCBI): domain Eukaryota; kingdom Metazoa; phylum Chordata; class Actinopteri; order Cyprinodontiformes; family Aphaniidae; genus Apricaphanius; species Apricaphanius iberus. The sequence goes on from JAPXFQ010001436.1 coordinate 43,498, forward strand.
TGTAATGGCAAGGAAACCACTGGATGCTAAATGGATGTAGAGGCAGAATAAGAGAATGTTGTAGCATTAAATCACCCCTTGTGTGTTTCAGTTTTATTTTCTAAATTACAACCTTGTATTTCTACCTACTGCCTTTTCTAGGTTCTGTTTTTTTATAAGCTGATGACGTCTTAGAGGTCTGCAAAGTTTATGGTAGTTTCAGGGATTTTCAATAGTAATTTGCTATGCAAAGTGATTATGAGGCAACTGGTACTCTTGTTATCTTGGCACGACACTGTTGTAAATAGCTCTGATGATATCTGGGCAGCACAGTCATTCGGTTAGAGGTAATTGGACAATTAATTTAGTTCATTTAGACAGTCCAGTTAATGTGGTGAGCATCGAAACCAGACTGACAGACATCAAAATCCTGTGTCCTTGTTAGGAAGCCGTTGAAATACAATTTTTTCAATAACCTTGTCGATTAATGAAAGGTAAAATATTGGCATGTAATACTTTTTTAAGTTTGAAATATGCGAATCAAATAGAACAAAAACATCCATTATTATCCCACAGAGGGAAAATTCAGTTGCAACGGCAGCAAAGTGACAGGTAATTGAGGAATTTAGATTCACCCAAGAAAAAACAGAACTAGAACTACAAGCAGTTATAAAGCCTGACCAAACAAGTTTGTCCCCTAGCCAGGCCCTTCCAGCGCACTGCCCCTCTGTGTCCATGCTGACATTGTTGGCTCTCTTCACATGTCAGCCAATTTGGTAATTTCCAGGACAGTGCTTACCCCTTTAAGTTTTTGTCTTTAAATGCATTTAACCAGTGGGTAGTAATATACAATTAAGACTATCCTGGGCCCTGCTCACCTTCAGCATTCTCCTGCCCCTTACACGACATCTCAGCTTTACCACGTCTCTACATATCGACAGAGAATTGGGAATTTCAAGGACAGTTCTCAAAACTTAAAGATCCTGTCATTACAATGGATTTAACCTAGAGGTGGTATTGCAATGCATTTTTCAAACAAATCATTAAAATATTCATACCTAATAGAATCTTCAAAATACTGTGAGACAACCAATTTTATTCCTAGAACAATGCAAACCCATTCCACTGCCCTTGGATCTAAGGGTTTAAGATTTAAAAACTATAAACCGTAAATATTTTTTTTTTTTACAATGCATCTCAAATTTGAAAAATTTATTTTGTTTGAGTATTATCTTAAGAACAGGTACTTTTTTTAAATAGAAAACTTTACATCAAAACAAATAGAAATCACATGTGGGCCCCCCAGGGCTCCATTCTCCGTCCTCTTCCATTCAATATCTACATGCTCCCACTAGTCCAGATTATAACAACCAACAAGATTAGTTACAATAATTATGCAGATTACACTAAACGTTACATCAAAATGTCACCAGGTGACTATGAACCAATCCAAACCATTATACATGTATTCACCAAATTAATGGATGACATGACAGCAGAAGCAGGAAACTGTTTTACGGAGGGTGGAGTTGACACAATGCCTTCAATCTACCTTCAATCAAACCTGCAGATGCTGCAGACTAAACCATGACCCACAGACATGTGCAACTGGACTTTTGTTTCTGAACTTTTCCCTATACTTGTCCAGTAAAATTTTCCAAATTATACGCTTGTATTTTCATTTGCAGTTTCATTACATGCTGGTTGGTGGAATCATTTTACCTTATTATGTCTGGCATCAGGGTTCAGCAACATTTTTAAAATCTGATAGCAACATTTGCTCTGGCTGTTAAAACTTAAAGTTTTGCGCTGCTAAATAAGTAAACTGCATAAATTTGAAAGCTGATGAAAAGCCTAAGCCTACTCAAACATGGGATATCTGTAAAACACATTGTAGTGAGCTGATTTTTAAAAAATCTGAAAACATTTTCAAAGCACAGCTTTATTACAAAACATAGTTGTGGTTTGTAATTCATAGAATTTGTAGCATGTACTGTATATAGCAATTCCTTCCTTTAAGGGGACACATAGTAGTCATAGGACGTAGTTTGCTGCACATGTAGATGAATTTGTTCCCACATCCTGAGATTCTGCAGCCACTGAGCTTCAGTGAAACCCAGAAGAACGTCTCATCACTGCAAGGCCCAGTTAAACGACCAAACCGACGGTCGGCTGCGATGACATCAAAGAGCTTTTATCTGAAACACGCACACACAGAATACGTATTCCTAAAGCCAACTTGTCAACATACAGACGTGGACAACATTGTTGGTACCCTTCATTAAATCAAAGAAAAACTCATAATGGTCACAGAAATAACTTTAATCTGACAAAAGTAATAATAAATAAAAATTATATAAATGTTGACCAATGAAAGTCAGACATTGCTTTTCATCCATGCTTCAACAGAATTATTTAAAAAATAAATGCATGAAACAGGCCTGGACAAAAATGATGGTACCCCTAGAAAAGAATGAAAATAATGTGACCAAAGGGACATGTTAATCCAAGGTATGTCCACTAATCAGCATCCTAGGTGTCTACAATCCTGTAATCACTCAGTGGGCCTATATATAGGACTCCAGGTAGTCACTGTGTTGTTTGGTGACGTGGTGTGTACCACACTCAATATAAACCAGAGGAAGCAAAGGAAAGAGTTGTCTCAGGAGATGAGAAAGAAAATCATAGACAAGCATGTTAACTGTAAAGGCTATAAGACCATCTCCAAGCAGCTAGATGTTTCTGTGACTACAGCTGCACATGTCATTCAGTAATGTACGATCCATGGGACTGTAGCCAACCTCCCTGGACGTGGCTGCAGGAAGAAAATTGATGACAGATCAAAGAGACGGATAATCCAAATGGTAACAAAAGAGCCTAGAAAGACTTCGAAATAGATCCAAGATGAACTTTATGCTCAAGGAACATCAGTGTCAGATTGGAACATCCTTCGCTGTTTGAGCCAGAGGACAAATCATAAAAAAAAACAGACTTGAGTATGCCCAACTACATGCTGACAAGCCACAAAGCTTCTGGGAGAATGTCCTGTGGACAGATGAGACAAAAATGTAACTTTTTGCCAAGGCACATCAGCTCTATGTTCACAGACGGAAAAATGAAGCATATCTAGAAAAGAACACGGTCCCTACTGTGAAACATGGGGGAGGCTCGGTTATGTTCTGGGGCTGATTTGCTGCATCTGACACAGGCTGTCTTGAATCTGTGCAGGGTACAATCAAATCTCAAGACTATCCGGGGAACAGGTGGATGAAAGCGAAAATGCTTGTGGAACTAGGAAGAGTGGACTGAAAATGATCATATAACTTGGACAATGATTTACAGAAAGGGGGAACTTTTTTCAATTTTATTCAAAAATATCAGTTTGTCAACAGTTTTTGGTTTTAAGCGATTCCTTTTTTAGACACCACCTCACCATAAAGGAGAACAATGCTGAGTCTATTAGCCAGTTCAGTTCAGTTCAGTTTATTTATATAGCGCCATTTCACAACAGATGTCATCTCAAGGCACTTTACAAAAAGAGTTATTACAATACAATGTTTAGTGTAGAAATTACAGAACCACAGAAGATTGCGTCGTGGAATTCTCAGCAATCCCTCATACTGAGCAAGCATGAAGCGACAGTGGGAAGGAAAAACTCCCTTTTAACAGGAAGAAACCTCCGGCAACTATCTTAAGGAAAAATTGACAAAACTGAGAGGACAGAGTTGAAGAGGGCGAGAAACGTTTAAGAGATAAATGGGTGGGGTCCGCACAGTCTGCCCGGGGGATTCAACCCGGCAGGTAATGGACGGCCGCACTGTGCGGGAGGATCCCCTTGAGGGACCTCTCTCCGGCGCTGGCTGGCCCCCGTGGGGCGCATTTCTTCCGCGGCGGTAAGCCGCGACCGGCTCCGGATCTTTACCTGGCTTACATTAATCTATCTCTACCTAGCTACTCTACCTCTTCCTATCTCTTCCTAACTTTTGACACTCTGCCTGACTACTAACATTAACCTGTCTCTTCCTATCTACCTGTCTAACCTGACTCTAACTACCTATAAACATATCTCTAACTGTAAGCTTTGTCAAAGAGGAAAGTTTTTAGCCTAGTTTTAAAGATAGACAAATTGTCTGCTTCACGAACCAACCCTGGGAGCCGGTTCCATAGGAGGGGAGCCTGATAGCTGAAAGATCTGCCACCCATTCTACTTTTAGAAATCCTAGGAACTACCAGTAAACCTGCAGTCTGAGAGCGAAGGTCTCTGTTAGGAACATATGGAACAATCAGGTCTCTTATGTATGATGGAGCTAGATTATTAAGGGCTTTATATGTCAGAAGGAGGATCTTGAATTCTATTCTAGATTTTACTGGGAGCCAGTGAAGAGAAGCTAAAACAGGGGAAATGTGATCTCTTCTTTTAATATTCATCAGAATCCTAGCAGCAGCATTTTGAACTAACTGAAGACTTTTAATTGTATTCTGTGGACTACCTGATAATAGACAGTTACAGTAATCCAGCCTTGAAGTAACAAAGGCATGGACTAGTTTTTCAGCATCACTCCTGGACAGGATGGTTCTAATTTTTGTAATATTCCTAAGGTGAAAAAAGGAAATCCTACAGACTTCTTTAATGTGAGATCTAAATGACATATCTTGGTCAAAAATGACACCGAGGTTTTTTGCTTTATTACTGGAGGCTAATTTAATGCCGTCCAGGTGAAGGGGCTGACTAAGTAGTTTCTTTTTCAGAGCTTCTGGTCCAAAGACGACAACTTCTGTTTTATCAGAATTTAGAAGCAAGAAGTTTAGAGTCATCCAAGTTTTTATGTCTTCCAGACATGCTTGTAGTCTACCTAACTGATTGGATTCATCAGGATTTATGGATAGATATAGCTGTGTATCATCTGCGTAACTATGGAAATTTATCCCATGCTGCCTAATTATTTTACCAATAGGAAGCATATATATAGTAAAAAGAATCGGCCCAAGGACTGAACCCTGTGGTACTCCGCAAGTAACTTTTGAGGTTGAGGAGGGTTTATCATTTACTTGAACAAACTGAAATCTGTTAGACAAATAAGATTTAAACCAGCCTAGGGCTGTTCCTATTATACCGACACGTTGAAGCCTTTCTATGAGAATATTGTGATCAACAGTGTCAAAGGCAGCACTGAGATCTAACAGGACCAGAATGGTCACCAGTCCATTGTCTGAGGCTATGAGAATATCATTAGTAACCTTCACCAGAGCTGTTTCAGTGCTGTGATGAGCTCTAAAGCCTGACTGAAACTTCTCAAACAGCTCATTATTGTTTAAATGATCACATATCTGGTGTGCAACTATTTTCTCAAGAATTTTAGATAAGAAGGGAAGATTAGATATCGGTCTATAGTTAATTAAGTCGTTTTGATCAAGAGAGGGTTTCTTAAGTAGAGGTTTAATTACAGCAATCTTAAACTCCTGTGGTACATATCCATTGACTAAGGATAGATTCATTATATTTAAAATTGGAGCAGCGATCAGATGGAAAACTTCTTTTAAGAGTTTAGTTGGGATTGGGTCTAAAACGCAAGTTGAAGGTTTAGATGTAGCTAATAATTTTAGTACATCACAAAGTTCGGCCGCATTAAAGCAGTTTAAGCATATATTAGGTTCAACCATTTTTGAGGCTGCCTCATTAACTAAGGACGAAGCAAGTATAATGGGAAGGTTCCCAATTATCTTATTCTTTATGGAGTCTATTTTATTTATAAAGAATTGCATGAAGTCGTCACTGCTTAGAGCTTGTGAGAAGCCACAGTGTGAGAAGGAAGGAACCAGATTAAAACTGAGTTTGATAGCAGGACATATGGTGTGGGAGAACAGAGCAGGTGTCTGACCAATAAAGGAATTGTATTAGCAGTTGATGAGAACCAAGGTCATTGTTGAGATAGGAGGATGCTCACATGCTTAGAGATGAATGAATGAATTCTTTGTTAGGCTTATCTGAAGTACGTCAGCAGCAGACTGTAACTATTGTGTTTGAGAATCTGTATTCTAATAAAAGTTTTCCTCCACTCTGGATCGGCATGCATTCTGAGCAGACTACTCTTATGTGCATCCTTCTGCAGAGGTTGGATTTTGGCTAACTCAACACATCAGTGTGTGGGTCGACTTTTTTGCTCTCTGACAGAAATAACGAACACGCTTGAAAAGTGGAATTCAAACGGTAACGGTAAATGCCATATTTAGGTGCCTGTTCCCTTAAGGAGCAGGTTTCAACTAGAAGTTACCAAAGTCAGGCATTTTACAACATTATGCAGGGGCTCGCGTGTATCCACAGCTATATGCGAGATGTGTGCCACTCCTAAACCTTCAAACTATCGTTTTCTTTACTCACAAAACTTTCTCCAAACTATATAAACTCCTATCCAATGCATCAAAACTCTGCCCAAACTCCAACTGACTGCAACTCTCCAACACGCCCACATTTTGAATGGAGCCTGAGGGTTTTTTATTGCTAGCAAACCACTCAGCAAACGCTGAACCGCTTCTCAAACTGGTTAAGTGGTACAGCCGCCAGCAGAGCTTCAGACGTCATCGTTTTCGGCTAAATGAAACATGCCTCGATACGCACTTGGTGAAAAAGCCCCCTCCACTGCTCGACACACGCTTCGTAGCCTCAGCTCACATCATAACATCACTAGAGGAAAGCTTGATTGCAGACAGCCCTCGAAATGATTTATGAGTACAATCGCCTGCTGAATATTCGCCTCGCACATGTAACGATAATAAAGGAGCTTGGACTCTAGCTGGCAAAAGTTAAGATGAAAGAACTTTGAGATTGCAGGTGTACTCCCAAAAACAAGGTCTCATAGGCAATGTCTGTGAATACTTTTGTGTCAAGCGCATGAGGATGGAACCCTTCCAGTTGGAACTATTATTGGGAGTGGTATTGGGCATCGCAGCAAACCAGTTCAAGAACACGTTCTACAAATCAAAGCAGGTTTTCCTGATAAGCTAGGCTTAGCTCCTTTCATCCCAAAAACTTTTACTATACAAGTGCTAACCAGTCTTACTCCTTTGAGCCTGAGATGGCCTAGACCCAGTATCTAAATCCGTAGATTCTATGTCTAGCCTCGATACAATGTGGAAGAGGCCCATCATGACGTTTTTCCGCTTCTGCACCTAGACATGAAGTTGATGTGACATGTACCCTTCTGAGACTGGTTGTAGAAGATGCTATGTGCAAAATCCAACATACATACATGCTCAGAGAGCCTGATAAGACCGTCAACATGTGTGGGAATCCTGAGAACAGAATCTTCAGACTTCAACCCAGCTACAAGGGAAATCCTTTTGTCCAGTATTGATGTGAGTATCCAGCGTGCTCTTGTGTACCTCCTCTATCTATCCCCCTGCGCATGGTTTTCGTCTCCTCTCCTCTCTTGTCCTGATCTCCCTTTTTTTTCTCCTCAGAGTCCATTATGACCTGTGTGTGTCACTGAGCTGTGCCACTGAGCTGTGGCAGAGCAGATTATTCTGAAGCAAATAAATGATTTTATTTGGCCTGATATCTAATTTGAGACCATATGAAATTGTAACTACAAATATACTTTGTTTTGGTGCCTCTAGATCAAACACTAACAACACATGTAGCATGCTGATTTAACAGAATGAGCAGTATATACAGAAATCTGCATTTGTCACTTTCTCTGTAGGCTAGAAAGTAATAATGAGCTTATCTTGCCCCAGGCAACCAAATGTGACACCTCATTCCAAAGCTGGCAAGGCATGGCCATGCGTGTGTATGTGATTTGGATTGGGGGGGCACCGAGATAAGGATTGGATGGAGAGTTTGAGGGAAAGCGCTTTCTATCTAATACTGACCTTGACTGTGTCCTCTTTTCTCCATGACTCTGCCTGCCTTCAATAGAATAATTTTATATCGCTCTATTGCTATGCTAACAATCATACATAGCTACTTGTGCAAAAAAAGAAGACATTGCCTGTAAACTTGATCATTCTAAAGGCGACGTGGTACATCAAGAGGCATATATTAATTAAATATCGTCATATTCATTTCTATGCTAATGTGAAATCCATTCTCGTTGAAAATGTGTTTTCAGGCCCTCAAATAGAATTAAGTAGTAATCACATATTGTTTGTTTTCAAGGTTTGTTTTTAGTTGAGTGAATGCGTTGCCAGCAGTCTCGTACACAGGTCATATTCCATAAATCATTCTACCAAATGCAATACAAATCTGTACATCTGCAACTTCCAGTGCAGCCAGAGCCTTTCAGCTCAAGGATGTTACATTGATTGAAAAATACTGAGCCAAGAGTGGGAGAAAAATATGGTTTCATTACACTTGACTGATGGGGACAATAAAACCAGTATCTTTCCAATTTCTTTTCAAAATGTTCTAAAATGAATGAGCTGAGCATGTTAGAAAATGGTCAAGAACGCCGAAGTTCTTCAGTTTACATACACAAAACAAATTATGACAATGTTGATACATGTTGAAATTACATTTCTATGCGTCACTTGTTGCTAAGTGAATAATAACATTATTATTTAGTTTGAAGATTGCCCTTCAGGCTTTCTTTATTATTTCCTAGTTAAGTGATTTTTTGATCCCTGCAATCCAGAGTTACACTACGTTATATCAAAACAAGAGACCAGCCATATTTAAAACAATAAAATATATATTTTTTTATTCAGTGGGATTTTTAGTGTAGTTCTCTTTTATTGTTCTTTTATAGATGTCTCTACTTTTTTCTTTGAATGCTGCTAGAAGATAGGTTATAGTTTCTAGAACCGTAGTCTCATAGCAAGTGGCACTTGTTCATTTTTTTCAAGTTTTTCTACATTCTGTAAAGAGACCAAAAAATGCATGTTTGATTTCTTTGTAAATCAAATCAAGTTTACCTTTGCATAACTTAGTGAAAATAGGTTACACATGGACAAATCTTTTTTTAGCTGACTATATGAGTGGTCTAGGCCAAGTTCCTGGCTTGTTGCTGTAGTTCAATTTTTAAACATAAAGTGTTAATGTTCTATAATCTATTGTTTTTTTGTTTTTTTACAACCAGGAGGTAGACTGTAAGAATGACTGTTCATAATACATGACAGCATAATGGAATAGCTCATAGCCTATGGGCCACCACACCGGGAAGGACATCACCTTGTATGTAAAGGTAACTGAGAGGCCATTACATCTGGTCTAAACTCCCAGGATGCATATTAGCATTGCCTGTCATGCAAAAGTATTCATATTCTATTCACTTTCTTATATTTTGAAAAAAACATATTTGTCATGAGAATGCTCAGGCTGTTATATTAAGTTAACCAACTCACATGGCATTTTGGAAATGTTTAATTTTGTTCAGTCTGGCAATATTTTATTTTAATAGCAACCAAACTGCAAAGGGTTTTTTTTTTATGGCTGACCTTTTACTAAGTTCTAAATTGTAGGGTGCATGATTAACATATGTCCAATAAAAAATATTTTAAAATACACCTGAAACTGTAATGTCACAACACCTGAAAAAGTTCTTGCCAATGACTGCTATGGTGTAATTCTGTATATACACAGAACAAAAGCATACCTTTGTTTTTGCTTCCATTTTTCATTAGGTGAAATTAAAGATCTGAAACATACGCAAAAGACCCAGACTCCCAAAATCGTCCACAAATCCCTGTAAATCTGTCATAGTGAGCCCTTTTCCTTGGTCAAGATACTCAATCGTACCTCAACAGGTATGGCATATCAAGATACTGGTTAGACAGCATGAATATTGCATAGCTGTGCTTTAGGATGGCCACAAAAAAGCCAATCTGAAATGTCCAGTTTGATCACACAGCACAATGCAACAGATGTCAAAACTTTTTGTGGTAGCATACAATTGCCATACTGAATGCAGGAATGCCCAACAGAGCTGTTGCCCATCTCCAAAGGCGTTTTAGAGAATTTGGCAGTACATTAAACCGAATTTACAACCACAGACCACATGTAACCACACAAGTCCAGGGCCATCACATCCAGCATGTTTACCTACATGATCATTTTAGACAAGTCACCCAGACAGCTGCTGCAACACACTGTCAGAAACCGTCTCAGCGAAGCTCATCTGTATGCTCCGGACTTGTAACTGACTTGACTGGGCAAATGCTCACATTCAATGATGTCTGGCACGAACATTCCACAGGCTAAAATTATTAACATGATCAACTCAATGCTACAGATATGTATTACACCATGTGAGGCAATTGTTGACCACCAGATACTAATTGTTTTTTACCCTCCCCCAAACTCCACCAGTAAAGCAAAATTGCCTATTTCAGTGTCCTTTTATCATGGCCAGTGTAAGGTACACCCAAGCAATATTTATGCTGTCTAATCAGCACCGTGATATACCACACTTTTAAGGTGGTATGGATTATCTGGGCAAAAGATAAGTCCTCACAATTACAGTTTTAAAAATAACATTTGAGAGTAACGGCTCTTTTGTGTAAGTAGAAATAGTTTGAGATCTTTCAACTCAACTCATGAAAAATGTGAGCAAATACGAAAGTGTTGCATTTACATTTTGTTCAGTGTATATATTGCTGTTATACGGAGATCATCAAAAGTGAGGCAAATAAACTTCTAAAGTATTCTTACATCAAGTGTTGTGACACACCCTGTTTACTGGACCAAAGTAATTTTAGGAAAGCCGTCCCACTCTCCATTCGGCCCCATTGAACGAAATTTGGCTGCAGTTCCACCAGAATTCCACTGGGGATGATCGCCATGAGTGCAAGATGAATGGGAGTGTATTGAGCAAGATGGCTAAATTTGTCTCTTTCACCCCATTGCCGTTCAACATGGGTTATAGGAGGAAAGTTGAATGAACAAGCACGTACTGTATGTCCTTTTGTTTTCTTACAGGTTGTTGCCCATAACTTGCTACCAATTTGCTAATGACTGCTACACTTGCCATGGAACCCATCACTGTTCTCTTACAAATAAACATTGCTATTTATGGTATTCATAAATTCAATTCAGATGGCTTTAAATTAAATAGTTTAAACACAGAAAACTATTCTTAGAAGTCGTTTTTGAAACTGCCTTCTTAGTATGTCAAAATACAAAAATTAGATCAATCACTGTGGACCAATGCATAAAATAGAATGAATTCTCTGAAGGTTATTGGTTGAACTCTCTGCAAATTATTAAATTAGGACATAAACCAAAAGGTGATAATTGTCTTTAAATTAATCACATTTAATTTTAAACTTATTTATGGTATTTATGATATTTGTATAGTGCTTTTTAAGTCAGAAGACAACAACGTGCTTTACACTACATTCAGTCATTCAGATGCTGATGGTGGAGAGCTATTAAATTGCAGCCACAACTGCCCTAGGACACAATGACAGAGGCAGGGCTGCCAGACATGGGCATCACCAGGTCCTCTGATCACCACCAGCAGGCAACAGGGTGAAAGTGTCTTGCCCAAGGACACGAGGACCGAGACAGACTGAGTGGAGATTCAAACTGTCAGCCCACTGATTACGGGACGTATTCCTACCACCACTGTTGCCCCAAACATTTCAATATAAACCATTGGTCTTTAATCAGATATTGTTATACTGAACTATGACATCACAATCAATTTATTAGTTTCTATTTCATTGCATATTTATCCATTTACTTTTTTATATTTGGTAATTAGTTTTATTGTTCACTCTTATTTAGTAGTTGCGTGTTACTAGCTTGGTGAGTAGTAGTTTGAATTCTTTTGGCTTAATTCTTTTTTAAATAATTTTTGTTAACATACTCTTGTCATTGATTTATTTACAAAAAACTGTTAAAAACCCCCAAATAGAATTAAGGTAAAACATTTCAAGGAAAAGGAGGAATAATACAGTTTTAATCCTGGCCGTGGAATGCTGGACCAGCTCTACACCCTTAGCAGGGTCCTGGAGGGTGCGTGGGAGTTCGCTTAATCAGTCTACATGTGTTTTGTGGACTTGGAGAAGGTGTTTGACCGTGTCCTTCGGGGAGTGTTGTGGGGGGTACTCCGGCGGTATGGGGTACTAGGACCTTTGATGTGGGCATTTAGGTCCCTGTACAACCGGTGTCAGAGTTTGGTTTGCATTACAGGCAGTAACATGGGCTCATTTCCAGGGTGAGGTGGACTCCGCCAAGGATGCCCTTTGTCACGATTTTGTTCCCGAACTCTGGGTGGTGACGAAAGAACAAGATCACAGATACAAGCAGCTGAAATAAGTTTCCTCCATAGAATGGCATTTATGGAAAATTATTATTATTCGGGGCACCACCTGTTATCAGGAACTGTTTTAATAGCCAAATGTCTATGTCAGCCTCATAATCTGAAGGAATTAATTCTTTACCGTTTATTGACCATAAACCTTGCAATGTGTGTGTGTGTTGAACAAGAAATGACAGCAGTTACGTTCCAACAATACTAGATTTATTTATAAAAAGAACACGCTACTGATTAAAAGAAATGAATAGTTAGATAAAAGAACACAAAAAGATGGATGTGTAATAAGATGAGGGACCATGAATTCTGATATGATTCTGGAGGGATCGGGTTCCTTTAAGAAGTAAGGCCTGATCTGCAAATGCTGGAATAAAGCTGAATTAGTTACACTAATTGTAATTAGTTTAACTAATTTAGCACCAACAGTTTACCTCTAAACCAATAAGCAATGTAAGAAAACAAAACATTATTTGGATTAAGATATGTTATATTTGAAAGTTATCTGGATAAGAGTAACTAACCATTGGAGGATTACTTAATTTATGGATTGATCACGACAGTAAAACAATCTAATTCCCATATTTTCATCAAATAAGGAGAGCTCAAACACGGCTAATGAGATTAGTTTCTGTTCTAAAACAATCTATTTTTAAATCAAGTTCTGTTTGAAACATTAATAGCAATCTTTGTTTATGAAACGCCGGCTTAAACCGACACGTGGGCTTGTTTAGCTTTAGCTCTCTGCGACGCACGTGGGGCATTTAGAGTGGCTCAAATACATTTATTAAGCATTAAACAAAAAGGAATAACTCCTGTCTGATTGAGTAGCTCAAATTACAAGATTTAAAACGACTCTTTGTTGGGAAAAGGCTTTTAAAAGCACTGATTAAACTTCAGGCCCAGGCCTGGTTTACCCAAAGATAGCACATGAAACTTAAAAAGTTAAAAAATAAAAACAAGAGGAAACACCTTTAAAATTAGTTATCCTAACCAAGTTGTCTCTGCCAAAACAGACCTTGTGAACATTTAAAGTACTCCTAGCTGCTGCACCTCAATCAGAAAAGAGGGACCTCCAGCAGGTGTTAGCCAACAGGCTAAAAAAGGATTGCTAATCAGGCTAGCAGCAGTGGGAAGCTCTTGGCTTTGGTTTCCTCCTGGCTGGCTACGCCGCGATCGGCATCCCCCTTTTTATCAGTACCTGCTCTCTAATTCGGCATTCACCTCTTATTGGCTCGGCGGCTAAATGCGGATTCTGGTTGGTTCGGCTCTCGGCACACGTGGCTCGGCTCCCGTTTCTCAGCAGTCAGCAGCCTGAAACTCAGAGGGGTTTCATCAGGCTCTCGGGATAAACAACGTCTTTGTTTATCAATGTTCAAGATTCACCTGGAGTGGTCTTTGGTTTCCTTTGGAGCAAGTTTCTCCAGAAACTCGGGCCTCCCTCCGCCAGCGAAGCAAGATGGTTGGAGATGATCTTTTGTTATCCCCCGCCGGCAGAACGCAGAAGAAGCGAGCGGGCGGAAGTGGGCTGTATTTATAGACTTCCGCTAGACCAGAGCAGCGCCACCTGATGGCTGTGTGTGTGACCCAACCTCAGTCATCTGGAGGGGGTGATGATGAGGTGGCTTGGGCATCTGTCAGACTGTGTCATCTTTTCTGGAGCGCTGCACGATCTGACCAGTGACTACATGTTTAGCCGCATGCTGTCATTTCCTCGATGCTTGTCCGAGTGGTGTCCAGCAAACAACGTGGGCTACATTGATAATTGGAAAACTTTTGGGGGAAAACCTGGTCTGATCCGTAGAGATGGCATCCATCCTCTTTGGATGGAGCAGCTCTTCTTTCTAGGAATCTGGACAGATTTATTAGTCCTTTAAAACTCTGACAAACCAGGGCCCAGACAACTCCTTCCTATTATCAAAAATGTCACATTCCTGGAAGTACTGGGCGAAGAGGAGGAGTTGCAACCCTTCACATTTTTCAAATTCGCCGTAGACCAATTATTAACTACAGCTCTTTTGAACGTCTAATCCTTAGTTTTACTCATCCAAGCTGCAGAACATTAAAACCACTTTTGTTTGTGGTTTTGTATCGTCCACCAGGCCCTTACTCTCAATTCTTGGACCAGATTTCAGATTTTTTATCTGATTTAGTTTTAAACACTGATCATGTAATTATAATAGGGGATTTCAATATTCACGTGGACATTGAAAGTGATAGCCTAACTGCAGCCTTTAATATTATCTTAGACTCAATTGGCTTCACTCAGAAAGTTAAGGGACCCACACACTCTGGTCAACACACTTTAGACATTGTACTGACATACGGCATTAAGTGTGATGAACTAATAGTCCTCCCACATAACCCAGTCCTATCTGACAATTTTTTGATAACCTTTGAATTTACCTTACCCAATGTTCCAAAATCTGAAAGAAAATGTAATTACAGTAGAACTTTATCAGACAGTGCAGTAACAAGTTTTAAATAATCTGTCCCATTCTTGCTTCCCTATGTGTCTCAAAATACCACAGTGGACCGCAATAATTCAAACACTAACCCTTCAGACATTGATGGTCTGGTGCAAAGTATTTCTTCCTCACTGCGTTTGGCGCTAGACAGTGTAGCCCCCTTAAAACAGAAGGTAATCAGCCATAGGAGGTTGGCTCCCTGGTTTAGTGCAAAGTTGCGTACTTTAAAGCAGAATACTATTAAACTGGACAGAAAATGGTACTCTACACACTTAGGTGATTTCTTTCTAACCTGGAAAAATAGTGAACTACTTTATAAAAACGCCCTTCGACAAGCTAGAACAGCATATTACTCGAATAGAGGTAAATAAAAACAATCCTAGGTTTCTTTTTAGTACAGTTGTCAAACTTAGAGTTATAGCTCTGTTGAACAAACTATTCCCCCTTCTCTCAGTAGTGATGACTTTATGGGATTCTTCATAAGTAAAATAAATTCTATTAAAAATAGAATCATTGGCATTATTCCAAACATGATTAACTCTCTTTCAGTAAATGAGGCAGTATCAGAGAGAACTGTAGAACCATGTGTATGTCTGTACCGTATTATTTAAGGAAGTGGTCCCTCTGGTTACTGGCCCTATTATAGTAATGATGAATCTATCTTTAATAAATAGATATGTGCCTCATGAATTTAAGGTTGCTGTAATAAAACTTTTACTTAAGAAACCCTCCCAGGGTCAAGATGATTTAGCTAACTGCAGACCTATATCTAACCATCCTTTCTCTGGTCTCTGGTTAGGGGTCTACATGGTTCATCTTTTAAAAGCAAGCTATAAATCTTCACACAATTCACTCTGTGATTCAAAGATGAAAATCAGCGTTTAATGATGTACACATTATCAAACTCAATTATACTGTGGGATTTTAGCCCAGGATATACACTGCTAAAAAATAAAATAACAGTAACACTAAAATAACAAATCCTAGATCGAATGAATTAAATGTTCTTATTTAATACTTTGTTCTTCACAAAGTTGAATGTGCTGACAACAAAATCACACAGAAATTATCAATGGAAATTGATAATTTCCATTGACCATGGAGGTCTGAATTTGGAGTCACACTCAAAAACTGAAGTGAAAAAACAAACTACAGGCTAATCTAACTTTGATGTAATGTCCTCAACATACATTAAAATAAGGCTATCTAGTGTGTTTGGCCTCCATGTGCCTGTATGACCTCCCTACAGTGCCTGGGGAGGTGGCAGATGGTCTCCTTAGGGAGAAACTGTCCTATATTCTATCAAATGAAATTTAGAGTGTTTGTAGGAACATTCAAAAGTTCGAAATGTGCGGTGGCCACTCATATGCATGTTCCTCGCAGTCATCTGTTGGTAAATCCCACATGTGCGTACCTAGATGCTCAAGCCCATTCACAGACATTTGCATACAGAAACGCCCTCACCTAACCATATATGGTAACACCACATCCTCTGACACATGAATGAAATCCTTGCGTTCTTTCTTAAAATAATGGCCAAAGGAGTGAAGAAAGGAATTTAAGTGACACTGAGATCAAGGTGAAACATAGGTGGGGCAAAAGAAAGTATTGAGATGAAAAGACTTTTAAAAAATTGTAAAAGTTAATACAAATTAATTCAGAGATAGTTTTTGCCCTCTATTATTAGCAGTTTCTCTGCTTCATCTAACCCCCACCCCCAGCACACAGCCATTATATTGCTGCTGCAGATCAGATATAAAAATGGAGCAAGGAATATTTTAATTTACTTTTATCAACTTATGTGGAAGTCATGAACTTATTTGAACAAATAATCAAATAAGCTCAATTAGTACTGAACATTGCTGTTTGGTTCTATTGGCTTAGGGGGAACCAAATACGCCAGGGAGAAAGTGACAGAGGTATTAAATGTGATTGGGACAGTGAAGAGGTTGCTGAAAAAATGGTTCAATCTTAAAACGTCCCTTAGCACTCAACTGGGCCAGATCTCTTACTGAGGGTGCTCCAATCATCATATTTGACACTTTCGCATTTGCTACCTTCAGTACACAAATGACAGAATCTCCATGCATCACCCCAAAAATTAAATTAGGTATTTCTTGGCAAATTTCCAGAAAGTATATATATTACAAATCCATCCATAGCTTTTTCAGTTATTTTGGTAAATGACAGACAGACCTCAACATGAGCTCCTTGGTGGACACAATAAACTTCAGTAAACATTAAAACTGTTTCAGTGTTGCAGTTTACGTGTTCTAACACTAGATTCTCTTTATACACATGGTTAGAACTGCACTTATATTTAATAACATTTCTACGTACAAGTACAATTTGAGAAATACTACACAATGCGCAGAATTCTTTCTACATACGAAATAATCATAGATATGTGTGTAAGTACAGGTGATAAATGAGGGCCCTGGACTAAAGCATCTGCCAAGTCGACAGTCTGTGGTGCATCGTAGAGTTGGTGGATGGAGCTATGATGTACCACATGATGTCACAGATGTGTTAGATTGGATTCAGGTCTGGGAAACGAGTAGGCCAGTCCATAGCATCAATGCCTTTGTCTTGCAAGAACTGCTGACACACTCCAGTCACATGAGGTCTAGGATTGTCTTGTTTTAGGAGGAACCCAGGGCAAACTGTACCAGCATATGGTAGCACAAGCGGTCATCTGCCGAGACAGTCTGTGGTTTGGAGAATACAGAACAGAGGTTCCCTAATGGCAGTCAAGCTACCTCTGGCGAGCACATGGAGGGCTGTAACAGTGGCCCAAAGAAATGTCACCATATACCATTACTGACCCAATGCCAAACCTGTCTTGCTGGAGGATGTTGCAGGCAGCAGAATGCTCTTCACCGTGTCTCCAGACTGTCATGTCTAACACATGTGCTCAGTGTGAACCAGCGTTCTTCAGTGATAAGCACAGGGCAGCAGTGATGAATTTGCCAATACTGGTGTTCCCTGGCAAATGCCAAATTTCCTGCACGGTGTTTGGCTGTAAGCACAACCTACACCTCATACCACCCTCATGGAGTCTGTTTCTGACAGTTTGGCAGACACATTGAATGACAACATAATTTAAAAAATGCTTATGAATTGCCGGTGTAATTATCTGGAGCAAAGGGTGGAGACATGGGTGTGACAGATGCGGGGTATATGTGGGAAAAATCATCCACTTTTTCTGTGTCAGTGCTCTTTATTTTTTCTGCCATTTAGTCCATTAATATACAGTAAGGTATTTTTAAGAGCCATCGTTAAATGCACCCTAAGCATAAACAACATCAGAGGATCACTGACAGGTGTATTTTTCCTGTTTTAACTTCTTTCTATTGGCTCCCTGTTAAATCCAGAATAGAGTTTAAGATCCTCCTCCTTATGTATAAAGCCCTTAATTATTAAGCTCTATCTTACATCAGAGATCTTACTGTTCCGTTTGTTCCTAAGAGAGCACTTCGCTCTCAGACTGCAGGTTTCCTGGTAGTTCCTAGAATTTCTAAAAGTACAGTAGGAGGCAGATCCTTTAGTTATCAGGCTCCTCTCCTGTGGAACCAGCTCTCAGTTTTAGTCCGTGAGGTAGACACTCTGTCTATATTTAAGACTATGCTTAAAACCTTACTTTTTGATCAAACTTATAGTTAGAATGGCTTAGGTTATCCTGAGTTATCTTTGTAGTTATGCTGCTATAGTCTTAGACTAGGGTAAAGAGGTCCAGTCAGATATATTTTTTGAGGCCAATGTCCGGAAGATAGTAATTTCTTACAATTCAGTGTGATATATGTTTAAGTAACTGATTACTTTTACTCATTGATTTACCTGTCAAATCAATGAAATTATGTGTAATTCAAATACTTTTTGACACCATTTATTTTCACGTAACAAAGTATGATTTCTTATGTAGGTAATATTCTCTCATTTAATGAATAAAAGTTAGATTATGTCAATAACAAAATAAATAACACATGGCAACTGTCCATGTTCACAAATGATAAACTTCAGAAAACCATAAAAGGAGGAAAGGCTTGAATTTCTTTTTTCACATCTGTATTTCAAATTTAAATCTTAACACATTTAAAACCTAAACATTTTTAGGGTTTTACTTTGTTGTTTTTTACTCAGCGAGAAAAGTGAGTTACTTGTCCTCCCACAACATTAAACCCAGGCTTGGACAGAGTCAGAGATGTTCTCATGCATGTGTAGAGTAGCTCATTGGTAAGGTTGGAAAGGTATTTGGTTTTGAGAACATTCTTCGTGGAGTAAGCTGCTTCACTTTCTTCAGCAGGACGGAAGATGGACTGGTCATGCCGGGCTTTGTGATGACATATTTTGTCTAATTTTACTCATGATTTAAGTGGGTATGTTTGTTCAAGACTTTTATCTTTTTTCTCATAATGGCATTTTACATGGCTACTTTTAATAAAAGCCAGAAACAGGTTTATTGCCATCCGTGAGAGGAGAAAAAAGCAGCAGGAAAACTATTACTCTCTCCATTCCATATATGCTCTAGCTCTGCCGTCCACTTTTAGTTTTATAAAACACCGCCTGTATCTATCCTTTCGGCACATAATTACCCCTCCCTCCAAGCATTTCTCTTCCTACTTCTGTCTGTTTTGTCTCCTCCTCTGTCTCAAATAAGAGGGTCTTTTTTCCCCTTTTCTCACACCCCAGATTTTCTCCTTTTTCAGCCTGTGTCGCTCCATTTATCCATCTCACCAGGCGGTATCTCTCCATCTACTTTTGCAATTTGTTGCTAAATATGTTTTAACTTTCTCACACTCCTGTCTGTGCTTTAGTGTTTCAAACTCTTCCGGACAGGCTGGAATGCTGGAGTGCTTATTGGGTTTTTGGTGTCACGATGGTAAAGCCAATTTACAAGTATAGCCTGGGTGAGCCAGAACCAAAGAAGTAGCTTCACCTGATTTTATGGACACACCTCCTTAAAAGGTGCCTGCCAGCTCTCATGAGCACCTGCTGTAACTTTGAACTCACTCCAGTTCTACCAGCAAGGCTCAGACCTGAAAGGACAAAGCCACTGCTGCAATTTAACTGCTGTGAGTCGGCTCATGTCCTTTTATTTTGGATTTGGAACAACCACTTGTAGCTGGAAAAAAAGGAAGCAGGGAGGTAGACGGACAACCGGGTAAGACATGTAATCTTTTTAATTTTCGTCACTGAGTGAGCTGCCTTGCTGCCCAAACTCCAAGCAGAGACAGAAAGTCACCTGGTCAGCATGGTTGGAGTGTTTGTCTGCAAAAAAAAAAAAATTAGTATGTAGTGTAGTTGAAACACAGCACTGTATCTGTTTAACCTATTCTGATTTTGAATATTCTCTTTATGTGAATAATTTTGACATGTCAAATGAAATTTTAATTGACACTTTGAATTGTGAACACTGGAACCTTTGATAATTAGATTCACTTTTTCAATTCACTTTTATTTATAACGGCAATTCACAACAAATGTCATCTCAAGGCACTTTACAACAAAAGTTATTTCAGTACAATTATACAAACATTCCAATCAGTTAAATGTTTTCTCTGTAAGGAATCCCAGCAGATTGCAATGAGTGATTGATGTGAGGTTGTGCCCGGATCATGCAGACTACAACCACAGCAATTCCTCATACTGAGCAAGCATGTAGCGTCAGTGGAGAGGAAAAACTCCCATTTAACAGGAAGAAACCTCCGGCAGAACCTGGCTCAGTACAAGCGGTCATTTGCCACGACGGCCTGGGGGTCTGAGAAGACATAGGAGAGACAACATGGATAAAGCCTGGTGAATTTGAGCATCATCTGGACCGATGTTCCCCATCCAGCAGAGGGCTTTATAGTTGAGCAGGGTACCAGACCGTGTGGAGTTTCTATGGGGAGAAAAATAAGGAGCGAAAACTGGGTTAACAATCGCAATAACAGCAGAAAAAATATATCTGCAGAGTAGTAGGAGAGAAAAGTGGAAGAGAGAAAAAAAGTGGTCAGTCTGTCCTCAAACAGTCTAAACCTATAGCAGCATAACAAAAAATACCTCAGGATAACCTAAGCCACTAACTAAGTTTTATCAAAAAGGAAGGTTTTAAGCCTAGTCTTGAAAACAGAGTATCTGCCTCACGGACTAAAACTGTGAGCTGGTTCCACAGGAGAGGAGCCTGATAACTAAAAGATCTGCCTCCCATTCTACTTTTAGAAATCGTAGGAAATACCAGAGGACCTGCATTCTGAGAACGAAGTGCTCTGTTAGGAACATTTGGAACAATCTGATGTACGATGGAGCTTGATTATTAAAGGCTTTATAAGTAAGCAGGAGGATCTTAAACTGGATTTAACAGGGAGACAGTGGAGAGAAGCCAAAACAGGAGAAATGTGATCTCTATTTATCAGAACTCTACAGATAGAACTCTTATGTAGAGTTCTATCAGAACTCTACATAAATTGGATAATTTAATTATAGGCCTAACTAATTGATTGGACAAAAAGCAGTTTTTGTATTACTTAGAATGAATAAGAATAATGTTTTATTGTAAAATTAATTGTTTTACTTTTTATTTAAATATTAAGAGTTAACCCTTAATTATATTTGACTAATTTTGTTTTTGACTTTATTTTAGTTCAGGTTCTTTTTTTATGGTTATATTTTTTGGATTTTATTTGTTTTTGTCTTTTGCCTCCTTTCATTTTTATTCTATCCACTCGTCAGATCTCCTCAGTTCTTCCCTGTGTGGATGGCAAGCTACCTAAACGAACCAAGGAACTGATGAGTTGCACTGATTATGGAAAGATGGCTTCACCTAAGCATCTATAATTTTTTTTCTGAAATAAACCAGAACTGAGTTGGGAGTGTGAACCCGTTAAGGGGAATCTTCTCTTTTTTTGTATACATTTATTTTCCCTCCAACAGATTTGGAAATACCTTTTGCTATTTGTTTGTATTTTTGTGAGCACTCAAAACACCTTTTTGTTGTGAAATGCCTGTTTTTTTTGTTTTTTCTGCATTTACATGAGGAACTTTGGCTCTGTTGTCGGGCCTACTTCTGAAGCCTAAAATTTACTACCTGTTGGCTGTAGTCAGACCAGTGCCTAACCTTCACCAAACATTACAATTGGCGAGCTACCCACGAGCCAAAGAAATGTATTTTGTAAAGATGTCAGGAATTAACCCAGCCTGTTCTGATCGCAGGTGTAATCAACTCTAGTGCAGATGACGAAATCCTTGACAATCTGCGGAAATATGGTACACTGAGGAACATTGACCATGACTGATATTACAAGTACTCATTTCAGAAACCTGATAGTAGAGTTTGAGGAGTTGAGTATTTTTTATTTTTTTCAATCATAAAACACACACACACTTCCCGTCTAGCTCCTAAACATGTTTCACATCAGTGCTCTGGCTGATGAACCAGGTAAGGTGGCAGGAGCTAGTAAGTCAACCCCTGACTTCCTGGCAGCATTGAAGGACATGGCCAACCGCAGTAGCATGAGTTGGGAGATGTACCTCAGGCCTGGAGATCAAAGAACTGAAGAAACAGATGCAACGTGTTCAGCAGCAGCTCTCTGCCTTCATCTCCACCCAAACCTTCACCAGGATTGCCGAGAAGTCACGATCTTCTGTGGTTCTCTAATTCCTAAATTAAACATTGTATTGTGTGGGTGACTGTGGCTCAGTGGTAGAGTAGTTGGCTTGCAATCGGAGGGTCGTAGGTTCGATTCCAGCTTCCTCCAGTCACATGTCAATGTGCCCCTGGGCAAGGCACTTAACCCCCAAATTCTACATTGTCCTACCGAGCTGTTGGGTGTCGGTGTATGAATGCGAGTGTGAATGGGTGAATGTGGCTTCAATGTAAAGCGCTTTGAGTGGTCAGTAAGACTAGAAAAGCACTATATAAGTTCAGTCCATTTACCATTTACCATTGTAATAACTCTTCTTGTAAAGTGCCTTGAGATGACATCTGTTGTGAAATGGCGCTATATAAATAAACTAAATTGAATTGAAAAGACACCAGCAGAGCCCAAAATTGCATCCTGTCAGCCAACTCTCTGTTCTTCCCAACCTCTTGCAAATCCTCTGCTCTGGTATTGTTTCAGGTGTGGTGAGGATGGAAATGTATCTTCTTCCTGTACCAGTGAGCCCAATCCGAGCCTGGTTGAGAGAAAGAGGAAACAACCTTTGTGAAAACAACAAACATGGACCAGCACCGGGGGGTCATCAAACAAGCAGCAGCTTCTGAGGAGGGACGCTCAGGAGTTGCCGCAAGTGTAGGTCCCAAAGGAAGATGCCAGTTGCTCTCCTTATTTAAAGGGCTAATTGGAACTAAGAGCACTGGTCAAGTTCTTTTAAATGACACCCCTGTGAACTGTCTATGATACCGGCTCCCAAGTTACCACCATGCCCCACTCCATATACAGACAGTATTTAGCAGACCACAACATCAAGCCATTGAATGATCTGTTGGAAGTGGAGGGGGCAAATGGACAGTTGGTGCCCTACATGGGGTACATTGAGCTGAGGGTGACATTTCCATCAGATTCTTTAGGGTCTACTGTTACTGTAGATACCCTAGCCCTGGTGGTCCCAGACATGAAAACAAGTCACTTTCCGTTTATGGTAGGCACTAACACCTTAGATGCAGCCTACCATTTGCATCATGACATGCACCCTGACCAGCTCCATCAACCCTGTCTCTGGATACGCTGCTGTGATTAAGACCCTCTAATACCGTCACCAACATAGGAGTGAAGACGCCCAAGTTACCCTACAAATAGAACCCTCGTCTGCCTTCCTAGCCGGTCAGACTGTTGTCCTCGAGGGAAGGATGGCCACCAGAGTGCTGCGAGGGGCAAAGGCAGTGATGGTAGAACATCCTACTTCCTGCCTGGTGGTCTTCTGGTGAACTCGTGCATTGTCAATTTACCATCACGACAGCCTTGTCACTTACCTGTCATTATCAGTAATGATTCTAACCATAGTGTAACCATACCAGCTCGAACTGTGGTTGGTGAAGTTGGTGGTTTTGACAGTGTCCAGTCTCAAGCACACAGCATCTGTCAAGACAAGCCTGCAGAATCGGTTTCCCCATTCAATTACAACTTTGGAGATTCCCCCATATCACCACTGTGGAAGGACCATGTGATTAACAGACTCAACAGCATCCCTGAGGTCTTTCCGAAACATGCGTTGGATTTTGGGCGGTAAGACAAGTTGAAACCTCACATTAAAATGTCTGATCTAACCCCCTTCAAGTAGAGACCCAGGCCAATACATCCTCGGCACATTGATGCAGTCCAGAAACATCTACAGGAGCTGCTAGACTCTGGGTTCATATGGCAGTCTGAGTCTCCATTCAAATCTCCAATAGTTGTTGTAAGGAAAAAGAACGTAAAAGTTCAACTGTGCATCAACTACAGAAATCTAAATCTGCAAACCATCAAAGATGCTTTTTCAGTTCACTTTTATTTATAACGCCAATTCACAACAAATGTCATCTCAAGGCACTTTACAGCAAAAGTCATTTCAGTATAATTAAACAAACATTCCAATCAGTTAAAAGTTTTCTATGTAAGGAATCCCAGCAGATTGCAATAAGTGATTGACTTGAGGTTATGCCCGGATCATGCAACTCTTGGTGAGTTTCCTTTCTTTTCAATTTTCCTCACTGAGTGAGCTGCCTTGCAGCCCAAACAACAAGCAGAGACAGAAAGTCACCCGGTCAGCATGGTTGGAGTAATTGTCTGCAAAAAAACCAAATTGGTATATAGTGGAGTTGAAGCACAGCATTGTATCTGTTTTTACACCTTATGTATTCTGATTTGAATATTCACTTTATGTGAATACTTTTGACTTGATGTCAACTGAAATTTTAATCAATATTTTGAAATGTGCACATTGGATCCTTTTTGATAATTAGATAAATTGGATAATTGAATTATAGGCCTAACTAATTGATGAATAGACAAAAAGCAGTTTTTGAATTGCTTAGATAAAATCATGTTTTATTGTAACATGAATTGTATTGCTTTTTATTTAAATATTAAGAGTTAACCCTCTTAATTATATTTAACAAATTTTGTTTTTCTCTGACTTTATTTTAGGTCAGGTTCTTTTGCCTCCTATCATTTTATATTTTTCCACCCTTCGGATCTCCTCAGTTCTTCCCTGTGTGGTTGGTGAGCTACCTAAACAGACCAAGGAACTGGTGACTAGCACTGATGATGGAAAGATGGCTTCACCTAAGCATCTTCTAATGTTTATCTGAAATAAACCAGAACTGACTTGGGAGTGAAAACCAATGGACAGTGTGAACGTCTTAATCAAGAAATCGAAAACACTCTCAGATGTCTTTGCAGCCATAACCTCATTACCTGGTCTGTACATCTACCCTGCATTTAATATTCTCATAATGATCCTATTTTCTCAGCTAAATGTCGTTCTACCTTTGAAGTTTCTCCCTGCTATCAATCACCACTCCTCCCGTCTTCATTTCCTGACCTAGTGGTTCCCTTGTCCGTGCTCATCTCTGTGACATCCGTTGTATCTGGAATCACTCATTCAGTGCTACAAAGGACATCCATTCAAAAAAAGAAACTTGCCCATAAGAAGAGGAGACCAGCACCGACTTACTCACCAAGACAACAGGTATGGCTTTCTTCTTAAGACTTCCCATTAAAAAATCAGTCCAGAAAACTCGCTCCCAGGTTTCTAGGTCCATACACCATTGAAGCCGTCATAAGTCTATCCACCATCAGACTCAAACTTCCGTTTGTGCCAGCTTAAAACGAGAGCGGATCCGGCAAGCTGATGCCAGATGGTTTTCTTAGTTGTACTTCTAGAATTTAAAATCTTTCTACTTTTTGGTCCATTTCTCACCTTTCCTGTGTTCTCCAGATTTTCCCAGGAGGATCCTCGACAACTTCCTGGACTTCCCCGAGCTGAACCTCTCCTCGCTCTGGTTAGCTTCTTGGTCAGCCTCTGCACCGCTCTCCTCTGGCAAACCTATCCAGACTCACCTGCTCCCCTGCTGCAACCTTGCCACTCATCTGACTGTCCTCCAATCAACCTTCAACAGAAAAAAACTAAGAGTAAAATCAGTAACTTCTGTATCTTCTTGGAACTTTCTCAGGCTCATCACTCACCTTTTTATTTCCTCAGCAAGAACCCATACAGAACTCGAGCTGCCAAAAATAAACTGAGGTCAGTATTCGTTCACCCACCAATCCACCACCGCCAGCCATCCTCAGACACCCGGGCCCAATTTCCCTTTCTGCAACCATACCCATCCACAGGGGTGCTGCTAAGTGTTTTGGGCCCCATGACAAGAATCTTGGCAGGGCCCCCAACACAGCTGAGATTTTTTTCATATAAATTTACATAAAATCATGCACTTTATGGTATTTTTACTATCATTCTCATATATTTAAGTCAATCAAACTTTATGTGAATCATATATAACTACTTCTGTACTGCTAGACCACCTTAAATTCATTATTTTGTGCTTGCACTAGCAATGTAAGTGGATTACGAATTATTTACTCTTTTTGCAAATTGTTTGAAAAGTGGTATTGGACAGATGGTAAAACACAATCAGGATTTATAAAAGATAGGTCTATACATAATACAATCAGATTAGTCCTTGATTTAGTAGATTATAATTCTTTGATTGAAGATAAGGGTTTCATTTTAATTTTTGGAATCTTTACGTAGCATTTGATTCTGTTGTACAGAGTTTATTAAAGCGATACATATAATGTATGAGGCTGTTCAGGGTTTCCCCAGGTTTGACCAACCCAAATTTAAGACTTTTTAAAAAAAAAAAACTTTTTAAGAAGACTTTACTGAAAATTAAGACCTACATCGAACCCAATATGCAGTCGTAAAACACCAGATCAAATATCAATAATGACTATCAGCAAATGTTTGACTTAAAAATACATTTATAATATATATCTATATAAACTAATTTAACAATACACTGCAAAGTAATATTTTTGGTAAAATATCAAAACATAACAATACACTAACTTTTCAAATAGTCTTAGTAAAGTTTCTCAACATTCAAATTGCTTCAACCATTGAACATTTTCAAGAATAAAAAGAAATGTAAATATAGACAGAGAGATAAGTCAACTGTCGGTTTTTGTGTTTAACAGCAAATCAGTTATCAGTTTGAGTTCACATGTTAAGACTGCACCGTGTGCTAGATTAGAACGCAGTGACTCTACGCAAACTGAACATATGAGGCACGCAAACTTACCAACCTCACACTAAATTATTTTAATAATTTCAGAGTCATCGAACATCGCTTTAAAGATTTCACTTATTCCCTCATTTAAGTTGTACGAGTGGTTGTCAGAAATTGTGTGTAGAATCCATAGCACCTCTGCCCGAAGTGTTCGGGCTCCACCGACATGCATCATCCCAATGCTTCGCCTTTGTGCTATTGCCGTTGTTATCGATGTCTGGCTCGGCTGGTGCTGCTGACTTTCGGTGTTCCTGTTGCTAGTGCTGCTAGCTGCATTCGGAGATTGAGCCGTACAGAATGGAGCGATGGGTGGCTGGCGGTGAAGGGCTGCTGCGCTGTGTTTCACGCTCTTCATGTGGGACTCCAAAGCGAGATGACCTAAAGTCGTCAACTTGAACGTCTTCCGACACAGACAGCATCGTGCTTCGAGGTTACGTCCCGGAACTTCCCTGACCCAATCTTTACATCGAGCATTGTAAAGCCACTGCGTATTAAAACTACACTTCCCCATGATGTCTCTCCACTGCCGCCGCCGCGAAAACCTAAGCTATTGTCTGCGGATACTCAAGAAATTAGACGTTCTCCGACGTCACGATAAACCTAGTTTAATTTTCACGTCATTTAAAAAAATGAATAAAATAAAGTTTCTCCCCCATTTCAGCTTGCGTTGCAGTCTGGTTGACTTGGAATAAATGATTTAAGACCTTTGGTTAAAGAATTAAGACTTGGACAACAGAATTTAAGACTTTTTAAGGCATTAATTTAGGAACATGACATTTGAGACATTTTTAAGACCCCGCGGCTACCCTGCTATTAATAGCTCGGTTTCTCTCCCCCAAGGAACACCTAAAGGATTCACTATCAATCGTGGAATCTGGCTGGGCTGTCCCTTTTCTCCGGAAGAAAGTGGAGAATATTAATACTTTTATATGCTTTACATATATTTGGGTAAACATTTTTGTGTGTAGTGAAGTAGTAAGAACATATACTTATGTAAGGGTCATATATACAATTACAATTATGTGAATCTGTGATCGTGGGAAAACTCAGTGTTTATGGCAGGTGGTTAGACAGAGGACAAAGGATTCTAACTAGAATCAAGGAGTGAAAAGGGAGTTACAGCGCTGTGCTGGGATAAGAAACATAACTCATACATGAACTATTCAAGGTCTCGGGGAAGCGAAAGAGATGGGAAAACTATGATTTGTCTGCTGACCATTCATGTGTATGTGGAATGACAGGTCACAGAGCTGTTGATTATTACAACAGGGCATCTTCATTGCCCTGTTGTGCAATGAAGATGAACGGGGTGGTTGTGAAACTGCTTGTTGTACAATGGAAATCTACTGAGACATGTAACTGAAGAAATGATGTGCTTGCACTTTTTGAGATGTTGCGAACTGCTGTGTGTGATTCAATAAAACTAGCCTGTTGCGGGGAAGAGCCCCAGAACACATACTGACAGCTGCTGAGCTGTGGTGTTCTCCGCTTTGTCTGAGTCTCTGAATGTTTTTGTTGATCAACTCTTTTTATCTACAAGAAACGTCTCCTAGAATCTTGAACCTAGGGGTGGTAGAAATATACCACAACACTCCCTAATTATTTTAGCTGTAGGGGACTTTAGTATTAGCTGTAGTTATTAGCTATATCTCTAAAAAAAATATATTTTTTAAAGTGTCCAGATCCCTTTGGTAATAACATTGGAATATTTTCTAAAGCATTTGGATTCTATTTACATTTAAAAAATGTGAGCTTATGTCAATACATAATATGGAGCTAACTGACTTATATGGGATTCCAGTTAAAATGAGGTAAAATAGAATGATTATAACTAAAGATACTAAAACCAGAGAAGACTTAAGTATTTTACCTGTAATAAAAAAGTAAATCTTTGCTCAACTCCTGGTTGCAGGCAACTCCTTGCAGGCAGAAGCTCTGATAGAAATCCTCTGCCAGATACTGTACAAACTACTGTAGCTCTAATTTAAGTCTGAAAACATCACTTTAACTGAATAATGCGCACTTTAATGCAGTGGTAACTGCTCACTACGAAATGTGCTGAAACCAAATAGTGAACCAAAATACATAAACAACCATAAAAACAGTGGTTTTATACTCTTTGCATCTCGACATAAGGGCTGCTGGCTATCAGCAAGACCGAGCCGAAAGCCGAAGCAGGTGTGGGAATCTCTATGGAGCACCATTGAACAAGTTTAGAAGTACAGTCAAAAGAACAAAACATTAAACTGACAGCGTGTAAGTTGGTAAACCATCAAACAATTTTCCTGACATGCCCAAATTACCCAGGAGCAAGCATTTATTACTTACCAATCCAGTAGCAACGTGGCTAGTTCAGCATCCATACATCCTCCTGTATCTCACAGTGGCTGACACACAAAACTGAAAAGTTGTAACACTAGGTTTTAGAAGCTAATCCTACTTTAACCTAAATTGAGCAACAGTTTGACAGAAAAGATCTTCCACAGCAGTGAAGGGAAGGAATTGTTCACGTAGGCGACGCGTGCTGTACACATTTCACGTGCCGCTGCCAGTGTCAGACGATGCCATTCAGTAAGGGAGAGGGGTGAAATGATATCATACATAATTCGAGGATTTTTTTATATCTAATCCCAAACATATGTAATTTGCTTATTTTAACAGATCAAATGAAATGTTTCATTTAATAAACTTACACAAGACAATACATATTGATAGCCCTCAAAGGGCCCCCTGTCTGTGCCGGGCCCTCAGAATCATCCTAACCCCACCCCCGAGGGCTCTGCATCCCTTCATCAACATTTCTAAATTCTACTTGCCTGTTAAGCCTGTGAATATTCTCATTCATCCAGGTCATGGTTATCTCAAGGAAATTTCAATCGAACGCAACTGACCAAATTACTGTTACCCACTCAATACCCCATTGAGACAGTGTCTTACCCATGGCCAGAATCAAATAGACTAAAAATTAACCTGACAAAAGCAAACTATGAAAATCTCATTAAAATGAATGCAACTGATTTACATATTTTAAAAAAAGATTGGAAATAACCAATCAAAGCCAGTCTCTGCGTCTGAGTCCGAACCCCTAAACCT
The DNA here is from genome assembly GCA_028564705.1 of Apricaphanius iberus. Classification (NCBI taxonomy): domain Eukaryota; kingdom Metazoa; phylum Chordata; class Actinopteri; order Cyprinodontiformes; family Aphaniidae; genus Apricaphanius; species Apricaphanius iberus. The sequence goes on from JAPXFQ010001436.1 coordinate 73,539, forward strand.
GACAGTCGGACTGTGTAATCTTTTATGGACCCCTGCCCGATCGCACCAGTGAATACAGGTTTAGCTGGATGCTGTCATTTCATCAATGGTTGTCTGAGTGGTGTCCAGCAAACAACATGGGCTACATTGATAATTGGAAAACTTTTTGTGAAAAACCTGGTCTGATCCGGAGAGCAGGCATCCATCCCACTTGGGATGGAGCAGCTCTTCTTTCTCGGAATCTGGACAGATTTATTAGTTCATCAAAACGCTGACAAACCAGGATCCAGACCAGGAAGCAGAGTCGTAGTTTAACCCACCTCTCTGCAGCTTCTGTACTGTTACCCACTCAATACCCCATTGAGACAGTGTCTTGCCCATGGCCAAAATCAATTAGAATAAAAGTTAACCTGACAAAAGCAAACTATGAAAATCTCATTCAAACAAATACAACTCAGACCAAACAAGGAAATGGGGCAATTAGATGTAGCTTGCTAAACATAAGATCCCGCTCCTCAAAGACCTTATTAGTAAATGACTTGATGTGATGAGAAAATTGATGTATTTTGCATATCAGAAACCTGGTTGCAGCAGGAGGATTTTGTAATTATGAATGAGTCAACTCCTACCAATTATCAAAATTTTCACATTCCTAGAAGTACTGGACGAGGAGGAGTTACAACCATCTTTCATTCAGATTTGCAAATTTTCCCTAGACCAGTTAACTACAACTCTTTTGAACATCTAATCCTTAGTTTTCCTCATCCAAACTGCTTAACTTTAAAACCACTTTTTGTGCAAACCACCGTTTGTGGTCTTGTATTGTCCACCAGGCCCTTACTCTCAATTCTTGGACCAGATCTCAGATTTATCTGATTTAGTTTTAAACACTGATCAGGTTATTATAGTAGGGGATTTTAATATTCACGTGGACACTGAAAGTGATAGCTTAACTGCAGCCTTTAATATTATGTTAGACTCAATTGGCTTTACTCAGAAAGTTAAAGGACCCACACACTCTGGTCGGTACACTTTAGACATTGTACTGACATACGGCATTGTGTGATGAAATAACCAACCTTCCACATAATCCAGTCCTATCTGACCATTTTTTGATGACCTTTAAATTAACTTTACTCAACGTTCCCAAATCTGAAAGAAAATTTCATTACAGTAGAAATTTATCAGACAATGCTGTAGCAAGTTTTAAAGAATCTGTTCCATTCTTGTTTCCGTATGTCTCAGAATACCACAGTGGATGGCAGTAATTTCAACACTAACCCTTCAGAAATTAGCCCCCTTAAAAAAGAAGGTAATCAGCCATTGGAGGCTGGCTCCCTGGTTTAGTGCAGAGTTGCGTACTTTAAAGCAGAATACTAGGAAATTGGAGAGAAAATGGCGCTCTACACACTTAAATGATTTCTTTCTAACTTGGAAAAATAGTCTACTACTTTATAAAAACGCCCTTCGAAAAGCTAGAACAACATATTTTTCATCAATAGAGGTAAATAAAAACAATCCTAGGTTTCTTTTTAGTACAGTTGCCAAACTTAGTCATGGCTCTGTTGAGCCAACTGTTCCCCCTTCTCTCAGTAGTGATGACTTTATGGGCTTCTTCATAAGTAAAATAAATTCTATTAAAAATAAAATCATTGGCCCCCTCCCAAACATGACTCTCTCTCAGTAAATGAGGCAGCATCAGAGAGAACTGTAGAACCATGTTTATGTCTGTACCATTTTGATTCTGTTGAACTTTCGGAATGATCACAATTATTAGTTTCATCTAATTCCTCAACTTGTATGTTAGACCCATACCAGCCAAATTATTTAAGGAAGTGTTCCCTCTGGTTAGTGGCCCTGTTCCAGACATGATGAATATATCTCTAATAAATGGATATGTTCCACAGGAATTTAAGGTTGCTGTTATTAGGCCTTTACTTAAGAAACCCTCCCTCGATCAAGATGACTTGGCAAACTACAGACCTATATCTAACCTTCCTTTCTTATCCAAAATTCTTGAGAGCAAGTATGTGAGCATCTAAACGGCAACAACCTGTTTGAGGAATTTCAGTTAGGTTTTAGAGCTCATCATAGCACTGAAACAGCACTGGTAAAAGTTACTAATGATATTTTAATGGCCTCAGATAATGGATTTGTGACTGTTCTGGTCTTGCTAGATATCAGTGCTGCTTTTGACACAGTTGATCATAATATTCTCTAGAAAGGCTCAAACATGTGGGGGATAAAGGGAACAGCACTAGGTTGGTTTAAATCATATCTGTCCAACAGATTCCAGTTTGTTCATGTGAATGATAAATCTTCTTCACACTCAATGGTTACTTGTGGAGTACCACAGGGTTCTGTGCTTGGACCGATTCTCTTTAATTATTTTACCAATTGTAAGCATATATATAGTAGACAACATGGTATGAATTTCCACAGTTATGCCGATGATACAAAATTATATTTATCCATAAAACCTGATGAAAGCAATCAGTTAAGTAGATTACAGGTTAGCGACAGGTTAAAAGGTAGTTAGACAGGTTAGACGGGTAGCTAGGAAGAGACAGGTTAATGTTAGTAGTCAGGTGTAGTGTCAAAAGCTAGGAAAAGATAGGAAGAGGTAGAGTAGCTAGGTAGAGATGGATTAATGTAAGACAGGTAGAGAGTGTTAGTAGCTAGGTCTCCTAGTAGCTAGGAGACCTAGCTAGTTAATATTAGTAGCTATGCTGCTTTAGACTAGGCTGTTGGAGGAGATTATTATTATTGTCAGTTCCTACTTTCTCTCCTACTTCTCCCCAACTGCATGATGTGCTGTCAATTCAAGCACTAACCTGTTTTCTCTTAGTTTCTTCCTACAGTAGGTGCTCCTGACCCGCCCTGCTTGACGACCCTGACTAAGATGACATTCCAGTGGAGGAACGTTCTCCACGTCCTGCTACCAACTTCTGCTTCTGCATCAGTTCTGTTGCTCTTTCTGTGTCTCTGCCCTCTTCTCCAAACCCCAGACGGTCTCGGCAGATGACCGCTTATGCTGAGCCTGGTTCTGCTGGAGGTTTCTTCCTGTTAAAAGGGAGTTTTTCCTCTCCACTGTCACTTCATGCTTGCTCAGTGTGAGGGATTGCTGAGAAGTCCCAACGCAATCTTCTGTGGTTCTCTTATTCCTAGATTAAACATTGTATTGTAATAACTTTTCTTGTAAAGTGCCTTGAGATCACATTTGTTGTGAAATGGCGCTATTTAAATAAACTGAATTGAATTGAATATATTTCCCCTGCTTATCTGATCTCTAAAAGTTTTTCAAACCCTAATCTCCCTGATATTACAATAGCCACTCCTCTCCTACGGCCTGTCCTATATGATGAGTAAAATACTTAGTTGAACCCTTGTCTTCTCAGCTTTTCATGCTCCTTCTCTGATAAATTATTCTCCTGCAACAGAGCTACCCCAACCCCATCTCTACTCATCTTTTCTAAAATCTTAGACCTTTTGATTGGATTGGTTAAACCATTCACATTATACGTTGCTATTATTATCTTTTTCTGTGTTATGTTTATACTTTTTCTCCCTCGTCCACTTTATGCTTTCCCCCTGTGCTACATATCTGGCAAAAAAATTAACTTAGTAGAACCCAGCTCAAAAAAATATCAAAAACATTAATTCGTAAAGCTGAAAATAACTCCAGAACTTCCTTGCATGGGGTCTTTATTTTGACCCTACGTACACCCTGATGTTGAGTCTGCTTTGGGGAAACCCTTCTCCCTCCAGGGGGAGTGTGCCCTCTTTGGTGCTGAAGTGGGATCTGTCCATATCTGGCTCACCGTCCAGAGAAAAACAGTGGAATGCAAAGAACCACTCAAGGCCCCAACCCGAGTCAATTATTACAAAGCAACCTGAACATATAGGAGTCCTGTATTCTTTTTTATTCTATGGAAACTGATTGCCAAATATTAGCATTTTTCTCCACCACCTTGACGCCCAACTCCGTCCGCTATTTACCTAATTCCTTTTGAAGACGTTCAGTTTTTGTTTAAATCCTGGTTCTGTCTCTTTGGATGTTTGTCCGTGCTTCCCTTTTCTGGTCTTCCATTCTAGGCGCTTGATCTCTCCAGGTTACTCTCAGTAGATTTCACTATCATCACCTGCAGTCCCCTCCTCACCATTTCCTTGGACGCTTCTTTGTCTGTGTTGTAAACACAGGTTTCCCCCTAATAAAACACTCTAAGCCTTGCTGGAAACGGTGATTGGAAAACTATTTTTTTTTCTCCCTCAAGGCTTTTTTCGCCTCTCCGTATTGCTTAAATTTTTTACATATCTCCGGGGCATAATCATGCTCCAGAAACACATTTCTCCCCTCATACATTAACCCTTTTTTTCTACCATGCCATCTTTATTATAAGTTATTTTGATTTAAAGCTCGCAAATCTCACCACAATGGATTTCGGCGGTGAATCCGGGGGAGGGCGTGATGCCAGCCCGGTGGGATCTTTCGATCTGGATATGAAGGGACGGGGGTAGGTCCAACTTTTTTCTCAGCAAAACCTCCACGAACTCGACCATCGACTTTGCGCTGTCCTCCACTCCCTCCTTCACTCCATGTATTCTAACATTCTCCCTCCTCGAGCAACCCTCATGATCCACAAGCTGGTTCTCCCACTGCTTTTGTTGCTCCAGTAACTCGCGAACTGCCTCGTCCATGCACCTCCGCTTCCATTATTCGTTCCCTGGCTGTGTCTATCCTCTTTGCCGCTGTAACTTCTTCCTTGATTTCTTTGAGAGTGTCCAAGCTCTCCCGCCGGAAGTGTCGTAGGTCTCGAAGTATTGTCTCCATGTCTGCCATACTCTATTAGCTCAGTAGTTAGCATTCCCAGCTCATCATCTCCTTTGGGATCTAACTCGGCTTTATATGATTTTTTTTTTTCACCCGATTTTCCTTTTCTCATACTTTGCGCCCAGTTTAGATTACCTATATTCACCTATTAATCCACTTATCAGCAAAAAACCACGGGTTCTCAAACATCAAGTCGGGGAGCTAACTATTTAGGAGGTGCACCGGAAGTCCAGTCGTCTAGAGTTTAAAGGGCCACATAAATGGCTTTGGTGGGCCGGATTTGGCCCCCGGGCCTTGAGTTTGACGTGTGTGACCAACTCAGTTTCCATTGCTCTTCATTGACATCTTTCCCATCCACTTCAGAAAACAAGATCCTGTTAGACTAAATATTAGGATCCAAACATCCAACCACCTTCTCTGTTTAGAGTTCCGGCTCCCGGCCCCCAACAGTCCCTAGTTATAGATAATCTCTTTCATTATCTTCTTAAAATAAATTCTTGAAACCTGATTTGTCTCTTGAGAGTTTTGTGCATGTGGTTCAGACACCTTGGTAAAACCATGAAATTTTTCAATTGTAAAGATCCTTTCATTGAAATTAGTGTTTATTTATATTACATGCATTTTCCATTTTGTTAAATTTGTGTTAAATATGCATATGTCCAAATTTGTTGAAAAAACATCCTGTTTTATGTTTTTTATTTCATATGACTTTAAACTACATGTTTATTTATAGCTTTTACATACCTTCTACCACACAGAAAGACAAGCAGTAGCTGAGGTCTGATGTAAAATAGGCAACCAAGAAAACTTAATGTAATGTGTAAAAGAAAAGATTTTGCTAAAACAGAAGACTTCAGACTTCATTAAGAATACACATGAAAGTCAAGGTAAATTCATTAAGTGGTTGCTGGTGGCAGTGGTCCCTGATATTCTGCAAAAGTAATCGTCATTCTGTGAAAACATTAAAGCGCTTTATCTAACCCTTGGGCCACAAACATAGTTAAAAGAATGGAACATTTTATTTGCATATATTTACCCTAATGGTTTTTCCATTAAGCTGTAACACTCATCAGCATAATAAAACTGCTCTTGCGGGAAAGAGAATCATTCACATCTGGAGATGGTTGCAGAGTGCCCTGAACAAGCAACTCAGCTTTACTTAAACCTGCCTATTATGCCAAGGCAGGTGCAAAATTCTCCTAAAAGGTCTAGATAGTTAAGTGTTCAAAGCATCCATTCTACATTATTAAATATTATAAACCAGACATATTTCAAATTTATATATTTGTCTTTATATTCAAAACACCATTACTATGTAAAGTTTATTTAAAGGTCTCATTTGGGGGAGCAAATTTATGTCCCCTGCTTGGCTCCAACACAACTCTTACACTATCGCTATAGTTTACCACCCAGTTTAGGCTGCATTCCTAAACAATCGCAGCACGATGGGCCGTTACACTGAGTCTCGAGCCAAATATACACAGGGCAAGCTTTGTACACCACACATCTGCCAGTCAGATGGGGGATTCGGCGCTGCGCTCCTCCCTCTTTGCTACTGGGGTAAACATTTTTGGTTTCTTTCCCTCCGCTTAGTAATATGCTTAAATTCAGCGGTACATCTCTTCTGATCTGCAATCATGGTCGGATCGAGCCCTGACTAGCAGGGAGTCTCAAGGCGAGCTACGTAGGACGAGAGCTTCAGATACCAGGGCCCTCATTTATCAAGCGTACTTACTCACAGATCCGTGTGTATGTCGTGCGTAGGAACAATTCTCATTGTGTGGTATTTATCAATTTGTACTTGTGCGTAGAAATGTTCCTAAATAAAAGTACAGTTCTGATTGTTCGTACGCACAGCATCTACTGTTAGAACGGAGGAACTGCAACACTGATACAGTTTTACTTTGTAAGAATTTTTGTCTCAGCAGTTAATAGCCTCCACCAAGGAGCGCATGTTGGCATGTTGTGTTATAACAAAATAACGTAAAAGTTCTGGACGGAATAGCAAACTTTCGGGAAATGTTAGAATTTTGCCAAGAAATACATAGTTTAATGTTGCGGGTGATCATGCATGACGATCCTGTCACACGCCATCTGGGCTCTTCGGCCGCAGACCCCCTTCCGCTTTATTTGTTTATTTATTACACCAAGCACTTCAGCTTAATGGGATGTTGTCACACCTTCAATTAAAAGGTTTGCAAACTGCACCGTGACAGCTAAATGGTCCTGCTTATCAGTGAAGTAAATTGTCCTTTTTTGTTTCCCTTGCGTACTGATGGCAGCACAAGCAGTGTCTCCTATTACACATGGCGACAAAAGAGTCAAACGTGATGATCGAAACACCCTTTGTATTAGATCTGTTCCAACTGTGTACTGAGAGATGTTTTACTGTATTTAGTTTAATATAGAACCATTTTTCCCCTTAATTTCCAACAGGAACATCTCTCCTGTCCCGACCGCATTTACCGCCTGTCAGCTTTGTCCCAGGTGGAATTATCTTCTTTTTTTTCCTGAGCTGATAGAATCAAACAGCAATGTTCATTATTAAATTTAATATGTTCAAAGACGTTAAGGATTTCCACAAAAGTTAATATTAACAAATTACATTATTCGCCACATTTTTTTTTTATGTCTGCTCTGCAGCAGATATATGGCTGCGTGTGGGTTGGAATTAAGCAGAGAAACCACTGATAAAGTATCGGTGGTGAAATTAATTTGTATTAACTGACATTTGTTTTTAACTCTGTTCATCATGAATACTTTTTTTATTCCCCCACCTATGTTTCTCCTCGATCTCGGTGCCACTGAAGTTCCTTTTTTGGCTGTCTTGGAAATTATTTTAAGGAAGAACGTGAGGACACGATGCATTTGACAGATGATGTAGTATTATCAAATATGGTTAATTCAGGGCGTTTCTGTATGCAAATGACTGTGAACGGGCACAAGCACCTGAGTACGCAGAAGTGGAATTTATCAACAGCTGAATGCGGAGGAGCGTGCGTACGAGAAGCCACAGCATGTTTCATAAATCACATTTGACGTGTACCTACGCACATCCTAAATTTCCTTCGTAGGATAGAATACAGGAACATTTCTACGAACGTTTGATAAATGAGGGCCCAGGAGATTTAGCAGCTGATATTACAATTTGTGGTTTAAAGCTTAGGTTAGGTTTGAGGATAGTTAAACAAGCTACATGTCAGGGTGAATGTTTTATGTAGCGTTGATGTGTCATCTCGAGAATTAAAAAAAATGTTGTGGGGTCTCATTTATAAAACATTGCGTAGAATCCCTACTAAAAGTGTACGTACGACCAAAACAAAAAGTTTGCGTACGCCAAAAAGATTTCTGATTTATAAAACCATGCCTAGGCACAGGTGTAAGCAATTTCCCCTTTATAAATCACAGTCTTCTTGGAAGTTTGCGCACGTCAATTTGACTCATATCCCGCCCTGAACACGCCTAAATTTGGCTATAAAAGGTCAATGCAAAGCAGGACATGAATATTGATGCATATGAAGAAGAGGGGAAATATGGCAAAAACGAGAAGAGAAACTTTACGGAGATGGTGATTGAAGTGAAGGGGGTGAAGTGGAGGCTAGAAGAGACATTTTATGTGGTGGACACAGCAGCGGTGTCACAAATAAAAGGAAGAACTGCGAGTGGCAGCATGTGGCGTCTGCAGTGCAGACTGTCAGTGCAACTGACGGCACGGTACCCGAAATAATAAAAAAAAGTGGTCGGACGTCAAAGTCGAGAAAAAAAAAACTTGCCTCCCACCGCCAGAGTGGGTCTGCTACTTTGGGGGGGTAGGTGTACACGCAAGCTGACACCAAATTTGAGAATATTTTATGGAGACAGACTAATATGCCGTGTCTTTTCAGCTCTTAGGTGGCGAGGATTAGGAGGCTGAGGAAGATGAGGTTGCCCAGCGTCTAGTGACAGCCATTGGTACCTTTCACAGTCGTTTGCATACAGAAACGCCGTGAATTAACCATATTTGGTAGCACCACATCATGCATTGAGTCCTCACATTCTTCCTTAAAACAATTTCCAAGAGAGCAAAAAAGGAATTTTAATGACACAGAGATCAACGTGAAACGTAGGTGGGGAAATAAAAAATGTATTCATGATTTACAGACCTAAAAAAATGTCAGTTTATACAAATTCATTTCACCACCATAGTTTTTGCCATCAGCGGTTTCTATGTTTAATTCTCCCAGCACGCAGCAGTTATATTTCTGCTGCAGACAAAAAAAAAAATGTGCCGAATAATTTCATTTGCTAATATTAACTTCTGTGTAAATCCTTAATTTCTTTGAACATATTAAATAATTTAATAATGAGCATTGCTGTTTGATTTTATCAGCTCAGGGGAAACTAATTTAAAAAAAGAATAACTCCGCCTGGGACAAAGGTGGCAGGCGATAAATGCTGTCGGCACAGTGGAAATGTCTCTGTTGGAAATTAAGGGGGAAAAATGGTTCAATATTAAAATGAATACAATAAACATCTCTCATTACACAACTGGACCAGATCTAATACAAAGGGTGCTCCGATCATCATAATTCATACTTTAGTGGCCATGCGTAATTGGAGACACGGAAAAGAAAAAAGGACAATCTGCTTCACTGATAAGCAGGAACATTTAGTTGTCACGGTACAGTTTGCAAACCTTTTAATTAAAGGTGTGACAAAATCCCCTTAAACTGAAACGCTTGGTGTAATAAATAGACAAATAAACGGGAGTGGGTTGGGGTCTGCGGCCGCACAGCGCAGATTGCGAGTGACAGCGCCATACATGCTAAACCAACATTAAATTATGTATTTCTTGGAAAATTTCAAACAATTCCTTAAAGTTTATTGCTAATCCGTGCATAACTTTAATTTTGCTTTGTTATAACGCAGACAGACGCCAACATGCGCTCCTTGGTGGAGGCAATAAACTATCAAGAGAAAAATTCTGTCAAAGTAAACTGTTTCAGTGTTGGAGTTCCTCCGTTCTAACAGTAGATGCTGTGCGTACGAACAATCAGAACTGTACTTATATTTAGGAACATTTCTATGCACAAGTACAAATTGATAAATACCACACAATGAGTAGAATTGTTCCTACACACGAAATACGCACGGATCTGTGCGTAAGTACGCTTGATAAATGAGGGCCCTGGTGTATTTTGGTTCTTTAAACTGGTGTAGGGAACTGAGTTGGGGGGGGGGGAGTATTTTAGGATTTTCAGTGAAGACCTTTAGCTTCAGCTTTTGACCCACAAAATACAGACCTTCATATTTATCAGTGTATCAATACACAATGTTTTTTTTCTGTATTTGTACATTACTTTTTATCCTCTTTAGCATTTAAAGCTTAAGTTAGCTGTGGCTGACAGTGTCAGTTATGCAGTTTAAGTTAATTTCATTGTTGAAGTTGCAATAAATAAGTTAAGTAAGTTGTTTAATAAAGGAATACTTTAATTCACTAGCGGAACAAATCAGAGCTGGGCCGGGGGCGGAGCAAATGACCGGGCCCCTTAAACCCAAATAATACAGTATGATGACATCATTTTACAACATACACATGCCCGCAACGGCGGAGCTTACAAGCTTCGGCACCACGGAGAGCGACTGCGGCTTGCACTTACAGTATATAGCCCTTTTCATTGCAGACATACACCCATTCACACACACATTCACGCACAACTTGCATGTAATTTTTTAAGTTCATCAAACGGACATGAACAATAACAAAACCAAGAGAACAAAAACATTAGGCTATGGTCACGAATAATAAAACAACACATATTCGAAGCAGTTCAGCACCACGGATAGTGACCGCATCATTTTGACGAATTCAACTCAGTATTAGTAGTAGTATCAGTAGCTAGAGTAAAACTGGCACAGTGGCCCACATGTTCACAAACATAATTTCAATATAAAGGCCAACTCACTACTATTTGAAGGGCATACGACGAGCCTTGCGCTCCGCGAACTCGTCCACGATGCTCTGTATGTCCATTTTCTTTGCTCTTTCATTCTCTATGGACAACATGGCAAGTCCACTCAGTCTCTCTTGTCCCACTGTGCTCCTCAAGTGGTTTTTAATTAGTTTTAATTTGGAGAATGAGCGCTCAGAGGTTGCAACGGTGACGGGAAGAGTCAAAAATAAAAGGAGGGCGGTGCAAACCTCACTGAAAGTTGAAATTACAGCTGGGTGGTTGACAATGAGCATTTTTCCCAGATCCGCCACAGACTTTTGCTTTGTTATCTGGTCCCTGAACGAGGTTCTAAAACAAAGCAGCTGGTCAGGGAAGCTGGGAGCGATGTCCCGACTGTAGTGCTCGCTAAGCCGCCGTGCAGCTTGGTGTAACTCCTCATCTGCTGCTCGCAGCAGTGTGTTGGGGTGAATTGCCTCAAACATATTCACAGTTCCATTTAAGCTGGTGAATCTTTGGGACAGTTGCTGGATGATAATATCAAGACAGGCGTTAAAAACATTCACCCGAAAGTTGCTCTCTCCGTCAGAGAGGCGGCTGTCTTCAGAAAGTTCATCAAAGTGACGCTTAACTTTTCTGGCCCTGGTTGCTTCAAACTGCGTTTGACTTCCCCATTTTGTAGCTAGAGCAAGAGTGGCAGACTTAGCCTCATCAAATTGCTCCCTAAACTCCGTCAAAACATTGATGGCGTTTTGCAGAAGAGTAGATGCTTTCAAAATATCCGCGTCCTCAGCTTGTAGTAACTGTGAGACAGCGTTTATGCACTCAAGAATCTTACATTGCATGTTGACTAAAAATATGAAAGAACATTTGCTTATGACATTTTTGAGTGCACTTGCTTCATTACGCTCATCTTTTTTTTCACTGGTCAGGGATATTTTGACGAGAGTTTTTATAATGTCTCCATATCTGTGCCTTAACGCAAAAAGCGCATCATGTCGAGATGACCAGCGGGTGGGGCAGAGGCGTTTTAATGTGACGGGTCTGCTCTCTGGTGTCATTAACTCACTGAGGAGCGCCCATCGTTTGATGCTGTGACCAAAAAAGTTGTACAGATTCTCTACAGAGTCATAGAACTGTTTCACTCCAGGGACATTTTTAACCGAGTCGTTGAGAGCAAGGTTGAGGTTATGAGCAGCGCAATGAATGTAACATGCAAGGGGCTCCCTCTCCGTTATCCTTGCCCGTACGCCTGAATACACACCACTCATATTCGCGGCCCCATCATAGCCCTGTCCGCGGCATTTTGACAGATGTAATCCATTCCGTTCTATAGAGCCCAGGATTTGGTTTTCAAGCTCTGACGCTGATGAGCCCACAGTCGCTTCAAAACCCAAAAACACTTCTTTAATCTGTATATCTGTTGCAATATCCATGTCATTCTTAACAACAGTTACGTAGCGGTACACTTGGCTCAGCTGGTCTATCTTTGACACATCTTGCGTTGTGTCCATGATAATGGAATAAAACGGGGCTTCGTTTATTTCATTAATTATGTCAGCTTTCACACGTTGAGACAGGATGTATATAATCTCATCTTGAATCTGGTGACTTAGGTATTTCACTGACCCTTCTGATCGATTGATTAGCTCTCTCAAAACAGGGTCGTAGCGAGCTAATAACTCGATGATTGACAAAAAGTTGCCTGCATTTCCCTGACCTAGAACTTCCCTGTGTCCCCTGAATGCCAGGTTGCATGAAGCCAGAGTAAGTGTTACATTTACAATGCGCTCCAGGACCTGTCTCCAAAACAAGGCTGCATTACGCACTTTTCTCTCCATTTCACCGTCTATTGTGCTGTTAAGTTTCCACTGCTGGTAGACTATGCATGCACCAAGATGTATTTGCGTGAATTCATGCTTCTCAACTTTTGCAGAAAGATGTTTCCAGTCTCTTATTCCATTAACCCATGCATTATTGTAATAAGGGGCATTTCGGTTGGCAAACAACCAGCAAGGCTCACAGTAACATCGGTCTAATTTGGGGGAATAGCACATCCAGCTGCGGGGAAGCTTCATCCCAACTTTGGTGGTAGAGGTGTAATGACTTTCAGAAAAACATCGATTGTCATTATCAGTGGGAAATGGACCTTTGGGTCTGCACGGGCCCATCTTAAGTATATATCTTTTGATGTTGGCGTCCTGGATGTTCTCAGCAAAATTGGCCCGATCAGTCGGAAAACATTCCTGGGTAGGGTTTTCATGATCTGCGGTCTGCGTGTCACCTGTAGCGGTAGGAGACCTGCTGCTGCTTTCATTCCTAGTGTCCAGTGAGGGTGAGGAGAGGGGCTGCTGGTCAGGCACCATGTGTGGCTCTGCCCTGCTGGAGCAGCTAGCAACGGCTGAGTCCCTGACATCACCGCTATACCGCCGAGAGAGAGAGGGGGGTAAGCTAGGCGGCTGGGCTACTACAGTTTACAACCAACAGTTTACAACTACTCACACACATTGTGTTATACTGATTTTTATAATTAATACCTTAAATCAACCTGGCTCTCTGGCTGTCCTGGTATTTTTGGCGGGCCTGGATCACTGCCAACAAAAAAGCCGGCTTTATCTCCATGACGACGAACAAAATATGTGTCCAGTTTTGGTAATTTAGCATTGCCTTGATCTCTTTTTTCCTTCTCCTTTCGCTTTGTCGCTCCACTTTTGTGCTTATATGAAGTGCCACTCATGTTAGTCCTAAAAATACTCTACCAAGTTTACGATCTATTTACAAAAGGGACTTTAAAAATGGCAGGTGACTGATAATGACTTTGGTTGGTGGACGGTAGGTGACGAGTTTTACCCAGAATACACTTGGAGACGATATCGGCAATCCTCTTGTAACTTTTCATGTTGTAAAGTTACATGTGAGAGTGAAAATAAAGCCAGTCGTGAATTATAACATTTTAGTCAATATTTTACACCTACTACATCACTAAAGTCAGTCGGTCTTGAAAAAGTTTTTAGCAACCATGACTCAATCCGGACTGGGCAACCTATAAAACCATTGTATGATATCCCCTGAACGTGCTGTCAGTGGCAGCAAAACATAGTTATAATGTGAGTTAGCTTGTGTGTCATTGAGAGGCCCGACTTTTCCTTAGCTCCAAAGACATAGAAAGAAACAGGGAGCCCGGGCCCCTCTGATGCCCGGGCCCGGGGCGTGCCGCCCTCCCAGCCCCCCTTGAAGCTCCGCCCCTGCTTTAATTTATATATTGTTTTAAACTTCTCATTTCAAGGTCCTGCAGAATGTTTTCAGGATGGAACTAATGTTCAGTATGCTGTATTGGTCTGATCAGCTTTTTGAGTTGCACGTCACACTCAGTAGAGGGCAGCATGGTTTTCCAGTGTTAAAGTACGTACACACCAAAAGCGAATTAAGCGAGCGGCGAGTCAGGTATACATGGTATGTCAATGGAGGAGCGCGTTGACGCGCGGCAGGGGGTCCCGCTTCAAATCAGAAGCAGATCTGCGTCGCGAAAACGCTTTTCTGCCCTATTCGCGTGGAGGATTTGGTCGAGTGAGGCGTTTGCGGCGCGTGAAAAATTCTGCTCAAGTTGAAAAAGTCTGAACTCCAGCTTCAATTCCCGGCGCGTCAACCAATCAGGGGACAGAGTTTCAGTGATTCTGTGACTGTCATGGAGTCACAGCCTCAGCAGGACATGGAGGAAATACTGATCAACATCGTGGCTAATCACCCCGAGCTACATGACACAAGCAGTTTGCTATACAGAGACAGAAAAAAATATATATATTTAGACAGGAATGCTCTTAAGATGTTTGTGGGTGGCTCTTAAAAGAGCCGTTGTTGCTGTAAAAGCACCTCTCAGCCTTGAAACGGCCTCCTCACCTGGTTTCCTGGTAGCAGATCCTGCACCACATCCTGCTCACATATTATAAACTTTTACGAGCCGCAGACAGATGGACAGCTGTTCAGAAATGTAGCTGGTGTTTCGGCAGGCGAACCTTGGACCTTCACGGCACAAACTGGGCGAGCAGGTCACGTTCTCCAGGTGGCGAGGAGCCGCTGTTTATGAGAGGCTCGCTGCTGTTTATGGATCCCTCCGCCGTATCTAGACTGTATCTGTAGCTCACCAAACCCCTAGTGCAGCGGTCCCAGCTCTACCGGAGGCCGGGCCGAACACGTAATCCACTCTGTCCTCCATCAGCTTGGTCCATAATCCACTCCCAGCTGCACTGTAGCCCCAGGCTAGCTCCGCTGAAGCCCGGGCCGAACACACAGTACTCCGCCAGCTCAGTCCTCCTCCGCCAGCTGCACTATAGCCCCAGCTCCGCTGAAGCCCTGGCCGAACACGCTGTCCTCTGCCAGCTCGGTCTAAAATCCACCGCCAGCTGCACTGTAGCCCCAGTTCTGCTGAAGGCCAGTTCGCACGTGAAAATACAATATTTGAAGCGCGTTAAGTTTTCGTTGTACACGCTTCAAGGTGCGAATGTTCTAGCATCAAGCTGGGGGCATGTGGCGCGTTTTGACGCTTTTGGTGTGGCACAGCGTTAGTCTGGGTTAGAGGCTTTGAGATGAGTGCAGGGACATTTTTCCAGTGTTTTCATTTAAGAAGTACTGCAAGATGTGTTTTATTAACCCCTTCAAGTTTATGCGGCCAATGAGGTATGCAATTTGTATTTTTTTTAGCTTGTATGAAAATAAGATGTTTATCTGTGACCAATCTATTTAGTTTATGTTCACAATAATTGTTAATTTGATACTGAATGTGTCAAGATTTTGTAGCAGTCAAATTATGGATTTGTAATGGATTTTTGTTGGGTGATATGATTTATTGTTTGTTCTCTATGAGAATGCCTTACTGTGCAGAAATGTATTATGTTATGTTCTTCGTACAGTTCTCACGGCATGTTTGGTGGCATCCACGTCCAATAAATGCCAGTAGAAATCAAGAACGCCTTGTGTACGTTATTCAACTTGAAGGGAGTTACATTAGCTAATTTTGAAGTTTTCCCAACAACAAAGCATGTAGATGTCTGTAATTTGTATCCAAGGTACTCTTCAACTGTGTTAGACAGAATCTAAAACACAAATGCAGAAAATCGCAGTGGATGATTTGAAATAATTACTGTATTGTCCCGAATATAGGACGGACCCGATTATAAGACAACCCCCCAAGACTAATCTATAGAAAAAGACTAAATTCCTTTTCAATTAAACTATTTTAATTGAAATTTTGAACCACAAATAATAATTACAGAATGCTTTAATATTTTCCTGTTAATGCAATCACAAACATCTGCAATGCATATTCTAGTTCCGCAAGACACGAGCGATGCTGAACAAAAACTGAGCAAAAACACAACACATAACAAGAGGACAACCCTGCATTTTTACATGCAAACTGTCAGAAATTTGTTCAAATCAAAAGTCACATTATTAAAGTCACATAATTTGTTCAAATCAAAAGTCACATCACACATGAAAGTCTGCATGAGGCTTTTACTCACAGCCTTCCTCTAACTTGCTGTTGTCAGTCACTCTCATGCTGCTGTTCTGTCTCCTCCCACAGAATGTCATCCTTACTGCCATTCAGTGCATTACATATGGCCGCCTGACAGTTTGCTTCTGTTACATTGACCACCATCATCTTAAAGTTAACATATCTCTGCCTCAGTTTTTTGTTAATTATGCCCCACTTTTGAGCCACACTGCTCTGGACTGCGCCTCTCCTTTTTTCTTTTCCTGTTGATGACGCCAGCCACAATGAGGTCATTTGCTTTACAGGAAGCTGGCACCCTCTGCTGTTGGGGTCGTGTAATGACCCCAGACAACTATCAGCATGTGTCAATGGTTAGACCCTGATTATAAGACGATCCCTCATTGTCACATTATTTTCAAAAGAAAAAAAGTCCTATATTCGTGACTATACGGTAATTTCCATTTTATTACATGACATAAGTATTTGATACGTCAGAAAACAGAACTCAATATTTTGTACAGAAACCTTTGCTTGCAATTAGAGAGATCAGCAATTTTCTGTAATTCTTCACCAGATTTGCACACACTGCAGCAAAGATTTTGTCCCACTTCTCCATACATATGTTCTTCAGAGTGTTCAGGTTTCAGGACTATTGCTGGGCAACACAGACTTCTAGCTCTCTCCAAAGATTTTCTATTGGATTCAGGTTTTTGAAAATGGCTAGGTGACTCTAGGACCTTGAGATGTTTCCCACAGAGCCACTCCTTAGTTGCCCTGGCTGTGTGTTTTGGGTCATTGTCATGCTGGAAGACCCAGCCACGACCCATCTTCAATGCACTTTCTGAGGGAACATCTCAAGATGCATGGCCTTATCCTTACTTCCCTCAATATGATGCAGCTGTCCCATCCCCTTTGCAGAAAATCATCCCGAAAGAATTATGTTTTCACCTCCATGCTTTACAGTTGGGATGGTATTTTTCTCCAAACTTTGCATGTGCTGGCTTGAGCAGGGAGAACTTGCATCAGTTAAAAGTTTTCTATGTAAGGAATCCCAGCAGATTGCGATGAGTCAACGTGAGGTTGTGCCCGGATCATGCAGACTCAAACCACAGCAATTCCTCATACTGAGTAAGCATGTAGTGATAGAGAGGAAATACTTCCCGTTAACAGGAAGAAACCCCGGCAGAACTTGGCTCAGTACAAGCGGTCATCTGCCACCACCGTCTGGGGGTCTGAGCAGACAGAGAAGAGACAGCATGGAGGATGCTTTGTGAATTTGAGCATCATCTGGACCGATGTTCCCCATCCAGCAGGGGACTTTATAGTGGAGCAGGGTACCAGACCATGTGGAGCTATTATGGGGAGAAAATACTGAGAGACTGGGTTAACAATCACAATAACAGCAAAAAAACATATCTGGAGAGTAGTAGAAGAGAAAAGTAAATGAGAGAAGAAAAGTGGTCAGTCTGTCCTCCAACAGTCTAAACCTATAGCAGCATAACTACAAGAATAACGCAGGATAACCTAAGCCATTCTAACTATAAGCTTTATCAAAAAGAAAGGTTTCACTAGCCTGGACCACGCCACAGATTAAGTTAACGATTCGCAAGCAAGAATAAGACTATAAATTATGAATTTAAACAATTTATTGAAAGCATGGAGGAACGACTGTCTGGGAGAGGTGTCGTCGGAAACCCGGGAGAAAAACTCAGTGTGGGGGCGCAGTCTTCAGGAAACTCATCTTTCCGAGCCGGCTCAGGACACCCCTCAGACGGAACCTAGAAGAGAGAAATTTTAGGACCAGTGGCACTTGAGTGAACGAAAGCGTAAAACGGGGATGCTGCAAACGGCAGAGGCTGTAAGAGAAAGGGGGAGGGTTAAGAGGGGCGGGTCAACGGGAACCCGAGAGAAAAGCAGGTCAGCGGGACCCCGAGAGAAAAGCGGGTCGGCGGGACCCCGAGAGAAAAGCGGGTCGGCGGGATCCCGAAAGAAAGCGGGTCAGCGGGACCCGGACCAGGCAACCTAAAGGAATGGTAAGGGAGGGGCAAAACGAACGAGACAGACAAGAAATGAGAGCCAGACGGGGTTGGGTTAATATATGTATCAAGGTGTGATTGAGAATGTGTGAGGGGTCATAAGTGCCAGGTGAGGCGAGTTTAGGGTTGATTAGGATGTGCGAGGCGGATATAGGGCGTGTTCCTTACTCCTGAACTTAAATTAACTTTGTTAACTCCATTTCACTAGCCTGGACCACGCCACAGATTAAGTTAACGATTCGGAAGCAAGTATAAGACTATAAATTAAGAATTTAACAATTTATTGAAAGCATGGAGGAACAACGGCCTGGGAAAAGTGTCGTCTGAGACCCGGGAGGAAGACTCAGTGTGGGGGCGCAGTCTTCAGGAAACTCATCTTTCCAAGCCTGCTCAGGACTCCCAAAAAGGTCTTGAGGAATTGATTAACTGAGAAGCGAATGCACATGGCGTAGATCAGATTATTTCAGATCGATATGCTGGAGAGTACCAGCGGGCTAGACTCTGGACTAACGTTGTCAGAGATCCCTGAACGGGCGATTGAGGTAGCTGCACCTATGTGAATGGAAGGAACAGAGGAGAATTATGGGGAGATGCCGGACCGGCAAAGAATCTGATGACTGGGATTAAGAACCAGAACCGGGTAGCTGGGATTTTGATTCGGTGATGAACCGCGGCTTAGATTGTGAGGCGTTATAGGGACTGAGGTCAGAACCCTAAAAAGGTCTTAGAGTGATTAACAAGGAAGCGAATGTGCGCCGTGCAGAACGTACAGATTATTGCGGATGTAGGATCGGTAGGCTGAAGAGGACCAACGGCCTAAGACTTGGATTACCTTGTCCGATATCCCAGACCTAGCGGCTGAGGTAGCTGCACCTATGTGGATCGAATGGTCGGAATACGGATCAGGGGAGATACCGGACCGGTGAAGAATCTGGCGAAAGTGATTGATAAACCAGAACCTGGTAGCAGGGGGTAACGAAGAGCGGGTCAAATGGAGAGGCGTTAGTGGATAACCGGGACTGAACATAACGGGATGGATTATAGGGACTGAGGTCAGAACCCCCAATAAAAGTCTGGAGGGACTAGCCCAGCAGTAAATAGGCGCGACACAGATAATCCAGACCATTGCGGATGTGGGTTTAATGCAGGGAAGGGGACCGATGGCCTGAAATTGGATGATGTTTGCGATCCCTGATCAGGCGGCTGAGGTGCCAGTGCGGACTGAATTAATGGAAAAGAACTCGGGTGAGATACTGGAATGGCGGAGAATCTGGCGAGAGCGACTGGTGAATCAGAACCTGGTAACGGAGCTATTTGATTCACCTTTCTGTATAGCGCTGATTTGTGACGTTTCTATGAACGGAACCCCAGCAGATTGCATAAAACGTTGACATGGGGTCTGGTCACATTAATGCGGACCTGCAATCACGGCAATCCATTCAGCAATCCCTCATACTGAGCAAGGATGAAGCGACTGTGGAGAGGAAAAACTCCCCTTTAACGGGAAGAAACCTCTGTCAGAACCTGGCTCAGTACAAGCGGTCATCTGCCACGACCGTCTGGGGGGCTGAGAAGACAGAAGAGAGCATGGAGGATGCTCAGTCGCTTTGAGCATCAACTGAGCAGATGCTAATCAACAAGCGGTTGGAGCTTCTATGAAGAGAAAAACGCTGAGAGAAACGAGGCCAGTAGTTGCAATGACAGCTCTGTTAGGAACAATCAGATTAGATTAAGAATGTAGCTTGATTATTAAGAGCTTTGTACTTACCCGGCTTTATACTTAACTTATTCTGAAACGAGAAGCAGGTCAAATGACGAGGTGTTAGCAGATATTCAGGAGTGAACATAGCAGGGATTGGTTTGTAAGGGGGTGCGGTTAGAACTGAGGCGGAATAGGTAGATTTGGACGGAAATGCAGAGCTGGTCTGTTTTGCTTCGGCATAGGATGCAAATGAGGGTGTCCTGACTGAAATTGAGATGTCAGAGATTGGGATGAATGCATAGTGTTGTATGGTTTAAAAGGGGGCGAACTTGGAACAACACAGGAAATTGAAGCAGACGAGCAGGAGCGTGGACTGAGGAGATAGGTCAATGAATGGGATAGATAGCAGGAGCGAAGCATAAGAATGCAACGGGTGAAAAGTTGGAGGTGAGCGTAAGCGATGTGTAGCTGAGGGAGGTTCTAGCTTTAAATACCTTTTGTTAACATATGTGGCTATGATCAAGGGCTGGAGAGGGGCTATCTGTCGCCAGCTTAATGAAGATGCAGATCCGAGTCATAAGATTTGATGGTAGCTACGCAGATTATTATTCAAATACAGTCAGGTCCATAAATATTTGGACATCGACACGATGCTAAAATTTTTGGCTCTATACACCACCACAATGGATATCAAATGAAACGAACAAGATGTGCTTTAACTGCAGACTGTCAGCTTTTATTTGAGGGTATTTACATCCAAATCAGGTGAACGGTGTAGGAATTACAACAGTTTGCATATGTGCCTCCCACTTGTTAAGGGACCAAAAGTAATGGGACAGAATAAGAACCATAAGTGAAACTTATACATTTCAATACTTGGTTGTAAATCTTTTGCAGTCAATTACAGCCTGAAGTCTGGAACACATAGACATCACCAGACGTTGGGTTTCATCCCTGGTGATGCTTTGCCAGGCCTCTACTGCAACAGTCTTCAGTTTCTGCTTGTTCCTGGGGCATTTTCCCTTCAGTTTTGTCTTCAGCAAGTGAAATGCATGCTCAATCAGATTCAGGTCAGGTGATTGACTTGGCCATTGCAAAACAGTCCACTTCTTCCCTTCAAAAACTCTTTGGTTGCTTTTGCAGTATGCTTTGGGTCATTGTCCATCTGCACTGTGAAGGGCCGTCCAATTAATTCTGAGGCATTTGGCTGAGTATGAGCAGATAATATTGCCCGAAACACTTCAGAATTCATCGTGTTTCTTTTGTCAGCAGTCACATCATCAATAAATACAAGAGAACCAGTTCCACTGGCAGCCATACATGCCCACGCCATGACACTTCCAGCACCATGCTTCACTGATGAGGTCATATGCTTAGGATCATGAGCAGTTCCTTTCCGTCTCCATACTCTTCTCTTATCTCACTCTGGTACAAGTTGATCTTGGTCTCATCTGTCCTTAGGATGTTGTTCCAGAACTGTGAAGGCTTTTCTAGATGTTGTTTGGCAAACTCTAATCTGGCCTTCCTGTTTTTGGGGATCACCAATGGTTTACATCTTGTGGTTAACCCTCTGTATTCACACTGGTGGAGTCTTCTCTTGATTGTTGACTTTGACACAGATACACCTACCTCCTGGAGAGTGTTCTTGATCGGGCCAACTGTTGTGAAGGGTGTTTTCTTCACCAGGGAAAGGATTCTTCGGTCATCCACCACAGTTGTTTTCCGTGGTCTTCCGGGTCTTTTGGTGTTGCTGAGCTCACCGGTGCGTTCCTTCTTTTTGAGAATGTTCCAAACTGTTGTTTTGGCCACGCCTAATGTTTTTGCTATCTCTCTGATAGGTTTCTTTTGTTTTTTCAGCCTAATGATGGCTTGCTTCACTGATAGTGACAGCTCTTTGGATCTCATCTTGACAGTTGACAGCAACAGATTCCAAATGCAAATAGCACACTTGAAATGAACTCTGGACCTTTTATCTGCTCATTGTAATTGGGATAATGAGGGAATAACACACACCTGGCCATGGAACAGCTGAGAAGCCAATTGTCCCATTACTTTTGGTCCCTTAACAAGTGGGAGGCACATATGCAAACTGTTGTAATTCCTACACCGTTCACCTGATTTGGATGTAAATACCCTCAAATAAAAGCTGACAGTCTGCAGTTAAAGCACATCTTGTTCGTTTCATTTGATATCCATTGTGGTGGTGTATAGAGCCAAAAATTTTATCATTGTGTCGATGTCCCAATATCTATGGACCTGACTGTATATATATAGTATAAATATGATTGAACTGGAGTGAGAAGAACCGGCAGGTTGACGGGAGAATAAGAATGAAGGACCATACATTACGTCAGAGGCCTCGAAGACGTTCCGGCTGGACAGGTAGACAGACAGGGTTCCAGGTGAAAGACTGTTTGAGATGGACTTCCAAGATGCGGTGAGGTCGTGATGCTGAGGAGGCAATTCAAGATTGAGGCTAAAACTGTTAGGCCTGGAGTTTAGTTGAGATCTGCAGTCGGAGTCTGTGATCCGAATATCAGGTGAGAGACTGTTGAAGATGGACTTCTGAGATGCGGTGGTGGGGTTCAGCCAAGGCTCTGAATTTCTGAAAAGAGAAAAGAGAATCAGTAATTCGGTTTAGGTGACCGGGGACGGAAGCTGCATAGAGTGAACTGATGTTGGGCTGATGGGGAGAGAGACTGCGGCTGAGCTGCCTGATGGTGGGTGGATGAGAGCGACCTTTATCGATAATTTCCATAATGGCTGCATTGTCTGAGTGGATGAGGATTCAGTTTTGCGACCATTTGTGTCCCGAATAAGGGCTGTAATTACGAGGGGGTAAAGCCCAAGGAGAGCGGAGGAAGGGAAGGCAGACTGGGAGATGAACTCTGGGTCCAGCCTGAAGCGAAATGAGTCCGTAGTAGCTCCGAAACAAATGGGAGGAGCAGCATCGATAGGAGACGAAATGGTTAAAACTCAGAAGGGGAGAGGAATTTGCACTGGAGCCACATCCCTGTATGACAGGGCTCGACTAGGGCAAACCGATCGTGGATGCATGGCTCGCTGATGGCAGGGGACTGAGGGAGACACGAAAGACCGCAGGATAACCTAAGGAATGATGCTTACGGCAGAGTTAAGATAACCCGTGAGCAAAGCCCAGGGACTCTGGAGAAGTATACAGAGAGGTAGCCGGTGTTCTAACGGAATAGTGCACCCTTTCGAAGTGCTCATCGTAGGACGAGTTATGCAACCCATCTTAACCCACAAGTTCTATGCGCCGACCCCAAGGTCACAGAGCGACAAAGATACTTGCTTAATGAAAAATGCCTAAACCTGGATGTAAAACATAATGTTTAAGTTAATTTGAACAGTTGTTTTTGTTTTTTTTGTAGCGCGTGTGGATTAACCAAAAGTATGTCGCTAGTTATGTTTACATGTGCAAATATCCTTAAACGGATCATGCATCTATCAAAATAAAAAGGCGTTTAAGTGAGCTGCATTTCTGAAAATCATGAATCGTATAGACATGTGCAGAACTATCTAAAACACAGAAAAATGGCGTAGAAGAAGAAACTGCTCTCTGCTGCAAACAACCATGGCTGTGCTGATTTGAGGTGGAGGACTGATGTCATTTCATTTATTTATGTTGCGTTTTTTGTTTATCAATTCATTTAGTTTTTATGTTCGAGCCTTCATTCTTATGCATGTAATCAAATTATGAACTAAATCCCTTTAATTGATACGACAGATTTCAATGCATGACCTGCATTTGGAATGGAAGTTTACATGCACCGTGAACGAACAAATTATTGGAACAAATAACCTCTCGATCAGAAGGAAATTTGATCCAAATGAATTTGATCGGGTCAGAGTAATCTGAATGGCATGTTTACATGAACCATTCAGGCTTTTAATGCAATTTCATGAGGCCAAGGAATGATGGGTTTACGGTTCCGCAAGATTACTAGGTGCAGGGCGACATGTCAGCTCGCCCCTGGCAGGGGGCACCGTGGGTGCTTGGACCGAAGCCACGGAGAAGGGAATGGTGTCACCAGAAGAACCGCCAGATGAGAAGCTTGAACGGCAGAAGCGGGAAGCTATGGACGGAACAGGGGTTGCACTGGGCGGAGGAGACGAAAAGAGAGTACTGAAAAGAGCGTTGTAAGCAGAGCGGCTGAAGGGGATCCCCCTGGGCCACAAAGTACGTTGAGAGTCGCGCCACTGTCCAGCCGGAGCAGCAACAGGCGAGCGCATGCCCGGATGCGAGGGGATGCCCGGATGCGAGGGGAAGCCGCGGCCAAAAGGTGCTGAGGAGATAGCTCGAGTCGGAGGATGAAGCTCCGACGCGAGGCAGGTGAAGCGGACGAATGAGGAGGGTGGCCCGAGCAGCCACCAGAGGTACAGGCAAGCAACGTGGGAACTCCCGCTGGGAGTTCTGAGGAGAAGAGGCCAAAGCCGGGGGAGATGGATCGGAATCCGGCTGGTTCGATGGGAGCCGAATACTGCGAGAAGTATGGCGGACCGATGGCTGAGGAGAAGCCCCTGCAGATATGTGGCCGGGAAGGTAAAACCCCTCGGACGGATCAACACCCCGAGCGTGAGACCATCCATGCTGGGTACGATGAAGCGAAGACGTAGAGCGAGGTAAGCGAGTGAAACGCACGCAAAAGTCCGAGTTGATCGCAAAAACGAACGAGACAGACAAGAAATGAGAGCCAGACGGGGTTTATATATGTATCACGGTGTGATTGAGAATGTGTGAGGGGTCATAAGTGCCAGGTGAGGCGAGTTTAGGGCTGATTAGGATGTGTGAGGTGGATATAGGGAGTGTTCCTTACTCCTGAACTTAAGTTAACTTTGTTAACTCCATTTTAAGCCTAGTCTTGAAAATAGGGAGAGTGTCTGCCTCACGGACTAAAACTGGGAGCTGGTTCCACAGGAGAGGTGCCTGATAACTTAAAGATATGTCTCCCATTCTACTTTTAGAAATCCTAGAAACTACCAGTATACCTGCAATCTGAAAATGAAGTGCTCGGTTAGGAAAATATGGAACAATGTCGCCTAATTATTAAGGGCTTTATAAGTAAGGAGGAGGATCTTAAACTCTATTCTGGATTTAACTGGGATCCAATTGAGAGAAGATAAAACAGGAGAAATGTGGTCACTCTTTTTTAATATTCTTCAGATGTCTTGCTGCAGCATTTTGGATCAACTGAAGGCTTTTAAATGTAGTTAACAAAGTTAATTTAAGTTCAGGAGCAAGGCCACGCTTTAAACTCGCTTCATTCGTCCTAATCAGACCTAAACTTGCCGCACCTGGCATCACCGGCCGCCTTGCGCTTCTAATCACGCTGTGATACACATATTAGCCCTGCCTACCTCTCATTTCTCTTCTGTCTCGTTCGTTTTCGCCCCTCCCTTCCCATCCCTATAGGTTGCCTGGTCCTTCCGACCCGCCTCCTCTTCTCCTTCCCTGGGTCCTGGCGACCCACCTTCTCTTTCTCTCTCTGGGTCCTGCCGACCCGCCTTCTCTTCCTCTCCCTGGATCCTGCCGACCCGCCTTCTTTGTCTCTCTGTGTCCTGCCGACCTGCCTTCTCTTTCTCTCTCTGGGTCCTGCCGACCACCCTTCTCTTTCTCTCTCTGGGTCCTGCCGACCCGCCTTCTCTTCCTCTCCCTGGATCCTGCCGACCCGCCTTCTTTGTCTCTCTGGGTCCTGCCGACCTGCCTTCTCTTTCTCTCTCTGGGTCCTGCCGACCCGCCTCCTCTTTCTCCCTTTCCCGGGTCCTGCCGACCGTCTCCTCTTCCTCTCTCTCTCTGTGTCCTGCCAACTCACTTCCTCTTTCTCTCTGGGTCCTGCCGACCTGCCTCCTCTTTCTCTCTCTCTCTGGGTCCTGCCGACCCGCCCTCTCTTTCTCTCTCTATCTGGGTCCTGCCGACCCGCCCCTATTAACCCCTCCCCCTTTCTTTTGCAGCATCCACCGTTCACAGCATCCCTGTTTCACGCTTTCGTTCACTCCTGTACCACCCTTCTAACATCTGTCTCTTCTAGGTCCAGTCTGGGGGGGTTCTGAGCAGGCTCGGAAAGACGATTTTCCTGAAGACTGCACCCCCACACTGAGTTTTCCTCCGGGTCTCGGACGATGTCTCTACCCAGACCTTTCGATCCTCCACGCCTTCAATAACTGTTAAAATTCAGAATCTGTAGCATTGTTCTTGCTTGTGAATAGTTAATTCGAAACGTAGCGTGGTCCTGGCTAGTGACTTACATTTTGTGGATTTCCTGATAATAAGGAATTACAGTAGTCCAGCCTTGAAGTAACAAATGCTTGGTATTAGTTTCTCTGCATCACTCCTGGTATCTTTCAGTTACCAGGCTCCCCTCCTATGGAACCAGCTCCCAGGGCTGGTTCGTGAAGTAGCCCGGGGGCTTAACAAGATGAATGCAACATTTGAAGCCCATATCCAGGATCCGTCTGTGTGGTGGCTCTTGATACACTAACTCCAGCCTCAGTCCACCCCTTGTTAAGGTCCTTAACACTTTTTAATCACTTTTTCCTGACAATTCTCTCCAGGCTCCTGTCATCCCTTTTGCTAGTGCACATTTTTCTTTCACACTTTCCTTCCACATAACTTTCTTTTAATGTGTTTTGATAAAGCACTTTGTTATCATCAAACTTCTTTTGCAATTACCTTTTGAGATTGTCCCTTCATATGGAGGGTGTCAATGGTGGTTTTCTTCACAACTGTCAGGTCAGCATTCTTCCCCATGATTGTGATTCTTGCTTGCTACTGAACCAGAGACCATTTTAAGGCTCAGATACCCTTTGTAAGTGTTCTGGATTTAGCTGATGAAAGTTTGACAATATTCAATTCAATTCAGCTCATTTATATAGTGCCAATTCACAACAGATGTTATCTTAAGCCACTTTACAAGAAAAGTCATTTCAGTCATTAGACAAACATTCCAAAATAAAATATGAAAATATCAAACCTATTAAAAAAAATAATACATATATATTAGGGATGTACTGAAATGAAAACGCTTGGCCAAGACCAAAAACTGAAAATGAAGAAAACTAAGCCCGAAACACCGAAAGAAAATATTGCCAATTATTAGAACCATAGAATTTATGGCTATGATGTGTACTAACCTCACAAAAAATCAAGGCATTGCTATAAATCAGTTACAAAACTATGAAGATATTTATTTAGCACTGACATAACAATGCACAATATAAATTAAATGAATAAAGTTTCGGCTGTGTTGTTTCGGTGATTTAGGTCTTTCGGCCGATAAATTTTTTTGTGACCAAATTTTCTGTGCATCCCTAATAAATATATATATAGTTGACTTGCAATTGGAGGGTTGTAGGTTCGATTCCAGCTTCCTCCAGGCACATGTCGATGTATCCCTGGGCAAGGCACTTAACCCCAAAAATTCTACATCGTCCTACCGAGCTATCTTGGCTATCGGTATATGAATGTGAGTGTGAATGGGTGAATGTGGCTTCAATGTAAAGCGCTTTGAGTGGTCAGTATGACTAGAAAAGCGCTATATAAGTTCAGTCCATTTACCATTTAAAGGCAGGGTATACAATTTCAGTTTAAAACACTTTTTTTTTTAAACTGCAAAAAATGCTCTTCATATACAAGTGGCAACCTATAAGTTAGGAGTTCTTAAACTTGACCGAGTAATTTTCATTCTTTCTACAGCGAGAAACCCTGGGAAAACCTCATCCGATCAAGTTTCACGGTTCGTCCAGGACAAGAGGCTTGTAAGCAAAGCTTCAGTGTTCCAGCACCTCCCCCTCCGCGTGTCCCCTTCGTGTGGACACAACGCTTGTTCTAGCCTGTAAACAGGAAGTGAGCTTGCCCTACCTTGTCACGCCAACAGATAAATTTATTGCGCCAGCTGCAGTAGTCGACGTGTTTTTTTGGTGAAGCATTTAGTTTGAAGTCAGTGCAGATTACCTTCCCAAAATGAATCGAAAACGCAAAGCTGTTGTAGAAATGGCAACAAGAAAAAGAAAGCCGACGAAGAGCGGGCCAAAAGCTACTGCATTTACACGGTGGCCTCAACTCAAGGAAGCTAAGGGCTTGCTAACTGATGCGTTGATTGCTGATCTTAAGATCACATTATATTTTGTGACTTTGGTTGAAATGGCTTGTTGTTGCGAGTTGTTGACTTTGGTGGAGACCCAACGAGGCCATGCTGGCTGCGCGTGCCCGTGTTACTGGGGTGTAGGTTAGGGGGACAGCATGAAGCAAGGGGTGGGACTTTTTATTTTGCAATAATGCCCTGTTGAGCGCTCCCACAATTATATATCCTGCCTTTAACTGCAACATTGCTGATGATGAAGGGATTGACATTGCTGATGATGAAGGGATTGACATTGCTGATGATGAAGGGATTGAACCTTGGAGAAATGCAAAATCCTTTACTAAAATGAAGCATTTTTCGCACCTATGATTTGACACAGTGAACTAACATCTGTTTATTAATTTAAACAATAATAAAAAAAAATTGTATGGAACAACTGATCCAATTATTATTGATGAATAGAAAAAAAAGCTCAAGTGCTAATTTTCTTTGCAAAAAAAATGACTCCTGCCTAACTGGATTACTAAAAACATCAGTTATAAGATAAAATGGCAAAAGGATATAATCAACTGTGTTTCTCTTGGTTATCTGACATGACTGTTGAAAGATAAAAAGTATATTTTTTATCAAAACACGGAAACCATTTTTGTCATATAATGGACTGAAATATTTCAGGAATCTTCAAAAGCATTTCTATTATAGAATCAAAGTATGCTGTTATGCACTGCATATCCATCCTAATCTATATTCTTTATTTGTTTGCATAGATGTTGCTATAACTTGACTGTTACTTTTTTTTTCAATGGGTAAAATGTTTTGTTCTTTACGTTGTCTGAGTTCCATAAAATTGTAAAACATTCAATATATACATCTACAAAACAAGATAAATCACACATTTCATAGATACATTTAAATGATTTCTGACCTGAGGAAGGAGGACTCTAGTGTCCTGCCCTCGACCAGCCTTTGGTCCAAGGTCTTATGGTGCTCTCTCTCTGATCTCTTCCTGCTCATTTTCAGCAGCTGGTTGACTCACTCTTTTGGCCAAAAACAGCAGAATTCCTGCCCGAGACGGACCTTTTATTTTCATGCTTGCTATCAGTGCCAAATATTACAGTTAACACAGCTAACACACGAAAATCAAATTGCAAAAGAAGCAAATGGATAAGCATTACATTTAATAGCAAAATGCTAACGTTTTTTCATAAACACATGTCAGGTCTTTTTTTAATATTACTGTTAACTAATGTTTGCATTGCTTTCAGCGTTCAGACTTAAGCTACATAACAGCTATGGTTAATTAGCGAGTAAAGTTTTACCAACCATAGACATAACATACGTGGACACCTCGTGGACTAATGCTGCCTATTGGAGCCATAGACTGTAAAAAAGAATAGACATCGCATCCTCACTCCTCCCCGTACCAGAATGACTTTCATGGGGGAATTCATGGTGGATTCACAGACCCCTCCTCCCCAGCTCTGACGAAACATGTTCCTAAAAAGGGCATGGGGCGGGATCTTCACTGTAGACTCTGTCCTCGCGGGGCGTGTATGGGCGTGTAGTTCGGTCGTAATCACGCCCATTCTGCTCCCACGTCTTTAGCTCCGATGCTAAACTTGGCTCGGCCCCCTCATTAATTATGCAAGATTTCAAAAAATTATCTTACGAAAACCAGCCTGGGGTTCAGGTTTTTTATGAGCCCAGCGTTATCTCAGGAAGAATATGTAGCCATAGAAAGTTTTTAAAAAATGGGCACCAGGCATTAAAGTTGTGTTTAACGTGTCTAAAGTCCAATGCTTTTCAATGGGGGCCTAGTGGCCAAATGGAGGTACTACAGCAATGGCGGCCTCCATGGTAGAGCAGCCAGCGGCCATTGATTGGAGAATACATATCAGCACGGCTGCCATCTTGGATAGTTCCACATCCTCCCCAGTCCATTTATTCCTACTGAGGAAGGTATATATAACCAACTACAAAAACATACTTTATTATGCTCTTTAACAAAATCAGACAACATTGTATGGCATATTAGTGAAAATATCAATGAATGAATTTTATATTTTAATATTTTTTTAGGTTGGTTGTTCATTTGAATTTATTTCACTCTCCCTCACACACACACACACACAGATGGACACACAACACACACGCACACACACAATGGACTTAGGAAGCTAAAACCCTTGATAGAAAAAACTTTTTTGCTACATGATCTGCTTTTAATAATACACCAGATTTTGCCACCAAAGGCTGCACAAAGAAACAAGCATATTAAAAGTGTGCCTTTAATTTCAGTTATCTAAAAAAAACTAATTTCATGATGTTAAATCTCTAAGTTATAAAAGGTCCAAAAGCTCTTACATTATAGTCTCTTATTTGAATTTCCCTAGATCCAGCAAATGAATTCATTAATCCTCCAATATTTGTTTCATCGAGATATGATATTGTAGGTAATATTTTTTTGTATAATTGTTATAATTTATCTACATTTTTTTATCCTGCAAGGCAAGGCAAGGCAAGGCAAGGCAATTTTATTTCTATAGCACACTTTCAACACAAGGTAATTCAAGGTGCTTTACATGATTCAGTGATAATGAAACCACATGATTACAAAGCATATAAGTTTAACAGTAATCAATCAGTAAGAAAAGATATTGTAAGGAACAAATCCACGTAATTAATACACAATCACTTAAAAATAAAGCTAAAAGATAGAATAAAATATAGAAATTAAAACGACAACAATAAAATAATATAAAGATCAAATGTTTACAATAAAAAAAAAAAAAAACAGTTACTCATAAGCAAGTTTAAATAGATACGTTTTAATTTTAGACTTAAAAGAGTTCAGTGTCTCTGCAGCTTTACATTCTCCTGGTAGTTTGTTCCAGAGATGAGGAGCATAGAAACTGAAAGCTGCTTCTCCATGTTTGGTTCTGGTTCTAGGGACGATCAGTAGATTAGAGCTGGAGGACCTGAGTGATCTGGATGGTTTGTACCATGATATCAGATCTCTAATGTACTCAGGTGCTAAACCATTCAATGATTTATATACCAATAAAAGCACTTTGAAGTCTATTCTCTGAGCTACAGGGAGCCAGTGTAAGGACTTTAGAACTGGGGTGATGTGTTCTACTTTACTGGTTCTAGTGAGAACACGAGCAGCAGCGTTCTGGATCAGCTGCAGCTGTCTGATTGATTTTTTAGGTAGACCTGTGAGGATACTGTTACAGTAATCAAGGCGGCTAGAGATAAATGCATGGATGAGTTTTTCTAGATCTCCTTGTGTCATCATTCCTTTAATCCTAGAAATGTTCCTCAGGTGATAGAAAGCTGACCTTGTTATTGCCTTTATGTGACCCTGGAGGTTCTGGTCTGGGTCCATTATTACACCTAGATTTCTGGCCTGGTCAGTA
Source organism: Apricaphanius iberus (assembly GCA_028564705.1). Classification (NCBI taxonomy): domain Eukaryota; kingdom Metazoa; phylum Chordata; class Actinopteri; order Cyprinodontiformes; family Aphaniidae; genus Apricaphanius; species Apricaphanius iberus. Next base: position 105,029 of record JAPXFQ010001436.1, read on the forward strand.
GTTTCTAGTTGGACCAACTGACGCTGTTTACTGATATTTAATCGATCTTTTTTGGGTCCAAAGAGAAGCACTTCAGTTTTGTTTTTGTTCAGTTGTAGGAAATTATGGGACATCCAGCTGTTAATTTGCTCAATGCATTTATTGAGGATTTGGATGGGTTCAACATCATCTGGTGACACTGAAATATAAAGCTGAGTGTCGTCAGCATAGTTGTGGTATTTAACATGGTTGGCGGTTATAATCTGGCTAAGCGGAAGCATATAGATGCTAAATAGGAGGGGCCCCAGGATGGAGCCCTGGGGGACCCCACATGTTATTTCTGTGTTTTGTGATGAGAAATGGCTAACTGATACAAAGAAGTTCCTGTTCTTGAGGTAGGATGTGAACCAGTCGAGTACTGTACCAGAGAGTCCGACCCAGCTCTCTAGACGTTCCAGTAATATATCATGATCAACAGTGTCAAACGCCGCACTGAGGTCTAACAGTACCAGCACTGTTGTTTTTTCATGGTCAGTATTTGTACGGATGTCATTAAAAACTTTGACGAGGGCTGTCTCTGTGCTGTGGTATCTACGAAAACCAGACTGATAAACATCAAGGCGTTTGTTCATTGCTAGGAAGCTGTTTAGCTGCTGGAACACAACTTTTTCAATAATTTTACCGATAAATGGGAGATTAGAGATTGGTCTGTAGTTTTGCATCAAAGTGCTGTCTAGGTTCTTCTTCTTTAGTATTGGTTTGATAACTGCTGTTTTTAGGGCTTTGGGGAAAACACCTGATATGAGCGATGAGTTAACTATTTTGATAAGATCCATTCTGATGGATGGGAGGACCTTTTTTAGAAAATTTGTTGGTAAGATATCTAAGCAGCAGGTGGCAGAGCTTAGTTTGTCAATAATTTCATCAAAGCTTGATTGATTTATTGTTTGGAAGTGAGTCATTTTCTCTGGGTGAGTGTTAGTTGGGCTCATAGTTGGTACTGGGGTTTGAACTGATGTACTGATTGATCTTCTGATGTTCATGATCTTTTGAGTGAAGAAGGTGGCAAAATCATTACAGGCCCTGGTGGAGTTTAGTTCAGGGGGTATTGTCACTGGAGGGTTAGTTAGTCTCTCCACTGTAGCAAATAATGTCCTAGCGTTATTGCTGTTTCTGTGAATAATCTCAGAAAAGAATGAATCCCTTGCACCCTTTAAGGTTACATGATACTTGTTCAGTCTCTCTTTATAAATCTCATAATGAACCTGGAGTCGAGTTTTCCGCCATTTTCTCTCGGCGCGCCGGCACTCTCTTTTTTCATTACATACCAGTGGATTGATTCTCCACTGAGACTTCTTTTTGCTAGAGACAGTTTTAAACTTAAGTGGCGCAATCGTATCCATCACGTCTGAGACTTTGGATATAAAATCATCTGTCAGTTTATTTACTGAGTGTGTGCTAGTGGATGTTGGCGATTCAGACAAGGTTGGAGTGTACATCAGTTTAAAGTTTTCAGCTGAATTTTCTTTAAGGAAGCGCTTTTTAACATTGGATTTACTCTGATTAGGTATGTTTTCTTGGATGGTGCTTTGAAATGAGATGCAGAAATGGTCAGATAATGCTATATCCGTTACAGCAATGTTAGAGATATTTAAGTCTTTGCTAATAAGTAGGTCCAGAGTGTGTCCTCGGTTGTGCGTTGGCTCGTTAATGTGTTGGCTTAGGTCAAAGTTATGAAGGGCGTCATATAGTGCCTTTGTTCCGCTATCTTGGGGTTTGTCAGTATGAATGTTGAAGTCTCCCACAATTGCTATGTGGTCATAGTCTAGACATATTGCAGAGCAAAGGTCATTGAAGTCGTTATAAAAGTTTGTGTTAAGTTTTGGTTTTGGTGGTCTGTATACGCTTACAAATATGACTTTGTTTGTGTCATTTGTTTCAGTAGCTAAATATTCAAAAGTGTTGAATTCTCCTAGTGATACTTTTTTAAAGTTTAAGGAATCATGAAAAACTGTGGCCAAACCACCCCCCCTTTTATTTTTCCTGGTCTCACTAATGAAGTGATAATTAGTTGGACAAGTCTCTATTAATACATTTTGTTCTGTATTTTCATCTACCCAAGTTTCTGAGAGAAATAGTGCATGTATATCATGTGTGATGATGTAGTCATTGATTAGCAGTGATTTTTCTGATAGTGATCTTATGTTTTGTATAGCTGCATTAATATTTCTTCTCGAGAAAAAAAAAATTCTGTTTGCTAGGTATTATTTTTAAATTCTGTACTGCTCGGTTATTTTTAGTTTTAGTGTGTGAATACCTCTTTTTTATAATAACTGGGATTTTACTTTCAAGGTGAGAATGTGAGTAATCTTGACCAAACACCACTTTCTGGAAATAAGTTTTTCTGGCTGTGTTCGGTCGGTATCAGATGTCTGATATGGTGAGTTGAATTGGAGAGCAATAATGTTCATAGTTCCTGCTTGGGCGTGGAGTTAAAAGGAGGATTCCTTTTTTTTCTTGAGTTTGAAGTTTTTCAGAGAATTCCTGGAATGGTGAGAGCGTCTCAGAGTCAGGAGTTGAAGATGAAACGGATCTGCTTGTCTTTCCTAGATCAGCTGGTGTGTTGATTGGATGTGCCGTCTCAGGGAGCATCATCTGTACAGTAGAATCAACACATAGAGATACTGGAACTCTGTTTCTTTAGAGGGTCATCTGATGGTGTTGTTGCACAGTCAGCTGGCATGACTGTGGCAGGCTTATCATTAGTTCGAGGACAGAGCGGTTTGTTTGCATTGTTTACATTAGATAACAAGTTCCAGAGATAGAGCTTCTGACCTTTTTTGTTGATATGACGTCCATCTTTTGAGAATAGATGCTTTCGTTCACAGAAGATCTTAAAATTATTCAGGAATGGAATAGACCTTTTTGCACAGACAGTTTTAACAAATCTGCTAAAACCTTTGATCCGGCTCCATTCTTCATCAGAAGGCGTTGCTGGAATTGGTCCAGATATGTGAAGTTCTATCTTGTTGGTGTTAAAGTTCTGGAGTAGATCCATGAAGTCCTTCTTTAAAATTTCCGATTTCTTGTGAGCGATGTCGACTGCTCCAGCATGAACAACAATTTTTTCTAGTTCTGGATTGCTCTCAATAATTGATGGAATTATCTCAGAAAGTTGTTTAACTGTCATTTGTGGGCAATTAATGACTTTTGTATTGATGCATAGAAGTTCAGTACCTTGGATCGATCCGTCATGAATAATAGCAAGCGTTTTCCTTTTCTTGCTGTGTTCTGTTTTCTTTGGTTTTCTGTATTCTTGCTGCTGTTTCTTCTTATCAGGAGGAGAGGAGAGGAAAACTCTGTGTGGGTCCGTTGATTCCAGGGAACTGTTTGCATTTTGTTGGCTTTGCTGTGCGTCTGTTAGACTCAAAGAGCTGGGAGATGCCAGCGCTGTGAATCTGTTTTTTAAAGGAATAAAAGAAGTTGTTGGTTGTTGGGGTTTCTTTTTACGTCCCTTATTTTTCTTGTTGGGTGTCTGTCGTCTGAGTGCTGGCCACTCTTCTAATGAGTGGGGGGTCCTTCCGGATAGACGCCGTCTGTTTGGAGGGGAACTCTGTGTTGTTGTTGGCATCGACCTGCCAGGTTGTTGAAAATCGCATGCCATACTCAGAGTAGACTTGTTTCTGGCGTTTTCTTCCAGGCGTTGGATTTTTAATTCCATGTCCTTCATTCTTTCCAGAATGTTTTGGAGAGTGACATCAGCGTTGAGAGCCATTGTAGTCTTCGTTTCTTTGTCCACAGTGGAAAAGTAGAAAAAGGAATAAAAGTTGTCCCAGGGAGGTCGTCTAGTGTCCTTAGGGTGAGTAAATAAAAAAAAAAGAAAAGAAAAGAAAAAGAAAGATAGGTAGCGGGGGGAAGAGAGCAGGAGTAGAGGAGAGGAAAACACGTCCTGCTCCTTCGGCAGTCAGAGTAAGAGTCCACATATATATGTGCTAGTTCTTTAAATAACCCCCCCACCCAAAAAAAAAAACTGCGGGTGAATAGTTGCCCTATTAATACTCTGCAAAGACTCCAGTTGGAGTTAGCCTAGCGAGAAGGGACCCATCAAATATGGTGGTGACTTTGGATCACTCTCCAGCCCCTAATGCGTCTATATCAGTGCTTCCAAAGCCAGTCTAGGTCCCACTCTCCATTCAGTCCCATTGTAACAAAATTTGGTTGCAGTTCCACCAGAGTTCCACTGGGGGCGATCACCATGAGTGCAAGATGTATCTTGTCTATGGAGCTAGATTGCTACATTTGTTTCTTTCACCTGATTGCCGTTGAAAAATCTAAGATTTGATTATAGGTTTCGCAAGTTCAACATTGGTTATATAAGGAAAGTTGAATGAACAAGTACGTATGTTCTTTCGTTTTCTTACAGATTGTGTTGTTGTTGCCCATAACTCGCTAGCATTTTGCTAATGGTCGCTGATTGGTCAGTGAAGGACTAATCAGATGTATGGTTTGACGGCATTGTTTATTAGAATTTCTTTGGTGCTTCCCAAATGGTGGGGCGCCCCCCAGGAGATGGAATCGCGGAATTTAACAGCAAAAATGGACTTTACAATTAACCGTTGTTCCCCTAGTGATCTGGTGGCTCCTGCTCCTGTAAGACTGCCTTTTTGCCGTTTCCAGGAGGTCAGCCCGCCTCTCCATGCACACAGATTAAACCTGACCGCCATAGCGAGAAAACTCACATAAACACAGCACTGGTCTACATATATAATCTCTATATCACCAACAAACTCCTCAAAACTGATTCTGAAAAGCTTTCCCTGGAAATTACTATTTGGCTCATTAGTGCCACTAGTGTTTGGAATTGGAATTGCATCCTTTTCTAACTTGATCATTGCACAAAGGACAGATGAATGAGGCACTTCACGGGACCAAGAAGATGTCAGCAGCGGCCGGTTCCCCTGTGGCCCCGCCCCTAGAGCTGCAACTGGGTGAGATACACCCTGCACAGGTCACCAGTTCATCACAGAGCAGCAAAGCTACCAGCAATCAATTATAACCTTGTTCTGTCATATTCCATAAGTGTAACACCCCTGGAGTACCTAAAATTACAAGATGTTTAGAGTTCATAGACATGGCCAAGGTACGGAAGTCTGAGACTTGAACAACACTGAACAAGACACACAAACTAAAAACCTAACCTCTAGACTAGGCCAAGAAATATCTGAAGACAGATTTTTAAAAGGTTTTTTGGAATGGTGAAATGATGGTGACACTTGACAGACCGATGGATGAGACCCTGGCTGGATCAGTAATGGGCACATAGGTCCACTTTAAGGCAGACGGCAGCAAAGTGGAGGGAGAATAATAAGTAGGGCATATTTAGTCTAGCTTGCCAACGTTTAATATACACTAAATACCATTAAAGTGATAGTCTGGATCTCTTAATGAATTACACATTTTAATAATTATATTAAATTGACCTCCTGGCCTTAAATGTTGATATAAAATAAGTAATTTTATGAATTATAACATTACGGGTAAGTCCCGCCTTCCCGTATCTGAGCTATGGCTCAGAAGCATAGACTGTAAAAAAGAATAGACAGCGCATCCTCACTCCTCCCCGTTTACCAGAATGACTTTCATGGGGGAATTCATGGCGGATTCACAGACTCCTCCTCCCCAGCTCTGACGAAACATGTTCCTAAAAAGGGCATAGGGGCGGGATCTTCACTGTAGACTCTGTCCTCGCTGGGCGTGTATGGGCGTGTAGTTCGGTTGTAATCACGCCCATTCTGCTCCCGTGTCTTTAGCTCCGATGCTAAACTTGGCTCGGCCCCCTCATTAATTATGCAAGATTTCAAAAAATTGTCTTGCGAAAACCAGCCTGGTGCCCAGGTTTTTAATGAGCCCAGCGTTATCTCAGGAAGAATATGTAGCCATAGAAAGTTTTTAAAAAATGGGCACCAGGCATTAAAGTTGTTTTTAACGTGTCTAAAGTCCAATGCTTTTCAATGGGGGCTTAGCGGCCAAATGGAGGTACTACAGCAATGGAGGAGCAATGGCGGCCTCCATGGTATGCGGTCACAAAGCAGAGCAGCCAGCGGCCATTGCTCAGAAGCCACGGTGCTGTCCACTTCAACCAATCAAGTGATGCCAAGGGCTGTCAATCATCACAAACGCTGTGTGCTCGTGCTCATAACTGCGTGCATGCTCAGTTTTCTGTTTACATGGAGCCTCCAAATCAAGCCTCCGCCATTAGTCCCAAGCGCAGCCATGGATCAACACTCAGCTCAAGAGCAGAAGATACCGATTTCAAACCAAAAAGCATCCTCACATCCGATAACTCCAATGTTGACACTCGGGTTGACATTCTCTCCCTCCTTCGCACGTCCTGGCGCATGCACGGAAAAGTAGGCGCGGCTTCAAGACCAATCAGAAAGGGAGGGGGAGGGAGTTTGGGCCATTTTTTCAAGTGTATCTGTCTGCGGCCTGCAAGACGGAGGCGTGTCGTGAAGTAGGCGTGGTCCGTGTAATTTGACGTCACTTCACGTCGTCGCATCAACGATCACACTTCACGGAGGGGGCGTGTCTTGAAGTGACGTCACTTCACGACACGCCTACTGCGCTTTTCTTAAAGGGGTATGAGCCCAAGTAACCACTAATACAATTGATAGTTGGATTCATCGGTTTACTGCACATTCTTTGCCCAGTAATGATTTTTACGGGGTATGTCCTTGTTATAATTAATTAAGTGGAAAAAAAAAATATGAATATTATATATATATATGAAAACATTAATATTTACATTAACAATCAAAGCAATAAACGTAATGCACAATAACAAATCATAAACAAGGGAACATAAAGGTATCCACAAATAAGGAACAATAAAATAAACAAAAGGATATACTGCAACTCACAATAATTGTTCGTATTTAATAAACCACACATAATTATTTGTAAACCTTTTTAAAATGTACCAGGTTTTTACATATTGCTTTCATCTAAATTTGTCCATATTTCTACAGCACATTTTTCATTGTTAGTTTTCCTATTTTTTAGGATATACAGAACAAAAACAGGTAAGTGATAACTTATCTGATAACATTTGTAAATATATTATCAATTAGTGAGCAACTATGTGGAGTTATTCATTTATTTATTAACTTTGTGCATATCTCCCTCCTTTGGCATCTTGTGACAAGCAGACATTCATTACTATTGTGTTTTGTGTCTCTCAAATATGTATGGAGTGAAGGGGGAGATCTTATGACATTAAATTGTTATCTGGGATTTTATGTAAATGCTCTTTCATGAATTCATGTTATGTGAATGGCTCTGTGAAATCTAGACATTGAATATGTTCTACACAAAATAACTGGAAAAAATAGAAACAAATACAAAACATTTTATTTAAAAAAATAATAAATGCTGGCTTTGCGGCCATTACAGCCTGGAGAGAAAGGCTTCAGAGGAGAGTGCTTTTCTAATTTTTTCTTTGTAAGCCTCTAGCTTCACTGCTGCCTCCTCCGGTAAGTGTCTCACCATTTTCTCCTCAATCATTTTCATTTCACTGTCCAAAAAGAACAAACACAGATTAGATATTGCAGTGCACATTGAAATATGTCCATCATCAATTCTTAACACAATAATCTTACCATGGTTCATACTTTGGCCCCCTTCTGAATCTGACAAGGGCTTCTTGTAATGACAGGTGAAATGTCTCAGCCAGGGTGTGAACTGTCACCTAGATAAGATTGACATTTGTTAAATTCAACAACAAAAATTCACAGAATTTAGCCTTAAATTATGTTGTGTCATGTTTGATATATTGTCAGTCACGTGCACATGGGCTTCACCCAATGACTTTTATGGTCTCTGTACATTGACAATGTTGCTATGCGGTCGTTTTTCCAGTACATGTGTACGTATGTGTAGGCAACATGCACAATGAGATGAGTAAGTATGTTTGAGGATTTTGATTTGTGTTTGTTTTGTGCGCAGTTTGATTCCAATAGTCCCTTTGCCAGCCTGGTGGTGCTCGGGTCTACCAATGTAATGTAAAAAATATATAAAAATGAATGCAATACTTCTGGTAAGAGCACATGCATGAAGACGTCGACCCAGTCATCTTGGTGTCTTGCTCTTGGGGTCTCCCTGATGGTCGCAAACAAAAATGAGACAACCTCATCAAGTTGCTCATTCTCAAAGTAGAGTGTTGGCCTCTCCTTCCTGGATTCCCATGTTGAGAAAAGGTCTCCAGTTATGATAGCCTGAAAACAAGTAGTTACATAAGAGGATGATGATGGTCCATATTGATAGTATGACTACAATTTCCTTTTATATTGTGAAAGACTTTCACTTTGAAATGTAACTACTGAGTGTATCTTCATGCCGATATGTTTACCTCAAGGTGTTCTTTTATTGTGGCACTCCCCTTCATGCAATCAATCAAGACAGCACACCGATGTTGCCGCGCCCGCTGTGCTTCCTCTACCGCTTTCTGAAATTTTAAAATACATTTCTCACAAATAATTCTAAAAAAAAAGTGTCAATTCTTGAGTGGCTTCTCACTAACCTCAAGCAACTCAGAATTGTTGTCACATTCTGTATTCTATAAAAAATACCATCAATAACATTAAATTCATAACGTATGCACTTCATGTAATGTCTTATGATGTCAGTCACTTACCAACTCTGTTTGCAGGACAATCTTCCTTTCTTTTGCCTTTGCCTGCTGACAAAGGGAGCAAGTTGCTAGTGTATTAGTTCACGGCCACTATGAATATCACTCAGTAATGATTGTGATGTCACATATTTTTACATTAGTCTCTTGATTAGGCTGTCTTTTCCTCTTCAGTCTGAAGATGGGTGAAAGACACCCACTGACCTTCTCTTGTCCCTCTTTTGTGAAATGGGCAAACCGTCTTCCATGCCTGAACAAACAAATTATACAATTATAAATATAAAAAATAACAACTTTTTATTTCATTGAATGGTTTATTTGGTCAGGACAATGCATGTTAATGAACAAACATGGGTCTCATGAATGTAAACATGATCATTTCTTGCTGTGATAAGGTTTTTTTGGTCACTAATATCTATGGGTATAATTCAAAATCCGAAAACTCTCAACTCCTACTCTCATTAGAAAATCATATTGACCAGGGTCTCTCCAAATTCCCTAATGCTATTCTAATAATAGGGGGAGATTTTAATATGGTTGTCAATGATCAATTAGATCGTTGGCCACCTAGACAATCTTCCTCAAATAATGATATTAAGCAATTTATGCAGAAATATAACTTAACTGATGTCTGGAGAAAAAAATATCCGAATGACATGAGTTATACCTGGAAAAACAAGAATGGCTCCAGACAATCCCGTATAGATTTCTGGCTTGTTTCTGATAATATTAATTTAGACCAAATTATTTATCAAAACTAATCTGTATAATGATCTGTCCCTTAAATGGGAAACTATTATTTTGGTTTTTTTTTTAAAGAATTGACTGTGATGTATTTTACATTATAAATCTTATAATATTCTTAGCCAAATTTCACATTCACAAATGTAAATTCCTACACAGTGAGCCATGCTTTCTAGTTTTGGTCAAAGAAGTAAAATCATACATTTCGACTATTTCCAAAAGCGATAACCCCAAAGCAATTAGATCCTATAACGCATTTTTAACCTGCAATTTTTTTCTTTGAACTGTAGCTGTGTTCACCCCCTGGTATATTTGTTCTGATGTGTATTTGTTGGCACTTTGTCTCTGCATTTTTTTATTTTTATTATTATTTTTGTTTTATTATGTTACTTGTTCCTTGTCCAAATCCACACCATTCATGATGAAGTATATTTTTTGTCGGGACATACTATCTGTACCATTCTGCATACACATAAATAAAGTTAAAAAAAAAAAAAAGGACCTCGCGGACGCGGCAAACATAAAAAAAAAAAAAGGACCTCGCGGACGCGGCAAGCATAAACCGTTAAAACAAGTTTCTCATTATAACGAGATTCAGCTCCAGCATGTATTCCATGGCTATGACAGCTCAACGCTTGGTATTTAACTGATTAAAAATAGAAATAAAAACCCGTTGTCACTTACCGTTTGCCTACGGTCGGCCATTTTTTCTTCCGGTTATGAACAGCCTGATCTCGCGTGAGGTTTTAAAGTAATTGTGAAGAAGGCGTGTCGTGAAGTGACGTCACTTCACGACACGCCTTCTTCACGACACGCCTCTGTCTTGCAGGCCGCAGACAGACCCTTCTCCATTTTTTTCCCAAATCATGTCCCTCTCTTTCTTTTTTCTTACAAAGTCCAGACTATCACTTTAAACATAAGTTTATGTGCTATGATATTGTCTTATATGTTTTTTGTTATAAGTTTAAAATTTCTTACACTATTGAACCATACATTTTGAATGTTCCTTGAATGAGTATACCTGGACTCTGTCAGAATGTTCTTAGTGCTCAGAGTAGTGGTGGCTCGAAAATAGCTATTTTGAGAAGTTGTCGTACTGAGTATCAGTGCTATCGGCCCTCTTAAAGCACTGAGGGCAATTCTCCATCACATGCATCCCAGTAATCCCCTGTGTGGCTAGCAAAAACCAAAAAAAAGAATTAAAGTTGAAAACCTTATGACATAAGCCTTTTTCCTCACCTGACCTGAACCTCATTTAGGAAGTTGTGGGCAGTTATTAAACTAGAAAAAATGAAAAGTTGCTTTTGTGAACAAAAAGTGTGAATAATGAGTCTTGTATATTGAAAATGTTTCAGATCTTTGAGTTCAGCTCATGAAAATTGGGAGCAAAAACAAAATTTTTGCATTTGTTTTGTTCAGTGGAAAAAATCAAAGCACAGCCTTGCAGATGTCATAGAACAATAGTGTATGAGAATATATATTTATATATACATCATCCCCTTTCTATGCATCTGATACTTTAGCATAGTACTTGTTTATTTAGTACTTACTCAGTGTTCAAATATCTAAATGTTATTTTTTAAATCAACTCAAAGATTTAGAGCAACTAGGAGCAAATCCTTAGTCTTACAATTTACAATAGGAAAAACACTTTGTCATAATCTGTCATTTTCTAATGTTCTATTTTCTTCGCTATGTGTCTCATGTTGGGTTGCACACAGCCATCGAGTGGTTCTAATCTGCACTGTAGCGTCACAGAAGAGGCCTCACTCTCAGAGGAAGGAGGGGCTGAGAGTGTATAAATAGACCCCCACCGCCAACCACTCGTCCTTCTGCACGTAACTTTTGGCTGACAAAGGGAAGACAACAACCTTCTGCAAAGTTGGGTGGCGACCAGCTCGCTCTAGGCAAGGCTACAGCAACCACCTCTCACTTGCTGGTGAAGAGAAGGTCCGAGTTTCAGGGAGAAATTCGCTCCAAAGACTACCTACACCAGGTGAATCCTAAACATTGATAAATACAGTTATTGTTTTATCCTTATAGCCCGACGAGACCTCCCCTGAATTGTAGGCCTCCAGGAGAGGAGATCCGGGAGATGGAAGCCGCATGCAGTGGCGTCTGGATCAGCCAGAAGGCACATTCATTCGCCGCTGCCGAGACGATTAAAATTGCCATGCAGGAAACTGCTAAAAGGTACTGTCAGTGAAAGAAAGTTGGTGCTGATCTTTGCTAAGCCACAACAGAGGACGAGCTAACTGCATCTCCAACGGCCACAAGGATCACTGTTAAATAGCTACCGCAGCCATAGTTAGCCGCTGGCTAATGCCTCTGGAGACCCCCCCTTCCTCGATGCGCAGCAACTCAGAGAACTTTAAACGTTCATAAGATCTGTTTGGGAAGAGGCAAATAAGTTTAGGATTACTAATTTTAAAGGTGCATGTTACTGTTAACTTGTAGAAGTTTTGATCTGTTATCTGTTTGGGTAATAAAGGCCCTTGGCCTGAGGTTTTAACCAGTGTTTTTAAAAGATTTTCTCAGGCAAAGAGTTGCTTTAAATTCTGCAATTTCAGCTACTTAATCAAACAGGAGTTTTCCTTTTTTTTGTTAAATTTTTAATAAATGTATTTTAGTTGCTCCAAAAGCTCAACGTGTGTTACAGGGAGCTATAGCTACGATTAGCCCACATGTTCGGCCCACGCCACACTCAATGAATAAACAATCAGAGGTGTTCAAATAGATTGGTTCAAAAAAGGTTAAGAACAGAAAATAATCTTACTAGCCTTCTTTGAAAACCCTTAATGCATAAAAATACTGGAATTAGATTTTTTAATGCGTAATCGAGCCAAATAATTTACCAAAGGTCTATAACTTCTTATCCAGATCATTTTTAAACAAATATTCCTTATGTTTTGTTTTTATTGGTTTACACATACATCAATGGTATTAATTAGTTAAAACTAATTACAATTAGCAAACTAATTTAGCTTTCATCCCAGCATTTCATCCTGAACCATAACATCAGAATTCATGGTTTCTATTTTTATTACATTTTTATTCATCTGTTATTTTATTTTGATCAGTAGTGTGTTAGTTACTAGCTTGAGTGATCAAATGTTTTCTTCTTTGTAAATAAACTTTTGTATTTTGTCCTTTCTATTCTATACACATGTGGCAAGGTTTAATGTTCAATATGCAGTTTCATGCTTTTCACTTATTGTTATTGTACCAACAACCATATGTATATATATATATGTCAATGGACTGAACTTATATAGCGCTTTTCTAGTCTTACTGACCACTCAAAGCGCTTTACATTGAAGCCACATTCACCCATTCACACTCGCATTCATACACCGACACCCAACATGGCTCGGTAGGACAATGTAGAATATGGGGGTTAAGTGCCTTGCCCAGGGGCACATCGACATGTGACTGGAGGAAGCTGGAATTGAACCTACGACCCTCCGATTGCAAGCCAACTACTCTACCACTGAGCCACTATGTGTGTGTGTGTGTATATATATAGATATATAGATATATATGTATATATATATGTATATATATATGTATATATATATATATATGTATATATATGTATATAAAAAAGTTGGTGTCTCGAAAATAATTATTTTTCATGCCTTATTAATCTTATTGACTGCCATAACCATTACTTTAACTATTAATAGCCAAGGATGCATTTTCCGTTAAAAACCCCAACACTCAATATACAGTTTCCCTAATATTTTATGTACTTAGTTTATTGAACAAGCCTATATAGCATTCCAGGTATTTTACCAACAACCATAAATAGTTCTGGTTTGAGACATTCATTTCTAAAATCACCAGGTATTAGCCTAAATCATGCATGCTTTTTTATTTTAACAGTACTTGGTTGTGATACTGTACATACAGAATAGTGGCAGCACAGATCAGGGAAGCTATTACACAAATAACTCGGATAATGAAATAATTTTCTTTATTAGATCAATTCTCATTACAACTATTTCAAGGTAAAATACATAATTTGATGCTGAAGTAATACAGTACAATATTTATAAAGATTACTTTAACAGTGAACGATAACATCAATTACCATTTCAGGCAGGAACTGAAAACACTTGACACATGAACTGATATAGTAAATGAATATCTAAATTCCCTTTAGGAAAAAAATATGTGGCACATTAACAGCATCCTCTCCACATTTTTCAGCATTATTTTTCATCAATAACAACATAAGGAATGTAAGAAGTTTTACTGTTTTTGGCACTGCAAGCCAAACATCTGGACAATTACAAACAGGTTTCACTTTGGAATATTGGCCTTCATTCCAGACAAAGACAACAGCAAAACTTCAAATACAATACAACTCTGTGAAATCGATCACATGACACTATCTGTAGCGTTTGACGGAGAGCTCCAGCTATGATGGCAAATGGAAAACATTTGCCTCATCATTATGCACAGTCTTGCATCTCCATCATAAATAAATGATATTCAGTCTTTTAAAAACAGCCACAAGATTTTCAACCAGAAATAAAATAACATTAAATGAAATTCTGTTCAGTGGGTGCTTTCTTTGGCCAAAGTGTTTAGACAACAGCTCTTCCCACTGTCAAGTTTAATTGTAAACATCCTGATTGTAGTGTGATCACAACATCCAGTGCTGAGATATTTATGTAACTGGTAGTTTTTGTTTTTTTGTTGGTAGTTTTGGGAGAATTATTCAATTAAGTCAACGTGAGGTTTAATTCCACAGTGACGCCAAAATTAAAGCCGCCTTGAATCTTTTTTATGCTCCCGGTATTGCTCCAGGGGAAGAGTACTGGCAGTTCGGATACACTTAATCTGAATATATTTACTCCATGTGGTATGTTTTAAAAGGGACATAGTATTAACTTTTTTTAAACCAGTTATATTAGGTCTATCGTCTGTAGAAAACATGTTAATAAAGTTCTTTGCACAGAATCACACTCACATAGTGATCTAAACAGCTCAAATTTGGACAATTTTAATCCCTTTCAGAATGAGCCATTTCGAAGGGTCTGTCTCTTTTATGCAAATTAGCATTTGCAGACCTTGCCCACTCATCTTGTTGATAGGTTTGCCACTGATCCATCACAATTAAAAATAATGTGTAATTAAATGCATAAATCTGGAAATATAACTGAAAATGGGTAAATAAATATGGAAATAAATAAATGTGGAAATAATTTTTTCATGTATTAAACATAACTATTCATGTATTTCAATGTTATTTCCCAATATATTTATTTACTGTGGCATTGCATGGAAATGGATTTAGTGGGAAGGGTCTGACAGGTAAGGGGTATTTATAAACTAATACCTAATAATTACACTTATTGTGATATCACAATAAGGCACTTTTTCAAAATGGCTTGTAAAAGCACAGCATTTCTGACAGCGAAAATTTACAAAAAGGATGAATAGATGATTTCTTTTCATGTTTGGAGTGTTTATAAAGGCAGCAGAGACCCAAATGACAATGTAGTACGATCAAAAAAGTGAAATTTGCATAATATACACTATATTATAAATATTACATTATACATTATATTCATAATATTCACTTTAAAGTAAAAAACAAAAATAGATTTTTTTTTCATGCGAAATCTTCAGCATTATATTTAACCGATCTCATCCAGAGTGGTACAGTTCATGCGATATTAAAATAAATAAATACAGGCTTCCTGTTTTACTGCAGCTTTTATTGATGCCCTCTCTGCCCCATCTACCACATCCTGATGTGCAGCTGGTCCCTGTTTCTATGAACTCAATCCTGATTTTAACAGTAACTCACGTATCGGACTTGGACCTTACCCCACTTCATTCATACCTGTTATTGTCAGCAGAGAGCGAATAAATAATCATAAACTAAGAAAATGCAACCCAAATAATCTTAAACAGTTACTAAATATCCCACCTACAGGAAATCATACAGTCACTCCACCACCAACCACTAATATGGCTTTTTTAAATGTTCGCTCTCTGATGAATAAAACTTTTATATAAATGATTTGATTTTGGACAGTAAACTTCATTGTTTATTTTTAACAGAGACATGGCTGAGTGCAGATGCCCCTGCTGTTCTTACAGAGGCCTCTCCACCTAATTTTAACTTTTCTTATTCTACAAAGAGCAGCCAGCAGGGAGGCGGAACTGCTTTTATTAGTTAATTAACTCTTTCAGCCAAACCTGTTTTATTTGATAATTTTACCACTTTTGAATACACTGCCTCTGTTTTTAGCACTCCTCAGATTTTATGTGTCACAGTTTGTAGGCCTCCAAAAAAGAATGCACTTTTTATTCCAGAATTTTCAGAGTTTTTATCAATTTTACACAACTCTTATGAGAGGATAATTTTAGCTGGTGATTTTAATCTACATATAGATAACCTTTTAGGTCCTTTATCAACATATTTTTTAAATATTTTGAATTATATGGATTTTAGCCAACATGTCATGCAGCCAACTCACAACAGAGGACACAATCTGGACCTGGTCATCACGTATGGCCTGTCAGCCAAGTCAACAACAGAGGATACACTGGTGGTCTCTGACCACTACCGTGTGTTTTTCAAAATCAGTTTTATCCAATCAGAGACCTCTGTGAGAACTGTCAGGAAGCGTCATCTAACCCCTGAAGTGGCTGCAGGTTTTCTTGAAGTTTTTAAAAAATTTCCTCCGATACCTTTACCTGCCCCCTGTGATTTTATTGTTAATGATTTCAACAGTAGGATTCAATCTGCTCTCGACCGGCTGGCTCAGATTAAAGTTTTAAACATACATTCAAAACGTACAGCACCATGGAGAAATTCAGCTCTTAAAAAAATCAAAGAGGAGCTGCAGGGCAGCAGAAAGGAAATGGAGGAAAAATAAAATTACAATAAATC
The DNA here is from genome assembly GCA_028564705.1 of Apricaphanius iberus. Lineage (NCBI taxonomy): Eukaryota > Metazoa > Chordata > Actinopteri > Cyprinodontiformes > Aphaniidae > Apricaphanius > Apricaphanius iberus. The sequence continues at coordinate 121,351 of JAPXFQ010001436.1, forward strand.
ATCAGATATACATAGAACATCTCAAGTTATACAATAACGCTTTAAGACATTCCAGAAATGCATACTTTTCCAGAATCATCTCAGAACATAAAAATAACCTCAAAATTCTGTTTTCCACCATTGACAATATTCTGAATCATTCATCTAATACTCTTCAGATAATTCCCTCAAACGCTCTGTGAGGAGTTTGCAGACCACTTCAGAGGGAAGGTAGACACCATCAGGCCTTGATCAGAACCCAAACCAACAAGCATTTAATTTTTGACTCTGAGCTGAGTTTTATTCCACACATTAAAAATATTACTAAAATAGGTTTTTATCACCTAAAGAACATTGCCAGAGTTCGCCCCATTCTCTCTCGGGCCAATACGGAGACGCTAATGCATGCTTTTAACACCAGTAGAATTGATTATTGTAACGCCCTGCTTTCTGGTCTTCCCAAAAAGACATCAAGTTTACAGTTTTTACAGAATTCAGCAGCTCGTGTCCTGATGAAGACCAGGAGGCGGGAGCACATTACACCGGTCTTAGAATCATTGCATTGGCTCCCCGTATGTTTTAGGATCGATTTTAAGGTTCTTTTAATGGTTTTTAAGTGTCTTAATGGTCTTGGGCCTTCTTATCTGTCAGAAATGCTTTTACCATATGAACCCTCGCAGTCTCTGCGCTCCTCTGGCAGCCGTCTCCTTGTCATCCCCAAAGTCAGGGGATGCTTAGCATGTTTTACCTGATTTTAATTTTTTGTTTTAGCTTTTAACTGTTTATTTATTAATTTGCTTCCCATTTTTATCTTGATTCTGTTATCATTGTTTAACACTTATTGTTTTACACTTTATATTTTATACAATTTATATTTTAACTTATTTTAATCTTTCTTGCCAGTGTTTCCTCTGTGTGGGCCCCCTGCATCGGGGGCGGTGGTCGGCTGTGGCTGCCTGGGTGCCCTCCAGGTTGTGCTTGGGTGGAGGTGGGGGTACCAGCCCTCACTCCTCTGGGCGCCCTGGGTCGGTGCCTTGGCTGCTGCTGTTGATCTGCTGCTGCTGATGCAGATGGCTCCCATGATGGCATTTCCTGGCTCATCTGTGCTCAGCCTGCTTTTTGTTTGTTTTTTTTAAAGCTTTTACGTGTGTGTGTGTGTGTGTGTGTGTGTATGGCCGTTGGGTTGGGTGGGGAGGGGGTGTAGTCGCAATGGATTTTATTTTGGTTTTTGTATGGGGGTTTGGGGGTCATTTTAAATCTGTAAAGCACATTGAGAAACTCTGTTTGAAAAGCGCTTTATAAATAAAGTTTGATTTGATGAAAAAGGGGAACACTTTTGACATGGGAGTTGAAAGTATCACTACTCAGTATCAGTAGTGAACAAACTAATAGAGATTATTTTAAACAGAAACAAATCAAGACAGCGAGGGCAAAGAGGAGTTAGACATGATTTCTTTCATAAGAACAATTTTAAATTCCAGCTTTTTCATAAGATTTTCGTGCCAGTTGACCCTTACCCATTCAGTATCTTCGTGATTTTGTCTCTGACTTTTTCAGGTAGGAAATTGTGCCCTTTCCTACCGGGAAATGGCTCATAACTGGGAACTGTACCACTGTGGATGAGAGTGGTTAAAGAGAACGCAAAATAAGGTTCACCTTATAGGCATTTTTTACCCAACTATTGGATGTTTCAAACCACAGTCCAACATATCATGTGGTTGGGTTCTGCCTGCAGAAATCTTCACATTAATCCCACTATACATAATATCACAACATTTCAAAGATTAAAAGTAGGTAAGCTTTAGTGTATGAATTTCCAGTCAATTAATGATTTAAAAAAAACTTTTTTTATCTCCATAACTCAGCCAACCCTCCGAAAAATAACCAACCCAAAGAAACGGAAGAATAAAGTATATTAGGTACATGTTTAAAACATGTTGACATTTTGGAACATTACTTTTTGATTTTACAAAACCAGAATTTGATTTCTATATAGTAACAGGGCTTTTTTAAACATCATTTTTTATCATGCTGGCAAAGTTTTAAACAAATGTTCTTTTCCCACTCTGATAGAAACAGGCCTAAAGAAGACCTAAAAAACCAAAAACATTAAAATGACTGAAAGCAAAGTTCACTTTGTTGTACATCAGCTAGAAATAATATTACCTATTATTGCTTCTATAATCAAGATTTAATGATTGCAATTAAAACTGTTCAAATCCTGGAACACTGACAAACTCCTTAAACTCTGCTGAATGTCCCGTATCTGAGTTCCCCACGAGGCTTCCCATTTTTCTATATCTTTTGCAGAAAATCCTTAATGTAAACAGCATTGAATGACCACTATATTTGATTGATGACATTTGCAAAAATTACCTCTTTTCAGCTTCAATTCTTCAAACAACTAGCAGCATTATGCTAAAACATAATAATCATCATCATCATTTCTGTTAGAGATTAACAACTGTAAAGACCCTCATAGCAGCAGGATGTTTAGGCCATGGTATACCCATAGCTTCCACAATGCAGAGCTACCAGCAGTCTGTCTCGGAGAACCTCCTGACTTGGATACTCTGGCAGTTTCAGCATGTTGATGCTAAGAAATTAAGGAAAAAATGAAAGTTAGACGGCAGATAGATTGTCATGGTCATAGGTTATAAACTGGTAAAAAAAATTGTTCATATGTAGCCATAGTGAACGCTCTGGATTCTAACTCCTTCCCAAAGATTTGCAACAGAAAATAACTTGTCCACCATGCTGAAAAACCTCCCTGTTTGGAGATATTCTTAGTAGTATTTGATAAACCACTTGGAGACTTTTGTCACAAATTCAGGGCTACAGACGGAAGAAAGGCCTTGGTCAGAACCCAAACCAACAAGCAGATTTCTTGTTAGCAGACTGGAATGCAGGGCTGAATTGGTAAAATTATGTTTACAAAAATTATGATTTAATTAAAAGACATCGTATTTTATATGCATTTTTCAGTTCAGCATGTTCAGACTGAATATTAAATAAAATGAAAAAAAATATTATTGAATGTGTTATCAGTTTAAAAATTGACGTACACACTTTTTTTTTTACCCTGGAAAAATATCTAGTGCGACCTCTGGTATTGCTGGACAGAGGATTAACTGTACTGTGTTGGCAGCTGTTGTCAGTCATTGTTGGAATCACAATATTACATCCTCTAAAACTGGGTAAGGCTTTTTACACTGTGCTAGTTGGTTTAAAATGTTTTTTTTAATCTCAATAGAACATGTGCAGGAGTTTGGTTTTATTATACCGAAGGAAAGATATGCTTCATGATATGTTCAACTGTTTAGAAGCATGTTTGGTGAAGTTTTATGTTCTGCTTTGCATTCATGTGTGGGAGCCTTGTTGAACCTATACATTATGATAGCTGTGTCCAAGCATTCAAACCCCACCGCCCCAACCCCAAACCTGCAATGCCTCTGCACCCCACCTAGGGGGCCACCCACTTTTGGAACCACTGACCAAAGACAAGATAGTTGTTTTATGTGTCTGAGCAGAGATAAATAATAAATAGAACAATTTATATATTGTTTTAATTAAATTAGTTTGATGCATGTCTAAATCCAACATTTCCTTCAAGAATGGCTGATTATTATTTATTTTTTTCTTTTTATTTTTTTCTACGTGTCCTGTCTAGCAGTTTGCAACTCATAATTGGTGTCTGAGTACAAGCCCAACAGATTTTACTTTCCCAAGCACACTTGATGTATATGAATGAGAAAACTTTATTACTGATTACTGTGGGTTCAATTTCCTGAAGTCATGGACACGAAACTGAGACAAGAAGGAAGAAAGGGGGCTTCCGGTGGCGCTGCAAACATCATGGCAGCTTAAAACGTGTGCTCTCGACCGAACTACGAGATAACCCCCATTTTTTAAAACCAGGAATCTGTTTTAAGGTATTTGAGTGCATTACTATGCCGGGGGGAGAAGAGGGGGGCCCAAGAAAGGGACTGAGAAGCAAAAAGGGCAATGTGGACACCGTGGTTGACTCCGAAGAGGCGAGCCAGGAGGAAGCTATGCTAACAGAGCCACAGCTATCGCTAGCCTCTATCCGAATGGCCATTAACGACACTATGGCCAAGTCCATGTCTGAATGGGATGTTAAACTATCTCAGCAACTGCAGCAGCTCCAGAGCTTCTTTTCAGAAGACGTTAAAAGGCAACTCGGCGAGGTACGGACTGAATTTCGGCAAATGATGGAGGATACTGCAGGGAAAATTGAAGCTACATCGCTAAGACTCGACGATGCTGAGCAGCGCATTGACAGCGCGGAAACATCCTGTATGGAGATGAAGGAATATCTGGATTATATGAAGAAAACACAACAAGACTTGCAGTCAAAAGTCACGGAGCTCGAGGGGCACTCGCGTCGAAATAATATTCGAATCTATCTTTTGAAAGAAGGCATTGAGGGAACTTCCATGATTCACTTTATAGAAAATTTTCTGAAAAATGAACTGGCAGAGAGTGCAGGTCTGACTGAGCTGGGGATAGAGCGAGCGCATAGAGCCCTGGGCCCGAGGCCACGCGAAGGTGCACCCCCGCGATCTACAGTGGTGAAGTTCCTTCAATACACCTCGAAAGAGAAAATCATAAGCGCCGCCTGGAAAAAGAAGATCAGCGTTGATGGACAGAGAGTGTTTTTTGACCATGATTACGCCACTGCAGTGATGGACAAAAGACGAGAGTACCTGCCTGTTAAAAAAGCACTGAAACAAAGAGGGATACGATTTCATACGCCTATGACGAAGATGCGCGTGTTTTTGGATTCTGGGACAGTTACCTACGAAAGTGCCAGCCAAGCCGCGGAAGATCTACGTGCGAAGGGCTTCCCTATCCAACCTATGCCGAAACGGACCTCACCGGAGCAGTCCACCTTTCCCTGGGAACGAGTGAGAGAGAAGAGGAACGGGACCGGGGATGACTACCGCCAGAGAATTAGAGACAAACTTCAGGAGTTTCACCATCGAGCAGCTGAGCCCAGCGCGGAGGATACACCACCTCCCCCCGCTCAGATATAAACAACTTTCTTTTGATACGCATGTGTAATTTGCGTCACCTGCGGTAAGCAAGTACTGTTCTAAACTCGGTCCATTATTCCTTTACTGTAGTAATACAAACGCCCCGACTTTTTATGTTTAATTAGCCTGATTCATGTTTATATTATACGAGACTGTTGTCTGGACCCCCTTCTATTTATTTGACCAATTTTGTCATTATGCAAAGTAGTTCGTTTGTTTTCAGAGTTAACATGACGGCCACCACTGTGAAAACTTTTTTGAGGGAGCCCTGCCACCTAGTGGGCGGTTCATCTCCCTACCCAAGAGGCCAAGGGACAGCCTCTAACCTGGAAGTTCACTTTCTTATTTCTTTTATTTTTATCTCAGTTCTGTTTTTTACTGTTTTGTTCTACACACATTGTTCACTGTTACGGGGTATGGAGAGTGTACTTGATACGTTCTGTTTTTCTTTATGTCACACAAACAATACAAAATTATTACCCTTAATGTAAATGGTTTGACTAGCCCCATCAAGAGAAGCAAGTTAATATCAAAGGCAAAAAAGGAAAAGGCTGAAATAATTTTCTGGCAGGAAACTCACTTGTGTAGTCTAGAGCATGAGAAATTAAAGAAAATGGGCTTTAAACACACCTATTATTCTTCACCAAAATTGGGTCGTAAAAGAGGAGTAGCCATTATGATACCTAACTCTGTTCACTTTGAATTTCAGACAGAAACCAAAGATCATGATGGCAGGTACATCATGATTAATGGTAAGATTGATGGTAAGGAGGTAGCTTTGCTGAATATTTACGCACCGCCTGGTAGTAAAAAGGCATTTTTTAAGAATATATTGGACCTAATGACGTCCCAGCCCTCAGGTATTTTGATTTGTGCGGGCGACTTCAATGTAGTTTTGGATCCTAAGTTAGACACTACAAATAGAAAGAGGAAACTTACAAACATTGAAAGGTGGTTCAAAAGAAGAATTTATGATTTAGGCATATTAGATGTTTGGAGAGACTTACACAAACAGAACAAACAGTATACATTTTACTCACACAGACATAATGTTCATTCTAGAATAGATTACCTTTTTATGTATAAAACTGAGAGACATAGAGTACAGGAATGTGAAATCAGTCAGAGAGACTTGTCGGACCACTCTACTGTATATTTAAAAATGCATTTGGAAAGTAGTCCCAAATCAACATTGTGGAGACTCAATGTTGGTTTGTTAAATGACCCTGGATTTAAGGAGAGAATGAAACAACACTTACTAAATTACTTAGAAAACAATAATGATGGTAGTGTAAATCCTGCAATACTGTGGGACGCATCCAAGGCAGTTTTGCGAGGCTTTATAATATCAGAAACGGCTTTTTCTAAAAAAGAAAAACTGGCGAAGCTGTTACATGCACAGACCCAACTTTTGGAACTCGAAAAGCAGCATAGCGAAACAAAGAACCAACAACTCCTCATACAAATGAGGCCTCTCAGGCAAGAAATTGACAAATTTTATAGCGAGGAGGTAGAGAAAAAACTAAGATTTACAAAGCAAAGATATTATGAAGCAGGCCCTAAGGCCTCCAAAATTCTTGCATGGAGGCTTCGTAAACAACAATCAGATGTAGGTGTCCATAAAATAAAGGACCCAATAACAAAACAAACGGTTTATGATGTAGATGGAATACAAAGAGCTTTTGAGACTTTTTACCAGAATTTATATGATCAATCTAATACAGTTGACAGTTGTGCAGTGGACAGTTTCTTGAATCAATTAGATTTGCCCTCACTCGGCAAACTACACAATGAAAAATTAACCAAACCTATCACTGTTAAAGAAATTGATAAAGTTATCTCCTCTTTAAAGTCTAGTAAGTCTCCTGGCCCTGATGGGTTTCCTGGGGAGTGGTATAAATCGATGAGAGAGCAACTGATTCCAATTTTGGCAGAAAGCTTCAATTATATTTTAAAGGAGGGTTTCCTCCCTCCGTCTTGGAGGGAGGCCATCATCTCAGTAATCCCAAAAGACGGAAAGGATCTGACCCAGTGCGGATCTTATAGACCTATTAGTGTCCTGAATCAGGATTACAAAATTTTTGCCACTATATTGGCAAAGAGGATGGAAGAGAGCATGACCTTCCTAATTGAGGAGGACCAAACTGGGTTTATTCAGGGAAGGCAGACACAGGATAATATAAGGAGGACCTTACACATTATAGAACACATACAAAAACACAAACCACAGGCTATCTTGCTTAGTTTGGATGCAGAGAAGGCCTTTGATTCTGTTGGGTGGGACTTTCTTTATAAAGTTATGGCGAAATTTGGCTATCATCAGGATTTTATTCACACTATAAAAACATTATATACATGTCCCACTGCCAGAATCAAAGTAAACGGGAGCTTGTCCAAACCCATTCAACTGCGCCGTGGCTGTCGTCAGGGCTGCCCCGCAAGTCCAACCCTATTTAATCTCTTCATAGAACCGCTCGCACAAATCATACGACAGGACCCAAATTTAAAAGGTATATGTATGAGGGGCTCTGAATACAGGATATGCCTTCATGCAGACGATGTCCTGGTTAGCTTGGAAAATCCAGATACTGGAGTCCCAAGATTAATGGATTTACTGCAGCAATATGGTGACCTGTCAGGTTATACTCTCAATATAGAGAAGACACAAGCGCTGGTTTTTAACTTTACACCATCATCTGAACTCAAATTGAAATACACATTCAATTGGGATTCTAATTGTGTGAAGTACTTGGGAGTAAGACTGACGAAAGATGTATCTAACCTTTATGCCGAAAATTACCTGCCCATCAATACTCTAATTAAGGATGATCTGGACAGGTGGTCTACTTTGACTTTGGATTTGGGCAACAGGATAATGGTGATAAAGAGTAATATCCTGCCCAGACTGTTGTACCTTTTCCAATCCTTACCAATTCAAATCCCAGACTCCCAGTTCAGAGAATGGGATAAAATCATCTCACGCTTTATTTGGAGTGGCAAAGCACCAAGAATAAGATACAAGACGCTTCAACTACCTAAACTTAAAGGGGGGATGGGTCTGCCCTGTCTGAGAGACTATTACACAGCAGCCCAGATAAGACCACTCATTCTCTTGTGTAATCAAGACTACATAGCTAAATGGAAGGCCATAGAGTTGTCTCTGTTAACTATTCCAGTCCAAAGTTTATTAGCAAATCCAGTCCAGGCTAAGAAATGTGATGTTCAGAATCAATGGGTTAGACTCTCCATTAATATTTGGTTAGATATAGTGAAGCAATTTAAACTTCAGAGAGAGATAAAAATGTTAATGTGGCCAGTACACGATGCCCACTTTGAACCAGCTGTGCTTGACAGGAGCTTTATTCAATGGGAAAGACAGGGGGTTACCTCACTCTGTCTTTTGACGGATAAACAACATGACCTCATAGATTTCAAAACTATGTCAACAAAATATGACCTGGGCCGTCATGACTTCTATAAATATCTTCAGCTGAGGCATTACTACATTAAAAATATAAAAACTTTGCAGTTTGATGGTATATCTGGCATCACACAAATGTTTATAAAAGCTTACAAATCAGAATTATCCAGAAAAATTATTGGTGAACTATACGGTTGTATTATAAAATTAAAGGGACATACAACACTCTACATCAGGGACAAATGGGAACAGGAACTGGGGGTCTCAATTTCGACAGAGGACTGGGAAACAATTATAGATACTCAAATTAAGACTACTAATTCACAAATGTGGAGAGACTTCTCCTGGAAAAATACGATTAGATACTTTATAACGCCAAAACAAAAACACAGACAAACGGGACAACCACCTGAATGCTGGCGTGAGTGTGGTCATACCTCTGCAGACCACACACACATCTTCTGGGCCTGCACTGCGTTGGACTCTTACTGGGAAGACATACATCACACAGCAAGGGAGATTCTGGGCTTTGATTTTGACTTTACATGTGTTTCATTTTACTTAGGAAATCTTGATTCGAATTTGTCTGAGGCAGACAAGTACCTCCTGAAGGTATTTATGGTTGCGAGCAAAAAAGCAATCACTAAACGCTGGCTTATAAGACATCCCCCGACGGTCACACAGTGGCTCGCCATCGTGGAAGGTATTCGGTCCATGGAGCGCTTAACGTTTGTATTGAGGCTCCAAAGACAAAAGGGTGATGCTCTCTGGGAGAAATGGAACACCTACCTCATGTTAAGGGGCAATAATTGAATCAACGTTTTTGATGCCTGGCTTTGTTTATATCTTACTTTTATATATTGTACACTTGACACTTCATTACCCCACCTTGTTTGTATTTATTTGTATTGTTTGTATTTTTGTTTGTTTAAGAAAAACTTTGAACACAAATAAAGTTTAAAAAAAAAAAAAAAAAGAAGGAAGAAAGGAAGAAGGTGAAGAAAAGAAACAGGACCAGCAGAGGCCAAGAGGGGAACAGATGGAAGCCCCAGGGGAACACCCACCAGCCGCAAAGCTGGAGCCCGAGAGATCGTAGGGACGAGCCCACGGGCTCCCCCGGAAACCGGCTACGCCAGGGCGGGCCCGGAATAGGACCCGGAGGCCACGGGGATCAGGGGCACGCCGTCCCCCAGCAGGGCCCCAACCAGGGATCAGCCGACAGGGGTTCCCCGCCACCGCCAGGCAGGAGGGACCCGCAGCCGCCACCCCCCCCACACACACACACACCGCCAACAAGTGCCTGCCCTACGCAGAGCGCCAAGATCAGGGGTCCAGCCAATGCCGGACAGCCCCCCCAGATGAACCGACCAGGCAGCAGAACTCATGGAACCAGCAGGAGGCCTGGGCGCCAGGCATGGTCCCCACCGATCCACCAGACGGCACCAACCTACTTTACAACCCCGGCACCCCCATAAGAGGTGCGCTAGTCAATCCAAGGAGGACCCCGGCCTGAAACAGAGGCCGCCCAACACACCGGCCCACCCAGGACCGCAACCGGGACCCACGGGTCCAGGCATCGAGAACCGTGATCGACCAGCGGACAGGAGCATCCATCACCAACGGGGAGTGACGGAGGGGGACGGAGGGCAGCCAAACACCCAACCTGACAAGTAGACATAGACAGACAGAGACACTCATACGTACCCTCCCTATCATGCTCACACATTCTCACAAATACAGGACACACGAAAAAAGGACGCTGTACACTCATTCATACACCCCATACATACTCTATACTCCCAGGCCCAGGGATAGACGCCCCAATAGAGCACCTTCCCCTGAACCCGGGAGACGAACCCCTTCCCCACCAGGTCGGGGACAAGCAGACCGCCAAGGCCCCCACCCCCGCAAGAGCAGCCCACCAGCCCAGGTACCCGACCAGACAGCCTGATATTCCACCCGGGCTCCGACCCCTGATGGTGCAACGAACAGGGGTGTGGAAAGACCCCCAGCCTCTCTCCCCCTCCTCAATTGTGGTGTTGTAGCGTGTTGTTATAATGTGCACTTAAAACAGAAGGGTGGAACATGGGAATACCGCCGGGTACCCCCATCTCCCTCCCCGGGCCCACAGTGTCTAGATGCATTTAAACAGTGGGTACCGGCACCACAGGCGAGGCCCCTTATAAGGGGCCCAGAAGAATGGCTGATTAAATGGTTTGATCATATTTGCTGTGTGTTTCAATGGTTGGATACAAAGCAGAGTATTGAATAAGTTCTGAACAGCTAAACAATTGAATAGTAGCACTGTAACTGGCACGTTGGGTCTGCTTTGCCTCTCTCTCTCCCTTTTTAGTTGAAAATCTGCACTTATATACCCATTTCTGTTTTTTCCATATGCTTTGTCTAGCTTTTATAGCTAATTCTAGCCATTGTTCAATTCAATCCAATTCACTTTTATTTATATAGCACCAATTCACAACAAATATAATCTCAAGGCACTTTACAACAAAAGTCTTTTCAATACAATTATACAAACAATTCAAAAGTTTTCTATGTAAGGAATCCCAGCAGATTGCGATGAGTCAACGTGAGGTTGTGCCCAGATCATGCAGACTCAAACCACAGCAATTCCTCAGCAATCCCTCATACTGAGCAAGCATGTAGCGACAGCGGAGAGGGAAAAACTCCCCTTTAACAGGAAGAAACCTCCGGCAGAACCTGGCTCAGTACAAGCGGTCATCTGCCACGACCGTCTGGGGGTCTGAGAAGACAGAGAAGAGACAGCATGGAGGATGCTCGGTGACTTAGAGCATCATCTGGACCGATGTTCCCCATTCAGCAGGGGGCGTTGTAGTTGAGCAGGCTACCAGACCATGTGGAGCTTCTATGGGGAGAAAAATACTGAGAGAAAACAGGATTAACAATCACAATAACAGCAGAAAAAATATATCTGGAGAGTAGTAGAAGAGAAAAGTAGAAGAGAGAAGAAGAGTGGTCAGTCTTTCCTCCAACAGTCTAAACCTATAGCAGCATTATCAAAAAAATAAAAAAATAGCTCAGGATAACCTAAGCCACTCTAGCTATAAGGTTTATCAAAAAGGAAGGTTTTAAGCCTAGTCTTGAAAACAGACAGAGTATCTGCCTTACGGACAAAAACTGCGAGCTGGTTCCACAGAAGAGGAGTCTGGTAACTAAAAGATCTACCTCACATTCTACTTTTAGAAATCCTATGAACTAACAGTAGACCTGCATTCTGAGAACGAAGTTCTCTGTTAGGAACATATAGAACAATCAGATCTCATATGTATGATGGAACTTGATTATTAAGGGCTTTATAAGTAAGGAGGAGGATCTTAAACTCTACTCTGGATTTAACACGGAGCCAGTGGAGTGAAGCGAAAACAGGAGAAATGTGATGTCTCCTTTAAATACTCATCAGAACTCTTGCTGCAGCATTTTGGATCAACTGAAGGCTTTAAATTGCATTTTGTGGACTCCTGATAACAAGGAATTACAGTAGTCCAGCCTTGAAGTAACAAATGCATGGACTAGTTTCTCTGCATCACTTCTGGACATGATGTTTCTAATTTTAGCAATATTCCAGAGGTGAAAGAAAGAAATCTTAGAAACCTGTTTAATATGGGATTATGGGAACAAACTTGAATCTGTCGGAGAGATATTATTGAAAACAGCCTAGTGATGTTCCCTTGATTTCTACAACATGTTCAATTTTTCTAAGACAATATTATGATCGACTGTGCCAAAAGCAGCACTGATATCTAACAAGACCAGAGCAGTCACAAATCCATTATCTGAGGTCATTAAAATATCAATGGTAACTTTTACCAGTGCTGTTTCAGTGCTATGATGACCTCTAAAACTGACTGAAATTCTTCAAACAGGTTATTGCTGTTTAGATGCTCACATAGTTTATTAGCAACTATTTTTTACAAGAATTTTGGATAAGAAAGAAAGGTTAGCTATAGGTCTGTAGTTAGATAATAGATCTTGATCCAGGGAGGGTTTCTTAAGTAAAGGTTTAATTACAGCAACCTTAAATTCCTGAGGCACATATCCATTTGTTAAAGATACATTAATCATGTCTAGAATAGGGCTAGTAACCAGAAGGAACACTTCCTTAATAACTTGGTTGGTATTGGGTCTAACATACAAGTTGAGGGTTTAGATTAAGCTAATATTTGTGATAATTCCGAAAGTTCAACAGAATCAAAACGGTACAGACATACACATGGTTCTACAGTTCTCTATGATACTCCCTCATTCACTGAAAGAGAGTTTATCATGTTTGGGAGAATGCCAATGATTTTATTTTTAATAGAATTTATAAAAAAATAAAGAATCTCATAAAGTCGTCACTACTGAGAGAAGGGGGAATAGTTGGCTCAACAGAGCTATGACTCTGTGTAAGTTTGGAAGCTGTGCTAAAAAGAAACCGTTTTTTAATTACCTCTATTAATGATGAGCAATAAGCTGTTCTAGCTTGTCGAAGGGCGTTTTTATAAAGTAGTAGTTAATTTTTTTAGGTTAGAAAGGAATCTTTTAAGTGTGTAGAGCGCCATTTTCTCTCCAGTTTCCTAGTATTGTGCTTTAAAGTACGCAACTCTAAATTAAACCAAGAAGCAAACCTCCTATGGCTGATTACCTTCTTTTTTAAGGGGGCTACACTGTCTAGTGCCAAACGCAGTGAGGAAGTAAATACTTTGAACCAAACCATCAATTTCTGAAGGGTTAGTGTTGAAATTACTGTATCCACTGTGGTATTCTGAGACGCATAGGGAAGCAAGAATGGAACAGATTCTTTAAAACTTGTGACAGCACTGCCTGATAAAGCTCTACTGTAATGAAAATTTCTTTCAGACTTTGGAACGTTGGGTAAAGTAATTTAAAGGTTATCAAAAAATGGTCAGATAGGACTGGGTTATGTTGGAGGACTATTAGTTCATGACACTCAATGCAATATGTCAGTACAATTTCTAAAGTGTGTTGACCAGAGTGTGTTGGTCTCTTAACTTTCTAAGTAAAGCAAATTGAGTCTAAAATAATATTAAAGGCTGCAGTTAGGCTATCACTTTCTGTCCATGTGAATATTGAAATCCCCTATTATAATTACCTGCTCATTGTTTAAAACTAAATCAGATAAAAAATCTGAGATCTGGTCCAAGAATTGAGAGCAAGGGCCTGGTGGACGATACAAAACCACAAACAAAAGTGGTTTTAATGTTTTACAGCTTGGATTAGGAAATCTAAGGATTAGATGTTCAAAAGAGCTGAAGTTAATAACTGGTCTAGGGAGAATTTGCAAATGGTTCCAAGTCCTCCTACTTGCCCAGTACTTCTAGGAATGTGAATATTTTGATAATTGGAAGGAGTTGACTTATTTAGAATTACAAAATCCTCCTGCTGCAACCAGGTTTCTGAATACATCAATTTTATTATCAAATATCAAGTCATTCACTAATAGTCTTTGAGGAGAGGGATCTTATGTTTAGTAAACCACATCTAAGGAAGCTTCAATTAGAGAACCGATTTTTTATTCAATGGTATAAAGGGTCAATTAGAATTGCTGACAAGTGCAAGCAACATTTCTATTACCAAAAAAAAAACACATTTATAAATTAAAAAACAAATTTACATTTCCGAAAACAAATTAACAAATTGAAAAACAAAATTACATTTTCAGAAAACTACTTCTTTTCTTTTAGCTTTCACCTTCAGGGGTCGCCACAGCGAATCAACTGACTATATTTAGTCAAGGAGCCTCACAGCAACTAACTTCATGTCCTCTTTCACCACATCCATAAATCTCCTTTTTGGTTTCCTTCTCTGTCTCATGCCTGGTGGCTCCATCCTCAGCATCATTCTGACAATAAAATTGTCTTCTCTTCTCTGAACATGTCCAAACCATCTCAGTCTGGCCTCCTTGGCTTTATTCTCAAAGCCTCTAACAAGAGCTGTCCCTTCTTATGTACTCATTCCTGATCCTTATCCATCCTTGTCACTCCCAATGAGAATCTCAAAATTTTGAGTTCTGCAACCTCCAGTTCTGCTTCCTTTTGTTTTCCTCACTGGTACTGTCTCTAGACCAGCAGTGTCAAACTCATTTCCATTTTGGGCCAAAGCTGAAAGTATTGATAAAACTACAACAAACCGTTTAAATCAGCCTCCGCATTCCAAAAGTATGTCTTAAAATTCAATAATACTGAACAGCTTTACATAATGATGTGATTACTGATAAAATTGTATTGGGGTGCAAAAAATTAGAACTTAAATTTTCTTTCCATGGGGTCCTCTAGAGAGGGCCACATAAATGGCCATGGGGGGCCGGATTTGGCCCCCGGGCCTTGAGTTGGACACATGCTCTAGACTGTACAACATCGATGGCGTCACTACTGTCTTGTACATGTTTGCCTTCATTCTCGTTGAAAGACTTTTATCACATGACACCTGACACTTTTCTCAACCAATTCCAACCAGCTTGCATATGCTTCTACACCTCTTTTCTACACTCTCAATTGCTGTAGATCACACGTGTCAACCTAAAGGCCCAGGGGCCAAATCAGGCCCTCCATAGCCATTTATGTGGCCGTCTAAATTCTAGAGAACCCTATAGATAGAAAATTTAAGTTCCATTTTTGTGCACCATAATAGGCCTGGGTGGTATACCGGTATATACCGAAAACCGGTGCTTATTTTCGTTATGATATGAATTTTTTAACATACCCCTATACCGGTGGATACCTCCGACAACTTCCGGAACGTTTAATGAGGGCAAGTGTTTCAGCCAGGACCGATTTCACTGCTACACACTCTTCAACACAGTGTAGAAAATAATGTTTTTAAATAAGTACAGCTGCTGGCAGGAGCGAAGCACACAATTCTGATGAAGTAATTCCAACAAAGAGGAGCCTTGTCTACAGTTTAAAAAGTTTGTCGGCTTTAAAATGTCAAACGAGAACCGAACGGCATACCTTTTACAAACGCTATTGAGAGTAACCAGTAGGGGAAAGTGTTGAGCGCTATTTGACCGTCTGTAGGTAAACGTGGTCAACGGGGGCAAAACCAGTAGGGAAGAAATCAAAAATAGAGGTAAATATGTTTACATACCATCTATGATACTTCTGTCGTCTTTTTTTCTGTTGTTATCTGAATATTAACCAGCTAATAATCACGTACGGTGGCCTTCTTTATTTTACATCTTCTTTGGCGAAATCCGATCTGAGTCTATACGCTGCCCCCTAGCGGGATTCTTCAGTACTACATGCAAAGCAATTAGAAGACGCAATTTGTTATCGCGCCAACGTGAGGTTTAAAAAAAAATATGCGTTCAGCCTTAAAACATCAAGAATGCCTACTAGAATCATAAACTTTTTAATTATTTTCATATCATTCACCTGTGTCTGGAATAAAACTATGATGCAGTCCATATGGCAGTAAAATGGGCTATTTAAAGCGCATTTTTATATTCTTCATTCTTATAAGATAATGTGGATATGAACGGTCTTGTATGGCAAAAAAATACTGTTAAATACAGTAAAACCATTATGTTTTTTCAAAATACCGTGAAATGAACATTTTGCCATACCGCCCACCCCTACACCATAATACAATTTTATTAGTAAAATAAAATATGTGTTTCTTTAAACAGTCTTTAATCACATAAATATGTAAAGTTGTTCAGAATTATTTCATTTTAAGACTTTTTAAGACTTCAGTTTAAGAATCTGGAGGGTGATTTTAATGATTTTTTGTAGTTTTATCAATACTTTCCACCACAACCAGCCCTTTAAGGATTTTCATCAGCTTGATGTGGCCCAAAATGGAAATTTGTTTGACACCGCTGCTTAAGACCTTTGACCCCAAGTACTTAAAGTCCTCTACTTTCTTCACTTCCACTCCCCCCTAATTTCACAGTTCCACTTGTGACTTTCTCATTTACACACATGTATTCTGTCTTGCAATAACTAATCCTCATTCTCTCTTTTCCAGTGCATACCTCCAGCTCTCTAGCTTTTCCTCTACTTCAACCCTGCTCTCACTTCAGATCACAATGTCATCTGCAAACATCACACTCAATTGAGACTTTTGTCTAACCTCACCTGTCAGCCTATCGATCACCAAAGCAAAAAAGGGACTCAGAGCAGATCCTTGATGCAGTCCTACCTTCACTTTGAACTCGTCTGTATCTCCAACAACACACCTCACTGCTGTCTCACAGCTCTCACAGATGTCCTGCACCACTCTAACATACTTGTCTGCCACTCCAGACTGCCTTATGTAAAACCACAGCTCCCTCTGACCCTTTCTGTACTTAATCAACATCCTGCATCCTGGCGCTGCTCCAAGCATGCAGCCTGTATCAGCAGCTGCAACAGACCAAGTCTTGTTTTCTTTTTAATATATGTTTTTTTCTGTTTCTGTTTTTTTGTTTTTCTGTGCGAAATGCTGTTGCTCACAATGAAGATCAGAATTTTCTGGGTACTTATGTTCTTTTTCACATTTTTACGGCATCCGTGTCTGGAGAGTGCGTGGAGTCTTGCTCCATCATTGTTTACAGCAGGGAACAGCTGTTAGCCTTCGGGGCCTCCGCTGTATTGGCGCCTGCCGAGCAAGCCAATATCTACCGCGAGGTGAGGAGGAAGAGACGCGGTACTTGAGCAGGAAACGGACGACGCAGTAAGGTTAGGGGCTGCCGGCCAGCGATTCCATCTGTTATTATGGGGAATGTGAGATCTGTCACCAATAAAGTGGACGAGCTGGCGGCTCTGACCAGAGGTCAGAGGAGGTACAGGGACAGCAGCCTGATGTTTTTCACAGAGTCGTGGCTAACCGCGCTAACGCCGGACTCACACATAAACATGGACGGTTTTCATCTCATCCGGGCCGACAGAGCAATGGAGAGGGGTAAGAAGAGAGGAGGGGGTATAGCTGTGGTTGTGAACAAAAGATGGTGTAATTTATCTATCAAAGAAACGCTATTCTGAAAGGACATCGAGGTGGTAGCGGGTAGTAGACATGGGCCGGTATAAGATTCTGACGGTATGATAACCTTGGATAAAAATATCACGGTTTCACGGTATCACGGTATTGTAATTACTGCTTTACAATGTTATATTTAGAGGTCTGGGTAAAAAAACAACTCTTTTTTTTCGAACTGAACACAGTCTATTTTATTTTAGGAAACATATAGAACATTTTGTAACACTGAACATCAGGCAAAATAATTAAAATAAATAATTGAATCTTCTTAATTAAATTGCAGTCACTTGTGTGAGCCTAATCCTGCAGCTCAACAATAATCAACATAAATAAACATAAATAAAAATTTCAAAAACCTCCTTCTAAATGGAAAAAATGCAATCACTAATCAAAACAAAAACATTACCATTTGTCACAGTTCCAAACTAAATACATATATAAATAAATAAATGTAGTCATTTTAGCAGCTCAACAATTTTTGTAGACATGCTCACTTTTTACACATTCTTTATTCAGTTCAGTCCAAGTTAAGATGCAGGAATGTGAGCATGTTCACCTTTCCTGGATTAAGTTTGGACCGGTGAGGTACGAGGATATGTCCGCTACAACTGAACACCCTTTCTGAGGGCACACTGGTGGCTGGGATGCAGAGAAATTTTCTTGCTACCTTGCCAAGTAGAGGTAACTCTTGAGCATGAATTTTCCACCATGCCAGTGGGTCAGTATCAGAGGATATGGGAGGCTGAGACATATACAATTTAACCTCCGCTATCACTCTTTCTTTTAATGGGACATCTCCTTCTTTGACCATTTCTTGTTTTGCTGATGTAATTTTTTTGAGAAGCAAGACAGAGATTTGTCTTTCTTCTTTGTTGCAGCAGAAGGGACAGTGGTTGTGGAAGTGCTGTTTCCTTGCTCTTGAGCAGTAGTGAAGGCAGGTAATTCTTGAGGTGGCCGTGATGTAATTTCTTCCAGTTGCACAGCTTCCTCTACAGTGAACATGACAGTCTCATCCTTGTTCTGCGAAAAGTTGCCCTTGAAACGGGGATCAATGAAGCAAGCAATGTCAATCAACTTACTGACATCCTCAGAGGAGTAACGTTGTTGCAGATCATCCCTCATTACTTTTTTCATTTGTTTTGTTAGGGCATCATCTTCCTCTTTTTCTTCCAGTATGCCAGTGATGTGCTCCATAACAGGCTTCAATGATGACAGGGTGGTCTTTGTTTCAGAAGCCAGTAGATCTGTGAAGTCATTTAGAGGCCTCAGAAGTTGGCAGACCATCTCCAAAGTGCGGACATCACTGTCTTTTGGCATTAAATGCCATGAGCTTCTGTCTGCTGCAAGCACTGCACAACAAGCCTGCTGCTGTTCCAGAAATCTTTCAATCATTTTGAAGGTGGACCCCCATCTTGTCACTACATCATAAATGAGTGATTTTTCAGGAATATTCAGGAGTCCCTGACTTTTCTTTAATTCCCTCTTTCTTCTCCAGCTGCGAGAGAATCCTTGAACAAGATGCCTGCATGCTCGAACAGCGGATTCAACTCTTTGAAGTTTTAGCACTTTGACTATAGCCAAATTTAGGTTATGGCCAAAACAGCTGAGCCAAACACAGGGTAAGCCGTGGAATGCTTTTTTCATGTTTGACGCATTGTCTGTTGTGATGCTGGACAAATGGTCCCTTGTGATGCTCCACTCCTGCATCATGTTTTCAAAAAATTCCAAGATGTTTTCAGCTGTGTGGTCCTCTGGAAAAAAAACAGCTTCGAGGCAGAAGGACTTCAATTCCCAATCTGGAGAGAGGAAATGAACTGTGAAGCTTATGTATGGTTCTCCACTACCACCACTGCTGGTCCAAACATCTGTAGTAACAGAAAACCACACCCCTTCTGCCACTTGTTTTTGCACATGACGCCTGACTTCTGTGTACATCTTGGGGATTTCATTCTTTGAAAAGAATTTTCTTGATGGCACTTTGTATAAAGGTGTTGCTGTTTTCATTAGTTTTAAAAAACCAGGTTTCTCCACAGTTTGAAAAGGCATCATGTCTTTTGCGATAAAGTATGCCACCGCACTGTTCAGGTCCTTTGCACCCTTGGATGTGGGTGCATAAGCAAGCTGTTTCTCAAAAGTTTCTTGGATTTTTGGCTGACCTGCATATTTTGAGGAGGATGGTCCTTTGCTGCTGAAGCCACAGCTGCTCTACAAAGAAGAAAAACAAAGACTGACATGTTAAATTTAAGCTAAATCTGTAACTAGTCTTTTTTTTCCACTTAATCTTTTAATCAGTATACTTTTAAAAATAGATGTGATGTGGTAATTTACTAGATTTAACAAAAACAACTAATTACATTATTTAATTTTTTGTGTGTGTAAAAACAAATAGTACTGCTAAAAATATCAAAATAAGGCTCTAAAATACATTTTTATTTCAGTGTTGATGCATATTAACGCAGAGAGTGCGAGTGTACTGCACACATGCACACACACAGTCTCATCAGTTCACGAACACTCAAAGACACGTGAGAGCCAGCGATTTTTTTTTTTTTTTTTTTTTATGGCGTGATTTTGAAAAGATGTTAACGTGGTAGAAGGCTTAAAAGCAAAGACGTGATTTCACCTTAACTTAATTGTTGTACTAATGTTCAATCACAGAAACGTAACGTTAGTACATATAGTCTGCTATTCCCCACTCTGTAAAGTAACCTGCAAGAGGAAATTAGTTGAAGTTTGCTAATGCTTATTAATTAGCCGTGTTATCCGACTTGGTAACTTAGATGTTTGCAAAAGTTCATTTCAAGACAGCTTTAAATTAACAACTCACCTTGAATTTAGCGAAGAGTGCTGGATGGTGCTCCCGTAGATGAGAAATCATATTTGATGTATTGCCTCCTTTAGCAGCGACTCTTTTTAAACATGATTTGCACGTCGGTTGGCCTTCCTCTTCCAAGCCGTGGCCGTCAGAATTTTTTCGGTACCCGAAAAAATCCCACACCGCTGACTTGGTCCTTTTTGATGGGGGGAAAAGTTGTGGGGGTTCACCTCCTTCGGCCATCCTGAACTTAAATTACTGCTGAGTCTCACTGACTGTATGTGCACAATCACATACTCATTGCATTGTTGCATTGTTTTCGCTGCAAGTACGCATGCGCACAAACTAGGGAGTCCTGCGCTTTCACTTTGACGAAGCAAAAAATGCACATATCGTAGGAACGGTATAACGTTTTTTGTTTGCGGTTTTGAAACCGTGACTTTTTCAAACCGTGGTAAACCTTGAAACCGGTTATCATCCCATGCCTAGCGGGTAGCATAAGACCGTACTACCTACCGCGGCAGTTTACACCCGTTATCACGATAACTGTGTCACCAGCAGACTCCAAACACAGCACCTTCAGGCACTTTTTCTGATCTCTGGAGACTTTAATCACATCTCGGTGTCCTCCACTCTGCCCACCTTCACTCAGTATGTCACCTGTCCAGTAAATAGTCGAGGCCCCTTAGCCAGCACGCAGCCAACAGGGATAGAATCACCTAGCGGTCCTCAGACAGAACCTACAAAGCTGGGATCTCAGGCCGACTGGGTGACGGTACGTAGAAAGCATAGTTCCCAGCCCAAAGGGCACCACCAACCTGTCCGTGTTTCTAACAGATTTTCCCCACTCAGTGACGCACCCACTGAGAAACAGACTCTGGTAATTGGCAGCTCCATAGTCCGACACGTGGCATTAGGGACCCCATCGACCATAGTCAAATATTTTCCAGGGGCCAGAACAGGCGACATAAAATCCTACCTGAAACTACTGGCTAAGGATAAGCATAAATACAGTCAGATTGTTATTCACGCTGGCGGTAATGACACCCGGTTACGCCAATCGGAGGTCACTAAAATTTGTGTTGATTTGGTGTGCAAGTTTGATCAAAAGATATCGGACTGTGTAAGCTTTTCCGATGCAACTATCTTTCATTCAGATTTGCAAATTCGCCCGAGACCAATTATTAAGTATAGCTCTTTTGAACATCTAATCCTTAGTTTTCCTCATCCAAGGTGCAAAACATTAAAGCCACTTTTGTTTGTGGTTTTGTATTGTATTGCTATTGTCCACCAGGTCGTCAGGTAATTATAATAGGGGATTTTAATATTCACGTGGACATTGAAAGTGATAGCCTAACCCAGTCCTATCTGACCATTTTTTGATAACCTTTGAATTTACTTTACCCAACGTTCCAAAATCTGAAAGAAAGTTTCATTACAGTAGAACATTATCAGACAGTGCTGTAACAAGAATCTGTTCCATTCTTCCTTCCCTATCGGTCTCAGAATACCACAGTGGATGGCAGTGATTCCAACACATCCCCTTCAGAAATTGATGGTTTGGGTCCAAGTATTACTTCCTCACTGCGTTTGGCACTAGACAGTGTAGCCTCCTTAAAAAAGAAGGTAATCAGCCATAGGAGGTTGGCTCCCTGGTTTAGTGCAGAGTTACGTACTTTATAGCAGAATACTGGGAAACTGGAAAGAAAATGGCGCTCTACACACTGAAATGATTAGTTTCTAACCTGGAAAAATAGTCTACTACTTTATAAAAACGCCCTTCGACAAGTTAGAACAGCATATTAGTCGTCATTAATAAAGTTAAATAAAAACAATCCTAGCTTTCTTTTTAGTACAGTTGCCAAACTTACACAGAGTCATAGCTCTGTTGAGCCAACTATTCCCCCTTCTCTCAGTAGTGATGACTTTATGGGATTTTTTATTAATAAAATAAATTCTATTAAAAATATAATCGTTAGCATTCTCCCAAACAGGATAAACTCTCTTTCAGTAAATGAGGCAGTATCAGAGAGAACTGTAGAACAATGTCTATGTCTGTACCGTTTTGATTCTGTTGAACTTTCGGAATTATCACAAATATTAGCTTCATCTAAACCCTCAACTTGTATGTTAGACCCAATACCAACCAAATTATTAAGGTAGTGTTCCCTCTGGTTACTAGCCCTATTCTAGACATGATGAATGTATCTTTAACAAATGGATATGTGCCTCAGGAATTTAAGGTTGCTGTTATTACAACTTTACTTAAGAAACCCTCCCTAGATCAAGATGACTTAGCTAACTACTGACCTATATATAACCTTCCTTTCTTATCCAAAATTCTTGAGAAAAATAGTTGCTAATCAAGTATGTGAGCATCTAAACAGCAACAACTTGTTTGGAGAATTTCAGCCAGGTTTTAGAGCTCATCATAGTACTGAAACAGCAGTGCTGCTTTTGACACAGTCGATCATGATATTCTCTTAGAAAGGCTTGTACTTGTTGTAGGGATCAAGGGAACAGCACTAGGCTGGTTTAAATCATATCATCTGTCCGACAGATTCCAGTTTGTTCATGTCAATGATAAATCTTCTTCACACTCAAGGGTTACTTGTGGAGTACCACAGGGTTCTGTGCTTGGACCGATTCTCTTTACTATATATATGCTTCCAATTTGTAAAATAATTTGACTGCATGGAATGAATTTCCACAGTTATGCTGATGATACACAATAATATTTATCCATAAAACCTAATGAAACCAATCAGTTAGGTAGATTACAAGCATGTCTCAAAGACATAAAAACCTGAATTTTCTACTTTTAAATTCAGACAAGACAGAAGTTTTTGTCTTTGGACCAGAACCTTTAAAAAGGAAATTGCTAAATCAATCACTTGACCAAGACAACGCATTTAAATCCCATATTAAACAGGTTTCTAAGATTTCTGCTAAAATTAGAAACATTGTGTCCAGGAGTGATGCAGAGAAACTAGTCAATGCATTTGTTACTTCAAGGCTGGACTACACTAAACATTGTATTGTAATAACTCTTTTTGTAAAGTGCCTTGAGATGACATCTGTTGTGAAATGGCGCTATATAAATAAACTGAATTGAATTGAATTGAATTGACTACTGTAATTCCTTATTATCAGGAAGTCCACAAAATGCAATTAAAAGCATTCAGTTGAACCAAAATGCTGCAGCAGGAGTTCTGATGAATTAAAAAAAAAGAGATCACATTTCTCCTGTTTTGGCTTCTCTCCACTTGCTCCGTGTTAAATTCAGAATAGAGCTTAAGATCCTCCTCCTTACATATAAAGCCCTTAATAATCAAGCTCCATCGTACATCAGAGATCGGATTGTTCCATATGATCCTAACAGAGCACTTCCTTCTCAGAATGCAGGTCTACTGGTAGTTCCAAGGATTTCTAAAAGTAGAATGTGTTGGGTCTGAACCATGAATATGATATTAAAGGAGCTCTACAAACATGACCCAGCATTCCATAACTCTGCGACACGCCCCCTCCCTCTTGGTCGCGCCAGTCTAACCAATTGGAGAACTATCCGCTTGTCTCCCGTCTGAACCAGCTCAGCGCCTGAGGATCTGTGGCGCTGTTTGGGTGGAGTGCCAATCGCTCAAAACCGCCGCCGCGACAGATACGGGGAAAGGGGGGCGAAGCGCCTCCACCCAGCATAAAAGTGCTGAAAAACATTGTCCTTCCTCTTCACGCTTTCATCCCTATGAGCGGTAGTTTTGCCCCAAAACTACAAAGAAAGCCGCGCGGCGCCTTGCCTGCAATAAAACAATTTCTTCTCCCCCCCTTTCGACAAGCTGCGTGTTCATGTCTGTACGCCGCCTCTAAGTGTACACGCGAGGGGCCGCGCACGAACGTCAGCAGAAATCATCCCATGACGCGCCTAAGTGACGTCACTACTGGTCGCCATATTGCTCAAGTATACCGTAGCCTTGACAGAACCGGTCTGGTATAAGTAGTGCTTTTATTTTAAGTGTGTTTTTAGAATAAATTAGTTAAATTGAATCAAATCTCTGGGGTTTTTTTTATTCTGAGTGTGTGTGTGAATTACTGCAAATAATTAATTTCCTTCAGATAATTAATAATTATAAGTGAGATTATTGGTTGATAACTTCCTATTAATTAGATATATATGTTTTTTCCAAATTGTTTACTTTATTTATGGAAAACTGGATGGTGCCACGTTATTAATCTGAAGAGATAATTAATAAATAATTAATGAATTATTGATTTAATATCCTTAGACTAACCAGATAGACCATAACTGAAATTTATCAATTATTTTAATTTATAAGTACCCAACAAATGGGAGGGAGATCTTTTAGTTATCAGGATCCTCTCCTGTGGAACCAGCTTTCAGTTTTAGTCCATGAGGCAGATACTCTGGCCAGTGTTTCATCTATGTTGATTTTGGAGCGGCGGCCCGCCATGGTTTCATTTTCTGCCGCCGCTGTATCAGAAATGGGGAAGACACACAATAGTCGCGGTTGCCTTTTAAATGATCCTGCCGACATGGCTGCCGCTCACATTGCAATTTAGCAAGTAGAACTGTCCAGTTTAACTCCACATGGCCTACAGTTGGGTTGATGTAGCTTGTTATCAAAACCTTAGCTTTCTTCTAAGTGGATTAAACTTAACAACGCCACCACAAACGTTACCGCGGTGGGTCATTTTTAATTGGACCCAATTAAATTTTTTTCTAACTTCTCAGTTTATTTGTAATTTAATCTTGAAATTATGAATAATTAGGGACGTGTCTTTTTGATTGACAGGTCAGTCTAGGCTAACACTGGTGGCTAATGGTGGCTAACTGTGGCTAATAGCTTGCTCCGTAGTCTGCTGTCCCCCTCTGCTTGCGGGGAAGCTCTTCACAGCCTGGGACTAACGTAAAGACTTCAGTCATTTGGTGTTTCTGAACTCCACTATCAGTTGCCTCTGCAGTTTTTATTCGGTTTTGGATGTTAATCTGCTATTATTGGACAACGACGGCTTGCTGTGGTGTTGTTTACAGTAACAGACCGTTTCTGCTTTGGGGGTAGGCTTTAAACCGGCTGATGCTTAACCAGCGTTGGGGGGGTTTGTTCTGTCAAGTGGCCGAGAGGAATGCTATTCTGCTCTGAGCTTTTATCTCTTTCAACACGCGAGTTGGAGCTGGCAACCGGTCGGGTAGCAGCAGATCAACAAAGTTGGTAGGACCGAAAAGCCGCGGCATCAGAGAGCGGGAGTCGGCTACATCAGGTTGTTAGACTACATACAGTCAGACTCTAGACAGACTGGATGATCGCTGGTTAGATCAGGACCGGTGTGAGGAACACAGCTGGAGGCATGAACTAATGGATGTTTGAGATGTGAGGTGAGTCAAAACTTTTTCATTTTTTGAGAGGATCTGACTTGTCATTATGAATTTGTGACTGCTTTTTGCTGGATGTGTTGTTAAGATAAGCTGTCCATGTCCTCACCCTCCACCGATGATAAAGGAAATAACACAATTTTAGGCCGTATTGACCTGACCCATTTTGGTCTTATTTTATCGCTATGTTTTCTTTACTCGAGGTGTTTCTGCGTCTAAAGTGATCCTAGTTGAAAAACGGGACAAAAGTCTCTCAACCGCGGTCTTCTGGCTGAAACCGGCTGCAGCCTACGTTAGCTTCAGTTTGCTCCCGACTAGCTTCTGACTAGCTTGTAGCCATGTCGGCTCGGAGCGTCAACCCTCTTTGTCTATTCATATATACAATCTATGGTTCTGTCAGCTCACGTCCTGATATCAAAGCATCTAGAAACAACAGTAAGTGAGTCACTAATATAATACCAATATTAAAGTAAATAGTTCTGTTGTATTCGCCTACACAGAAAAGTTTAGGTTTTAATGAATTAGGCTACACACTAGGGCTTTGACTCCAAACTTCAATATTTGAATATAAGAATGTTTTAAAAAATAAAGATATTCGAACAAATCTTAGTGATCTCTTAATATTTGAACCTGTATTGGAATTATATTTTGTTAATGTGTTTGCTTGTAAACGTTTTCAAATCCGATTCCAAGCAAACGAGCGCCACCATTTTGCCGGATCTTTACGTTACGTCGTCTGTGGTCCCGTTAAATATTAACTTATCAACTTAAATGTTTAATCAGTTTTCAAAAAAACATTTAAAGCAACCAGTAACATCGCTACATTTATACGCCGAAATTGCGGCGATGTCAATGATTTACAAATCGTCAGTAGCCGAGGTCAATCTTCTTCTACGACTTTGGGCTTCTGCTGTATTGTGGGATAGCGTTCTCCGGCTGCTTGCTGTGGCGGTAGTACACATCCGTGAACTTTATGCCTACTACTCCAATCCATACTGGATATTCTGATCTACTACATCACTCGCTTACTGCTTTTCGCCTGCTACTTAGCAAGCATAGTAGGATGCAGTCAGCTTTTCGTGTACGTAGTTTAATAACATTGACTGACACTGCCCTCTAGTGGACAGAACATATAGAACTTAAGCTTGATGCCAATATTGGTCTTACTGAAGTCAAAATATAATTAATAAATATTCAAATAAATTAAAATTACATTAATACTAATAAACAAACAAACTTCGAATATGATTTCTGCAATTTTTGGACCAAGGTCAAAGCCCTACTAGCCTATTTATGCCATTTAGAACATATTTTATGAGTGGAAGTAGCCTAACCTTGTTTCTTTAGTTGAAATTGGACGAAAATATATGCAATTTTACATTAGCTATTAGACAGTGGACCATAGACAAAACGTTTTTTTCAAAATTATCCCTCCCTCTGATTTTTTTAACAAATCGCAACCAGATAATGCTATTATTCATTACTTTATTTTCAGACAAGTTTGTTAAAATACACTACCGTTCAAAAGTTTGGGGTCACATTGAAATCTCCTTATTTTTGAAGGAAAAGCACTGTGCTTTTCAATGAAGATAACTTTAAACTAGTCTTAACTTTAAAGAAACACACACTATACATTGCTAATGTGGTAAATGACTATTCTAGCTGCAAATGTCTGGTTTTTGGTGCAATATCTACATAGGTGTATAGAGGCCCATTTCCAGCAACTATCACTCCAGTGTTCTAATGGTACAATGTGTTTGCTCATTGGCTCAGAAGGCTAATTGATGATTAGAAAACCCTTGTGCAATCATGTTCACACATCTGAAAACAGTTTAGCTCGGTACAGAAGCTACAAAACTGACCTTCCTTTGAGCAGATTGAGTTTCTGGAGCATCACATTTGTGGGGTCAATTAAACGCTCAAAATGGCCAGAAAAAGAGAACTTTCATCTGAAACTCGACAGTCTATTCTTGTTCTTAGAAATGAAGGCTATTCCATGCGAGAAATTGCTAAGAAATTGAAGATTTCCTACAACGGTGTGTACTACTCCCTTCAGAGGACAGCACAAACAGGCTCTAACCAGAGTAGAAAAAGAAGTGGGAGGCCGCGTTGCACAACTGAGCAAGAAGATAAGTACATTAGAGTCTCTAGTTTGAGAAACAGACGCCTCACAGGTCCCCAACTGGCATCTTCATTAAATAGTACCCGCAAAACACCAGTGTCAACATCTACAGTGAAGAGGCGGCTGCGGGATTCTGGGCTTCAGGGCAGAGTGGCAAAGAAAAAGCCATATCTGAGACTGGCCAATAAAAGAAAAAGATTAAGATGGGCAAAAGAACACAGACATTGGACAGAGGAAGACTGGAAAAAAGTGCTGTGGACGGAT
This sequence comes from Apricaphanius iberus, assembly GCA_028564705.1. Classification (NCBI taxonomy): domain Eukaryota; kingdom Metazoa; phylum Chordata; class Actinopteri; order Cyprinodontiformes; family Aphaniidae; genus Apricaphanius; species Apricaphanius iberus. Next base: position 149,392 of record JAPXFQ010001436.1, read on the forward strand.
GAATCCAAGTTTGAGGTGTTTGGATCACAAAGAAGAACGTTTGTGAGACGCAGAACAACTGAAAAGATGCTGGAAGAATGCCTGACGCCATCTGTTAAGCATGGTGGAGGTAATGTGATGGTCTGGGGTTGCTTTGGTGCTGGTAAGGTGGGAGATTTGTACAGGGTAAAAGGGATTCTGAATAAGGAAGGCTATCACTCCATTTTGCAACGCCATGCCATACCCAGTGGACAGCGCTTGATTGGAGCCAATTTCATCCTACAACAGGACAATGACCCAAAACACACCTCGAAATTGTGCAAGAACTATTTAGAGAAGAAGCAGGCAGCTGGTATTCTATCGGTAATGGAGTGGCCAGCGCAGTCACCAGATTTGAACCCCGTTGAGCTGTTGTGGGAGCAGCTTGACCGTATGGTACGCAAGAAGTGCCCATCCAACCAATCCAAATTGTGGGAGCTGCTTCTAGAAGCGTGGGGTGCAATTTCTCCAGATTACCTCAACAAATTAACAGCTAGAATGCCAAAGGTCTGCAATGCTGTAATTGCTGCAAATGGAGGATTCTTTGATGAAAGCAAAGTTTGATGTAAAAACAATCTTATTTCAAATAAAAATCATTATTTCTAACCTTGTCAATGTCTTGACTCTATTTTTTATTCATTTCCAAACGTATGGTGGTGAATAAGTGTGACTTTTCATGGAAAACACAAAATTGTCTGGGTGACCCCAAACTTTTGAACGGTAGTGTATTTCTCAAAGAAAAGGAAGACGCCCAATGATCAACATAACCAGGTAAGTTCACATTACCTAAACAGTGTTGAAGCGAAAGAGCTTAAGCTATATTATCGATTTAGACTATAGCCTATGTACAATGGAGGGTAGTGCTACACTTCAAAGCGCCACTTAGGAAAACTAAAAATAAGAAAAAACTGAGCAGGAATGTCACAGTAGATAGGTCTAAATATAATTTGCATTGAGTCTTTTTTCGTTCAGATTCCCAAAATGCTGTTTTTTTTTCTGGAGAAAGTACTACTGGTGGCTTCCATAACATTGTACAATGTTATTACTGGTTGCCTGATGGAATATTAGACAGGTGACAGGAGCAGATAGGCAGGAGTAGTGCAGGTGGTGGATAGAGGAGGAGACCAGAGTGAAGCACAAGACCAGAGTCAAGTGTAGGTGCAGAGTGAAGAAGAAAAGCACCGTGTAACAGGAGAGAGGCCAAAAATAGAGGAGAGTGGAGGAGAAGATGGCAGCAATAAAAGTTAGGGTCGGGACTTTAACGTGTTAATTAAGATTAATTAATTACACAAAAATAACGCGTACATTTTTTTTTACGCATTTTAATCGCACCCATTTATGCACCGCAGCCTTCCAGCACTGGTACGCATAGAAAGAAATCTATATATTTCTATCTGAGAGACATTTCTGCTTTCTCCATGATTCTCTTATCGGTGTTCTGACAAAATGGTCGTTTTTATTTTTTTTGATAACTTAAACTTATGTACTCAGTCATTATTCATACTAAAAATCCATGTGAAGAAAATTCCCACTTTTCTCAGGTCAAATATTTATGTGTGAGTAAAATGCGATTAATTTCGATTAATTAATTACAAGGCCTGTAATTGATTAGATTAAAAATATTGATCAAGTCCCGGCCCTAATAAAAATAAAACTAAGCACAGGCTCTTAGGCTGGGATCTTGCATGGGTAGACATACCAAGGTTCCACCCATGGCCCAACCACAAAGATCATGGCAAGTACTCAGGAGTACACCATATGAGGCATGGGATTTTCAGTGTACTGTTTTAAAAAAATACAAAAGTAATGACAGTTTTGTCTTTTCTTACAGGAACGTTTTGCCGCTTATGTCAGCAGCATAAGCGGGCCCCCAAACAAGGGGTTTCCAAACGGCCATTTATAGAAGCAGGTTGCCAACTCTACAGAGTTGACTACTTAGATAAACACATGGCAATGGAGCACCACAAGCAATGTGTAGAATCTCCTGCCTTATTGGTACAAGGTAATCAAAATCATTTTAGTCATTTTAATCAATAAATTCAACTAAGTCAAAAATAGTCTGTTTTTGTTGTTGGTGTTGCAAACATCCATCAATGATAAGATATTTTACCTGCTATGCATAAGTTCTTCAGTTCTAGTTGCTTTAGACCCCATCATAATACTTGAACATGGGGCAATAATTGGGGGCTTCAAATGCCTATATCACCTAACTAAAAGAGAACAAGAACTCCATATAAACTATCCAGCTCTAATGGACCTTGCAGAGTTGCTGGGGTGTGACTATTTTAAAAAGTTAAAGGTGAATATAATAAAAAAAAAATTTGTAGTTCATAACTACAAATAAGATGCGTATCTTAAAAACTCATCTTTGTATAATTTTATTTACTTGTAGATTGGAAAAAAGACTAACTACAGGTCTCACCTCATTATTGATGAGATGCTGGAAATATTGGCCAGAGTGGTTAAAGAACCAATTATGAAACAGATTCAGTCCTCTGTGGCTATCGGGTTGGAGGTAGATGAGAGCACAGATGTTTCTGTTGAAAGGTAACTGGATTTGCACATTTGGCATCAGTCAATTAAGAGGACATTAATTAACAACTGGATTAGAGTAAACCATATATGTTTGTGATGTCTTTTGTATGTCTTTTTATTTTTCAGATTTATGGACAATGAAGGGCAGCTCTTCAGCCAGTTCCTGGACCTGGTCAATGTCAGTGATGGAAAGGATGTAACCATTGTGGCAGCAATAAAGGAAGTGCTGCACAAAAAGAATGTGCCAACACAAAAATTATCTGGGTGTAATGACTGGTAAGAGTTAAAGAGTTATTTTAGTTGCATTAATTTCTTTTAGTTGGCTTAAAATATGAAGTGGTGATTGCATGCCTTTTGGTTTGACTACTTTCTTTCTGTTTTATTGTAACAGGAAGGTCGAATGGTGTAGCGAAGCAGCTCCAAGATGAGTTCCCCTGGTTGATGCCAGGTGCTTGTGCTGCCCATCGCCTCACCCTGGCATGCAAGATTGCGTCATCTGAGGTTCCCTACATGTCTACTTTCAGCAACCATTTACAGCAGCTCCATAAATACTTTCAGAACAGTGCCAACAGAACAGCTGTTCAGAAAGCTGCATCACGGTCTTGAGGTCTTAAAAGTAAAGGTGAGAGAAAATACTTTCGGCTTTTAAACACAATTCTGGTCTTTACTGTGTACTCCGATGTGCAATCCAATGCGTGCAATTATTCATTTTTACATCAGTACTAAAATGTTTTTCAGCAAATAAAGGATACTCGCTGGCTAACAAAGCATCTGGCAATTATTACATTGCAAAAGAACCTCAGTGTTGTCATGACTGCCTTAGCAGAGGAGACTGAAGTCCATAAGTGCCCAGCAGCCAAGGGCCTCTATAGTTTTTGGTGCACATACCGCTTTGTGGCTTCAGTATACCTACAGGCAGATGTACTTCCACACTTAGCCCAGCTTTCTAGGATTTTCCAGAAAGAGATGTTCAACTTCCTGGCCATAAAAGAGCAGGTACTTTTAACATGCATCTCCTAATTATAAAGCAGTACAACTAAATTGTAGGCTGTTAAATACAGTCCACATTATATAAAAAAACAGCTGAGCATTGTGCAACTGCTTTTATCAGGTTCCAGTAACTATGGCTACCTGTAGAACATCAAAGATGCAGGTGATGCCCAGCCCCCTGGTTCATTCTTGGCCCAACTGCATAGTGAACTTGACCCTGCAGGATTGGGTGTATTTCCCATCAATGATGAGGAGGAAAGAAAGAGAAGAGGCAGAGGCAAGGTGGAGCACACAAGGGAGGTTCTTTGGTCCCGGTACAGGACTCGGGTACATTCATTTTGATTGGCTGTAGGATCAGTCTAAGAAAAATGATGTAAAATGACTGTCAGATCTTAGTTTGATTGAAATGTTATTACCACAGGGAGTCAATCAATAAAACTTAATAATTTCCTTTGTGCCATGTTTAGGTAATGGAACCTTATCTTGATTGCCCCCAGGACATCCTTGACAGAAGGTTCCAAAACCTCAACATCATGGGAGCCTTTCACGTGTTTGGGCCCCAAGCAGTCAAAGAGGATGATTCTGTCAACTTGGAAAACATCAAGACTCTGTCCACCAAATTTCTGCAGCAACCAGACTGTCATGCACTGCAAGAATGGTTATCTTTTAAGCAGCATATGCTGATTGGAGCATTCAATGTAAATTAGACACAATTTCAGTTTTCCGAAACATGACTAAGGAACCCATCTTAACTGCCTGCTGTCTGTGTTGTAATGTTTCATGATATGGACCAGCTTACCATACTGAGCAAACTGGCATCCCAGCATGATGAGTGGTGTCAGATCTACCCCTTCCTCAGTAAGCTGGCAGCCATTGCCCTCACAGTGCCAATCTCAAGTGTCAACTGTGAGAGAGATTTCTCCACCATTAATAGGGTAAGATATTTCAGCATTATGTGAAATGAGAGATTTTTCAGTTATCAATATCTCTCATCACTCGTTTTATTATTTTAGAGGTTAAATCAGACTTAAGGAACAGGCTGCAGGGGGACCATCTAGCAGCATGTATGTTACTCAGCATCAATGGACCACCTATTTCGGAATTCCCCTATAACCGAGCCTTGGAGTTATTTTTCCGAAAGCCTAGGAAAATTAAATGTGCACAGCAAGGCTGCCAACTTTGCCACCGACGCAAAGATGCTATTTATTTCCTCCAGTTTTAATTCTTTGGTTTTGGTTTCCTTGTTAAGAATATCTGTTGCAGATTCTCCAAAATATACAGTTCAATCAAGGCTGAAATATGCCTGGTTGTATGTGAATAGAAGTGAATAAATATATTTGTTTTTGCAGCGAAGTGTAATTTCTGTTTCACACTAGGCAGGATGGGACCAGGCGGGGAGTGGGACCAGGGGGCGGGTGGGACGTTTCCGGAATGGGTGGGGTTGCTTTGGGCAGGCCTGCCCCGACTGCCAAAAACAATCCTAGAGGAAACACTGCTGGCTATTTACAAGAATAGGCTTAAAACCTTTCTTTTTGATAAAGCTTATATTTAGTGGCTTAGATTATCCTGAGTTATTCTAGTAGTTATGCTACTATAGGTTTAGACTGACCACTTTTCTTCTCTCTTCTACTTTTCTCTTCTACTACTCTCCAGATACATTTTTTCTGCTGTTATTGCGATTGTTAACCCAGTTTTCTCTCCTTATTTTTCTCCCCATAGAAGCTCCACACGGTCTGCTCAACCCTGCTCAACTATGAAGCCCTCTGCTGGATGGGGAACATCGGTCCAGATGATGCTCAAATTCACCGGGCATTATCCATGCTGTCTCTTCTCTGTCTTCTAAGACCCCCAGACGGTCGTGGCAGATGACCGCTTCTACTGAGCCAGATTCTGCCGGAGGTTTCTTCTTGTTAAAGGGGAGTTTTTCCTTTCCACTGTCGCTACATGCTTGCACAGTATGAGGAATTCCTTACATAGAAAACTTTTAACTGATTGGAATGTTTGTATATTGTATTGAAATGACTTTTGTTGTAAAATGCCGGAATTATTCAGTGCCCCTCTCTACTACATAAGAACAAAATTATTTACAGATCTGTCCTCAAGATGTTGGTTAATATTCAACAGTGGTCGGATCTGCCTATCGCTCCCGTCCAACAACCTGTACTACCAGTGTTGAAACAAATTAAAACAAATCCCGGATTTTGCATTACATGTTAAAAAGCTAATGTAAAAATCTATCACTGTGTTTTTTTTTGTTTTTTTAAATAATACTTTTAACTTTTGGCTTTCAAAAAACCATTGTAGACCAGGTAAACTGTGGTAAGCATGAAGAACAATGCTTTAAAGCATCACCCTCCTTTTAACTGATCGAGTCTGCTACTCTAACTCAAACAGGTGACAAAATGATTTGTCTTGCGTTCATCAAAATTCTCACTAGTGTTAACGAGAAGATAAGTGAAATAATCTCAGCAGGTCCTTATGTGACAGCAATGAAATGCAGTGGAAATAAAAAAAATTTGTTGAATAAATTCATTTTAATAGCAAAGAAGAACTTTCCAATTCAGCTGATCACTCTTCGTAACATTTTGGAGTATATGTAATTTGCCATCATAATAACTGAAGCACTGATCTTTGGGTAAACCAATATTAGTTAATTCCAACATTTTGGCCAAGACTGTACATTCAGAAATGTGAACCTAGGAGGCACATAAGACACAAGGGGTGAGTCTTTCATAAGGTAAATTACAGAGTTCATGAGAGAAGGCCTGACTGTACCATGCAGCAACACCAACATATCAGGTTTGTGAAAAATCATCATTAATATAGTAATAATAATAATGACATATATTTGGGAAAGAGAAAAGCTAAAGAAAATGTAACTTACCAAGTGCTGGAAGTAGGCAGCAAGTTAGAGGTATATGGCAATGCAGCAATAGTAAACTTCTGCAAACCACTGCCACCCATAAGAAAGGCGAAGCCACCATGAGGAACCCTAGAACTGATTAAGATAATATAGATGCAATTTGTGACCAAAAACCCAATTTCTTAGATAAGAATTTTTTTATTAGAACCGCAGCAGACCAACCTTCCAGTGACAAACTGAAGCAGTAAAACGCGTTCTTCCTGGGTGAGGCATCTCACTACCTTCCAAAACCACTGCAGAAAAAGGAGACAGATTAGCTGCTTGCCAAGCTTGAAGAAAAGTGATAATCACTTTGATTTCCAGGTTTATAGAATTAACCGATTCTGACTTGTCTCTAGCCCTTCACAAGCTGTAAAATTAAAATTTTCAGCAAACAGTACCTTTTTAATTAGGGCTAATTCATTTTTAAATTGATTAATTGCAGAGTGAAACGTGCCGAATTTATAGCGATTAAAAGTGTTGAAAATCAATTATTCCTGGACAGTTGTGTCCTGTACATGTAGACTCCTACCACAGCAAGCACTCATACTGAGTAAGAATCAAGGGACAGTGGAGAGGAAAAACCGGCTTATAAAATTAGAAAGTTAAAAAGTTAAAAAACTAGAAAATTAAAAAGGCTCAGGGACCAGACGGAGTGTCCCCAGCCTCTCTGAAATTCTGTGCTGACCAGCTGGCTCCCATCTTCACCCAGATCTTCAATAACTCCCTGGAGCTGTGTGAGGTCCCCTCCTGCCTCAAACGCTCCACCATCATACCGGTTCCCAAGAAGTCCCCAGTCACTGGATTAAATGACTACAGACCAGTTGCCCTAACATCTGTGGTCATGAAATCCTTTGAGCGTCTGGTACTGACCCACCTGAAGGACATCACAGATCCCCTGCTAGACCCCCTGCAGTTCGCCTACAGATCAAACAGGTCAGTGGATGATGCCGTCAACATGGCTCTACACTACATCCTGCACCATCTAGACTCTGCAGGTACCTACGCTCGGGTCCTGTTTGTGGACTTCAGCTCTGCGTTTAACACCATTGTCCCAGAGCTCCTCCACCAAAAACTGTCCCAGCTCACCGTGCCTCCATCCACCTGTCAGTGGATTACCAGTTTCCTGACTGACAGGAGGCAGCAGGTGAAACTGGGTAAGTTCACATCCAGCTCCCGTTCCCTCAGCATCGGCGCCCCCCAGGGATGTGTTCTCTCCCCACTGCTCTTCTCCCTTTACACCACTGACTGCACGTCGAGGGACCCTTCTGTGAAACTCCTGAAGTTTGCAGATGACACCACCGTCATTGGACTCATCCGCGACGGCGACGAGTCTGTGTACAGAAAGGAAGTGGAACAGCTGGTTCTCTGGTGCAGTCAGAACCACCTGGAGCTAAACCCGCTCAAAACTGTGGAGATGACAGTGGACTTCAGGAAGAGACCACCATCAACATCTCCTCTCATGATCCTCAACAAGCCAGTCCCCACAGTGGAGTCTTTCAGGTTCCTAGGATCCACCATCACACGGGACCTGAAGTGGACCTCACACATCAACATAATAAGGAAAAAGGCCCAGCAAAGGCTGTACTTTCTGCGTCAGCTCAGGAAGTTCAACCTGCCCCAGGAGCTGCTGATCATCTTCTACACAGCAATAGTCCAGTCTGTCCTGACCTCATCCATCTCTGTCTGGTTCGGATCCGTCACCAGGCAAGACAAGGACAGACTGCAGAGAACAGTCAGGACTGCAGAGAGGATCATAGGAACCGATCTTCCCTCCATTCAGGACCTATTCCGGGCCAGGGTCAGGAAGCGGGCCAGGAAAATCACCTCTGACCCCTCACACCCTGGCCACAATCTGTTTAGGCTCCTCCCCTCAGGTCGGCGTTACAGAGCGTTGTACGCCAAAACCACCCGACACAAAAACAGTTTTTTCCCCCAGGCTGTCGCTCTGACGAACTCTGTCTAGTCACAGTGTGTGAGTGCACTCACATAACAATAAACTATAACTCTGCACTTCTGTACATACTCACTGTAAAATAACCCCGGCTTGGTGTATATATTATCCTTTATTATTTACGATCTGATATTTATTTGTATTTTTACTTATTTTTGTTCTTATTTTTCTTTTTTTCTTTTTTTATTTCACTTATTCAAGTTCTGTACTGGAGGAAAAAGTTTGCCGGAGTCAAATTCCTTGTATGTGACATACTTGGCCAATAAACTGATTCTGATTCTGATAACAGGAAGAAACCTCTAGCAGATGAGCTGATGCCCCCCCATCCAATAGGGCATTTCAAGTGTAGCTTCTATGGAGAGAAAAACACTGAGAAAAAAAATAGGTTAACTGTCGAAATAACAGCAAGCAAAGAAATGGAAAGTAGTAGAAAACAAAAGTAGTCGAGTAAAGTAAAGTGGTCAGTCTGTCTTCCAAAAGTCCAAGCCTATAGCAGCATAATCTAAGCCATACTAACTATAAGCTTTATCAAAAAGGAAGGTTTTAAGCCTAGTCTTAGAAACAGACAGAGTATTTGCCTCATGGACTAAAACTGGGAGCTGGTTCCACAGGATAGGAGCCTGATAACTAAAAGATCTGCTTCCCATTCAACTTTTAATAATCCAGTACATCTGGTCTGGTGCTCTGTTTGGCTGTGATGTCTCGTTGGAGGGGGGCATCAACTGGGATGATGCTCCAAGTAACTGAACATTCTCCATACCCTGTTATCAACTTTTTACTTTATTTAACATAGAAAGTACTCTTAGATCAGTTAATTTGTTCTCTTTGTGTCTCTATTCTATCTTTTCGAACTCTCAGTTAATTGTGGCAGATGGCCACTCTTACTGAGACAGGTTCTGGTTCTGCTGGGGGTTTCTTCCATTTAGAACAGAGTTTTTCCTCTCTACTGTTGCTACATGCTTACTCAGTATGACGGATTGCTGAGACGTCAATGATAATGCAGGCAAGTCTATTGTCACTGAAGGCATTTTCAGATAGAAGTTCAGGAGTATTTGCGGTGAATTCCATCCGGTCACCATTTTTTACTGTATAACATTGCCTTTCGGCTGCTTTCAGACAGCAAGAAATGTAACGGAGGATCCTGATGAATCCTCTGGGTGGGGGGTGGGGGAGTTGGGGGATACGACATAAACAGTATGGCGGGCGTACATATAATTTGCCCCAACAAAGTAATTTTTGCAAGAGGGCTGACGAAACAGCAGAACTCCTTACAGTGCTCGTCTTTTGTGTGCAATTATGCGCACATAAGCAAAACAAAAGGAGCAGCCTTTGATCTACAGCGTCCTTGCTATAACACAGTCCACCCTTCGCTGCCTCGCTGATTTTCTTAATACAATTTTAAATGCTTTTGTCAAACTGTACTAATGCACATTTTGTTATGCATCTAAATTGATTGAAGGCAATTGTCACTCTCCTCCGTGTCGTGTCTCCTGCGCATGTTAAATTTATCATGTCATATATAAGTCAACTTGTCCAGACGAAAAAACAGTACAGACAACTGACCATAACTTTGTTCTTCACCCCGAAAAAGAGACCTGCAATGAGACATTCAGAGGAAGAAGACGTACCCGAGAGAGCGCGGACAAAGAAACTGCGCCATATTGATACTTTTATGCTTTAAAATCTAGGAAGGTTTGAGCTTTCAGAGTATTTAAATTTGTCAAAAAATGTGAGAATATGTTAATGTATGTCTGAGAAAACTGTATAATGTGTGTGGCAAGGGGTTGTACAGCCTTAAAACATATATAATTATAAAAAAATAAAGATGACTACTTTGCATATTTCGCCTGTCGCGGATTATTAACCCCGCAATAAACAAGGGACCACTGTATTGGCGTTCCAGCAGCATTGTCGGATAAATCGGGATTCCAATATGGTGATGCCCATATAGCCATAGTTTCACAACCGCTAACAAACGTTTTAAGCTTTATTTTCCATATAAAAACATCCCTTTTATTTTGTTAAGATTAGAGTTGCAGGCTCTACATATACTACTACTACCTACCCCTCCCTAGTTGATCCGGAACATTACTAGACATTCTTAAAGCAAAGACAATACCGTTACAAGATTTTAAGCCGCAAAAAATACTGGTAGAGGTTATGCGGACAAAGTCCGGAAGGGTGCTATCAGACTGAAAAGAAAAAAAACAAAGTGAGGAAAATTACCGTTTTACATGTCCTGCTGGGTTTTTTTAAATCAAAAACTTTTAAACTGAATGGAATGATACATTTGAGGATTAACTGGAATGTATGTACAATTTAATTGAAATGACTTCTCTTGTAAAATGCCTTAAAATGACTTGTTGTGAATTGGACCTAATTAAACTGGATTAAATTATTATGTCAGAATATAGTTTCTGACTTTAGCAAAATTCTTGTCCAGATGAGAAAAAATACAAAGTAATTTTCTAATCCATCTGATTAGTAACTATTTCTTTATTTATTTCCAGTGATTTCTACATAATTTTTGCTATATTTAGCTTGTTAAAGCCTGTCTGATATTTGTTTATTTAATAATTCTAACCACATAGAAAGGAAGACTTTAAATATGTTAAAGTCAAAAGTCTTCTTTAGGTAAAGAACACGTAAGCTACCACTGATTAAAATGACCTGCAGATATAAATTTGAGAAATCAAAAATCTAATATATAGACCTCAGACTCTTGACACCCGATCAGAAAATCTGGATTTTTTTAAATTAACAACTGAAAGACTAGAAATAGCTTTAAGGAGTTGCCTTTATGTTTTTTGTATTCATTATTTGTATGTCAATAATATGTACGTGTTAATTTTAGTATTTATACAGGATACTTGTTTGTTGTGGGGGGAAGAGGTGAAATAATCTGGAGAAAAGAAAAAAATATTGCCACTCTGGCTGTGATCATGATGGTTGTGGTGAGGAAGTATCTCCCATTGTGGTCTGTATTACAATTAAGGTAAAGAAGCCTCTGATAGAAGACACCGTTATTGTAGGATAGTCTCATTAATGAAGATGCACAGGAATTTGCTTTCATAAGAATCCTTCTTTGCATAATCATCTCCAGTGGTTTTGCAAGAACAGAACCAGACTAAATTTATCAGGTTTTTGAGCCTTTTTAGATCCCTGGCTCTGATGCTGCTACCTAAACAGATGATGTGTCTTGAGATGACATTTGTTGTGAATTGGCGCTATATAAATACAAGTGAATTGAATTTGTAAAATGTATGATCTGAGATTGCAAACTGAAGTGATGCAGAGGTATGGGAGCTACTGGCCTTTAGAACTGAAGACCAGATCACTAGACAGTTCATGGGGACAGTGAAGGACAGCCACCTTTTTGAGCGGCTCGCAAAAAGACCTGAGCAGCAGGGCTTCAATCGGGATGAAACTATTTTGTTTCTTTACCACAACCTCTTATGTCTCAGGGTTTATATTCAGCCCTGCACATCCACAGCCCTCCACCACTCCCATACCCCCCTGTATCCTGCCATGGCGTAATCTTTTGTGAAAAGAACCTGATCGCAGCAAATTGAAACCATAGGCTGAGGACTGATGAATGACCAAAAGGCTCACTGACACTGGCATTATTGCTGGCATCTTTTGAAAGAGGCTAAGGTGATGCGTTAGCCTACGCTGGATGCTAAAAATAGCTCCCTGTGGCATCTTGCAGACTAAGAACATATCCTCGATGCTATTAAAGTTTGAATTCTTTGTTAAAATCCATGTTTGTTCCTATCTTTTCTGCTTTCAAAACACCATTGTCCGGGACTAAATACTCACTTGCTGCCAAGTATGTAACAGGATAGCCATTGTTTGCTTCCTCTGTCAATGGTAATTTTTTTTGACACATTTTGTCATTCTCATGTTTAACATCGCATGACAGAAGGACATTTAAAAAATAACTGTTTAACAAATGATGGCATTGCATTAATTTTCTTCCAAAGAAATGCATGCATGCTTCACGGTAACAATCTGTGCCTTTATAGTGAAGTTAGCTTCACCAGGAACTTAATTAGTTCAGTCACAGTCAGCGGACAGAGCAGGCCCACCTGGATCACAGGATCTTCGGGGTCATAGCCACTGGTGTACTCTGTGTTTCTGCACCAATCCTCTACATCGATCTCTGGCATCCCTGACAGCAGGAGCTCCTGTAGACACAGGAACACATCACCATTGAATCAAAGGCATCTTATAAATTAAATACACGCTATCTGAAAAAAAAAAAAACAGGCAATTTCATAGCTAACAAACATTTAAAAGAAGCATTACCTACAATGTATTTCTGAGCATGCAATATTATAGCCTAACATCTATCTGTAAACCATGAGCCTGTCTCTTCTCTAAATGCATCTAGGCTTCAGAATTAAAGGTAATCTCTTCTGCAACACATTTCAACTCAACTGAGATCTGCCAAAGGATTTTTTTTCTCCTATAATATCCAAGTTTCCTTTAAGAGTCATTACAGATACTGATATCTGTGGGGAGATATCCAATATGCCCCTTTTTCACTGTTTCGTGGTCTGTTTTGTGTAGAGTAGGTGGATTCAGCCCTAATTTGCACGTTTCCATTATATTTGTCTGGGACGAGCCGACCCACTTTTTTCAGACTACCTCTCCCTTGGTCCGAAACAGAAACAAACCCACCTGTGGACTGATTAGTTCAATAAAATTAAGTCACTCTCATTCCTACTTAGAGGTGGTAGCCACTGACTGGCCAGGCGGTGTTTCTTAGAAGCAGGTATGTCCAACTGCAGGCCTCAAGGGCCAATGTCCTGCCAGTTTTGGACATGTTTCCACTCCAACACAGCTGATTCCAATGGTCCAACTGCCTCCTCAACAAAGCAAAGTTCTCCAGAGGCCTGCTGATGAACCATCATTTGACTTAGGTGTGTTGAACCAGGAAAAGAACCAAAACAAGCAGGATACCAACTCTTGAGGTTTGGCTTTAGAAACTCCTGGTTTGAATTGGTGTCCAAGAATGGTGAAGCGAGGCTTGCAGCAAATTCAAAATATTGCTGGGGGAGACTAAATAGATTAAAGTGTGAGTAAAAGGCCATGAAAGAACACAAAGGCCGGAGTGGGACAGACTGCAAGAACTGGGGGTGCTTTGCAAAAATGGACGACATGTATCGTGAATGGCATCACCGGCATCAGAAACGTCAGAAAACTGTGAGTGATTGATTTTTGTCAGGTTGCCAAGTGGAATGGAGTTGCGACCGGGGCTTTTGAACACACAGGCTTGAGCAGGCTATGGTCGGGGATCGATAGAGCAGCCGAAATTGGGGTGTGAAAAAGAGACAAGGAGAAACTATGGCAAACTGACTGTCAGTGAGGAGAAAGATAGTCTGTAGCAGCAGAGAACCATGAGGTCTCTGCAGTGATCGGACAGGGGGAGCGAGAGTTGGCTGGATTAGGTAGGAAGGCTGCAGGCTTCCTTGATGAAGGTCAAGTTGGCGTTTTCGAGATTTTATTTTATGAAATTCGTGGTGGTGCCAGCGTGCTGTATAAGAAACGGAGACAAGTTCATCAAGGCAGGAAGAGAGTGTGTTGCTGAAGTAATTGACAAGGGGTTATTGGTCTGAGGGGGAGGGAAGGTGGAGAATTTAGTGGCAAGAGAAGCTGAGAATAAGAAGGGGGAAATAGATTTGAAATTGCAGAACCATATTGTACGTTTGGTTTTTGGAGTGGGAAAAGCGATGTCAATGCCCAGTGTGATAAGCAGATGGTTGGATATATGGAGGTTGTGGGTGGAAAGTTTGGGGGTATTGAGACCAGTAGTACAGACTAGATCGTGGATGTGACCACATGTGTGGGTGGGGAAGTTTACATGCTGATTTATGTTGAAGCAGTTGAGAATGTCCCGACAAAGAGTCGTTTAAATCCTGTAATTTGAGCTACGCAAATGTACGCAAAAATACAGGAATTATATTGTTTTACTGTTGTGATCAATCCATTTATTAAGTAATTCTCCAAAGGTTAATTATTCGTATCCAGATAATTTTTAAGCAAACATTTCTTAATTCAAAGAATGTTTTGTATTTTCTTACATTGCGTATTGGTTTAAAGGTAAACCACTGTGGCTAAATTAGTTAAACTAATTCAACTTTCATTCCAGCATCTTCATATCAAGCCTGGATTTTTAAAGGACCCAGATTCCTCCAGAATCTTATCAGAATCCATTGTTTCTCATCTTATTACATATCCATCTTTTTGTATTCTTTTATTTTTAACTATTCATTTTTTTTAATCAGTAGTTTGAATTTTTTCTAGCTTGGTGAATTAAAATGTTTTTTTTTGTAAAGAAATCTTGTATTTTTGGAAAGTAACTGTCGTTCTTGTTCAGCACACACGGCAAGGTTTATGGTCAATCGAGGGTAAAGAATTCATTCCTTCAGATTATGAGACTGATATAGACATTTGGCTATTAAAAATAGTTCCTGATAAAGGTGGTGCCCCGAACAATAATTTTCCATAAATTATTAATTTTGTTGACTGTCATAAGAAGTCCCTTGACTATTAATAGCTATATTTTTGGTAATATCCCCAACAAGGGATAAGGAGGAACTGTTTCAGGTGGCGCTTTGCTGCATGCATGGAGGGAGAGGATGAAGATTATCCAGTGTCACGTGAGTTTTTTTGTGGTCATGTGATGCAGAGAGGGAAGGACAATGAGACCAAATGGATTGTATAGTGTTTGGGGATGAGAAGTTATATCTGAAGATACAATTAGAACCTCTGAGTGGACAACGGCAGTTGCAGAGTAGTCCAAGGTGTTGTAGAGTGTCGATACAGGATGGGCGGTGGGGGTGATGGACACAGTTGAGTAAGGAAAGAGCAGGAGCATAGTACTGGAGAGTCATGTTGCTAGAGGTTTGCCAAGCAGTCAGAGGAATTCAGGTCGGCTGGAGATGTATGGACCTTGATGGCTCAGGAGAGGAGGAGAAGGAAGCAAAGGAAAACCTCCGAAACGGTAGGAATGAGGGATCGAGTAGACTCACTGGTGACGTGGAACTGATCCTGGCCAGAGCAGTGCACACTGGCAGACAGGCAAGCACCACAGGTAGGTAAACAGATCCGTAGAAGTGTGAAACAATTATTGGTGAAGCTGAGGCAGATTATAGTAACGTCCAAATTGAAACACCGTATTATACACAATTTTTCTGAGACGGCACGGTAGCTAGTGTGCGCCATTATCCGCCAACTTCAGATGTAAAACCAAAAACTAAATGTTGCCCTTTCTTTTACATTATAGCCTATCAGGTAGCTTAATACTACAGTAATTACTTACTCAAAACTAATCACAAATGCAGACCCAGGCAGCTCTGTCACTGAACCCCCACTGTCCTCAAAAGCAAATGACTTCAACTGCAAAAGATGTTTCAGCAAGAAATGATGAAAATAATAAAAAATGTTTCAGTAGTTCACAAGCTTTTGTGAATCAATCCTCTCCGCATATCAACACTAAATGTAACAATAGTTAGCTAAATAAAATACAGGAAATACTACGGTAAGCAAAGCTTCTGTTCCCATTGCTGCTGTCACGTTTGCACAAAGACAGGTACAACAGAATTGGGTGGCACTGCAAATAACACCAGCAGCTTTTAAAATGTCTACACGGTTCTCCACCACGTCCTCAGAAGTGAAATTCTGTTAAAAAATACAAACGGTAGTGGAAAGACCTGCTGACTGAAGCACTCAGTCACTGGATTCGACCCCAGTGTTTTTGGTAACGTTTACACTCAGCTATTAGTGAGTTGCTTGTTATCTAAAGCAGCTGAACTGAGAATAAGTTCATTTTACACACAAACTAAACCAAAGATCTCACCAATAATATAATAAGATTTAAAAAAAACATCAACATACTCCTTCAATTTAAATTAAACACAATTAAAAAATATATAATACAGGTATAACGGTTAATAGCATTACTATTCTTTGTATTTACTGATGTCATTCAGGTCTGTGAATAAAGAGCTGGGTAAAGAACTGAATTTAATTCTTGATTCATTGATTAGTTCATTAAAGTATGCATAAAATGACATAGTATGCACTTTAAATACAGTTTCTACATTCTTTGATATCCATCCATATGACTATTCCCTTTATAGATATGCTGTTTTTCTATATCGTCCAGACCCATCACAGTTACTCAAGAGACAACTATAACATGATTGTATATTGCATACTGTACTTTACAGTGGCTTTTTATAACTTGTGCGGGTTTTGAAGCTAATGTGAAACAGATAATATAGCTTAAAGGTACTAGAACAATGTATGATTTTTTTTCCTAAGAATATTGAGCTGAGTCTCAGAGGGTCAAAACAGAGAAAGTAGAATACAATGGATAAATTAACTTATCCCATCCCAGCTATCAGAGTTGTGCTTCCATTGTATTGAGAGTTCCTTCTTCAAAATTAGCACAGTAGCATATAATAGGACTGTGATCATCTAAAACACATTACCTTAGTGTTTTTTCCCCACAAGCAACTGTTACAGGACAGGTTTCATTTCAAATTAATTTGAATAAAACACACACTTGCACTTAAAGGACAACTTAGAGTTACCGATTACTCTAAATAACAGTCCTGATTATGAAGAGTGGGTTGAAACAGAAAGGCCTAAAGAGAACCCACGTATGCACAGAGGGAACATACAAACCAGTACCTCTGTGCTGCAATATAACAGTACTAGCTACTGCACTACAGTATATCTCACATAAAACAATTTAAAGCTTTAAATCATGTTACACATTTTTGACATAGTGAAAAAAATACACTATAGGTTTACAGTTGATTAATGTTTTGTCTTATATTCATGGAGAAAACAATTATACAGCAGCAATTACGATTAAGCTGGAAAACAGAAAACCCTAATAGTTGTGTGCGTGGTTTAAATTGTGAGCAGTATCTCAGTGCTAAAAGCAGGCAGCCAGAGGGAAAATGAAAAAGCTGCTGGGAAGTTAAAAGACTAAATTGCCTGTTCAGTTGACCTGAAAACATGGCACCATAAAGAGATTCCAGGTTGGAATAAGTGTTGCGCTGCACACTGATCCACACATAATGTGAAAGTTGCCAACAAAAAATCAAGAAAGGACTCTAATGGAGTTGAAGAGAAACAGGCTGCAAGGTGACCCCTCCCACACACACATAAATATATGGCTAATCAATCTTTCTCTAGATGTGACGTTTGTCATACAGAGGGGACCAAGGATACCAGGAGAAGTAAAAGGTCCTAAATGAGAGCAGAGATGGGGAGGAGAAACGCGTACCAATTCATATTCGTCAAAAAGCTGTACGAGCGACGGGGGAATAAAGGTGTGGAATCCTTGCAAGAAGGCATTTATCTGAGGCTGGATGGCTCGTGTCATCCTCAGCTCCGTCACCAGCTGGACGTACTCCGCCTGAGAAAAACATTAAGTCACTGATCAAAGTCTAAGAAATACAGATGGACAAGAGAAGGACGGAGTTCATGCATAGTTATTCTTTCCTCAGGATGCTTTTCAAACCCTTACAAGACAGTACCACCTACAGGAGTATTGCCAAACTACATGAGGAGGTATCAACCAAAAACATATTTTAGCTTATAGTAGACCTGCTATTTCAGATTTGAAACGTCATTGGAATAGCTCTATCCATAATGAATATTTGAAAGTTTTAACACTATAACAAAAATTCTTATCAGACCCTAGTGAATGTCATTCCTGTATTTAAAAAAAAAACATGCATTTTTTTTCTTTGGTATTTTGATGATTTATCTTTAGTGAAGGCCTCCTAGCCATCACCCTAATACTTCAGCTTCTTTCACAGTATCTCTAACTAATTCAATTTGGGACTCTGGCTAGGCTGCTCCAGAACATTAATATTATTTCCAGTCAGAAGAAACATGGTGCAAAATTTTAAAATTATTCTAAACTTAAATCTGCCAGGGGTTTTGATTTTGTCACTGTAACAGTCTTGTATAGTCTTGATTACTGTAAATGCTTTCTTGTGTTTTTTTTTTTTTAAGAACTGTGAGCTTTTTCAGCAAGATCAGTTAGTGAATACAAACTGTGTTTTTACCTGCTTGTCCTTACATTGTTGTATTGTCTTGACTATCGTCTTATTTTAATTGCTTTCTTGTATTTGATCATCAAATTGATTTATGCTGTGTTCCAATTTTAATCATGTAAAAACACCTTGTGTAAAAAGTGTGACATACAGTGGGGCAAAAAAGTATTTAGTCAGCCACCGATTGTGCAAGTTCTCCCACTTAAAATTATGACAGAGGTCAGTCATTTTCATCATAGGTACACTTCAACTGTGAATGACAGAATGTGAAAAAAAAATCCAGGATTTGGATTTTGTCATTGTAGGATTTTTAATGAATTTATTTCTAAATTATGGTGGAAAATAAATATTTGGTCAATAACAAAAATTCAACTCAATACTTTTTAATATAACCTTTGTTGGCAATAACAGAGGTCAAACAATTACTCTAGGTCTTTACCAGGTTTGCACACACAGTAGCTGGTATTTTGGCCCATTCCTCCAGGCAGATCTTCTCGAAAGCAGTGATGTTTTGGGGCTGTCGCCGAGAAACACTGACTTTCAACTCCCTCCACAGATTTTCTATGGGGTTGATGTCTGGAGACTGGCTAGGCCACTCCAGGACTTTCAAATGCTTCTTACGGAGCCACCCTTTCGTTGCCCGGGCGGTGTGTTTGGGATCATTGTCATGTTGGAAGACCCAGCCAAAGTTGAGTTTATACCAAAAAGTTCTACTTTGGTTTCATCTGACCACATGACATTCTCCCAATCCTCTGCTGTATCATCCATGTGCTCTCTGGCAAACTTCAGACGGCCTGGACATGCACTGGTTTAAGAAGGGGGACACGTCTGGCACTGCAGGATTTGCTTCCCTGTCGTTGTAGTGTGTTACTGATGGTAACCTTTGTTACTTTGGTCCCAGCTCTCTGCAGGTCATTCACCAGGTCCCCCCATGTGGTTCTGGGATTTTTGCTCACCGTTCTCATGATCATTTTGACCCCTCGGGGTGAGATCTTGCGTGGAGCCCCAGATTGAGGGAGATTATCAGTGGTCTTGTATGTCTTCCATTTTCTGATAATTGCTCCCACAGTTGATTTTTTCACACCAAGCTGCTTGCCTATTGTAGATTCACTCTTCCCAGTCAGGTGCAGGTCTACAATTCTTTTCCTGGTGTCCTTCAAAAGCTCTTTGGTCTTGGCCATAGTGGAGTTTGGAGTCTGACTGTTTGAGGCTGTGGACAGGTGTGTTTTATACAGATAACGAGTTCAAACAGGTGCCATTAATACAGGTAACGAGTGGAGGACAGAAGAGCTTCTTAAAGAAGAAGTTACAGGTCTATGAGAGCCAGAGCTCTTCCTTGTTTGAAGTGACCAAATACTTATTTTCCACCATAATTTAGAAATAAATTCTTTAAAAATCCTACAATGTGAATTCCTGGATTTTCTTTTTCAAATTCTGTCTCTCACAGTTGAAGTGTACCTATAATGAAAATTACTGACCTCTATCATTATTTTAAGTGGGAGAACTTGCACAATCGGTGGCTGACTAAATACTTTTTTGCCCCACTGTACGTAAGGGATAATGCCCGACGAGGTGTACATTATCAGAAAATAATGGACGACGCGGAGGCATGAACCATCCGACGCGAAGCAGAAGTCCGTTATTTTCTGATAATGGACACCTCAAAGGGCATTATCCCGCTTATACCATGGTCACTTATGAAAGAAAGACATATTTAATCAATTAGTAATACTTTAATGTGTTTTAGAGCTCTCGCGAATTTTTTTTTTTTATAAGTCGAGCGCATTATTTAATATCTCCCGTATACAGGTGTTGCCAAGCAACGTGGCCAGAGCGAGCCGACCGCAGCGATTTATCAGTGAGGGGAAGTGAGATGATGGCTTTACCTTATGTTACATGATACAAAATATCATGTCAGAATGCCAGTACACTACTTACGGCTTGTGTGTGTCAAGAGGATGATGTAAATAACAATGAGACTCCGTTGCCATTTGAGCCAGCGCAATAATTTAGAACTGTCATCAGGCAATTTGACGGTACTCCTTTCCTAGGTGTACATTATCACTTTTTAATGTACACCCTCTAGCCAATCAGAATCGAGTATTCACCCATACCATGGTATAAAAATAAAATTTCCTTGCCTTGCCTAATGTATTGTTTCTTCTTTGTGTATTTTGTATGTTTTTAATTACGAAAAGAACTTTAAACTGCCTTGTTGCTGAAATCTGCTTTGCAAAAAACCAAATTCACTAACTGACCTTGTTGTCTTGAGTGACCAGGGTGCTGCTCCCTCCAAGTTTAAGTGGCACCTCTTCCATTGCTCCAAACACATCTGTCTCAACAGAAAAGGTTAACTCCAGACCCAGGTCACTAATGTCATTATCCAAGATCCACTGCAAGTTTTTAGCATACTCTGGATCGATAGACGACACATCCTGGTAGTTCACTGGAATACCTAAGAACCATAAAAAAACATAGGAAAAATTCATAATCAGGTGTAGCAAGATCAATATATTGTTTTAAAACTATACATAACATTTGTTGTCATAAAAAGTCAAACAAATGGATGGAATTGATCAATTATAGGGGGGAAAAATATATTTATCAGCCTTAGCAGCATCATAATGTTGGAGAAGTAAATCTAATTTAGTGTCACCAAATCGAGTGAAAATAAGTTGAAAGTTACATACAATTCAGTTTTCTTGAGCCACAAGGTCCCAAAGATCCCTCACAGGGATCTCTGGAAAATGTTTAAATATAAATTATATAAATATATATTACTTTTCTGTTAAAACTTAATTCAGATTAACAAAACAACTGTTAAACATCAGAAAAACAATAAAAATTACCAAGCCAACATGAGCATGAAAAATTAAACAACCTTTTAACTAGTTGTTTCACCCTGGGTGCCAAATATCTGTCATCAAATTTTGTTATATCCTGCGATACCTCTTTTCTCATGGCTGTGTAATAATTTTCTTTCTTCTTCTATGAAGAATTGCTTCAATCCAGCCACATTGGAGAGTTTTCAACTATGAACAGCCAATGCAAGATCTCACCAAGACTTCTCAATTTGATTTGATTTTAGTCTGGATTGTGGCTAGGCCAATCTTCATTTTGTCATTTACTCCAAATAGAGTTATACATCCTGGTGTGATTTGGGATATTATCCTGCTGCATAACTCAAGTTTATTTGAGCTTAAGTAAAACTGAAGAGCAGATATTCTCCTTCATGATTTTGCGGTAGAAGGCAGAATTAATGGCTCCACCAAAAACAAAAAAAAACAGTGTTTTCTACCCAGTATGTGTTTGTAGAACGAGCGGGTGAAGTAGATGTTAACCAGCTGCCGGTGGTAGAGAGCCAGACCTAAAATCTGACCCGCAAACTGGAAGTAGTTCAGATGGTCTGGATTCACTGAAGAATTGCTGTTTGGCTGGAAGGTTGTACCTATTCAAAAAAAAGAAAAAACACCTACATGTATGATACAGCTATTCTATCAAATGTTATCACTGTAAGATAATTCCCATATACCATCAGCTGACTGGGTGAATAGAGCATAGTCAGGGTTTATTATTTCGTTAGACAGGATGTCAAACCACTCCCGAACCACACCCTGGCCCTGAAACACAAAGACGCATACAACACATCTAAAAAGAAAAATCACCACACATCAGAGAATACAAGAGAATTAAGTCTATTCATTTTCATTCTGACAAATGCACAACGTACAGTGGGGCAAAAAAGTATTTAGTCAGCCACAAATTGTGCAAGTTCCCACTTAAAAAGCTTAGAGAGGCCTGTAATTTTTTAGGTACACTTCAACTATAGAAGACAAAATGAGAAAAAGAAAAATCCAGAATAACATGATCTAATTTTTTAAGAATTTATTTGGAAATTATGGTGGAAATAAGTGTTTGGTCAATAACAAAAGTTCCTCTCAATACTTTGTTATTTACCCTTTTTTGGCAATGACAAGGGTCAAACAATTTCTGTACATTTTCACAAGGTTTTCACCCACTGTTGCTGATATTTTAGCCCATTCCTTCATGCAGATCTCCTGTAGTGCAGTTATGTTTTGGGGCTTTCACTGGGTAACACGGACTTTCAACTCCCTCCAAAGATTATCTATGGGGTTGAGATCTAGATACTGGCTAGACCACTCCAGCACCTTGAAAGCTACTCCTCCGTAACCTGGGCGCAGCCCCGTTTCATCACGATACATGGCCATACTTGTTCTTTCCTTTACACGGATCAGTAGTCCTGGTCCCTTTACAGAAAAACGGCCACAAAGCATGATGCTTCTACCCCTATGCTTTACAGTAAGTATGGTGTTCTTGCAAGTCAGTGTTCTTTCTCCTCCAAACAGAGCAAGTAGCATTTTAACTAAAAGGTTCCATTTTGGTTTTATCTGACCACATGACATTCACCCAATCCTCTTCTGGATCAAAAAAACTTCGGACGGTGCCATTGCAGGATGTGAGTCCCTGGTGGCGTAGTGTGTTACTGATGGTAGCCTTTGTTACTTTAGTCCCAGCTCTCTACAGATCACTCACTAGGTCCCCCCGTTTAGTTCTGGGATTTTTTTTTCACCATTCTTGTGATCAATTTGTACACTAGGGGTTGAGATCATGCGTGGAACCCCAGATCAAGGGTCTTGTATGTCTTCCATTTTCTAATAATTACTCCCACAGTTGATTTCTACTCACCAAGCTGTTTGCTTATTGCAGATTGAGTTTAATGCAGGTTTAAAATTTTGTTTCTGGTGTCCTTTGACAGCTCTTTGGTCTTGGCCATTTTGGAGTTTGGAGTGTGACGGTTTAAGGTTGTGGAGTCTACAGTTGAGTCACTCAGAGTCTCTGCGGTGCGTTGGCTTCGTCACCTTTTCAAGCGTTACCTACGTTTCAAGTGGCATAATAGCACACAGAAGCAACGCAGAAGTTCAGCTAGTCAAAATGTAGATGATCTTGACGCACTTGACGCAGGGCGCCAACCAATCACAGTATCTCACTGTAGATGTCTAGCCAATCACGATCCGCTAGTGTTTAAAACATTCAGCAGAGAAAAGTGTGCCCACGTGCTTTGCAAGCTTCAGCTTAAAAATGTATACACGTCAAACTAGATGCGTTGGGAGCGTTGCTAGACACAAAGTGTGTGGTCTGAATGCCCATAACAGAAGAAGTTACAGATCTATGAAAGCCATACATTTTGCTTGTTTGGAAGTGACCAAATACTTACTTTGCAACGCAATCTGCTAATTAATTCTTTAGAAATCAGACCTGTGATTTTCTGTTTTTTTTCTCCTCATTTTTGTGTCTCATAGTTGAAGTGTATCTATGATGAAAATGACAGGCATCTCATCTTTTTAAAAAGGAGAACTTGCACAATCGGTAACTGAATAAATGATTTTTTTGCCCCACTGTATCAGTGCAAATTACATTAATATATCTTTGGATTTTTAAGTAGAAGCTATTACTAAACCAGTTTTACATCCAAAAGCAAAGAGAAGTTTCTTAACATACTCCCATATTACAGACATTAAATGAAGGAAGGCTCTGCAAAAACATCACAACATGATGATATATTTTAACAGCTGTTGTTCGATGGCAGCAAACAGTTTCTATGGTTCATCATAGAGTATCATCACTTCCTGTTTAAAAAAAACGAACTCAATGACTATGAATAAAATGCTTAACTTTAAGGCTTGTACAAATTAGTAAGTTATACTTTTAAATTTTTTTGCAACAATTCTATGCCTATGAATTCAGTGTGAATATTGAAACTCACCATGCCTTCCTCACCATGAAAGCGAACTACTATACCCCGTTTGAGCTTTTCATTAGTGGACTTGGAAACCATCTCACAGCTGCTTCTGAATATGGAATCTGTGTGTGAAGCACAAGAGCAGCATTGCGTAAACATGTTTTAAAGAAAATAAAAATTGAAATCTGAAGGAGCACATATTACACAAGAGAAGATAACTATGCTAGTTGCTGGATCTTTAACTCAAAGCATTTATCAGTACCTGATTCTATGTTACTAATCCTAGAGTCATTTGGAAGAGATAAAATGCCAAAGACATGAACCATAGTAAATTATAATGATTTATGTATATATTATTTGAAAGACGTTTTAAGCAATAGAAAAGTGTTAGTGCTTCTTGGACACTTCCTAAGCCTTTCACAGTTAACCATCAAAAGTTGTCGGTCCGAATCCAAAGCAAATAGCTCCCTGAATATCTAATTCAGATTTTACAGTATTTGTGATCACGTTAAATGATGCAAAAGAAGTCAGGCATGGACTTTTCTGAACAATTATCTAATGGGATCAAAGAAGGTGAATTATCATCATCTGCTTTTTTTAAATTATCATCCATATATTCTCTCTATAAACTTTAATAACTTTAGGACTGGTTGTGTAGATATGACCTGGTTGTTCTTTTTCCTCTAGAGCTGGTTTGCCCCAATTACTTTAAGTTAGCAATTGTTTGTGTCCAATAAAACATTCAGTTTAACCTTAAAAAGAGTAGATTAATCAACAAAAGATAAATTCTCCATCTTTTTACTAAGCAGTACAGATGTGGTGAGCAACATTAAGTAGTGATACTATGATAAGACACTACATCTATGTGTTCATGAAGATTTGCTGAATAAAAGTTGTAATGTAAAGTAGTACATAGGTACATAAACTTTACATGTGAATAGATTATGTTAAAGTGAGCCTTTTAAAAGCCTATTGCATTTCTTTTTATACAGTACTGCCAAAATAATAGGAATCCAGACGGTGTTTCAAGATGCATTTATTAATAGTAATGCATCCTGAAACACCGTTTATGAAATTGGGGATAAGAGACTATACTACATCATGGACTGGTTAGGGTGCAGTCACATGAATCGACGCCATCCACCAATGCTGCCAGCTTAGTGACTTTGTTGCTACACTTAGGAAGCTTTAAGACTCATCTAGAAACTTAAAAATAAAAAAAAATAATAAAAAAGAGATTAGCGAAAAATCTAGCAATTTTCTGGGAGTTTTGGAGACTCTGATATAAAGAACTTATCCTTGTTACTCTTATCGTTGAGTGGCAGTGCAGCAGTGAGCGGCCAGTCTGGGTACTGCAGCCGTGCCGCCTAGGCCGAGCTGCAGTCTGCACAGATGTTAACCCCACTGCGCCCGATGACGCCACTGGCTGATATTAACTCCACATAGTCAGAACAGGTTGTAAATGTAAAAGAAATTTGTCTAAGGCCCTGTTTACACAGAGACAAAACCAGATGTAGCAGTACAGAAATTTTATCAAATAGGTGTCTAATCCACAAGGAGCCAGCGTTTTAGGACACGCTAATGAACGCTCGTGTTTGAAACCGGGTCACAAACTGGAGAGATCTCACAACAGTCGTCTCTGGGATTTTGAGCTCTCCATCATTTTTTGTGAGGGGATGACGTTGCCGTCACATTACTATATTTAACGTACATGCACAACTCTGTGATAAACTAAACATGGAGCTGTACGGTGTAGCAGTAATAACAAAGCAAACACTGACCTTATTATGGAGCCTACAATATGATTTACTGTCCCTCCTCTATCACCAGATGAAAAAAATGGATTCAGGGAACCACAGACACCATATACTTTTTAATGAAGGTCTCACTTGAAGGTAGATTTATTTTTTTTGCCACTGGGTTGACTGCACATGTTCAGTGTTGTTCTCTGTGTTTCTCTGGCAGCGTCAGAGTGCTACCATTGGATGTTTCAGCTGTTTGTGTGGAACTGTGTGGACAAAATAACGTTTTATTGTGGTGCTATTTTTAAAAACTGTTTTTTAAAGCAGTACCTGTTTCATCTCCGTGTAAACAGGGCCTCAAATAAATCACTGAACACTAAATAAATCACTTATTTAACTAACATAACCTCAGTCACTTTCTCCCCTTTTCTACAGTGTGATTCTGTGACAGAAGTTAAGCTAATTTCTTATAGGGGCAGGAGCGCCGCTAAACTAAAACACATCTTTTAATTTTATTTAACATACTGAATTCACTGGCACGTGCAAAATTACGTCAGTAACAGTCATACATTTCGGTATCTGTACATTTTCGGTATACTGCCCAGCCCTATATACCTGCATTGGGAAATTCCAGTGAACCCACAAATATTGGTGATTTAGTGCAGAATAAGATCGATTAAACGGTCCTCAGCTTTCTGTTTTGCGAAATAAATATTCTAACTATAACTGTAAAACACATTTGAATAAGCAAATCTTGAACATAGCTGACAGAAGTGTGTTATGAGGCTTCTGGGTACCTCTGTGGATGAGAAGGATGTCGTTCTCATTAACAGGACGATGGACCATGTCTGAGTCTGGCTGGCCAGCCAGCAGATGCTCGTAGAACCACTCACAGCGATCCTTAAAAGGCTAGAGAGAACAACAAAGACTTCACTCAATGAAAACCGCACAGCACTTTCCCCAACTAATTACCACTTCGCTGTGCTGTGCCCTTTCAGGCTGTGGATGTTTCAGTCACAACTGGTGGCTCGGAGAAGCTTTGGACCTGAAACACTCATCTGTAATACAGAGACGGGGATTGAGTCTATTTGCATAATATATGCTTTTGTTCCCTAAGCATTGGAGGTAGACTGAAGGATGAGTACGAAAAAAAAGACAAAGGCTTCTCCCTCAGGGCTGCAGGATGCACTGAAAAACGAATCCGGAGACGAAATCAAATTCACCAGGTTAAAGTATATAATTAAAACAAGGGCCTACTCCCAAGTGAGCTATAATCCACGGGTAACGAGGCACAAATACTGCAGCTCAAATATAAATACTGAAGAATGAGTGAACAGCACGACTCAGGGCAGCAGTTAAAATTTATGAAGCCATATAAATGAAACTAAAGCAAGTGTTATTGCCATAGATATAATGCTGTTAAATGATAGAGAATAAAAGACAGGGGACTTTCAAAGTCACATTGTATAAAGTCTCTAAGGAAACTAAACCCAGTGCATTTGATGCCTGAGCTCGGAGACAAAAGAAGCAGAGACGCGTGGGCCCGTTTTTATCCAACATTCCTATGAATGAAATGCAGAATACTCGTAGGAACCATCGTAATCCAGATTAATCACATGTACCGTGCAAAGTCATAGGCATATTCCTCTGCAATCAACTGTGGATAAATCCCATGCGTGTGTATTTAGGTTTACTGTTCAGTCATTTGCATACAAAGAAACGCCCTCATTTAACCATATTTGGTCACACCAATATTTTGTCACACCACATCCTCTAACACATGTATTAAAGAGTAACTTCTGTAGTTCTGTACATATTTACTTTATGAAGTCCGTGTGTGATATGTTTTCGGTACACTTTAAATCAAGAAAAATAAACACAAAGGTACACATAACTTTATTTTACCTTGATCAGCATTAAACAAAGAAAATTTTTGTCTGAATTCCTTCCGTTCAGTTCTTGCAATTTATTTGTGTTCCATAACTTAAAAAGTTAAAAATATAGAACTGAAGGGAGAGTTGATTGGATTTTGTATAAAAAATGCTCTGGTGTGTTTGGTGTACAAATCACTATCATTCTTTGCTTGATTATGAGACTGTAATAAAGCATCCTATCACAACCAGAATCAGAAAGGGGAAGTCTATTTCATGACCGAAAATCATGTCACTAGTGCGAAACATGTGACCGTGACGGCGAGTTAAAATATTTCAATCAGGTTCCAAAATGACATCACTCCACACTCTGCTTAACGAGCTGCTCCACTCTAGAAATGCCGATTTGGGGCAAACTTTGGGTCGAACAAAGTCAAATTGTGAAAAAAGCATAACTGCTATTGACATGCGGTCTTCACAGCTGAACTGAGCAGGGATTGATGGGTTATTGTATTGTGACAGTAAAATCCTCAAAAATAGTGGATTTTTGATGATTTTTGACTCCAGGCTCCATTCATTTCCTATGGGATTTTTAGGCGTGGTTTATGGCTAACTACGTCACTATGGTAACGCCAATCGGCAGTAAAAGTAATAGCCCGGATGTCGTCAGCAGGTCGTTTTGATATATATATTGTGGGGGTGCATCCTACGGTACGACCCGCATTAACTGAGACGGGAGAAAAATAAATGAGTCCAGTTTAGAGATGAAGAGTAATAAGTGTCTGCCTGTGCATTGCACTGCTCTTCTTGCTTTGCAATGGGCAGGCCCTAATAATGAATTTAGATGATTGGATGCAACTGGTAGCTATGTGGACATCAGCTGTTTTTGTCCAGTATCAATGATGTTTCCATCCAGCTAGACATCGTTTCAAGTGAGTAATTAATTTCAGTGCAGTGTGTGTTATGGACCTTATTGCTATTGAAAGATGCATTTGCTGACAAAGTTCTGGTTCAGTCCATCTTTCTTTTTTTTACTGTAGCTGCATGAGAAACCATTAATTTCCTAATAGCAGAGTTTATAGATAAATGGGAGTCCTTCCTGCTTTGCACTGCACAATGTGGCACTGTGATCTGACTGTTCTGCACATAAACATTCTGCATTTGTTTTTGCAGAAAAAAGGTGGATTCATTCAGTACATTTGGGTACTGAAGCAGCATTACCATACCGAAAAATATGAATACAAATACATGTACTGTTACATCCCTACAAAATAGATATTGTGTATCGAGAGCATAAATCTGACTTCATTTCATACCTGGTTCTTGATAATGTGCATAAAACGTGACATCAACTCCGGACATTCAAGCAGAAAATGGAAATGGTTAAAGATTATCTTTGGATTCCTGGAAAGATAAGGCAGAAGGGGAAACATCCACAGGGGACACAGAGAACACAGAGAACACAGTAGAAACAAATTAGGACCAAAATAAACAGTGTGATCGATATTTCATCTCTAATGTGATGGGAGGCTGATGTATAGCCAGGGGGACATATTGACTCACCTGGTTACAAAACATTTCAGCACCTCGTCGTGCTTGCAGACAAATTCTATAAACCGTGGGGAGGTCATTCTAATTAAAGAAAGAGAGGAAGACAATGTGGTAAAGGAATTAGACCAACATCATTGAAAAAACTGAACACGATGTTGGGTCAAGACAGAGGACATGTTGCTCTTTAAAAAAAAACAAAAAAGAAAATATCGCACAGGGTAACACATATGAGATCATCAGGTGTGCCTAGTATTTTAGTACAATGTCTGTAGGTAGCAGTAGTTTTTTTTATTCGGTCATTTCATTCCTTCAAACAATAAACAAACATTTCCGTTATTTGTGTACAACACGACCGAAAGGGTTTAGGCTGAAGTAAAAACGTATTATGCCTAACCCAGTTTACATACTTCCACGAGAAAACAAAACACAAACATTTATAGAAAACGAATATCAAGTGTCTAACAGCAGAGAAATAAGCATGTATTTATAATTGATTTCAAACATAAATTTCAAATATTCCAACATATCTGTATATATACATTTATTTAAAACTAAATCATGTCATCATTTAAATTAATCTATTTGTATCTATTGAAGTCTTTTCACTAATTTCTTACTTTATTCATCCCAAGCTTATATATTTTTGAATGATAGATTTATACAACTTTTTGAAAGCTTTGACTGTTTCAGACTCTTTTAACTGATCTTTCAAGTCCTTCCACAGACTAATACCTTTACAGAAATACATCGACTTTTTTTTATTCTTTTTAGCTTTTACTTTTTTGAAAATGGCAGTTCCTCCGAGGTTATACTGCCTTTTCCTGAGTCCAAAAAGCTGCTGGATGTTAGGAGGGAGAAGATTATTATATGCTTTGTACACTATAACTAAATTATTAAGATCAACAAGATCATGGATTTTCAGTAGATTTAGCTCTACAAAAATAGGGGTTGTTGGTGCATAGAAACCTGCTTTAGTGATAATTCTTATTGCCTTTTTTTGGAGTAGGAAAATAGGATGAGTATTGGATTTGTATAGTTTCCCCATATTTCCAAGCCATAATTTAGGTAAGGAAGTATGAGGCAGTTATACAATAATAAAAGAGATTTTGTATCAAGTGCAGTTTTCATTTTACCAATTACGGCAATGGTTTTTGCTAATTTAGTTTTTAATGTACTTATATGCGATTTCCATTTAAGTTTTCCATCAATGATAACTCCTAAAAATTTGTTTGCTTGAACTTGCTCAATTTCTGTATCATTTATTTTTAAAGTTATTAATTTTCCTATTTCCAAAAATAATATATTTTGTTTTGCTCAGATTCATTGACAGTTTGTTTAGAAATGTGAGCTTGTCTTCTACTGTAGAAATATTACTAAATGCTTCAATTAATTCATCTTCACTAGTCATTTGTCTTTTTATAATAGTAACCACTCATTACCCACAAATATATAGATGCATGCACATGCTTGCCCTGCATACATACACACACACACACACATTCATACACGTATTCATACGCAAGGCAATCCACACACACACACACACACACAACAAAACTGCAACTCATAAATAAAAAAAAGAAGAGAATGTGTAGCCCATTCCCACTCAAGTAGCAGTTATATTATCTGTGTCTTTTTGGTCCACGTAGTTTTTGAGTCATCTCCACAGTATCTCCAATCCAGTAACTGTCGTTTGGTCCGTGATTGTCCATATATTTTTGTCCATATAGTGTACAATTCTTCTCAATAATATCTCCAGTCCAGTAGCAGTATACACAACATAGTAACAGATCATAGCAATCTACTCCCAGGTTGTTTGATTTCTAAATCTTCCAACAGCGTCATTGTAATCCAGTTTAGTCCAGTCAGAAAGCTAGCATTGTTTTTTATATTCATCAAGGTCTGTAAGCTCCCTTACCAGTACAACTTTTGCTTGCTTCGGCGTGGCTCCGTTGAGTTGAATGAAGACCTTGCACTTCCTAGTGCATGTTGCTTTTATCTTGTTTTTCTTCCTTAGGATCCGGCCTTCCCTCGCAATCCCAGCATTTTTACTTGTGAGATGTTCGTTTAAATAAACCCAAGAGCCTTTCAACTTTCTTCCTTGGCGCAGAAGTTCAGTTTTAACTTTCTGTTCACAAATGGCAGGATAATGGTTGCTGGCTTAGCTTTGTCCTTACTCGGAAGAATATAGCACACTGCAATGTTTTTTGCATCCAGCTGAATATCATTTTCTGCAAAGAACAATGGTGCATTCAGATCAAGGACTTTGTCAGCGTCAGGCAAAGCTCACAAAGCATCTAGTTTGACGCTTCTATGTTGAAGCTTGCAAAGTCTGCCACTACTGAGCAAAAAAGAGCACAAGTTCTGTAAGATCTGAACTATGGCAGATAGTATTGAGAGAGTGGCTTGGCTTTATTTGCTAAATAAAGCTAGACAACGTCGATTTTGGCTACAACAGCGCCGTTTGTGGATACACCCTATTCTACGGATAGGTTCGGGAGTTTAACCATTTGCTCAAGGAGCTACGTATGGATGAGGTTCGCTTTCAGCGGTACTTCTATCTTTCCCGCGGCCAGTTTTACGACCTCCTGGTCTGCATCGGAGCTCAAATCTCCTACCAGGACACCAACTACAGGTGCTCTATTCCTCCCGAAGAGCTACTGTCCATCTGTCTTTGGTAAGTGTTATTTACGATTTTTTAAATCTGCGTTTTCTAGACTTAAATGTAGGTTTTTCCTGCTCCCGCTACATTCAAAATACGTGTAGTGACATCACTACAATTATAAGCTCTGATTGGTTAACGTGCCGCTTCAGGGTCGTCAGCACCATCAAAAGTTCAACTAGCTGAACTTTTGCGTTGCTGGCTTTATGAGCTTTGAAGCTTGAAAACCAGGAAAAGCTTGAAAAGTTGACGGAGCCAAAGCTCACAAAGCGCCGCAGAGACCGTGACGCTCCTCCAACGGCCTCCACCATAGACTTAACATGTAATCTTGATGGTGCTGACGCTGACAAAGCGTCTGAAAGCGGTCTGAATGCGGCATAACACAATTTGTCTTTCCAGCGTTAGCTGATCAGCTGGTTTGGCATCCTCGCTAACATTTCTTCCATGTGCTGCAGCTCTGGCGTAAAAACGAGGTTTTACGCTCAGACCTGTGATTATAACTTCTTCCTTCCTGGTATATTGCTCCAAGTTCTCAATCCTTATTTCTAGATCCTTAATTGTTTAACTTTTTCGTGAATGACATCCTTAATTTGCTTCACCTCGTCAACAAGTTGCATCAACTTAGTCAGGTGTTGGGTGACTTTAGCCAACTCTCCAGTCATGTAATTTATCGACTTGAGCATCTCTTCCATCTCATTCTCCATCTGGGTTGTTCTCGTCCACTTTCGTGTGTTTATTTGGTTACCTTACTTATTTAAAAGCAGGAAAACTTAATTTTTTAAACAAACAAAAGTTCAACAAACAAAAGTTCAGCGATCACACAGGGCGTCGCCATCTTGATTTCTCACGTGACAGTCTGATTTAACGTCTGAGTATCATTAAAGCCATAATGATTATGTTGATTATTTTATCCTGGTCAATATTCAGTATTGCATTTCATGGCTATTTATCATACAATGGCATCACTGAATTTGATATACCTACAGAGATTCCAAATTATTCCAAACAGTATCACCCTAAATTCAGTTTGTTCTTGGCAGGAATGGTTAGTGAGCTGAAAAAAGTCTGTTAGGTGAAGGAGGAGGACAAGAAGTTGGTTTTTGGGAAGTAATAAAGAGAGAGAACTGGATGAAATGAGAAAGGCTAAAAAAAAAAGAACGAATAAGAATTAGATAGTGAGCTGGAGCTAGGATGTTGAGTACTGACCCTTGTGGCATCTGACACGAGCAGCACATATAGAAGGCCTGGATAACAGCACTGAGCCGGTGAGCTGTCATGGAGATCACATCCTCTCCGTCAACACAGGCCTCTCCTTCCATGACAATCTGATGATCCAGCAAGGACAGCTTCGGCGTTGTACCAGAGTGGTCCGACTCTCGCTGCTTGAGCAGCAGGGATGCTATCTCACTGCTGGAGGAGGAGGAAGACGGGTTCTTCCTGGTTCTTTCCAGCTCTGTAAAGATGAGCACCAGCCACTCATCCAGGGAGTGCCAAAGCAGCTCCAAGGGCTGCAGAGAGACAGTGGGTAGGAGAGAGGGATGTTTCATCAAAAATTTTAAGACCGAGATAACAAAATTTAATGCTTCTAAGCCTTTTTAAGACCTTGTAGGAATGGTTTAGACTACATTCAGTCATTCAGCCATTCTCAAAATAGTGATGACAAGCTACATTGTAGCCACAGCTACCCTGGGGCGCACTGACAGAGGCAGGGCTACCAGAAACTGACAATGACTGACACGGTGGGAGCAGGGGCTCAAACCAGCAACCCTCCGATTACAAGATGAAGTCCCAACTCATGAGCCAGTGTTGCCCCCTGTCTAATGGCCATAACCCTGACAGTTATGCTCATTGCATCTGCACCTGCTGTTTATTTATTTTACTCCTCAATCCAGCCAGGTAATTACAGACAAACGAAAAATATATTTCCATATACTGTGGTGCTGTGCCACGGCTGAAATTCCAACGCCACCCCTACAAAATGCAAACATGCCTCCGTGTACGCATTTTGCACAGCAAATACGGAATTTGACATCTACGTACGCTGGTATGACTCCCCCCTCTAAACTATGTTAAAAGATGCAGACATGTGAGTTCAGTGGCAAATGTGCAAGTGCTGTAGCCCTCTAATGTAGCCTACTACTGCATTTGTGTGTCAGCAGACCCGCCTACTTTTGGTAAATGTGAACAGTTAGCGTAAAGTTACTTTCATCGTGGAAACAGAATCGAAAGTGGAAAAAAAAGAAAAATAAAGATCTTTGATTTTTTTCTTGGCAGTAGACATGCTGAACATGGGGGTCCATGTCCCTCAGAAGTTTTAGAATAAATATCAAGAACAGTGGATATGCTTGCGACCCTCATCATGTATTTTGCACAGTGTGCGATTATGATGTGGACATCATCCACCAAGCAGCTGCAGGTCATGTATAAATCAGCCCCGGTGACGTTTGCATATGAGCTCTAAGCTAATGTAATTATTATATTCTTAAAAACAAAAACAAAAACTATTGCAATATACAAACTACATTATTACCCTTTTAATATAATACATATTTAAATTACTTTTTAATTAATTTTGATTAAATAATTATGAAATCATTCAATGCAGTAAACTTGTAGCCATCAGCTTGTATAAGCACATATAAGTCAAAGCAAGTGGAACTTTTTTGTTTTACTGTTGAATATTAAAATGGCCAGTGCAGATATTTTAGAGTCAGGTCAAATAGTAAAAAATGTCTACCACCTAACTAGTTAGAATAAGAACTATAAACAAGTCTGTGTGTGAGTGTGTGTGTGTGTGTGTGTGGGTGGGAGTGAGTGATTGTGTTTAGCAGACTGTCGACACCACCTGCAGGGCAAAAAACATTTAAAGATCGTGGCCAATACACTAAGAAATGTCTATATATTTGCTTTATTAAAAAGTATTGTAATAAAAAATCCAGGCTTTATTCTTTTTTATAGCCAATTTCCAAACACTAAATGGAAAATTCATGAAAGTAAAGTAATGGAGTTGCAAAACATGAGCGGAAAAAAACGCACAATACAAGTAGTACTCAAAATATTTTGACAAGGTTGGCAGGTCTGAAAATGCCGAAAATTATTATTAAAGTTTTTTTACGAGGACATTATCAATACTTCAATTGGACCTACACTACCGTTCAAAAGTTTGGGGTCACCCAAACAATTTTGTGTTTTCCGTGAAAAGTCACACTTATTCACCACCATACGTTGTGAAATGAATAAAAAATAGAGTCAAGACATTGACAAGGTTAGAAATAATGATTTTTATTTGAAATAAGATTGTTTTTACATCAAACTTTGCTTTCATCAAAGAATCCTCCATTTGCAGCAATTACAGCATTGCAGACCTTTGGCATTCTAGCTGTTAATTTGTTGAGGTAATCTGGAGAAATTGCACCCCACGCTTCTAGAAGCAGCTCCCACAATTTGGATTGGTTGGATGGGCACTTCTTGCGTACCATACGGTCAAGCTGCTCCCACAACAGCTCAACGGGGTTCAAATCTGGTGACTGCGCTGGCCACTCCATTACCGATAGAATACCAGCTGCCTGCTTCTTCTCTAAATAGTTCTTGCACAATTTCGAGGTGTGTTTTGGGTCATTGTCCTGTTGTAGGATGAAATTGGCTCCAATCAAGCGCTGTCCACTGGGTATGGCATGGCGTTGCAAAATGGAGTGATAGCCTTCCTTATTCAGAATCCCTTTTACCCTGTACAAATCTCCCACCTTACCAGCACCAAAGCAACCCCAGACCATCACATTACCTCCACCATGCTTAACAGATGGCGTCAGGCATTCTTCCAGCATCTTTTCAGTTGTTCTGCGTCTCACAAACGTTCTTCTTTGTGATCCAAACACCTCAAACTTGGATTCATCCGTCCACAGCACTTTTTTCCAGTCTTCCTCTGTCCAATGTCTGTGTTCTTTTGCCCATCTTAATCTTTTTCTTTTATTGGCCAGTCTCAGATATGGCTTTTTCTTTGCCACTCTGCCCTGAAGCCCAGAATCCCGCAGCCGCCTCTTCACTGTAGATGTTGACACTGGTGTTTTGCGGGTACTATTTAATGAAGATGCCAGTTGGGGACCTGTGAGGCGTCTGTTTCTCAAACTAGAGACTCTAATGTACTTATCTTCTTGCTCAGTTGTGCAACGCGGCCTCCCACTTCTTTTTCTACTCTGGTTAGAGCCTGTTTGTGCTGTCCTCTGAAGGGAGTAGTACACACCGTTGTAGGAAATCTTCAATTTCTTAGCAATTTCTCGCATGGAATAGCCTTCATTTCTAA
Organism: Apricaphanius iberus; assembly: GCA_028564705.1. Taxonomy (NCBI): domain Eukaryota; kingdom Metazoa; phylum Chordata; class Actinopteri; order Cyprinodontiformes; family Aphaniidae; genus Apricaphanius; species Apricaphanius iberus. The sequence goes on from JAPXFQ010001436.1 coordinate 185,763, forward strand.
GAACAAGAATAGACTGTCGAGTTTCAGATGGAAGTTCTCTTTTTCTGGCCGTTTTGAGCGTTTAATTGACCCCACAAATGTGATGCTCCAGAAACTCAATCTGCTCAAAGGAAGGTCAGTTTTGTAGCTTCTGTACCGAGCTAAACTGTTTTCAGATGTGTGAACATGATTGCACAAGGGTTTTCTAATCATCAATTAGCCTTCTGAGCCAATGAGCAAACACATTGTACCATTAGAACACTGGAGTGATAGTTGCTGGAAATGGGCCTCTATACACCTATGTAGATATTGCACCAAAAACCAGACATTTGCAGCTAGAATAGTCATTTACCACATTAGCAATGTATAGCGTGTGTTTCTTTAAAGTTAAGACTAGTTTAAAGTTATCTTCATTGAAAAGTACAGTGCTTTTCCTTCAAAAATAAGGACATTTCAATGTGACCCCAAACTTTTGAACGGTAGTGTACTTCCCAAAGAAGCAGCGGGAGCTACCCTGTTGCTGTGAATGACACAATGTGAAGGCAACAAGGGGGAGGACGTGGGGCATGACTGCTCCTTTTTAGTTTAGTTCAAAGAAAAGGTGACGTTAGAGCAGCTCACATAAGTGTTGAGGCTGAAGAAGAAAGGCAGCAGTGGAAAAACTGCTTTTTGATTTACACATTTCAAAGGCATTAAGGTATAGATGGGCAGTGCTCACGATTCTATGTATGTTTAAGTAGTTGGCCGTAGCACTACCATCATTTATTGGTATACTATTATTATTTATTTGTTGTTGTGACTTAAACCCACCCCTCCCTGGTCGACTAGCACAATGACTGGAAAAATTTCTAGTGGAATCACAGAACACCTTTAACATGAACTCTGAATTAAAAATAATAAATATGCTTGCGGTAAACTGATGTGCCCTGTGGAGAGTCAGACACCTCGCAACAACCTTAACTGGCATAGACAGTATCTTCTCGACAAAGGGTTTTCATGTGAGTTTAGTGCCTCAAACCGATCATACTATATATCAGATACTCACCTTAAAGACCTGGCTGCGAGGCGTCTTATTACCATTGTACCCCATATCGTTGCCATTGTTGGGTGAAGAAGGCCCAATGCGGAATACATGGCAGAAAATGCGAACAATTCTCAGAAGACTTTTCATCTGAGGTTCAAAACTACTGGACAAACTAACAAAAAAAACAAAGAAAAAAACGTTTCAATTCATGCTAACAGGAAAAACATAAACATACAATACATACAAAATCATCCAATGGGTGAATTTATCTATTTATCTCCACAAAAATAGAAGGTTTGATCTTCAGTATAAAACATTTTACATCTCAAATCACAGCCATAACCGTTAATCTACAGTATTAGATTAGCATTTTATGCAAGGGATCGACAAAAAGTGGTGTATAACTGAATAGCAAAGAAATATACATGGATTTCTATTTGTTACAATTAAAATCACAAAGTGTGGCTTGCTTATCTGTTCAGGCACCTTAGTCAAAACTAGATCCCCCTTTCTCTGCAGATAAAGCTGCAAGTCTTAGGTGGTATTTTTTTTGTATCGAACATCTTCGCACATCTGGAGACATACATTTTGCCTACAATTACCTGTAAAATTGCCCAGCTCAGTCAAATTGGATAAAAATCATCTGTCAACATTTTTTTAACTAAAACAAACTAGAATCATCAGCTGTAGATATTTTGCAGAGGTTTTCCAGTGTTATCGTGGGTCTTTTGGCTTCTTCTTTGATTAACGCTTTGTCTTGGCCTATAGGTTTAGGTGAAGGGCCTTGGTAGGTTTGCAGTAAAAAATGCATACCACACTTTTCAGACATATTTGTAAAATCGAGCATATTTTTTCTACCACTTTATGTACACTACCGTTCAAAAGTTTGGGGTCACATTGAAATGTCCTTATTTTTGAAGGAAAAGCACTGTACTTTTCAATGAAGATAAATTTAAACTAGTCTTAACTTTAAAGAAACACACGCTATACATTGCTAATGTGGTAAATGACTATTCTAGCTGCAAATGTCTGGTTTTTGGTGCAATATCTACATAGGTGTATAGAGGCCCATTTCCAGCAACTATCACTCCAGTGTTCTAATGGTACAATGTGTTTGCTCATTGGCTCAGAAGGCTAATTGATGATTAGAAAACCCTTGTGCAATCATGTTCACACATATGAAAACAGTTTAGCTCGGTACAGAAGCTACAAAACTGACCTTCCTTTGAGCAGATTGAGTTTCTGGAGAATCACATTTGTGGGGTCAATTAAACGCTCAAAATGGCCAGAAAAAGAGAACTTTCATCTGAAACTCGACAGTCTATTCTTGTTCTTAGAAATGAAGGCTATTCCATGCGAGAAATTGCTAAGAAATTGAAGATTTCCTACAACGGTGTGTACTACTCCCTTCAGAGGACAGCACAAACAGGCTCTAACCAGAGTAGAAAAAGAAGTGGGAGGCCGCGTTGCACAACTGAGCAAGAAGATAAGTACATTAGAGTCTCTAGTTTGAGAAACAGACGCCTCACAGGTCCCCAACTGGCATCTTCATTAAATAGTACCCGCAAAACACCAGTGTCAACATCTACAGTGAAGAGGCGGCTGCAGGATTCTGGGCTTCAGGGCAGAGTGGCAAAGAAAAAGCCATATCTGAGACTGGCCAATAAAAGAAAAAGATTAAGATGGGCAAAAGAACACAGACATTGGACAGAGGAAGACTGGAAAAAAGTGCTGTGGACGGATGAATCCAAGTTTGAGGTGTTTGGATCACAAAGAAGAACGTTTGTGAGACGCAGAACAACTGAAAAGATGCTGGAAGAATGCCTGACGCCATCTGTTAAGCATGGTGGAGGTAATGTGATGGTCTGGGGTTGCTTTGGTGCTGGTAAGGTGGGAGATTTGTACAGGGTAAAAGGGATTCTGAATAAGGAAGGCTATCACTCCATTTTGCAACGCCATGCCATACCCAGTGGACAGCGCTTGATTGGAGCCAATTTCATCCTACAACAGGACAATGACCCAAAACACACCTCGAAATTGTGCAAGAACTATTTAAAGAAGAAGCAGGCAGCTGGTATTCTATCGGTAATGGAGTGGCCAGCGCAGTCACCAGATTTGAACCCCGTTGAGCTGTTGTGGGAGCAGCTTGACCGTATGGTACGCAAGAAGTGCCCATCCAACCAATCCAAATTGTGGGAGCTGCTTCTAGAAGCGTGGGGTGCAATTTCTCCAGATTACCTCAACAAATTAACAGCTAGAATGCCAAAGGTCTGCAATGCTGTAATTGCTGCAAATGGAGGATTCTTTGATGAAAGCAAAGTTTGATGTAAAAACAATCTTATTTCAAATAAAAATCTTTATTTCTAACCTTGTCAATGTCTTGACTCTATTTTTTCTTCATTTCAAAACGTATGGTGGTGAATAAGTGTGACTTTTCATGGAAAACACAAAATTGTTTGGGTGACCCCAAACTTTTGAACGGTAGTGTAGGTCTGTCACTTAAAATCCCAATAGAATACATTGGCTTTGTGACAGTAATATAGCAAAAGGTGAAAACATTCAAGGAGCGTGAATACTTTACAAGCAACTGTGCATTCAACATATGAGAAACAAACAAAAAAAAGTTAATATAAACAAATATGCAACTTGAGTAATTACCTGAGAAGTTTGTGTCCGTTAGTGGTGGCCACTTCTGCAAGACTGGTCAAAACCCTGAGGTAGTGACTGTCACTCTGCTGAGAGACATGCTCCAAAACCTGCCTGAGCTATATAAACAATATATAAAGGATTACTTTTACTTTACACTTAGCTTTTAAGAAAGCAAAGTAAACCTAGACTGCACTTTCATTTTTTTGTCCAGTCTCTCACCTGACAATGCTAATGTGTGTGTGTGTGTGTGTGTGTGTGTGTATGGGTACTTGCATTGTGTGGACAACCCTTAGCCCTGGCTTCCATGATTTTACTAAGCCTAACCCACTGTGGTGGAAAACATGGTGTCTGAGGCCTCGGATGAGAGAAAAAAGGATCAGCTGTGTTCTTTACAAACGTTTATTTTACATGCGCATGGAGAGTCCATAGGGAGCTCTGAAGCTTCAGAACAGATGTATGGGTATATATAGTAATCAGCCACACCCTTTTGGATCAGCTTCTGACTGATTCATTACTGAGCTCTGGAGGAACAAAACACACTCATACAGTTGTGGGAAGAAAACGAACACTCTGTTCTATGCATCAGAGGATAATCAAAAGACCAATCACAGAACAGCATGGGATATGTCAGGAGGTAAACACAAGATCTGTCATTAGGCAACACGGGATGTGTTTCATGTATTTTATCTAGACAGAATCAAACTTATAAATGCATCAGCAATAACTCAGCATAAATAAGCAATGTTGAGTTAACTAATGTTTTATCTAGATACTGTGAGTAATCCTTCCACTAACTGATCTCGCTGAAAAGCTCACAGTTCTTTAATTCTTTATTCGTTCTCTCTCTCTCCCTTTTTCTCCATCTGAAAATCAGTGCACTTTATACATACTGTCTTATGGTCCACTGCAAATTTCTCTCGCTAAAATTATACTGACTATCGGTGTGTTTTAGGCCTATGATTTATAATCCCTGGAGCTGCAATAAATTAGCAGCCTAATTATCATAAGCACTACTTTTCTTTTACTCAGCTCTAAACTGGTTCAAGTCCCATCTCAAGGATAGGACGTACTTTGTCGAAATTGGCAATTGTGTCTCAGACAAAATTCCCATGACCTGTGCAGTCCCCCAGGGGTCAATCTTGGGACCACGATTATTCAACTTGTACACGCTTCCATTGGGTCAGCTAATTAACAGCAATAATGTGTCTTACCATAACTACGCAAATGACACTCAGATCGACGTGTCACTTACAGCAGGTGAACATGGGCCTATAGATTCACTCTGTCACTGCACTGAACAGATCAGGGTGTGGATGCAAAACAACTTTCTCCAGTTAAACCCAGACAAAACCGAGATCATTGTTTTTGGCCCACAGCTGCAGTACATCCAGAACGCTGCTGCTGGAGTCCTGACAAGAACCAGGAAATACGACCATATTAGTCCAGTGCTCCGGTCTCTGCACTGGCTTCCTGTCGCTCAGAGAATAGAATTTAAAACAGCTCTGCTTGTGTACAAGTCTTTTCATGGTTTAGCACCAAAGTACATCTTGGACATTTTAGAGACATATGAACCATCTGGGGCCCTGAGAACTTCAGGGAGGGGTCTCCTGGTGGTTCCCAGAGTCAAAAATAAACACGGTGAGGCTGCATTTCAGTTTCAGGCAGCTAAAATCTGGAACAGTCTTCATGAGGATGTGAGACAAGCCTCAACTCTAACAATGTTTAAATCCAGGCTGAAAACACTTCTTGTTACCCATGCATATGACAATTGAAAGTATTTTATCTGCACTCTTCCTTTTTATTGTAATTTATTATTTTTTAGGTTTATGTTTTTTTTCTTTTCTGTTTTCTTAATTTATGCAAATGTGAAGCACTTTGAATTGCCTTGTGTATGAGTTGTGCTCTATAAATAAACTCAACCTTGCCTTGCCTTACTCTCTTAGGTCACTACATAAATTATTAAGTTCATTTAGGGCCCAAAATTAGGGCTCAAATTTTAATTTTTTTTTTACCAAACATTTGTAAGACGTTCATTCTCACCTAACCCACACACTTTCCAGTGGCACATGCCTAACACTAACCCTAACCTAATTCACACCAAACCTCCTAAATCTACATATAAGAAGTCGCTTGTTAAACATTGTGTGGACCAGGCAAAATGTACTCACATCTATAAATGTCCACACAATGGTGGTGGCCTGCCAAAGGTTGATCCACACAAGTATAGCAAGACATATAACCTATAGCAAGACAGGTGTGTGTGTGTCTGAGTGTGTATAAAGGAAAGCAATGGACATAAAAAAATGTTCCGCTTAAAAAAGCCATCCACAAAGAAGATAAGCCATGTGTATAAGTCATGAAAATTTAGCAGAAAAAAACTCCATCAGAAACTAAGAGATATTTCACCCAGCAGATATTCAAATAATGGGGGTTATCATATAATGGGTTTTCTGCTAAAAGCTGTTGTTATAAAAAAACCCCGCAACTGTTCTTTGTGTGTCAAAAAGAGTTATATTTTTAATATATATTTTTTTGTATTTATACTGGAAATTGGAGTAAATTGTGTGTTTTGAATAATTGGGATGAAATTACTAAAAAGCACTATTTAAAGGCCCAGCGTGTAACAAATTCGGCTTTTTATTAATAAAAATCAAGTACTGCTTCCATAAATACATATTTTACCGAGGTCTAATCACAATCGCATTATCATGAACGTGTTCCTGTGTCTTAGAATATGTTGTTTATAGATACAGAGGGTGCACTGCCCCCCATCTGAGGCTGCCATGTTGCATCGCCATCTTTGAATACGTTAAGCGAAAGGGGTTAAACTTGCTTGCTTTGGGCGTTTTAGCCAGTGACGTCGGGGGGAGGGGGAGAGGTGAAGAGACGAAACGAGCATAGAGGACCGTGGATCATAGTTTTCGATTTCAATGGAGGACCATCTGTACTCTTTGCCCCGTGATAGGGAGGAAATCATATTACAGCAAAGAAAAATAAATAACCGGCAGAAAACAAGAATATACATCGGTGGAGCGTTTACCAGATGGAAACTATTCAAGAGGGACACGAACTTGAAGTTACCTGCTAGACAGGTAAGTTAATTACATGAAACAATGAAGTTTATGTTAGCGTTATGTTTGACACAGGACGGGTTAGTCAAGCAAATACTTTATCTTCCGTTTAACTTGGACAATTTACTCCGCGGCTTCCGTAGTGGTAATGATTTGTTATAACAGAGAGAAGCCAGAGAACACTGCTCAGTTTAGTGCACCACTAGTTGGAGATAATTCTTAAGAACATGTTTTCATTAAGAACAAAGTGGCACTGAAGTCAAATATGTATGGTGTGCACAAACTTGGTGAATAAAGCTGATTCTGATTAAACAACATATTAACGACTAACAATAGTGATTTGGAAGCATTATCTAAAGAACTGAATGATGAGTCACAAACTATGTACCTAAAAAGTCATTACCATATTTTCTTTAATGTCCTCATTCTGTGTCATCTGTATTAGCATCTGGAACAATCTAGCATGGTGCTGGATAAGAATCTCACAGGTCTCTCCATATCCACCCTAAAAGTAACACAGTCAGTGCAACAACAGCAGCAAAATAAATAAAAAACTTAAGCATGCTCTCCTACAGTAAATGGAGCTGAAAAAGTCACCTGCACACACAGATCCAAAGGAGTGATTCCATTTTTGTCAGCAAGGTATTTAGCACCACGAGAGAGCAGGATCTGTGCAGTGTCTCTTTGGCCATGACTAAGGAGAAACACAAGAGAAGCTTTATCTGAACTGTAGTAACAACAAAATCTGACTCAATCTAAGGTCACCATTTTGTTTTGTTAAAGACATTTTTGAGTAGGAGCAGAAAATAGGGAGAGTCTTGCAGCAAAGCACCTACTGCACCAGCTGTGGCTAAGGGGTTCGCTCTAAATCATGTCAGAAATAAGGATGAGAACATTACCTGCAAGCAAAGTAAAGAGGTGTGGCTCCAGAGACATTTGGCCGGTTGATGTCAGCTCCACTGTCCAGAAGACACAACACCGTCTGTGCACATACAGCTCATTTTCACATCACATCCTGGGAAAGATTTCTCATAATAAAACCTGATCAATATCAGCAAGACATATGCTGAAAGCACTGGTACAATCTGGTGGAGCTAATGCTATAGTCGCATGGAGGTAGGGGTGTCACAATCTCAATTTTGTATCGAAATCGATCGAAATTACGTTATGACCTTGCACATCGAAATCCAAAAGGGGATCGCGATCATCTCCTGCCATGTTTTTATCCTGTGTCCCATTCAGGACTCCGTAGCAACAGTTAGCAGACAACCGTCTCATCACAATGAACCACACATTGCATTTTCCCTAAGAAGTAAATCTCACTAGTTCTTATACAATTTATAACATTATTAACGGCCTCTATCACTTCCCCAAAATCAGAGCACACGTCCAGAGGGCATATTAGCTGACGCTAGCAAGTAGCTAAAGCTCGAGCACAGCTAGGATAGATGAAGCACCGGGAGCGAGAGCTAAAGCCGCTCCTTCTTCTCTCAAATCACCGGTGAGGAAATGTTAAGTTCCCGGCGAGTTAAGTCCACATTCCCATTGTAAACAAGAGGACCACCAGGCTGCATTTTGCTCAGTCCTATCTGGAGCATTGCGTGGTAGTTTTTCTGCAGTAACTATAAAGAGTCACTAGATGGTAGCAAGCCTCCATTAGTATTGAACAATACTGTTACACTTAATAAATTATTTGACCTTTAATATTAAAAAGATGTATCACTCTTGTCTTTAAAATAAGATTTACTGTACAAAATGTCATAGCGCTCGGTACTGTAAAAGGAAAAAATAAATAAATAAAAACCGAGAATAGAATCGTGACCCTAAATTCGAAATTCAAATCGAATTGAGGAAATGGATAATCGTGACACCCCTACATGGAGGTATTACACATTCTGGGGTTTCGTTTCTAAAACTTTGTCCAGATCCTTCATAAAAACAGTATCTCCCCCTCAAAAAAAAACAAAGACAACATTACATACTGTATGCACACAAAAAAAAATAAGATTTATAGCATTTCATCATGCAATTTATAAATTACACCCTTTCTATAAATGTGCGCAGTTGATTTTGGATCATCCACGCCCACACTTTGCTACTAATTTATTACACTTATTGTAGAATCAAAAATATGGAAGTGAAAGCAAATAAAAGATATAACAGCAAAACTACAACAGAACATAATAAGCTTCAGGACTCCAAGGAATTAAAAGTCTGACAGACAAGAAGCGTTTAAAGTCTACTCCTATTATTTTGTCACCAATAAATGGAACTTATCATAATAAATGCACCAATTAGTACTAGCATTATATAATCTAAAGACAGGGGAGGGAGATTGACTCTTGGTTTTTTATGTGCAAATGTGTATATGTGTGTGTGTAAAGTTCTTCAATTCAGAAAATGTGGCTAAATTCACCATTTCACCAGCTGCACTGCCTTTGAGTGAAAAACAAAAACAAAAAAAGACAAAAGAAGAAAAAAGACCAGGCATTCCCTAAGAGCTATTATCTTGCAACTTTCAGACGCATCTCTGCTCCAATATACGTGAATAAAATAGTTAAATAATCTCATCAGCATGTTATTCAGTTCAGCAGAGGTCAGGTAATGAGCCATTCATTTGATTTGGCCACCCAATGTTTAGAGAGTTGATTTGAAGCATCAAAGTATCAAATAATACTCAGGAAGTAAAGACGTCAGCAATGAGCTTAAAAAAATAATTGCTGATGTCAGTCAATATGCTAGTATATGAAACTCCATTACTGAACTGTAATAAATTGTGTATTATGAGATTTGAGGCTAATTTATGATGTCTGTTATTTTATCTTTTTGGCCTACTAGTTCCTCTTTATCCAAATTTAGCTTAAAAGATCTCATTGACTGGTAAATTTCCCTCTCCTTTTTCAGTGTGTTCCAATTCAATGTGGGAGTGGATGGAGAGAAACAGCAGGACTTGTTCTCTTGTTACTTAAGATTAAGGACATGCACATGCCTGTCCTCTGATTGGCTAACTGCAACACAACTCCTACACCTACTTGGTCTACTAAAATCAGTAAAGTGTAACGTAAAATCCGTATTTAGCCTTAGATTAAGTTCACCAACCACTTTGGGCTGCATTTCCAAACAACCTGACTCCGAGAAGATCGGACCCCAGCGCTGAGCTCTTCCCTCATTGCTACCGAGGTAATCCTTTTCGGTTTCTTTTCCTCTGCTTAGTAATATGCTTAAGTTTAGCTGATCATCTTGTCTGATCTGAGTTCGTAGTAGGATCGAGCACCTCCCCAAACCACCTTCAACAGATGGTGTGGGTCTGCTTAAATACCTGTAAAAATGCCTGTAAATATCCCGGAAGATAACATAGAAGCAATTCTGAAACGTTACGGAACTACAGGATATTGCTAAATATTCTTAACAAAACATTGGTGAAATGAAGGAGTTTTGAGACAGATAATGGCATTTTTAAAGGCAGCACTTGCTGTGTCCCCAAAACTCCAATCATATGGATTTACACTGATCACAACTGAATATATTCTTTTGAAGTACTCCAAGTGGCTCCAAACTTGTTTAGGTGAGTAAGCGAAGGTAATGTATAATATAAGTAAGGTTCAGGTTTAAAAAAACTTTCCATTTAAGAAACTCACAGTTTTTCATGTCTTTTTAGTAAAAGAGACACTTAAAGAAAATGTATTGATAGAGTTCTAAACGTTCCTGCAATTCGCAGCAATTTATAATTTATATTAGGAGCAGAATTGGCCCCTTCATGTATGGGTGAGAAAGCAGTTGCTGTAAAAATAGGGGTTTTATAGCAACTGTCACGTAACTTTTACACCAAAAATTGTTGTTAGCGTAACCTGGGTTTCTAACATGCCTATCAGTGATTAAGACTGGCCAAGTTGGAAACCATCTGATTCAAGACAAGCTTGAATCAGGCGGTTGATTTCTCTGGGTATCTGTGTATTTTAATTTCACGAGTCCTTCTTCACTGAAGCTTGTAACCAAAACCTTCTTTCACCAGTTTATAAACCATTGTCATACCGTTTTGTGTCCATTCTGACATGCTACGTGTAATGCAGTTTGTCCCATGGCATCCTCTACATCCACATTAGACACATACTGGACCAGATCATGCAGAAGCTCTGTTCGCCCATTAACTGCCAACCAGTGAATCTGCAGCAGAGGATCACAAGAACCGTTTTATTTCTAACAGGCAGAAGATAAGGAGGCAATGTGTTTGGAAAAGGAGAGAATGCTAAGAAAATTAAAAATCATTAACCACACACAGAGCATTACAGAGAACTTACAGCAGTCAGGCCCTCATTGTTGCAGATATTGACATCAGCATTATATTCCAATAATTTCCCCATACACTTCTTCTGTCTAAGGAAATGGGGAAGTAAATAGTTGGTTAAACTTCGATACACATAATGAGTCAAGTCTGAGAGTTTAATCACAATCAGTTTTCCTTAATAACATGCCTAAAACAAAGCAGAGTTGTCAGAGAAAAATACAGAATAATATTAGTTCCATCAAAAAACAGAATAATTTTATTCTAACTGTAACTTTAAGAGTAACTGTAGTCTAAGCATACTCACAAAACAACTGCTATTTCCATTTTCTCATGCACTTTAGAAAGGATATTACAATATAAGTTTGATTCACTTTTATAGCGTGTATTTATTAGAATTACTAGAATTCCTGATATCGAAAAAGGTTGATATAAAAAGGAAAGCAAATTAGATGTAAAGGGCCTATATCATGCAAAACCAAGTTTTTTGAATTTTCAATAATCTGGTAGTGCAGTTTTCTCATAAAAACCCCCCACCAGAGTGGATTTTGTCTTAATTCACGCATGTTTGATTAATCCTCCTTAATCCTGCTCTCTGAGCAGCTGCCCCTCCCTCTCCTAGAAATCGACTGAGTGTTCAACTAGTGACATCCCTAGTTGAAAGCTGAGTGCTAGACGTGTCTGCACCATCCTTGCAGGCAGAGAGGCTTACCTCTGCAAGAGTTCCAAACACACCCTCCTCCTTCTCATAGCTCCTTCGGTTTTTGGCAGCTTGAAACACTTTTTTTGTTGGATTTTTTTACTTTCTCTGTGAAAACGCCTGTTTGGCTGCATGGATTACAGGATTTTATTTTACATTGCTAAATTGAACAGCTGCTGGATCAAAGAACATTGACGCCTGATGGACAGAGATGTAAGTGGCTACATGCCAATGTGTGTTAGCCATTTATCAAGATGCTTATTTAATTTATAACAGCCTTGTGTGGTTAATTAATTGATCTGTAGCATCTCAGAATGTTCAGCAAACGGGGGCAAACAACACCCACGGCTTTTTTATATACTGGGCTGGAAAGATCTGCTTAGTGGATGCAGCTAGTTGTTTTCGGCTCTGTCTAAAGCCAGGAGATTTAGCAACTGAAATAGGCTTTATTGATTCAGTTTTTACAAATGAAATAAAATAAAACAAACATCTGAGCCCTTAATATAACAGAGTTAAATTGTGTGCTTTTCAAATTCACTGTCAGACAGAATACTGTTTGAGATGAAGCTCAGCACTGGTTCTCTCAGTCCAAGTTGCTGCGGCTCTGGAGAAGAGGAGCGGAGTGCGCGGGGGGAGGGGGGTCCAAAAGGCGGGATTATAGCGAAACGAGCCGTTTTACTTCGTGGTCCAACATTAACTACAGGATACAAGTTACATTTTAGGACAAATTAATACTGTATAACACCAACTGTAACATTTTGGCATAAATATACACTCAACAAAAATATAAATGCAACACCTTCGTTTCTGCTCCCATTTTTCATGAGATGGACTTAAAGATCTTAAATTCATTCCAGATACACAATATTACCATTTCTCTCAAACTTTGTTCACAAATCAGTCTAAATGTGTGATAGTGAGCACTTCTGCTTTGCTGAGATAATCCATCCCACCTCACAGGTGTGCCACATCAAGATGCTGATCTGACATCATGATTAGTGCACAGGTGTACCTTATACTGCCCACAATAAAAAGCCACCCTGGAATGTGCAGTTTTTTGCTTTATTGGGGGTCTGGGGACTCAGAACCGGTCAGTATCTGGTGTGACCACAATTTGCCTCATGTAGTGCAACAGATCTTCTTCCCATAGAGTTTATCAGATTGTCAATTGTGGCCTGTGGAATGTTGGTCCACTCCTCTTCAATGGCTGTGCGAAGTTGTTGGATATTAGTGGGAACTGTTACACGCTGTCGTATACGCCGGTCAAGCACATCCCAAACATGCTCACTGGGTGACATGTCCGGTGAGTATGCTGGCCATGCAAGAACTGGGACTGTTGTGACTTATTTGTGGTTTTATTGTGGAAACCGGAAGTACCTTTATTTTGAAGGGTTACAAGCAGTGTGTTTTTTTTGTTGCTTTCGTCTGAGTTCTAACTTGATTACACGAGTAGCAGCATGTTCATTGTATGTGTTCCCTTGTTTGCAAATAAATGTTAAACGGCGATGTTTAACAAGAAAGGAAAAGACTCCGTCATCTATTCGAAGCCTCCACGACGTAACAGCAAAGCGCTCACCCACACGACGCCACACACGCTGTCTGCCATCTGCCCTGAACAATGTAAACAGAGATTCATCCGTGAAGAGATCCGTGCCAGACGCCATCGAATGTGAGCATTTGCCCACTCAAGTCTGTTACGGCGACGAGCTGGAGTCAGGTCAAGACCCCGATGATGACGACGAGCATGCAGTTGAGCTTCCCTTAGACGGTTTCTGACAGTTTGTGCAGAAATTGTTTTATAATGCAAACCAATTGTTTCAGCAGCTGGTCTCAGACGATCTTGGAGGTGAACCTGCTGGATGTGGAGGTCCTGGGCTGGTGTGGTTACACGTGGTCTGCGGTTGTGAGGCCGGTTGGATGTACTGCCATATTCTCTGAAACGCCTTATGGTGGAGAAATGAACATTCAATGCACGAGCAACAGATCTGGTTGACATTCCTGCTGTCAGCATGCCAATTGCACGCTCCCTCAATGCTTGTGGCATCTGTAGCATTTTGCTGTGGGACAAAACTGCACATTCCAGGGTGGCCTTTTATTGTGGGCAGTATAAGGTACACCTGTGCACTAATCATGATGTCAGATCAGCATGATCTTTACGTCCATCTCATGAAAAATGGGAGCAGAAACAAAGGTGTTGCGTTTATATTTTTGTTGTAAATATATATATATATATATATATATATATATATATATATATGTGTGTGTGTGTGTGTGTGTTTGTCCTCGAAATTGAAAGTTGTAAAATAGCATGATATAGTCCCTTTAACCAGAAATTGCATAAAAGAATGCAAATGCCCTGTATCTGAAAACTGTGAGACAAGAATGATCCAGATGTGGAGTTCCATCAATTAAGAGGTTTTTTAGGGTATGTCCCGTTGTGAGGCACGACCAGTTTACGGTGCATGGAGGAATGTACAGATTAATATGAATGATGTATTCATTATGGTTTCCCTACCCATTCCTAGCAGCTAGGTGCAGAGGGGTACAGCCAGAGATGTCCTGATAGTTTGGATTGGCTCCTCTCTTCAGCAGCATAACCAGACACTCCAGTGACCCACAGCTGCACAAGAATGCAAAAATGTAGTTATTAAACTGGCATGAAAGAGTCAAAGTTCTCAATAGTATTTGTTATGACTGTAGCAGAAACCAAATTATAACAAACGACGACATCAATGGAGAACTGATGGTAGCCAGAGATAATGTGTTTAAATTTCAAATCCAACTAAAACTGGGCACTATATGCTTTATATTGAAAGGATAACTTATCTAATCAGGTCTTTTGGCGATTTTGAGCACAAGGTGTAGAGAAACAACAAAAAATAAGTATTCTATGAGCTGCACTTCTAGTAAAAACTTTACAGCTTTAATCAAATCTTATTTTCTGTCATCAATTGATCCTTGAGAGGGGTATGCGTTCACAAGCTGAAACTATGCTGCAACGGTACGCGAATGCCATGAAAAGTGATAAAGTTTTTTTCTTCACTTTGATTCTGTTGATTCTGACGCTGTTACTTTAGATTACTTTTATTTCATTAATTCAAAAGAAAAATAGCACTGGTAAAACAACAAACTGAAATAAATGTTGCTTGAATAACTTTGGTTTTTACCAGACCAAAAGCAAGACCAGCTGCGCTCTCGGGCTCAAAGAGATGGAAAAAAAGCCTTGATCAGCTGCTGAAGTTACCATCTCACACACCAAAATGAGAGGAAACTAGACTTGAGGTCAGTCGAAACAGTGTTTAATCCTAAATAACTCAGCGGATGTAAAAAGAAATTGAAACTACAACTCATGTCAGTCACATAAAGTCAAATGCAAAATGCAAATCGAACATATTTTATTGTCAACCCCTCTTTTATAATAAACTGGTGTTTCCCACAGATTTGAAGTTAATGTGTGGGTATGTGTGTGGGGGGCGGGGCTGGGGGTGATTCCTACTAAAGGTTAATAAAAAAATGTTACGTTAATAATTGGTTACACAGACTTTATTACATTAATTTTAACTTGAAAAAAATACAATTTAAATACTTGAATTTTGTTTATGTATTTTCCTAAATTAAACAGTTGCTACATTTTGTGAAATTACTTTTGTGAAAAGTTGCAATGTTTTTATTTTCGATAGTATTTTATTTTTCGCCAATCAATTAAACTGTTTGAAACACAAGCAGAGTTAAAAGCTACATTGTCACATAAACCTTAGTAACATAAAATGACTTTAGATGTCATTTTAACAGATGAAAAGGCTAAAATGTGACCAGTTCAGATTGGGTCCCTATTTAAAGAACATGTGTTGTTCTATTTTAGTGCTACATTCCCAGACCCACTTTGGCCCCTTTTAGCCCCTCTTTATCAGCTTCCTGGATACGCCCCTGCTCAGCACCACTGATTAGGAATAATCACTTATTAATCATTCTAAAAGCTCATTCAAAATGAAAGGAAACAAGACTTGAGGTCGGTTGAAACAGTTTTTAATCCTAAATAACTCGGAAGATTTAAAAAGTAATTGAAACTGCAGCTTCTTTCAGTCACATAAAGACTTTTCTGAAAACTTGCGGCCCGCTTCTGCGGCGTGCGTCGCTAATTACTGCTGATTGGTTTCCTCAACGGACATACAAATCACATAGGTGACCTATTTTGGATTCAAAACTGCAAACTTCGCCCACAGGTCAAGGATTTTCATGTCATGAATGAGGAAACTGTACCCCATAGCAACATCCTTGGCAAAATGCAAATTAAACGTTTTATTATCCAACCCTCTCACATAGAAACAGGGAGTGTATATGATAAACAACATCGTCAGATGTTGGGAGATTTTGGGGAGGGGCAATGAAATTCGGCACTCTCCCGGAAAAATCTAGAGCAGGGGTGCCCAAACTTTTTCACTCAAGGGGCCAAAATGATATTCTATCATAGCGCCGTGGGCCAGATCCAATATTTCACACAGAAAACAAATACTAATAGTATAATAAAGTACTTTTATTTATTAGACAGTCATTTAACATTCTTTTCTATGTAGATAACATTAAACAAAATATGACAAATAAATCATACATAGGCATTTAAAACACGCATCTATCAGCATTTGATTGATTTAGGATTGATGTCACTGAAAACATAATCTTTCTCTCCACATTTTTCAAAATACTCTTCGTCTGTGTGTCTCTGATGATGTAGCTCAATGTTGGCAATAGTTGCTTAAACCAGCAGCCTGTGTGGTGACCCATGAACTTGGAGGTTTACTTAGTTTACTCACTTAGTTTACTTAGTTTGATCCAGCCTGGTGCTGCAGCAAAGGCTCATGAGACTTTTCATAAATCGTTAAAATATAACAATTTTGGTCTTTTAAAGTGTGCAAAAGTAAATATGTGTACAAATCTACTCTATAAGCCTGTTATAGTTGCTTGTATTTTAATTTGAAACCTAATTTATGATATTTCACACTTATATTCATTGGGCCTATTTATAAAAAGTGGTTCAAGAAGTGAAAGAATAATATTTGGGCATATTAGATTGACGGTCTGATTAATGCAGATTTTATATAAAGGTCAGGGTCCTCCCCTGGCGGGCCAAAATGAATGGCTTGGGGGGCCAACTTTGGCCCGCGGGCCCCACTTTGGGCACCCCTGATCTAGAGGGTTGGCAAGTATGTCCATGTATGCAGAATCTTATGGTTTCCCCCGCTTTCCTCCTCCTTAACCGGAAAAAACTTTTAATATGCCACCCCACTTGCGCTTGGCTGAGGCGTAAATCCAGACAGCGCTTCTCTCCTCTCCCGTAGTTGGGTACTATTGGACGTGTGGGTAAAATAGCGTAAAAAAAACACCCGAAACATAATAAACCAGTGTTGATTTATTTATTTTTTGTGTGTGGTCGATGTTGAATCTGTGCTGGTCGGTGTTGTACCTGTGGCGCACCGCCACACATTCGTCTATGTGTTGGAAACAATTCAAGTGTACATGATATGCAACGTTGTCAGATACAAGATGATGAAAGGGAAAGTCCCAATTGGGAAAGGGTGCAAATAACAACAGTAAAAGGAGGTTCCCCTCATAACAATAACCGTATAAAGTAAGACATTACTTTCTATGTTGCATAAAGATTGTTTTGCTGCTTCCTTTAATATAAGAACAGAGTAGCAGAAAGTAGCTACATGGTATCTTACTTGGCAGCAATGTGTAGCAGACTTCTCTTTACCCGTCCAAAGGCATAGTTTACATCAAACTTGGAGTTGAGGAGCAACTCTGACACAGACCTTTAACAAAAAGGAGCAAAAACTTTAGGAGAGGAAAAAAATATTTTCTGTTGAAAGAAATAGCTTTAAGATTGCTTTACTGTACATGAACTCGGCATTGGTGAATAGTGTCTCAACACATCTATTCTACAGAAATGATACAGGTGCATAAAGACTGGACTCTAACCTGTGCTGATCAGCCATGACCATTGGCATAAGTGTGTAGACTGCAGTCTCGTTGTCTGTGGAGATAAATAAGGGTAACAAAGACCAAATTAAACAATAAAACAGAGGAAAAAAATAATTAAAGTAAGTTATTGCAAGACATTATTCCAGTGGTACTGTTAAGTATCTTTGCTAAGAAGTCTCCATCCATTATTCTCTGCTCTCTCCGCTTATCTGGGGTCAGGTTGCCGAGGCAGCAGCTTAAGCAGAGAGATCCAGCCTTCTCTCTCCCCAGCTACTTGGGCCAGCTCATCGGGAGGAATCCCAAGGCATTCCCAGAACAGCTTCCCTCCAGCGAGTCCTGGGTCTTCCTCTGGGCCTCTTCCCGGTGGAACATACCCAGAACACCTCACCAGGGAGGTGTCCAGGAGGCATCCTGACCAGAAGCCCGAGCCACCTCAACTGGCTCCTCTTAATGTGAAGGAGCTTTGCCTTTTAACTCAGCTCTCTCTTGACCACAACAGAACCTGGATAACTGCAGATGCATTACCAATCTGCCTCTTGATCTCGATCTTCCACTCCATTCGCGAAGAAGACACCCCGGATACAAACACTAATTATGCGGCATAAAACCCCTAGTTCGACGCATATACACAGAAGATAGATTTTTAAACTGAAGCTTGCAAAGCTCCTAGGCGGGCTTTTCTCTGCTGGATGTTTTAAACACTCGCAGATCGTTGTTGGCTAAGCAGCATCGACGTCGGGCAACTTCACTATAGTGAGACGCTCTGATTGGTTGCCGTGCTGTGTCAAGACCGTCAAAAGTTCAACTAGATGAACTTCTGCATTGCTAGCGTTATGAACTTTGAAGCTTGAAACGCAGGAGAAGCTTTAAAATTTGACGGAGCCAACGCTCACAAAACGCCGCAGGGACTGTGACGCTCCTCCAACGGCCTCTACCTTAGACTTAACATTTAGTCTTGACACTGCTGACGCTGACAAAGCCCATAAATATTCTTCAGAACTGCATTACTCTTCAATACGTCAAAATCTGAAGCAAAAAAAAGCATAGAACAAGTTTAAATAAAACATCTTAAGACCATTTTGATTTAAGTCCAAGAACTAACTGAATTATGAACTATAAATTATGTTGTTAAATAACTTGTATTTGAGTAACTTGATAGAATGAATGTTTCCTGCCTTATCTGTATTCAGCTTAATGTTG
Source organism: Apricaphanius iberus (assembly GCA_028564705.1). Classification (NCBI taxonomy): domain Eukaryota; kingdom Metazoa; phylum Chordata; class Actinopteri; order Cyprinodontiformes; family Aphaniidae; genus Apricaphanius; species Apricaphanius iberus. The sequence goes on from JAPXFQ010001436.1 coordinate 204,647, forward strand.
TTTTTTGTTTACTGTTGCTTTTAAGTGTGTCCGTGCACGAGAGATGGGTTGGGGCGATATGGAGGACCAACTCTGCCATAATTGACAAATAAATAAATGTGGATATAAATAAATAAATAAGTGAGAAAATACATTTGTAAATTCATAAATAAATATAAAAATTACATCTATTTGGGAATAAATCAATACAGGAATAAAATAAAAAAATGTAAAATACATTTGTAAATATATACATAAATAGAGAAAATTAAATATAGAGTTAAACAAATAAATCAGTTTGAAGACACATTTGTAAATAAATAAATAAAGAAAGAACTAAATAAATAAATATGGTAATGAATAAATACATTGTTCAATATAATATATAAAATAAATAAAGAACTAAATAAATATATGTGGGAATACACATTAAATTAAATTTACACATTTAATTATTTATTTACATAACTATTTACACATTTATTTAGGTTTTGCTATGTTTATTTTCACAATCATTTAATTATTTATTTCCACATTCAATTATGTATTTCCACATTTATTTAATTATATATATTCACATTTATTTATTTTACATTTTCTGTCCACATTTATTTATTGAAATGTTTATTTACACATTTATTCACTACTTTCCACTTATATTTATTTGCACATTTATTAATTAATTTATTTACACAGCTTCTGAATTATTTAATTCCATAATTATTTATTGATCTCTACATTTATTTATTATGTATTCACATGTATTTATTTATCTATCTCCCCATTTATTTATTTATTTCCACATTTATTTATGTATTTATTTCCATTTTTATTTATTTCCATATTTATTTATCCCCCATTTATTTATTTTCACATTTATTTATGTAATTATTTCCATATTTATTTATTTATATACACATCTCTAGATCACATTTATTTACACATTTCTAGATCACGTTTATTTATAGATATACAGAAGTGTAAATACAGAGACTTGAAGCTGACCAATCAAGCTTTAGGTCACTGTTAGAAACACCGCCCTTATTAGAATACATTTCTGGAAATAAATGTGATATGGAAATGTGGAAATAAATGTTGTAGAATGTGAAAATAAATAAATTGGGGAATAAATAAATGCAGATAAAATGAATAAATGATGGAATAAATAAATGTGGGAATAAATAAATATATGTAAAATTAAATATTTTTCCTCGAATGTCGTTCTAGATTGATTTATTTACAATTGTATTTACCCATTTATTTATTTATTTATTCATTTATTTATTTTCAATTATGGCAGAGTTGGTCCTCCACAGCAGGAGGGTGATATAGCTGTGATCATGTTTTTATTCTGGGTTTGGGGAAGGGGATTGTATGTGGAGGTCATTTTAATCTGTAAAGCACTGTGAAATGCTATTTTGTAAGAAAAAAACGATACAAATAAAGTTTGATTTGATTTGGTGGAGCAGTTGGTAGCTCTTTACTTTTGGAACCCTGGCCTGGGGTCCTTCAGCATTGAGTTGACATGTTTTCCCCATGCCTATGTGAGTTTTCTGTGGGCATTTCAGCTTTGTCCCACAGATGAAAAACTCCCAAAATGGCCTTAAGTATGACTGTGTGCCTCTGTGTTTTGCTGTGATGGACTGGCAACCTGTCAGGGAGTACACTTCTTCTAACTAAAGGACCGCTTGAGACATTCACCAGGCCTTCAGTAACCCAACAAGAACAACCAGGTATAGATGATGGATGGATAACAGTTAAGTATAACTTTACTAACTTAGAGTGGTTTTTGACTCAGTCACGTGAACAGAGTATTAACCAGCGGATTTTATCAGTCTTACACTAAAGACGAAGCTTTCAATAACTAGTTTTTAAAAAAAGCTTCGTTAATATACACTTCCCCATGCTGAAGTAGCAGATAGCAAATAGTGTAACCAATAACCACAACGTTTGGATTATTTAACACAAATTAGTTTCCACACTTAATGCTTCACTGCATCAAGGGGTTTGTGATTTTGTCACAGATTAATAACACCTGACTGAATTCCTGAACCCGAACTACAAATGAACTATTAAATGAATGCCACCAACATATTTCTTAAAAAGGAGAAAAAAAAGTTGATAAAATATGTAATAAACACGTTTAAGAAATACTTGCATGTTTTCAATACCTAGTATGAAAAGTGTATTTATAAATTAAGGCCTAAAAATGAGATGATTAAATGTGAGAATTTCTAGAAACACTTCTTAAAAAAAACTGGGTACAGTGGCAATCTGGGTTTATTGCCATCTAATCACAGGAAAATTAGGTACACAAGTTTGTAAATATTGAATAATCGGGTTTTGGAATGATGGACACATGCACAGTTCTGTACGGCACAACGAGATTATTATTGTTATTATTTATGTATTTAAATTAAGAGTTAGAGAGGGAGAGATGTGGTGTTTCTTTTGAGTGCTGATTCAGCGTCTTCTCTCGAGCCCAAATATTGTAGGCTACTTTAAATTCACCTTGTCCCCATAAAGGGGAATGAGGGATCTGTCCTACTCCATGGTTTGGCCGACACTGGTCATCCATGCTAATCTTGTGAATCAGCTGCATCTTTACACAAATCAAAAGATCATAATCCTGAACCAATCTTATTTAGTTACAAGGAATGACAACAACAAACTCTCCCAAACTAACTCGCCTAAGCATGCAAACGGATTTGTCAGTTTAGTCTGTCAGATCAGGGATGTGACCTGACTCAGGCCCACGTTATGCTGCTAGAATAAAGAAAACATGTCACCGTCTGGAAGTTCTACTGTTCTGGCCCGGCGGAGGGAGCGGGTCAGTCGACTAAGCTGCACATTAAGCTGCTCCATCGCCCGTTCCATCATAGGTGAACTGTCAGCGGGGATGAGTCTAGTTCGTCGTGCTTATTTGGTCCTAGAAGAGCTGTATTGTACAGACTCGCTGATTTACTGGGGGTTTCAGTATTTCCTTTTGCCCATGAAGTCTACGCTGTTCCCCCGCTTCTCATGCTTCCTGTTGTGATGACGATTGCCTGACGTAATTTTAAAGTCACAGAGCTAAAAATGGACGGCTCGAAATGAAACATTTCAATTAATTAAAAATGACAATCTATTTTAATGTGTTGTTAACCGTATGCCAGTTATGATATATGGGTGGTTGACGTGACGCTCAATTTTTGTGTTCCCAGTGACAAATATAACTAAAAATGGATATTTCATTAAAATTCATTTTAGATATGCAGTTCATATGCAACTGTCAAGTATCTTAAAAAGATTGTAATTTAATGAAAAATGTATCTAAATACATTAAAATATGAATTCATGTCATACGAGTGTTTACTTAACGAAGCTAAAGCTTATACGTGTTAAGGTCCCTATCTAGAATTATTATGACATTACATTTTGTCCGCAAAACTGGTGTCCTCCTGGAGCAACGCCATTATGAATATAAAACAGGTATGTGATCACCCCATTACTGAGAGGGGTCCTTCCAGAATCAAGAGGGACAGAACACATAACTGGAGCACATAAGATCAGTTCTGTCTCATTTAATATTACTATTTCCGTGCAGTGTTGGAACTGGTCTTCCTAGTCCTTTGGTACAACTCAATTTAAGTATTGATCAATTTACATTGAATGGTCACTGAAAATAATGTAACTCAGGATGAAGAATGTCTCTCATATAGCTAGGAAATGTCCACTGATGTAACGCGCTGTCTTTTAATACAACATGAGGTCAGTTTCACTTTTTTCCTTTACTCCTGTCATTATGAACTTTAACATAATGAAAGCAAACATGTAAACAAACATTTTTTGTATTACATGTTTTACTTAAAAATGTGTTTAAATATGCAAAAGAGATATAATCTGAGTCTAAAAAATGAATGGAGGTTAATAGACGGCCACATTTGGATGGCCCGTCATCTCAAACCTTCCTTCTGTTTTGTTATATCTAGTTTATGTTGAAAGCGAGAGGCTGAGATGACCACCAAGGAAAGGTTCCAGGGAGTTTAGGGAGAGGCTGAAGGAAGATCCTGAGAGGAAAGAGAACTTCCTCAGAGAGAGAGACTCAGGAAGTAAATATGACAAGTTACCAGACATTATTGTTAGCCTAATAATTCATAATTGTATAATTAAAACTACATAATTGTGATTATTTAATTCTAAGTATACAATTATTTATTTTGAATAATTTAATTCTAAATAAATAATAACTAATAATAGACATTATTAATGTACCATCATATTACAATATTCATAATTGGTTGTTCAATGAATTTTACCCAGTTACTTTCTTGATTAATTCCATTTATGGTTATGTGAAAGTATGGCTATCAGAAAAAAATATTTTACCTGTGTTATTCTAAAAAGTTGACTGAATTTAAAATAATACATTTGATTTTGTGCACGACATGGGCATACTAGTACTCTGTTGTCCAATGGTGCAACGGAATGTCCTGTGGTGCAACACATTGAATTGTGAGTGGAAAAGGTATTTAAATTAACAATGTATGTAAAACGTATTGGATAGTATAATAAAGATATCATCACTGTGCAGCTATAAGGATGAAATGAAGATCCCTTGGCTTTTATACTAATTACAATGAATGTAACCCTGAAACTACACCTATTCTTTGATTTTGCAAAGAAATAACTTATTAAAACTTTTTGTGAGCACCCACACAGCACTTAGAAGTCAGAGCAATTTATGATTTTAATAATATTGAATTGTGTTTTTATTGTAATAATTATATTTAAATCTCTTAAAACATTTGTTAAGAAAATAAGTCTACAGGTTTTACCTTTTAAAGGATTAAAATGAATATATTTTCCTGTGTTCAAGCATTTTATTTGCCCATAGAAATGAAATTATTAGTTACATTGGCCATTTCTGACATTCGTGTAATTCAACAAATTAACACAAGATGGCACCATTATCCACGTCTCAGGACAAAATGACTACGGATTTAAAAGGGAAAAAACTGAGTAGATGACAAATGACAAGAAGTTTATGTTCTAAAGCAGTGAATTCCCAACAAAAAAAAATGACAGCCAAAGCATAAAAAACAAGTTAGCAGAATGCAGGGAACTTCAAAGGCATACAGAAAAAAAATACTCTAAAATACATGGCTTAGTAAATCCTTGGTACAAAGATCTTCTGACAGAAATTTGTTTACTACAATATTTCATATATATTTGATCAAACCATCAAGTTATCTTGGTTTTTCATAAAAATACGTTTTTGCAAAGGTTAATTTCTAAGCAACAAACATTTAAAAATTACAAAGAAAAAATAAAACTCGTGCTTAAAGTTAAACAAATTCAGAACACATTAAAAAGGATGCTTACAAATGAAAACAAATGTTCATGCTTTCTTGAACATTTCCTTTACTTATTGGAAACAGCAGAAAATCAGTAAAGCGGTCAGCCTCTAAAGGAGGTCATAAAGAGCTTTTGTTTGCTGTAATCTTCACCTGCTAGCTAAACTTCTTTGGTGGGAGATTCGTGGTGCTGGAGAGAGGAAGCTGATTCTTCAAAAACATCATCCTCCATGCCTTCCTCTATAGGCTTCATCTTAGTCGAAGATTTGGTTTCAGGTGATTTTTCTAGAAATATAAATATTACAATTAAATAAGTAGGCGAAGAATAAAAAAAAAACACTTTTCAGAGTTGGGGTTAAAAAATGAAAAATAAAGACTTAATGATGGTAGAAGCCCCCCCCCCCCCCCCCCCCCCCCCAGCCCACTCAGCATGGTACACGAGCTAGTGCAGAACACCAACAGGTCTCTGAGCCTGTCTTTACTGAAGGGTGCTTTCATGGAACTGAAGAGTAACTCATCAGACATAAAACCTTTTTAAAGCAATTTTCCCCGACATTCACTTATCAGATGGTTTGTTTCCTTGTAATTCAGATAATGGTATCACGTGTAACATAGCTTGTGTTCAACAAATAAAAGAAAGAAGATTTATGTCATCCACTTGCTTGCATGAAAAAATGGAGTGAGACATACTGTTGTTTATGCATTATTCTCAGTATTTGAGTCTTTAATCCTAATATTTGTTGTTTTTCATAGTGCAATGACTATACAGCAAGGAAGTGCAATAATTAAAAAAAATGGCTTTGCAAGTCTGAATTTATAAATAATGTTTCCTTATCTTATTACTTATCAGAGATCTTCTTCAATGTTACTTTTGTTTTCAGGTAAAATATACAAATAAAAATGCTTTAGTTCTAACAACATACGAAACAGGAACACTTTGTGAATAGAGGTGCCATTTTCCTCAAACAGAGACGTTTCTTTTGTTATTTTACCAATCTTTGATTTAATTTTAGACAACATAATTATCTTCATAAAGTTTATCTATACAATAAACACATGAATATCAGATCCTATTACAGATTTTCTAGACTAGAGCTGGGTATTGATTCAAATTTCAAGAATCGAATCAATTCCGTTTCTCAAGACTTAGTATCAATTATTACGATCCAATTCAATCCAATACAATCAGATTCAAGTGATTCAGTTTGACATAGATATGGGTCAGTGCTATTAAATACATTTTTGTTTCTTGTTTTTTAGCTGTTATCTTAATTATATGCCTGTATTTCAATGACCTAATACGCGATGAGTAACAGTTTACAAGGAAAAAACTGTATTAACACTTTCAGAACTAAGCCTTAAATTCGCTGATGGATTTTTAATTCCTAATCTAGCTGTAAAAAAAAAGGGTGAAATTATGTTAAAGAATTCTAAGGATTTCTGAACTTGTGAATCAATTTGATTCTTAGAATTTTTATAAGAATAGATTCAGAATCGATTTTTTTGATTTTTATCAACACAGCCCTGTTCTAGACAGTTTCTCTTACACTGATCCAAGACCAGAGAGTTCCCAAGGGAAAATACTCATGACTATTGGTTTTGTTGCTCATCAGCAAGCAGTACAAATCCGAAAATCAAAACAAACAAAACAGATTTCACAAGAAATTTTTTGTTGTTCCAAATTGTTTAAAAATTGCAATCTTTCTGTTTTAATTTTAACAAATATCTGAGTAGTTGTGGCTAAAATAAAATGGAATCATTTTCACACAGTGTCCACTAACTTTGTCTGGGCCAAGCCATTCCCTTTTTTTGGACTACCTTTGGCTTGGTCCGAAGCAGGCAGAAGCAACCTAACATGCCCACTATGGACTGATTGGTCAAGTAAAGAGATGTTACTCTCACGCCTGCCAGGCCAATCCGTGGCTACCAGTGTTCCTCCTCCATCACTTCGTCCACCACCTCATTGTCTCAGGCATTCACTAAATATGTCATCTGTTGAAGCCTTGTCCTTGATGTATGCATGGAGCTCTGTTGGAGTGGCTTGCTCCCCCCTGCTTGTCCATGTAAGGCTGCAGCCTCTGCCTCACATTAACAGTCTAAGCTATTTTGTTTCTCGAAACTTGACCATCAGTTGCATCTGCAAATGTTGTAGTCTTTTCAAGTACATAGTCCGAGTCAATTCCCAAGTCAATGGTGTGGAAGTCCAAGTCAAGTCAGTCGTTTAACATTTTTCAAGTCAAGTCTAAAGAACAAAATTAATGACTCTGACTCAAGTCCAAATCATGTGCCTCAAGTCCACACTTCTGCAGCTCAGTCTGTGAATGTCAGAAAAGACACAAATTATTCACTTGGATGTACCTTTTTTAACCAATCACTTACATTCAAAGCTCTTGTAATGTATCACTATTAAATCCCTGTCATTTATCTTCCCAATTCTGTTTTATGTTTTCCAATATTCCACTTTTTCCATTTTTATTTTCCTAAAATTCCAATTGTTCCATTCTGACTATATTTATAACCAAAAATGTAGTGAATAAAAACAATTCAAGACTTCACACCTCTCAGCTCCCTGCCATCCCACCCACACCCTTCTTCTGAGGACTCCAATACACATCCCCTCCCCTGTTATGTCACTTTCAATACTTCAGGTGAGGAAGAAGCAGCAAAAGATCAAGGTGCGAAAGGATGCAGGACCAGAGGGCTTCAACTCCAGGCTCCTGAGGTTGTGCGCAGATGAACAGTGTGGAATCATGGGTCATATGTTTAATTGGAACCTGAAGCGGAGGAAAATACCACCGCTGTAGAAACCCTCCTATGTGGTACTGGTACCAAAGACTCCTCATCCAAAGGACTTAAGTGGCTACAGGCCAGTAGCCCTGACCTCGCATCTGATAAAGACCTTTGAGAGGTTGATTCTCAACCATCTTCACACACTGGTGAGGTTTTCATTGGATCTGCAACAGTTTGCTTACGGTCCTAGCATCAGGGTGGATGCCAAAATCATCTACCTCCATCACTGAGCTCTGTCTCACCTGGAGAAGCCTGGAGACATTCTGACGATCATGTTCTTTGATTTCTTCTTTGCCTTCAACACCATCCAGCCAGGGCTTCTGAGGGACAAGCTGGAGCTTTCAGGAGTGAACCACCACATAACTGAATGGACACTTGACTACCTCACAGGATGCCCAACGTAAGTAAGGACAAAGGATTGTTTCTCCGACAGGCTGGTCTGCAGTACAGGGGCCCCACTGGGAATGATGCTCGCATCATTTCTCTTAACCCTCTACACTGCAGACTTCTCCATCACCTCCACATGCAGCCACCTTCAGAAGTTCTATGATGACCCTGCCACTGTCGGCCTCATCACAGGTGAAGATAATTCATCCATCCATCCATTTTCTGAACCGCTTAGCCCTCCAGGGATCGCGGGGAGGATGGGCGATAGGTGGAGTACACCCTGGACAGGTCGCCAGTCCATCACAGGAAGAAAATTCAGGGTACAGAACATTTTCTAGTTCGGGGGGGGCTTGCACTAATCTCCAGCAGTCAAAGAGTGAGCGGCAGGGTACACCCTGGACAGGTCGCCAGTCAATCACTGGCCGACATAGATTCAGACAGGAAAAAATAACCATGCACGCACACACTCACACCGACGGACAATTTAGAGAGACCAATTAACCTAACATTCATGTTTGTGGAAAGTGGGAGGAAGCTAAAGTAGCTGGAGGGAACCCAAGCATGCACAGGGAGAACATGTAAACTCCATGCAGGAAGATCCTCGGCCAAGAACCCAGGATCTACTTGCTGCAAGGCAACAGTGCTATCCACTGCACCACCATGCAACCCTTTGTGGGAAAATAAAGGATTATTTAATTATTTTCTAAAGTATCATAAATGAGACCCAAGTTTCACTTCTGTAAGCTAAGAAGAGGAAACTGAGGCTACAATTAGAACATGCTCATCAAAACTGGACAATAACAGATTGAAAAATGTTTAGTCAATTCCAGCTGGTATACTCAGATTCTAGATTCACAAACAGGATGCAAACACATGAAGCTATTTATTCATATAGCCTTATATCACTTGTTCTGGATGCTGCCGGTGGTGTAACGGTACAGGGGAGGTTTTCTTGGCACTATTCAGTTCCATTAGTGCCACATGAGTACAGTTTAAACACCACAGCCTACACTATTATTGTTACCAACTTAACTTTAAAAAAACAAAACCATGTATTTGCTTGTTTTGCTCTGGTTGGGATAAAAACTATGACAATATGGTCACAGGATGCTAAAGAAGACGTGCAGGGTTGTTTTGTGGCTACAAACTGGATGCAATATGCAAGTCACATGGAAAGCACATCAATGTTGTGACTAAGTGTGTGATTTGACTAAACCCCTGGGTGAACAACATCATTCCCTTCAGAAGAGTGGGGTGCACAAAATAACATTCAGGAAGGAACATAGAGATTATCACAGAGTATAGTGAACTACCTTAAAATCAATATTAGATACAGCAAGGGTGTGTATAGGGGGAAGCTGGAGAGCAAGCTCCAGCAGAAAAATATCCAAGATATGTGTTCAAGAATGAAGAAAATCAAATCCTTCAAGCAGAAGGAAGATCAGATTGATATAAATCTGGAAAGAGCCCGTGAACTGAACACACTTTTCAATAGGTTTAGTTCAGGAATAAGCATATTCCTCTCCCTCTCCCAGCAAACACACAACCCCAGCCTTAATTGACTCACAGCTTTCCTGTCACACCTCAAATTTTTTAACTTCTACCTTCAGCCTTAGACTCTTCCGCATCTAAATCATTGTCTTCAACCGAATCAGGAAATGCTTCTCTTCCCTTTGGCTTCCCCTCCTACATATCTGTCTTTAGAATTTAGTTGAAGAGGCAGCTTAAGAGACTGAACCGGAACAAGGCTGCAGATCCCAGATGGTGTCAGCCCCAGAGTCCTGATGGCCTGTGCAGAGCAGCTCTGTGAAATTCTGCAGCACCTCTTCAACCTTAGCCTAACCCCGGAGAAGTTTTGGGTACTGTGGAAGATATCCTGCCTTCTTCTTACCAAAGAAAAGACCCATCAGTCATAATTGACTAAGGACATGCTGACCTTACATCCCATCATGAAGGTCTAAGAGAGACTCCTCTTGGCCTACCTTAGTAAGCAAACCATCAAATATCAGAACCCCCTGCAGTTTGCTTATTGCTGAGGTGTTGGGAGTTGAAGATTCCATTCCATCATAAATGGAAAATGGCCTGTACATGTATAGTGCTTTACACTACAGTCAGTCATCACCCATTCAAGTACACACTCACACACTGCTGATGGCAAGTTACGTTGTACCCACTAGCGAGGCTGCCGGACATTGGCGCCACCAGGCCCTCTCACCACCACCATTGGGGATGAGAACACAAGGGCCGAGACAGTTGAGCCGGGGCTCAAACCAGCAACGTTCCGATTACAAGACAAATTCCCAACTCCTGAGCCAGGTTCACCCCAAACCAACTGTCATAAGGACAAAGTAGGCAACTCTCTGAGGATTATCTTAATGGTAACTTAACTTGCATTTAACACGATTCAGCTTGATTCGCTTTGTCGGAAACTCCAGAATAAGACTGTTAAAATGGATGATTCAACCATGACCTTGATTAATGAGTACCTGACAAACACACCAAAGTTTGAGAGACTGCAGGATGGTCAGTAGGTGGTCAGTAGCACAGCATGCACTCCCTTTAGTGTTCACCTAGACAAGAAACTGGACTTGAGTTGGAACAGTGAAACCATCTGCAAGAAGGAACACAACAGACGTTACTTCTTGAGGAAGCTTAGGTCCTTTGAGGTTTGCAGTACAACTCTGCATATCTTCTATAAATGTGAAGAGTGCAATCTCTTCTGTCACCATCTCTTGAGATAGTAGCATCAGGCCCAGTGAATTGGCAGTTGTAAGAACAGCTAACTTTAAACAAAGACAGTTGAGACAGTTCTACTTATTGTTGCATGCAAGCAGAGAGCCAATCATTATAGAGACAGATCAACATAGTCACACCCTTGTCTGTGTCTGATCCATTCAGAAACACAGCCGTGTTTTATACACAATCAAGTCATACCCCACATTTCTCAACAGATACTTTCCATTTATCCCCACTACAGTGTAGAAAAAACAGTTCCGGGAGGAATTTATTACCCCCATACCTAAGCTAGACCCTCACCTAAACCAGTACCCATATTACCTTTGAGCTATAATTGCATCTTTTCCCTTGATAAAATCTGCAACTGTGTTTTTGGCACTTAGAAGCCACATCACAAACTTTTGGTTTCCATTTAAGTAAAAGTGCTAAAAAACAAAATTTCTATCTCTAACAGGAACTTATTAAAGAAAAACTTGAACAAGTTTGTAAAGAAGGAGGGCTCTATTATAGAGAGTGCCCTGAAATCTATTAACACGATAGACTCTGTGCGTCTTAGCATATGCTACTTCCGTGGGGAAAACTCCTGTAGAGTGCTTTACTTCCGGTGTGAGCCGCTGCTTGTTTACGCTAGGGTTTACGGTCGGGTTTTACATCAGAAGTCAGCCAAATAGCTGAATTAAGCAGCGATTTGAACTTCTCAAGATGTCTCGGGCATTTAGCGAAGACATCTGTGGATGATGTTCATTGACTGGTCTATCTTTTTTCCCCCGCGCCTCAGATCAAAAGAGAGAAAGGATTCAAATTTTACATCTCTCAGTACTTGTATAACTTCGAAAGTAAGTCACAACATATCCTTCATAAATACTAATTTATAGAGACCCTTACCAGCGAAAAATGCATTTATTTTTTTATATCCTTTGGGGTTTTTTTCACGGTTTGGTAACATGCTGTTCCGGTGTGTATTTGACTACGCTAGCTAATCTGAGTGTGCAGGGAAACATCTGGTTTTTGACTAATGTTCCCCTGTAGTTTGAATGCCTGTTTAACGTATAATAACTGTCACTATTCAGAGATGGGCTCCGAAATGTAGACAATGTATCTTCTCATTTTGTAATGCAGTTCTGCTTGTATGTTGAGTGATGTAAACAACAACAATTCAATCACTCTTCAAACGTTTAAATTGATCATTTGATATTTTTTTCATGAAAAAGTCTGCTTCAAGAGTCTATATATTTTATCTTTGTACTACAGTTTCTGTGCCTATACTTACCAACTAACATTATTCTATTACTAACATTACTAAAATTGTTGATTTTTTGCAGTGTCTGACAAAGATCAAGGCTCAGGAGAGGTGGTGGTCAGGGCAGAGTGCTTCAGGTCCATGAGGAAGACAAATAAAGCTCACAAACTCAGTGTATGATCTTAAAAAGAGGCAATGTGAAATTGTTGTATTCAGTGTATATAATGCATAATGTATAGGTTGGAGGCAAATGACAGGATGTTGCTAAGATCATGTCAGGCTGTCAGATCAGGGAGGTGCTCAGAAATTGATGCATTTGAAAAACATGCTATCTTTACAAATTGATAATATCTTTTCTAAGGATATTCAATAATTATATTAAATACATTGAAATATCGTACTTTGTAGGTGGTTCTCAAAGATTCACAGCCTGTGCAACTGCAGCACTTCACCTGCACATGCAAGGCTGGAAAAGCTTTATGCAACCACTGTGTTGCTCTTCTCTTTCAATCTGCACACTATTCGCAGTTGAAAGTCCAAGTTGTTCCCACAATGTTAAGCTGCACTGAAGGTGAACAACAGTGGCATAAGCCCAGAGTTATGGTGAATGCAATCATCACAATATTTTTAATGTAACTTTATATATTGTATTTATTTTTACCATGTGTTAATAGGGGATAAAGCCTGGTCCTGTGGAGAAGATGGCTGTGCTCTTAGCTAAACCCAAAACAAGAAAGACCACAGAGGGAGTGCGGTAAGTGCTGGCTACTGATGGGGTTTCAGATAATATCACAACATTCTATAAGGCAATAATATTTAATACAGAATGGGGGGGCAATTTGTTATTATTTTCAAACAACAGATTCTTGTGGTAATATATAGTGATGACCAAATTAAGCTTTCTGAATCACATGAAGCTTGTATCAAAAAAGGTTCACTACTCTGGGCTTTCTAATACAGTGTTTAAAAAATAGACACCTAGGGGGCTTCAGTATGAACGCTAACTTGAATCTACCCGCCTGCATTAATTGACTGTTTATCATAGCTAAACTCCTGAAATATATATATCGACAAAAATGAAACAAAACACATCAGTATTGTTTTTTGGTTTTTTACATTTTTCCTCAGTGCTAGAGGTGAGTCTGTTTCTCTTCTTGGACACAATTTCTCCTGCCTTATAAAAAACATTCTTTCTCATGGAATTGTTCACTACTGTTTGGTCAATACCTCCAAAACAGACTACAGATCAGCCAGAGATTCAGGTCTTTAAACCTTTTAATCAAGTAGCAAAACAGTGACGTACCAAACAGAGCTTTAGACGTCATTGATCATGCGACTCTGCTCAGACGAATCAAGCATCCTGACAGTGCTTTTAAAGCACTGCTTTAGTTTTTTTCACACATGCGCTGGTGCTTCTGATTCAAACAGGCCATCATCTGTGATATAGTGAGTTATAGGGTCTACCAAGTAATAAAAATGATTAGTTTTAACATTTATAAATTGATAATATTGAAACTTAAAAATGTGTGTGTGTGTGTGTGTTTTCTTGACATTCAGGAGCAAACTGTAAAAAGGCCTTCACGGGGACCTTCCTGACCTCTCGGTTCTGCGGGTTTCTGAAGTGTTCCAACCTTTCACCGAAGCTGACCAGCCTATGATCTGCAGCATGGGAATAGGTGAAGATATTCCACTGGTGGACTCACTGTTCGGCAAGGTGCAACAAGGAAGTCCACTTTCTTATCAGCAACCACCCAAAGAGGAAGTGCAGACCCTCCATAACGCTCCACCTCCTCCACCATTGCCACTGCAAGATTACAGACTGAAACCATCAGAGTGCATGTTTGTCTGTTCCAGGAAGCACCAGCTGCACATGAAAAGTCTAGACGTAACCCTGGAAATGTCACGGAGCATAGAATGTGCTACGCGAGAGCAGAGTGTGTGTGCCGATTGGCATAAAATACGGAGACCACGAGTGACTGCATCTCGATTTAGAGAGATCTGTCATGTGGGTAATCACCAGACAGGCCCTATGAAGAGGGGTTTAGAGTTAGAGGCAGATGCGACTTGGAATACTGCCAGATAAAACGGGTCAACCACTACAAATGTGGATTTGTGGTGCACCCAGATGCACCATGGATTTGCGCATGACCAGATGGCATAATTTTTGACCCATTGGAGCAAACTAAATTTGGCCTATTAGAAATAAAATGTCCAAACATTAAAAATTATGTAGACGCACCTTACCTCAAGGTCCTCAGTGGGACATTGCAGCTTAAACCATCACATGCCTATTATTGGCAAGTTCAGGGCCAGCTGCTAACTACAGGGATGACTTGGTGTGATTTTGTAGTCTCCGCTCAAGAAGATGTGTTCATCCAAAGAATACAGAGGGATGGCAGCGTGATGGAGAAAATGAAATGTAAGATAGACATGTTCTATTTTTATGTGTACATGTACATGTACCTTGCATGGTCATAAATGGGTAGCTTGTCATTCCTGACTTAAAAGTCATCATCCTACATGGTTTGAGAGGGCATTTGTATTATTTTCCATGTTGTGTTTTAATTAAAAATAGAAAGCTGTTTTTAAAAGTTGGTTTGAAGAATTCAAACAGATTTTTTGTTTGTATTAATATCTGCAGTTTGTGTTCAAACCTTTTTTTTAAATGTTCATATGTTTAATGTTATACAATTCAAAGTATGTCAAATATAGCTGATCATTTTAAATCTGTGTGTTTTAATTTCAGAATTCCAGAAAAACAGTATTTATCATCTTTAAAAAATGTAATGCATTCAACGAGAAGCACAGAAAAAAGAGCAAAAGACAGTGCTGTTAAGGGAAGGCAGTTTTATTTGCAGAGTAAACAGTAAGCTCTTCATCAATTCTACTTAAAAACAAAATTAGCTACTTCTATTGTGGGGGAATAACTATATACATGAATTTAGAATACATATTACAAAACCATTAAACAGTTACTAAATAAACAGATAATACCAATTTCAAGCTTTTAATCAAGCACCCATTTTTTGACCACGGGTCCGTTTTGATCGTTTGTGAGAAGACATGCAACAGTAAAAATTTGGTTAATACTCCCAGAAATGGAAAGAGGGATGACCGTGTCAAAAAGTTTGTTTTCTTTAAGCCTCCTGATGAGCCTCTCCACGTGGACCCTCAGACGTGCAATGGACTGGGTTCTAAGCACATCCAACTCTGACATTTGGGCTTGCTTGGACAAAAAGGCTGGGCGATGGACTTTTCCAGGCACAAGCTCATCTATCAGAAACCATTAGTCTACCATTACATCCATATCAGGCGTTAGGAGGGAGGGGATGCCGGACTGATGGAAAATCTCCTTGTCACTGATAGAGCCTTCAAAAAGTGCTGACACAAACGTCAGTGCTCCATGGGGAGACATGCCAATGAGTGCTTTGAAGGTACAGTGCGACTTTTAAGCTGAAAACACCTCGCTCTGGAGCAGAAGGGAGGAGGGTGTTTGGCACCTCATTTCAGTACAGTCAAGAATGACCTGAGTATTATTATAAGGGCCACTGAAATCTGTGGGGCAGTTTGCCCTCACTCTGTCAGGTGCCATCCAGATGGAGACAGAGTCAAGCAAAGTGTACAAAAAGTTGGACCAGGACACGAGTATTCTACTCACTGTAGCTCTGTGGATGTTAAACTTGTGACAAAGCTCCCTTTGTGTACAGCCGGTTACCAGATAATTGAGGAACAGAAAAAGCTTGTCAATTGGCAATCATTTCTGGAAGAGAAAAAAAAATGCTCCAGTCGCCAGCAAAAACTGCGTAATAAAGACAGAACAACCAGGTAGTATTTTTGTTGAACTTACAGTTGGTCTGTTCACAGGGCTCTCGGTGGATGTGCTGGTGGAAAGGCTCTTCTTACTCCTGGTAACCCTCACCATTTTGCTTGTTGCCTCTTCAATTAGGTTCCAGAAGGCCATCAGATGCTCATATGATGGAAATCTGCATTTAAACGGTGGATGTTAATGTGGTTTTTCTGGAGCTATTGCTAACTTTGAGATGATGTTACGAGTTTAAAAACTACATAACCCAGACCTTTCAAACTAAGACTAGATCAGTCTTTTTTATTCTTTTTTTCAAATGTAGTCCTTGATAGAAAATAAATTGAAACAAAGGGGTGGGATGAAATAATATATATATATATATATATATATATATATATATTTATATATATACATACACAGTGGGGCAAAAAAGTATTTAGTCAGCCACCGATTGTGCAAGTTCTCCCACTTAAAAGGATGACAGAGTCATTTTCATCATAGGTACACTTCAACTGTGAGAGATAGAATTTGAAAAAAAAAATCCAGGAATTTACATTGTAGGATTTTTAAAGAATTTATTTGTAAATTATGGTGGAAAATAAGTATTTGGTCGATAACAAAACTTCAACTCAATACTTTTTAATATAACCTTTGTTGGCAATAACAGAGGTCAAACGATTACTCTAGGTCTTTACCAGGTTTGCACACACAGTAGCTGGTATTTTGGCCCATTCCTCCATGCAGATCTTCTCGAAAGCAGTGATTTTTTGGGGCTGTCGCCGAGAAACACGGACTTTCAACTCCCTCCACAGATTTTCTATGGGGTTGAGGTCTGGAGACTGGCTAGGCCACTCCAGGACTTTCAAATGCTTCTTACGGAGCCACTCCTTCGTTGCCCGGGCGGTGTGTTTGGGATCATTGTCATTTTGGAAGACCCAGCCACGTTTCATCTTCAAAGCTCTCACTGATGGAAGGAGGTTTTGGCCCCATTCATTCTTTCCTTTACACGGATCAGTCGTCCTGTCCCCTTAGCAGAAAAACAGCCCCAAAGCATGATGTTTCCACCCCGATGCTTCACAGTAGGTATGGTGTACTTGGGATGCAACTCAGTATTCTTCTTCCTCCAAACACGACGAGTTGAGTTTATACCAAAAAGTTCTACTTTGGTTTCATCTGACCACATGACATTCTCCCAATCCTCTGCTGTATCATCCATGTGCTCTCTGGCAAACTTCAGACGGGCCTGGACATGCACTGGCTTAAGCAGGGGGACACGTCTGGCACTGGAGGATTTGATTCCCTGTCGTTGTAGTGTGTTACTGATGGTAACCTTTGTTACTTTGGTCCCAGCTCTCTGCAGGTCATTCAACAGGTCCCCCCATGTGGTTCTGGGATTTTTGCTCACTGTTCTCATGATAATTTTGACCCCACGGGATGAGATCTTTAGTGGAGCCCCAGATCGCGGGAGATTATCAGTGGTCTTGTATGTCTTCCATTTTCTGATAATTGCTCCCACAGTTGATTTTTTCACACCAAGCTGCTTGCCTATTGTAGATTCACTCTTCCCAGTCAGGTGCAGGTCTACAATTCTTTTCCTGGTGTCCTTCAAAAGCTCTTTGGTCTTGGCCATAGTGGAGTTTGGAGTCTGACTGTTTGAGGCTGTGGACAGGTGTGTTTTATACAGATAACGAGTTCAAACAGGTGCCATTAATACAGGTAACAAGTGGAGGACAGAAGAGCTTCTTAAAGAAGAAGTTATAGGTCTGTGAAAGCCAGAGATCTTCCTTGTTTGAAGTATCCAAATACTTATTTTCCACCATAATTTACAAATAAATTTTTTAAAAATCCTACAATATGAATTCATGGATTTTTTTTCCAAATTCTGTCTCTCACTGTTGAAGTGTACCTATAATGAAAATTACTGACCTCTATCATTATTTTAAGTTGGAGAACTTGCACAATCGGTGGCTGACTAAATATTTGCCCCACTGTGTATATAAATATATATATATATATATATATATATATATATATATATATATATAAAAATGGTAAAAGACCATCGGTGTCTGTAGTTAAAAACTAAAGTATTACTTACCTTGTACAGTATCGAATGTCATCCGGTGATGTGGCAAATCGCTGCAGTGCAAATCCCGAGTCAGGTGGTATGACTCCAGCTGCTGCCTGAGCTCCTCTATCTCCCTTGACATAGATTCATATTTAATGCAATCTACGACAATCAAAGGGGCTTGCTGCATAGTCGTGATCTTCAATCATGGGGATGGAGGCTGGAGCAGACTCAGCATAACCAGTGATATATCTTCGGTGTTTTCATCCTCTGCGTTGGCATCCTCGGTTGCCATAGCCAGGGTGTCAACAGGCCGAGGGCGGCGGTCCCAAACTCCGGGTCGGTCTGACTTTTTCATAAAGTCATTCCAGTGAAATAACGATTGAACAACTTTTGGCTGAAGACATCGCTTTCCAGAGGAAGACAAGACGATATCACCAGTCTCAAAATGCCGACTACACACTCTAGAGCTGTGTGCAACTCTGAAGCGGTCCCGTCTGATTTTTATCAGCCATTGTGCCCGCAATTCAGGATCCTTGGGAAAGGAGTGAAAACTTAAGGTTTTGTTAAATCTCCCTCCAGCAGTACACAGCGGTACGCAGCAGTGATGCTCTTTGTAGTTTAACTCGATCATTACGTTTTTGTAATTTTGACAGGACTTTGGAGTCCGCATCAATAGCGGATCACAGAAATAAAAGCACAACAAAGCTAGCGTAAATGAATAACTCTACATCCGGTCTCGAAACAGGAAGTTAGCCTTTTGTCGTGCACAGGGTCTATTGTAGTCTACAAAAAAAGCTTTTAAATACTCTTATTTTGGAAAACCTCTGACAGTACCAAAGGTTAATAGCATCAAACAAGTTAGGACAGAATTGTTAAACAAGGCAAAATATGGACTTGAAGAGGTTAAATCGTATATTGATGAGAAGAAGTTGAAATTTTTCAACAGCAATGAATTTTTATATGGTCAGTAAGTTTGTGTAGGTTACAGAAAGCTGAGTTAGAGGTAAATAAAAGAGATGCTCTTACAACATTTCCACGGAAGTGCTCTGTCTGAGGGAGCGGACTCAGCTGAAGGCAGGACAGGAGGAAAAATGTCAGAGAAACACTACATAGCATCTGAGTGGGTAAATCAAAAACAATGCTATGAGCCTACACTGGAAGAAGCTAATTATACTTCAGTTTGCAAATAAAATTAGGAGAATGGAGAAGAGAAGAGCAAACACTAGTATAATCCTATACATATGGGCATAATTTTAGCCAGGGACCCCAGGTACATATCCCAAGCAACATTTATGATTGACAGTTTTGTCACCATCACTTTAATAGCCTTATGCGAAAAGTCTTTCTTACCAGTGCAGATCTAACTTCCACTTGTGCACCCAGCCCAATTTCCATATAATCAGTATATGGACTATTATTTATTCCATTCATTCCATTCCACTTTCTTATACAGACATGTTTTCTTTCTGCGCAGATACAGCAGCATTCTTCGCACTGAATATGTCAAGGTTTTCAAAGTCCACAACAAACACGTTCAGGGCAGTTTTGCATAGGTACCTGTTTCAAGATAGAAAAAATACATAATGTAGATTTCACGGGTCTGGTGGAAGTTTCTTTGCAGATAAAAAATATTTATGTAATATTTTGTTTAAGACTCCCAAAGAGAATCCTGTTGATATATGTTGTTTGTTGAGAGAGCATTGCACAATATTCCCCCAATAGAGATTTTACTGTGCCCGAATTTGCAATACAGGATCCAAAAACACAGGTAAAGCCAGGAAGTTTGGTCAATATTTCGCTTCTACACAGGAGTCTCTGCATCGAAGTTTAAGCTGTGTAATATTCGACAGAAATAAAGGACATAACTCATTATAATCCAATTTAAAATCAATCATCAGTTGTGTTGTTTTCCATCTTTGATTGCTTTATCAAACTGTAACAGAAATTACTAATGGGCATCTTTCACAAATGGAGCGAAGCACCTATTTACTAGAAATGAACTCAGCCTCAACAGAAGAGGTCAGAGAATCTTTCTAGCAAGCTTTTTGTCTTATGTGAATTCCAAAGCACCTCTCTGTTCTCAAACAAAGACAAGAGCAGCGGCTGATGACCTTCACCAGCTGACAAACAAAGTCCAACCCCCCCCCCCACAGCAGTGATTACAATGAATCCAGCTGCCCATACACAAGCATATAAGCCGATGGAAAAATATAATATGCCATATGAAAATATGATATGCCACACTATCAATATCATCACAAGTTAGTAAAGGGATCCTTTTAACACCCACAATCGGTCTGCACACAGCCCCTGGCTCTCAGCAGTGTGGTGTTTGAAATCTGATATAGATCGGACACCACCTCCAGACCCACCACTCACTAAGATGTGTCCGGTCATTTTGAAAGGAAAATCACGGTAATCATAAACAAAAGATTCCTACACACTAAAGCTACACATAACCAAACAGTACAGAATCTAAAAATAATATCTTGCAAAAACAATCTCTCAGCCACTGAAATAAATATTAAAATACGTACATTACTGTATATATTAGGTCTCTATCAGGAAAGTCTCTCCTAATCAATGATCTTCTCATCACACAAGATACCCTGTTTCTATCAGAAACTTGGTTAGATATAAATACAGAACAAGCTGATGTAATGGGAACTTGTCCCACGATTATTACTTTATTAGTGAGAGCAGTAAAAACTGAAGAGGCGGAGGCCTAGCTACAATCTTCCATAACTCTCGAAACCTTAAAAAGGTATCGTTAGGGGAATTTAATTTCCTTGAATATATGGCTGCTGAGACAAAAAAACCAAAAACGAAGTCCTATTTCTAAACACATATAGACCAGTAAAAACTAACCTACCTTATTAGCAAAGAGTTGAATCTTTACGTCATCAAGGTAACTGATAATGCATTATCTGAACATTTCTGTATCACATTTGAAAGCACCATTTTAGCTAAAATAATTAACCACTGTTAAAAATGTTTCCTCATTGAAAATGCAGCCAAAAACTTCAAGCTGATGTACACTCCTACCTTATCCCAATCCCCAACATCCACCAACACACATTCAGTAAACAAGCTTACAGATAAAATGATATCCAAACTTTCTGACATCATGGATAACATTCCACCATTTAAGGCTAAACCTGTCTTGAGAAGAAAAAAGTGTTGGTGGAAACCAATCCAATTGTATGCAGTTAAAAAATGGAATGTGTCGGGATTATGCTCCTGTGTGCTGGAGTCGGCAGCAGCCTGCAGGTGCTTCTTATTTGGGCTCATGAACATCCGGCATAAAATGGGAGCGTTTTCTGTAAGCTGGCCCCAGACGGCTCTTGCTCCTGAGCGTGGTAACATGGCCAATCATTGCTTCCTCGTTTCCTTTAGTATTTCTCCTAAGAAAGTATCCTGAAGTTTTTCCCTAAGATGGGTTACCTTGTTTCCCTCACAGATCATGCATCGTTCACCTTCTCGATTGTGTTTTGAATCCTGTTGGACTAACCTTCCTGGATCCCCACTACCAACTCATCTCTGGTTCCTCACACTGAAGGATCTCACTACAACCAACAACGGAGATTCATTGTCAGCCTCTGCCTCGCTCCCCTCCCGGACCATCAGACCCACACTCACCTGTTGCCATCTTCTACACGCCTGCCCATCCTTCCACTCCATCTGCATAACCAAGACAACAGACACCAACTCCAGTCAAACTCAGGAAAAACAGAATTCCACTTACCTCCTCTGAGTCTTCCTCCTTCCGGATTATTAGTAAAATCATCTACCTCAGTCAACCTATTCATTTACTTACCTTACTCTAATACCATATTTCATTTTCAGTCCGTTCCTGCTCCATGATCTCTCCTGAGACGATTAGTTTTTGTAATATAAAACTATTTTACTTAAACTTCCTTCACTGCCTCCGAGTCTGTCTTTTTGCTGCTTTTTAGTCGCCTAAAAAAAAAGATTATGACAGAATGTCAACAAGCTGAGAGAAAATCGAGGAAAACTCTACTTCACTTTCACTATGTGATATACAAAGAGACTGAACAAATATTAGTTTACATTGAAAGGTGCAAGGAAATTATTCTTCTCTGAAATTATCCACAGAAACAACAATAATGCAAGGATATTATTTGCTACAGTGGAAAGATTGACTGCTCCACCAGTGACAGTAGCCCCCGAACTAAGCTCCATCAGGGCCTGCGATGAATTTCCTAGATTCTTTACTGAAAAAATCTTGAACATTGGTAAGTTAATTAGTACATCAGTTGCAACCCACTACCAATGTTATGCCCTGTCAACACACACAATGAGAAAATGACTGATTTCCAAACAATAAACCAATCGACCCTTGGTGAAATTAATGAGAAACTAAGCTCTGCCACGTGCTGCATGGATTGTTACCAACAGGTTTTCTTTAAAAAAGTCCTCCTGGGGCGTCGCGTGGCGCAGTGGTTAGAGCGGGCGCCCCATGTACTGAGGCTTTTGACCTCGTCGCGGCGGTTCCTGGTTCGAATCCCGTCCCAGGCAGCCTTTGCCGCATGTCCACCTCTCTGATCTATCTCCCTTTCATGTACCCACTGTCAAATAAAGGCCACCTTGGCCCAAAAAACCTTTTAAAAAAAAAAAGTCCTCCTAGTCATTAGGGCGGATCTTATCCAAATAGTTAACTCATCCCTCCTATCAGGTGTTTTCCCATCCATCCATTTTCTAAACCAATTAATCCTCAAGGGGTCACGGGCGGCTGGTGCCTATCTCCAGCTGTCAACGGGCGAGAGGCGGGGTACACCCTGGACAGGTCACCAGTCCATCGCAGGACAACACAGAGACAGATATGAAGAAAAACCATGCACGCACGGTCCGTGTACATTCAGGCAGTTCGTTTTTTCGAGCTAAAGTAGGCTAAATAAATGCTAAGTCCCAACGTAAAACTGTTCAAATGCTGATGTACGGAGGTTTATTTATATGTATGCTGTGTGTATTTCAGATAAATGTCCTGTAAAGTCATCGCAGCAGGTGTCAGCGTTTAACCAGCCTCTCTGTGGTACGAGCTTGTTCCTGCATTGTCCAAAAATGATATATTTTTATGTTATCTCGTACATCTGGTTATTCTACAGTCTTCCGTTTTATTTTTGATAAATATTCATATTGCCACTTAATTACTCCAGGACAGCATCAGATATTTTTAGTTGTATTCCTTAATTTAAATTCTTTTAAATGCATGCTTTTAAATGCATGATTAGTATAATATTCAAAGTACTTTCAAAGTAACACCAGCACCCTAAAGTCAGCTCAGAATCATAAAATTGGTCCTACAAACTACAAAGCATTCATGTTACTCATAAAAAATACATGTAAATTCTGTAAGCATTTTCTTATCACAAAAATACAGAAATCACATGTGGGGTCCCCCAGGGCTCCATCCTAGGGCCCCTCCTATTTAGGATTTACATGCTCCCACTAAGCCAGTTGATAACAACAAATAACATTAACTACCACAACTACACTGACGACACTTTATATCTCAATGTCACCAGGTGATGTTGAACCCGTCCAAATCCTCAATAAATGCATTGAGCAAATTAAAAGCTGGATGTCCCAAAATTTCCTCCAATAGAACAAAAACAAAACTGAAGTACTTATCTTTGGATTCAAAAAAGATTGACTACAAGTAATCAGCTTAAACAGGCCCAACTAGAAACTACCAATGAGGCCAGAAATCTAGGTGTAATAATAGACTCAGATCTGAACCTCCAGGGTCACATAAAGGTAATAACAAGGTCAGCTTTCTATCACCTGAGGAACATTTATAGGATTAAAGGACTGATGACACAAGGAGACGTAGAAAAAAAAGATCCATGCATTTATCTCTAGCTGCCTTGATTACTGTAACAGTATCTTCACAGGTCTACCTAAAAAAAATCAATCATAGTTGCAGCTGATCCAGAACGCTGCTCCTCGTGGTATCTCTAGAACCAGGAAAGTAGAACGCATCACCCCAGTTCTAAAGTTCTTAAACAAGCTCCCTGTATCTCAGAGAATAGACTTCAAATTGCTTTTATTAGTCTATAAATCATTGAATTGGTTAGCACCATAGTAAATTAGAGATCTGCTATCACAGTAAAAACCATCCAGATCACTCAGGTCCTCCAGCTCTAGTTTACTGCTCAGGAGGAAAACGGCGTCAACGATCTTCGTTTAAATCTAACTGTTCTTACAACGGCCATTTAAGTAGTCAGAAATGGCATTAAAAATTGCGACAAAGTCGCTAAGTTGACAACACTAGTCGTCAGGCATTGTCAGAAATTTTATAAGTGTTGAGACCAATAGTAACTAAGTAACTGTTAATGCCATTGGCGCTGATACTATTGGTCTACTGAATAATCACTCATTTTCTACTTCTAGATCAATGCTAAAGGTTCCATCGCCTCGTTAGAAAGCTCTAGCTAGCACATAAGAGAGGTTTGGTGACTAAACATCGCCTGTTATGATAAATCTGTATTTTAGGTAGGGCTGGTGGTCTGTTAAATTTAGGTTTCTTTCTTTTTTTGATGTTGTAGGCTCTTCCATAACCCTTTCCTATTCAAAAAGAAACGTTTAAAACACTTCTGTTTTTAATCATTCTGCTAGCTAGTGGTTTTGATTTTAGGGGTCTCCCCTTCTCTTCATGTTAAGAGTCTGGGTGTCATCCTCGACAGCCAACTCTCTTTCCATGCTCACGTTAATAACATAACTCGATCAGCCTATATCCATCTTCGACTCATAAACCGTCTTCGGCCCTCCCTTCCCCTCATACTGTCACCATTCTCGTCCATAGTCTCGTCACGTCTCGTCTTGATTACTGCAATTCACTTCTTTTTGGTCTCCCCCACAAACTTCTTCATAAACTACAACTGGTCCAGAATTTTGCAGCCCGTATTATCACCAGAACCCCTTCCTTTCACCACATCACCCCAGTTCTCCAGCAGCTTCACTGGCTTCCAGTTAAATTCAGGTCCATCTTCAAAATTCTCCTCCATACCTTCAAAACCATCCATAACCTTTCTCCTACATATATTTCCGGCCTTATCATTGTTAACATCCCCTCCCGTTTTCTCAGATCTTCTTCCTCCCTTCATCTCGCTGATCCTCCTGCCCGTCTCACTACTATGAGGAGCGGAGCTTTTAGCCGCTCTGCTCCTCGTCTATGGAACTCTCTCCCTCCAGACATCTGAAATATTGACAGCTTCACCCTCTTCAAATCCAGACTCAGGACTCACCTGTTTAAATCTGCCTATGAATTCTGATTTTGTTTGATGTTTATTTCTATGTTTTGTTCTTATTGTGTCTTATTGTTTTTACTGAATGTATTTTTATCCTGTTAAGCGACCTTGGGTGTCCTGAAAGGCGCTTTTAAATAAAATGTATTATTATTATTATTATTATTATTATTGTCAACAGTTTGTCAGCTGCCTCAAAAGAGAAAACAAGACTGCTAAGTGGTTTTATGCAAACTTAAAGAATGCATACATGTCCAAAGCAAAACATCCTCTGGGACAATCAGATAAAAAAAAATGTTTTAGCTCAGAATATAAACCATTTGTTCAGAGGTAACCTGTGACAAGGATAAAATTGAGAAACTTGTCACATAGAGCTGAAAAAGCCCTATAGAGTTGTTTTGAAATCACAAACTCTACTAATCCCGTGGAGAGGACTTAATTGCGTTACTGACTATAAAAAGTTCTGTATGAACAACATTATCCCTACATGAACCGTAAGATGCTTCCCTAATACCAAACCCTGGATAACCAATTACCTGAAAAAACTGCTAAACAAGAAAAAAGCCTTGCGGGAGGGAGAGAGGGAATTATGCAGGAACATAAAAAAGCAACTGAAGGTAAAAATCCAGAGACAGCAAGGAGGCATACTAGTGCAAACTACAACAGAAAAATCAGAGATGTCTGGTCAAGGATGAAAAAAAAAAATCACACCTTAAAAAAGGAAGGACTTGATAGAAGGGAGACTGGACAGAGCCAATGAAGTGAACAAGTTCTTCAACAGGTTCAGTTCTGGAACAAACTCAGCATTCTCCTCTCGTGTCCACAGCCCCATAGACACTCTGACCCAAAGCTTTCCAGTCACACCTCAGATGTGTAATTCTTCATTTCAGTAATGGACTCTTCTGATTTTATAATTTTGTCTTCAACCAAGTTAGGAGATGCTAAACTAGAGGCCTCCCCCTCCCACTTGTCTGTTGATACAAGTCATGTAAAGAGGCAGCTGGAGAGACTGAACTAAACAAGGTTGCAGGTCCAGATGGTGTTAGCCCCAGAGTCCTGAATGGCTTCGCAGAGCAGCTCTGTGGGATTCTGAAGCACCTCTTCAACCTTAGCCTCACCTAATAGACAGTTCCAGTGTTGTGAAAAACATGTCTTTTTCAAGTACCAAAGAAAAATCCCTCATCTATGTTGCCCTGACATCTCACACCATGAACGCCTTGAGGACTCCTGTTGGTCCATCTGAGTAAGCAAAGAAGGGAATATCAGGAAGATTCCTTCATCCAACTACTTCAACCAACCCACTCTCATCTGCACAAAGCTGGCAGCATTGTCAGGATCATGTACTTTGATCTCTACAGTGCATTTAACACAAAACAATAGGAATTGCTTGGTCTGAATTGCTTCCTGTGAGACAAGCAGGAAGAAAAGGTATGAACAGACTGGGAGTGAAAGGAGGTGAAGCATATAGCAGTAGGAATGAGGAACAGGTGTGATGGAGATTAGAGACAGGTGCAGAGAATGATTAGACTTGAGTAAGAAGGTCGGAGTGCTGATTGTTCTGACATCTTCTGTCAGTCTGCCCCAGGTGCATGCAAGAATGGGTGAATGACTGAATATAGTGTGATGTGCTTTAGGACTAAAAGCGCTATACAGGTACAAGCCATTTACCATTGTGAGTGTTCACAGTAAAGATTGTGTTTCTTTGCCTGAAATTAATTCATAATAAAGTCGTCTAAAGCAACAGCAGATGTAAGATGCTGGAATCTGGACAAAATGTATTCAATGTTGCCCCAAATTACACATTAAAAGACAGGAACCAACATATATTTACTACCTACAACAGACCAGGTGCGGTGGATATAATCAATTTTCAATAAATACCTGTCAAGACTCAATTATCTTAATGTTTGATGATCATCTTCATTTTCAGGAAGGTGAAATTAGAACATGTAAATGCGGCACTTGAACAGTTTCTGGTAAAAGCATAAAAGGTCATTTGAACTAAAATACAGCCCGAGCACCAAGGAAAAATAGTCAGACAAGAGCCCAAGTATATACAGGCCTGAGTAGAATTAGTATTATCTCTAGACAAAAAGAATTAAAAAAATAAAACTTTCATCATACATCGTGCCAACAAAAGTACCCTGGTGCAAACATTTTCTAAGCTCAGTTCTACCCATAAACTGTATATTTAATTAACGGAGCCTCTGGGACCACCCGTAGGTTTCTAAAGAGCTGAATTGAAGCCAACTGGACAGTTCTCACCTCCGCCATCTTGGTTGCGTCACACATCTAGTCATGGCCGGAAAGTGCAACAAAATTGGCAGATAAGTGGGGCTGAGAGTGGGGCTGTGTGGGTTGGGGCATATGATTGACACTGTGAGCCGAAGTAGCTAGAAGTGAACTGACGAATCGAAGCCAACAGAGCTTAGCAGGAGCTTTAAGCCAGAAAACCACACTTGATCGAGTCTGCTACCCCTCTGCCTTCTAAGCAGATTCAATAATTTTGTCAAATAAAAGCATGAAGCCTCGTTAGTCCATAAATTTCACTAAAACTGTGCATTTTGATTTTAAAAAGCTTTTAATAATAGATATGTAATGAAGAATTGTTTTTATTTCAACCCATGTATGACTTATAGTGCATTCAGACAAAGAGCTTTCTCAGCGTCAGGCAAAGCTCACAAAGCATCTAGTTTGACGTTTCTATGTTGAAGCTTGCAAAGTCTGCCACTTCTGAGCAAAAAACAATGCGTGGGCGGGGCTTCTTCTGTTGCTGTACATTCTGAACTATGGCAGATAGTATTGAGAGAGTGGCTAGGCTTTATTTGCTAAATAAAGCTAGACAACGTTGACTTCAGCAACGTCAGCGCTGTTTGTGGATACACCCTATTCTACGGATGCGTTCTGAGTTTGGGGAGTTTAACCATTTGCTCCAGGAGCTACGTATGGATGAGGTTCGCTTTCAGCGGTACTTCCGTCTGTCCCGCGCCCAATTTTACCACCTCCTGGGCCACATCGGAGCTCAAATCTCCTACCAGGCCAACAACTACATGCACTCTATTCCTCCCGAAGAGCCCCTGTCCATCTGTCCTCGGTAAGTGTTATTTATGATTTTTTTAAATCTGCGTTTTCTAGACTTAAAATGTAGGTTTTTCCAGCTCCCGCTACATTCAAAATACATGTAGTGACATCGCTACAATTATAAGCTCTGATTGGTTAACGCGCCGCTTCAGGGCCGTCAGCACCGTCAAAAGTTCAACTAGCTGAACTTCTGCGTTGCTGGCTTTATGAGCTTTGAAGCTTGAAAACCAGGAAAAGCTTGAAAAGTTGACGGAGCCAAAGCTCACAAAGTGCCGCAGAGACCGTGACGCTCCTCCAACGGCCTCCGCCATAGACTTAACATGTAATCTTGACGTTGCTGACGCTGACAAAGCCTGCAGTCTGAACGCAGCATAAGAGGCGTTATCTTAAAAGCGCAGCATTAATATATTTTTCCTTACCAAAATAAATGGAGCAGATACTTTTTGGATGGTCTGTTATTGCAATTAATACCACAGCAAGCCATCTTTGTCATAAGTGCACGGTTAACATCTGCTAGGATTCCTTAAATAGAAAACTTTTAAATGATTGGAATGTTTGTATAATTATATTGGAATTACTTCTCCTGTAAAGTGCCTTGCGATTATATCTGTTGTGAATTGGCTCTATATAAATAAACGGAATTGAACTGAACTAAAATATAAACCCCCCTCAGCTTGGTCACAATGTTAAACCTGACTTATTAAACCTAAAATGTTTTTTGAAACAGGCTATAAACATCTTTATTTCTGCTATGAAGTGGTAATTTTCAACATGGGAGTTAATGGGAACTTGCTCCTTTCTGGAATCAGCCCCTATCGGTTGAGTGGGGAACTGCGATGTTTGCTACCTGTTAGTTATGGGTAAGCATCACATTTTGCCCGCAGAATTTGCCGCTTGGTTCTACCTTGGAAAGGACAAAACTGATTGCAAAGTTCATAAAAATGTTTGCTGTGAAGGATTTACGACTATTAAAGGGTTTGGGACCATCAACAGATATTGAGAACCACAACTTTTACTCAGTGAGACACTCTTTGCATACAACATCCCAACTGGTTAATCCCCCCCCCAACCCCGAGCAGGTACAAAGATAGCTCTAACATGTGACTCATTTACATTTGTTGCCTCAGAATCTTATGTTCCAATAACTACATACTGTATTTCTTATGTATGGTAACAAACATACTACAGGACACATCACTGACCCTAAGTAATCATTTGCTGTCTATGCTAATCCTCCATCTATGTGTTTGCATCTTCTCAACACAAACTTCCTACACAGTATGAGAATAAGTCTAAACTTAATCAAGTTTTATGAGACAATTTAAAGAAATCTATTAATTTTATCTACTGTTACATTAACTTATCAGGCACCTTGGAGGCAACACTTCCGGCCATTTGAATGACCTAAAAATTGTATTTTATTAAGGCAAAGGTCTCTGACCCTGGTCCTCGAGAGCTACTCCCGAGAAGGTTTTAGATGCAACCCCGCTCCAACACAGTTGAATCAAATAGTTCAAACTATTACCTCTGCAGCATGCCATCAAGATTGGCTTGCAAACAAGCCAGTCATTTGATTCAGCTGTGTTAGAACAAGGATCTATCTGAAACCTCCAGGACAATAGATCGATGGCCAGGGTTGGAGACCCCTGAGTAAAGCGATAGTGATACTTACGTAGTGATGATCCAGCAGATCCTCCTCGTAGAATCTGGTTGAGAACATCATCTGTGTCACTAGTGCTCGCCATGCTGTTCCTCATCTGCGTCATAGAACGCTGAGAACACAGGCTGGGCTGACGGTCCATCTTTTTCACTGCCTAGGACACAACCATCACCAGCATTTGTAACACCATCAGTACAGAAACATCAGTACAGAAACAGTGTTCTGCTCTGACAAAGTTAATCTCACTTTATCACTGAGTGTGGGATCGTTGAGAGAATACAGTTTGTTGGTGATGTCTTTGCCAATGAGGTACTTGAACACCTCATTTAGGAAAGTGTCTGATTCGAGGAAGTAAGTAAGGCGTTCTCGAGACCAACAAAGGAACTTGCAGTTCTCCTCTGCCACAATTGTCACCTATTAGAACACAACAGTACAATTCTGATTAATCTCAGAAGTTGCTATCAAAAGCAAATACAGTGCCCAAAACAAACATGTCTGAACCGGTGAAATGGAAGATGGCGGCCTATTTGGGAGAGTGAGTTAATAACTTGGTGCAATGATTTTCAGGTAAACTTTGGTTAAAACTTTACTTTAGTCACACAACTTGAAATCTGAGATGTTGGCTTGACCTCAAATTTCTCCAAATCTCAAGGCAACTAATGCAGTGTGGCATTTGCTGGGAAAGCAGGTCCAATCATGGAGGCCCCACCGCACCACTCCTATGATTTTAACTGCTAACAGCTCATTGATGCATGCCAGAGCTTACTACGAGAGCCTAACCAAGTCTGTACATTGTCAGGTTAGAGCTTACATGGCTTCAAAACAGAAAGCTATTTGATTGAGTAGATCATGATGTTGTCATAGGTTGGTGTACATACAGATTTATGTTTTCTTTAGCTTTCTGCTTTTTACCTGGAACTTCTCCCCTCTGTGCATCTCAGTAGACCTGAACTCTGGAGAATCGATGAACGAGTTAGTATAGATGTTGTGGAGGAAATGACCTCGGTATGAAACCTTCATCCTGTTCCAAAAACATTAAGATCACAATTCCATTCAATTCCAAGCATTTCTAATGATCAGTAGATGTATAAAGGAGCAAACATTTTTGATGCAATAATTATGCAAATAATTATAAATTACACATAAAATCTCTGGAGTTGATATGAATGCTATAATTTTCTACAAGAAGTCATGATTATTCTAATTATGCCACGTCAAAAAGTGTGAAAGACTGTAGATGGCCATGCATACATCACATACTTTCCTTTAAGCAGAATGCTGAGGCGTTCATCAACTGAGGTCTTGTCCTCAGCAGCATAGGCTTGGCCTTTCTTAAGAGTCTGGATGGTGCAGAACTGTCCTGTGAGCCTCTGAAACAAAGCCTCCTGCACATGGAGAGGCTCAAACATCCGCTTGTAGACAGATCGCAGCTCCCTGTCAATCTTTATCTGAAAGAGCACAGTCTTAGCCTCAATTTATCCTTATAATGAACTAAAATTACTTAAAATTATGATGAATGAAAAATGAAAATATCTATTCATTAAACTGTTTATAAAAATCTATTTGAAAGACACTGAAAAGGTAATGATGCCAGGGGTGAAAAAAGAGGTCTTCGCATTGCATTACAAATGCTGGCATTATTCTATCAAATTACTGGATAACCAGTACTTGCTGTGAGTCTTGATACTGCCTACAAATTCTTAAAAGCTATATCTCATTAGTATACAAGTGAGTCTAATGTTGAAGGATATGCCACTCTCTCAGTTTAAATGGTGATGAAAAAAGTCAAGACTGTGCTTCAGCATAAACATACATAAGGTTGCCCAACTGATTACGTTTACGGAGAAACAGTATTAACACAATATGGCAAAGAGCATATGGTATGGTGATACAGAACTCACCGGCCTGCGCTTGTAAAGAAGAAAGAATAAGTGCATGAAGTTGATCACCAAAAACACCACGTTCCAAACCATCACATCAAGGTTGCAACGATACAAAGTGGCCCAAACAATGAAGAGACTGCATCCTGTCAAAAATAAAGTCACATAGAAATGCTAGTTAAGGAGCAGAGAAAACTTTACTTTTTAATGCAACTCCTAACATTTTGTGCAACACATGCTAGGAATGCAACAGACGGGATGCTTGAGATAAATGCAATAACATTGTATTTGCTAGTTTAGAAATCTGGACAAACTACAAAATCAAAAGATTTTGCTCTGCAGGTTGGTCAAGCAAAGTGTTATGGGTAACCTAACAGTGTGTCAGGACTACGGTCTGATAGACCGATAGGAGTGTTGTGTGCGACTGAGACCCAAGTGTTGAGATTAAAGGGCGAGGGGAGAACAGTAGCACACGGTTTAATCTAGTAATCCCTGAAACGTGAAGACAGACCTGTCGAAAAGACTGGGATTACAACATCTGGAACAACTCTTGGAAAGAGTGACTGGGAAAATCTGCTACATCTGAGAGCAAACGACGCGTGAAAGAATGACTGGAGAGGAGCTTTGGTTATGGAGAAAGTGATGTCAGAGTGGCGAGCAGGTCAGTGGCTCTTCCTTAAATGGGAAATCCCAAGGATCACATGACCGTAGTCGGACAGGATCCCCCCTTAACGGCCAGCAACTGACGGTCCAGGATGACGTTGATTGAAGTCCGCAATCACAGATGGGTCCAAACAGATCCAGGTCACCGAAGGCCTTGCAGCCACTGAGTGGTGCTCCCATGTATGCAGTATGAAAGGGTACACACAAGGTTAGGATGTAAGGGTGGAGGAAAAAAAGCATTCATCTGTATCTTAAGTCCATATTCAAGAAATCAAGAGACAGGCAATAGAAAAAAAACACACCTTAAAAAATTTAAGCACATACTCAGACATTAAAAATACACATTATGAGGGGGAGGCTGATGGGAGCCTCATTCCACAGATGATACACTGCAGGCTATGTGCACTATCAACTGCTTCCTGAAGTGGGAGGGAGTGTTGTGGGAGCAGTGAGTTACGGTGAAAAACAGGTGGTGTATGCGTCTGTAACACATGTAAATGAATGCATCAGTAAATAAAGCGAGAGGGTGAGGGACTGGTGGATGAGGAGACTCAGTTTGCATTTCTCACACAGGCATTTGATTGAAGGTCGTCATGAGAGCCAAAATATTAATTGTTATGGTTAGTAGGAAGAATTTCAATTCAATTCAATTTCAATTTCAATTGAAATTGAGGTCTGTCTTCACGTTTCAGGGATTACTAGATTGAAATTGAAATTGAAATATTAGGAAGAGCAATTTCTCTCTATCCTTAAGTCTGTCAGCAGTCCCGTTATGATTCCAATTCAACAAAATTGAAGTTCCAGATCCATTTAATTTCCATTTACACCAAGACGCACTGATAGTTTCTCTAAATCCGATGACATTTCCCTCATGAGTCCTGAAACGCCAGCCAGATTACTTTTTACAGCCTCCAGCCTGCGTACCAGCTCACCCAGCCAATAGCTCCGAGTTTCAGCAGCACAACTCAGCACTTCAGACTGCTTCTTCTTTCTTTCTCCAATTTCTAGTAGAGCGAGTAATTGCCCATTCCAATCAGCAGGAACCCGATCACCATAAATCCAAAGATCCAAATATCATCCGAATCCTCCCGAGAATGTATCAACAAACAAATGGGCTGAAACACTTTCCAAGCGTGGAGCACGTAGCCTGCAGGATAGGTCTCATCAGGAAAAGCCGGATGCCCTTTTCCGGTGCTACGTAAAGTTGAGTAGATTTGATCAATTGCATTCAGAGATCAGCTGACCACTTCCATATTTAAGCTTTTTTGGTTTGGTTTGGAGAAAAATGCAGATAGATGCTCCAGACAGAGGCACAGAGACAGAGAGCTGTGAGATTAGACACAGGAGGAGGAAGGAGAGAAAGAGTGACGTCTTCAGTGATGGCCGGAAGTAATGTGCCCGGATGGAACCCAGGAGCGTTCCTCAGGACCATAACCAGCCCAAATTGACCAAGTTTTGGACTCCTAGACCCCAACGGCGAGATTCCAAGATCTACTCTGTCTATGATTCTCGGAGGTGGGGGTAGAGGGGCCCAATGTAGAGCTGACGTGTTGCTTAAGCTGGGAGACATGAAAAATAGCAGGAACTCTCAGATCGGAAGACACAAGTGATCGGGTTGATCTTTATCAGCACATTGTAGGGCCCTACAGACTTGGGAGTGAGGTTATTGGACTCAGTTTGGAGCTTTAGGTGTCTGGTGGACAGCCAAACCTAACCGTCAAGCTGGAATGAAGGACCTGGGTGGTGTTTGCGGCGGTCCTGTCTGGCAGACTGGGAATTGACTCGGGAAATAGCCACCCTAGCTTGAATCCAAGCCTGACAGCAGCAGCGGATAAACTGGGCTGCGGGACCTCAACTTTTCCCTCGTGATGGTCATGGAAAGGGAGGGGGGGACACCTAAGCGAGCAGATAAGTAGTACTTGCTGATTAAATTGCCAACTTTAT
Source organism: Apricaphanius iberus (assembly GCA_028564705.1). Taxonomy (NCBI): domain Eukaryota; kingdom Metazoa; phylum Chordata; class Actinopteri; order Cyprinodontiformes; family Aphaniidae; genus Apricaphanius; species Apricaphanius iberus. The sequence goes on from JAPXFQ010001436.1 coordinate 239,487, forward strand.
CTTCTCCACAGAAGAGGCAGCAACCTACTCCCTCATCTGCTGCAGTTGGCTCCATCCCATTCAGCTCAAACCCAGTTTCTGCTCCCATTAGTCTAATTTCTCCTTTAATTAGTTAAGTTTTTCCTTCAGTTAGTTCAGTTTCTGCTCCTTTCAGCTTAGTTTGTCCCTAAATCAGCCCAGAACCTGTCCCCTAAGTGTCTGTCAGTTCTTCAGTTCAATTCTTAGTCAACTCATTCAATCAACGAGTCCCAGAACCAGTCCCAGTTCCAGAAATAGTTTTAAAGCCAAAACTAGCAGTAGAACCACTTCCAGTGTGCCCGTCGGCCACATGGCACCCAGTTTCTGGCCCCCCGGCCACCCAGTTTCAAGCCCACCGGCCACTGGGCGCCCAGTTCCAGGCCCGTTGGCCACTGAGCGGGATGTGCCAGGCTCATCGGCCACCGAGCCCCCAGTTCCAGGCCCGCCGACCACCGAGTGTCAAGACCAAGCTAAACTGGCTAAGCTAGCCAGGATCGTCCTCCGTCGCCGACGTCTAGCAATGCTCGTCCTACGTCGCCGAAAATCCAAGCCAGGCTCCTCAGCCGCTGTCTCTTTCTCAGAATAGGACAACCAGGCTGTGTGCCCGACTCCCCTCCCGCAATAGGACATTTGTCCAGGTGTCCGCTGGATCTCCAGTTCCTCAAGAGTGGACCATCTGGCCGTCCATCCGGCTCCCGTCAAACCTAGGGACATCCATCCAGCTGTCAGCTGGATCTCCAGGTCCTCCGGGGAGGACCACCAGGCCGTCCATCCAGCTGTCTGCTGGATCTGCAGGTTCTCCAGGTATCCACAGAGACTCAGCATTCCACCGCACAACATTCTGATAATATATTTCTGAAAGCTGTTGAATATTTATACAGAATTGTCAGAAATATGTAACAATATATTGTTTCGTACATATTTCTGAAAAATACTTTAAAATGTGATGTTACTATGTTTGAAAATTACTGCATCTATTTTGTTTCATAATATTCAGAGGCTGCTGCATATATATACTGTTCTGTCTGTCTGCTGGATCTCCAGGTTCTCAAGAGGGGACCACCGGGCCGTCCACCCGATTCATGTCCTGTAAGGGGATGACATCCGGGTAACCCACCCGCACTTCTTCCAGCCAGAGGACGCCATCTGGGCTGTCTGCCCCACTCACCTCCTGTAGGGGGGCGTCACCCGGGCCGTCCGCCCGACTTACAGGGGTGTATCCACAGAGACTCAGCATTCCACCGCACAACATCCTGACAATACATTTTTCTGAAAGCTGCTGTATATTTATACGGCAATTATCAGAAATATGTAACTACATAATGTTCCACAGATTAGCTGTTGGACTGAGGTCTGGAGACTGGCTAGGCCACTCAAGAACCTTGAAATTGTTTTTACATAGCCACTCTGTTGCCAGAGTGGTGTTTTTGGGATCAATGTCATTCTGGAAGATCCGGCCAGGTTTCATCTTCAATGCTCTCACTGATGGAGGAAGTTTTTGCCCAAAATTTCATGATACATGGCCCCATTCATTATTTTGTAAATACCGATCAGTTGTCCTGTCCCCTTGGCAGAAAAGAAGCCCCAATGCATAATATTTCCATCCCCATGTTTCACATGGTATGGTGTTCATAAGATGCAACTCCCCCTCCAAATCAGTTCCCCCTGGTAGTTCTGAGCTGTTTCCTCACCATTCTCAAGATCATTTTACCAGTGAGATCTTTCATGGAGCCCCATGTCAAGGTATATTGTCTGTGATCCATTTTCTAATAATTGCTCCAAGAGTTGATCTCTTCTCAACAAACTGCGTGTCTATTGTAGATTAGCTCTTTCCAGTCGTGTGTAGGTGTACAATCTTGTCCTTGGACAAAAAATTCTTAAAAATCACACAATGTGATTTTCTGAGCTTGTTGGCTCAAGAGAAGATTTAGTGTGAACTGGATGGAGCTACTCGCTGTGAGAGGGTTAAGAAGGAGGACTAGGAGCTGACCGCAGTTCGGAGCCAATGGCTCTCACCAGCAGGCCGAAGCAGAGAAATGGAGAATCGGTGAAGTAAGCTGTCTCGTACCCTCAGTGAGAAGCAAATTCCATGCCGCTTGTATATTTTATTCACAATATTAACCTTTTCAGGTGCATATCATCTTCAGTATGACTTTTTTATTATCAGTTATCAAAATTTGTTCTGATGCTAGTTTTTTGTAAAAATGAATGACCTACTTAAAAAGTAACTCAACCCCCTACCAGAGTATAACCCCGTCCACATTTATTTTTGAAAAATGGCTCAAAAGAAGGCGTTGCCTGGCGGACCAGGAAAAACGCAGGGGGGAATACTGGCTGGGCATGGTCTGGGCTGTGACTGACTGGCAGGCAGCAGCGCAGAGTCACAGATGGCCAGAAAAGCGGAGAGAGCCACAGCAACGCGAGCTCCTTTGCCTCAAAGGGAAATAATCTATAGGTTGAGTTTTTCTCGACTTCCGTCTCCCGTTCTGTGGAGTAATTGAGTGGCTCCAACTGATATCATTTCGGGCCGATGTCTCGTTCTCACCAGCAGGTGCCGAACCTGTAGCGGCATCGCAGATTAGCTTGAGTAATTTCGTGTGATTCTGCCTCGAAAGGCGCACCTGCAGCCACATTGTCTGCAGCAGAAAATGTGTTGGAGAGAGATGCCCAGTATAAAGTGTCCAAGCATGACGAGAAAATTATTCAGGAATGTGCAAAAAAAAAAAGAAACACCATCGCAATTATTCCATTAAAAACGAACTCTTAGCCTAGATTTTATTTTCCATTCACCGATGTTAGTTATCCTTTATCATTATGTTTATCATAGGTAATGAGCAAATGTCAGTAAATAGGGGTAACCATCTGCATAACGGAGCACTCAGGTCTTGTGCAGCAAGCAGTTCATAGCGCCTCGCTACGGAGGTGTGGTCGAGTCCCCCCTCTCTTATATAGAGACGTAGTAAAAAGAAAAGTAACTACACTAAAAACGCTACGCTAAAGAACTAACTAAATACTATGCTAACTTGCTAACCTGAAAATCGATGTAAAATGCTCGCTCACAATTCCAAATCCAACTCGCTACGGGGGCGTGTGCGAGACTTGACTGCTTTTATACCCCAAGCAGCAGAGCGACGGACGTCACACAGCACCAAATCACGTCACACAGCCGACAGAGCAAATGGGGAGGACAGGAATGAAATTAAAATGTAGTGCAACTGAAAATGTACAGATGGCGCCACACAGACGGTTTTTGGTTCACAAGTCAGATTTTATCTAATTTGCACTAAAATGTCAAAAAAGGGACCAGGACATGTAGAGAGCACTATAAGAAGCATATTTATGCAGTTTATAAGCTACAAAAAGTTGATATGGTGCTTAGTTGTCCTTTAAGTTTTCTGCAGCACAGTAAAGCATATTTGTTTATTTTCCTTAATTTTAATTCTTAGTGTATTTTGTTTAATGCACTGTAAGCATAGTACTTTAAAAATTAAATCACTGCGATAAGTACCGGCCCAGTGGGATCATAATTTTTTTCTGACGGACAGGAGCAGGAAGCCAGCTTATGGAGGGTGGAGATGACATGATGCTGCCTTCAATCAAATTTATCTGGGTTGCTGTGACAGATTGTACAGCATGACCCATAGACATGTGCAACAGAACTTTTGTTTCTGTACTTTTTCTATAACTGTCAAATAAAAATGTCCATATTATCTACTTTTTTTTATTAGCAGTTACATTACACACTGGTTGGTGGAATCATTTAATAATAGTAGGGCTGGCATCAGGGATTGGCAACCAAAAGTCTAGCACTGCAAAATAAGTGAATTTCATAAATTTGAAAGCCTAAATTTTTTTATTTTAAAGATTGTTTGCATCCATAGATTGTGGATCCCTGAAAAAAAAGACAGTTTTAAAGACGGGAATAGGTGGGGTGGTCGCAGAGAAGTCCGATTCAATTTGCATTATCCAGCAAGAGAAGCCGAGCTTCTAAAACTCCAGTTTGGTTCGATTCCAGCCAGACTAAGGTGTGTACATGCATCTTTAAAGTCTGATTTCAGTCAGACTGAGACAATAATTTTAATTTCTCCGGTCCATTGTTGTAATGTTTTAATAGCGGGCGTGTTCCGTGCGCTTTGTCCGTCCGGGCTCTTGTAGAAGTAAAGACGTCATCTAATATGGCTTTCCCCTGAAAAGAGGGCCCGCTCCTATGTATTTTAAAACTGATTTTTAAAGTCATATTTTGGCTAATATTTTGCAATTAATCTGCTTTACTTAATTATTATTACATAATATTTTAATGGCTATCTTCAAAGATTTACTGCAAAAACTACACACTGTCACTTTAAAAATAAAGGAAATAAAGCTATTCCGGTCGACACTTTGTTCCATAAGGTGGCATTAGTGGCAAGGCAAGGCAATTTTACTTGTATAGCACTTTAAACACAAGGCAATTTAAGGTGCACCTCAAGTTGTTGGTCAGCCGCTGTAAAGTCAGAAGAATAAATGATGCCATGGGTGGCTAGCTTCAGCAAGCTAATTGCCAGCCAATCAAGGCTAATAGACAGCTGAGGGAGTTGATAACCCCGTGGATAGCCTGCTTCGGCATGCCAGCGTCTCCTATGTAAACAAAATTAAGTATTAGCCTTTTCCCTGCTACGTTCAACGAATCAGTTGCAGATGGCGACCTCTCATTTACCAATGGTGGTCTTATCAGTCACCGATGCCAGCCTATCAATCTTCATATCAGATGCAGGCTTCGGAATGGATATTAGCTCCTGCAGCTGGGAAGTAGTCTTAATTCTGGCCCTAATACCACGTCATAATGTTTTGCTTACACTGCTGTAACGGAAGGACTCCGCTGTTACTGTTATGGCTATCGTAGCTTTGATATACACAGGCAGGCAGAGACACAATGTTAGAGGGAGAGAGCGCTGGCCCAAACCGTCGAAATAAATATGTTAAAATGTCAATGCAGACTCAATCATCTTTATCCTTATTTCCATCTCTATGGAATTCTGCCAAATCAGTTGGCACCTCAACCTGCCTTTCAGCAAGCAGACTGAGTGGACATAATGAAATCAGCAGTTGGTGTTTCTTATTTTTTATTTTCTTGCTTGTTTAATTTTTCCTCTCCAGAGTTTAGTGGGAAAATCATTTAAAGATTAGTTCTATTTAGTTATTGATAATTAACAGGGAACATTACATAAATCCAGAGAATCTTGGACCTTTTACCTACACAGATGTAGCTGTTATCTTGTTTTGTCTAGCTGCAGCACTGATATAACACACAGTCAAACACACACAGACAGAGAGATGATGTTAGAGGGAGAGGCCGTTGCTGTACCCTTGAAAATAAATATGTTTAAACTCCAAAAGAGACTGAATCATGCTTATATGCATCTCTATGGAGTTATCGCATATTAGTTTGGAGCCCAACGTGACCTTCAACAAGCTGACTGAGTGGACAGAGATAGATTCTCTCCGGCGTCCGAGTTTCGGACACCAAAGGAACCATTGGCCGCTTCCTGAAGAAGAACTCAGTTCTAGGATGAGGATGTTCTAAAAGGATGGCTGGGACCCTGAGAGATCTGTAGATGAGCTTTAATTACAATTGTCCTGCTTGTTTACTTTTTCCTCTCCGGAGCTTGTGAGACAGAGGTTGCGGGAGCTGGTTGTAACGAGTGGACAGAACCTTTTTTTGCATAGACCTGTGCCTAAATGAAAGAACAGACTTGCAGTCAGCATTATGGGATATTTGTTTACTTTTGCTGTTGTTTTTTGCCTTCCATCTCTGTCTGACCACAGAGACAGTTTGGGAAAGAGACGACATCTCTCCTCCATCCAGAACTGGAATTTACAAGAACAACAGGAAAGAAGGGGGAAAACACTGTTGTGATGATTGGCGGACTGGAGCTAGATTTAAAGGGATGGTTTGCGGTGTTCGGAGAACAGATGGACACAGCCAGTCTAATTATCTGAGGGCAGAGAGATTCCCAGCGCACCTTGTACTCTGGCTGGATCCTATAAAGCTGTCTAGCAGGCATCTCAGTGGAGGGGGTAACTTGCAAACATCCCCATGGATTAGGGACAGACAGCTATTTCCATTTTTTGGGTGATTTGACTGTGTCAATGCATAATTACCTGTTCCTGTTACCTGTCACTGGTGGCTTGGTGTTTGGTACTCTCTTCAATTTATCTATTTTTCTCTGTGTTGAGGTCTTTCTATGTTATTTCAACACATATGCACGCTATTACACTCAATTCCAGTTGGTCTACGTTACGATGTAGGAACCCTTTGTGTTTCACACGGCTCTTCTTGGCATGGTAAGGTCTCGCTAACTCGTTAGCTTAGCTTCATAGCACTATGGTTATGTGTTTCCCATTTACCTCTCCTTCCTCCCCCTTTGTGGCTGCTCTCTTCTGTTCTCTGTAAGAATACAGTAAATAGTCAAGGGTAGTTAGCCAGCGAGGAGCCAACAAGGGCAGAACCACCTAGCAGTCCACCAACAGAACCCACGGAGCTGGGATCGCAGGACGACTGAGTGACGGTAAATAGAAAGCATACTTCTAAGATCCAGACCAAAGGACACCACCAACCTGTACCTGAGAAACAAATCCTGGTCATTTGGATGCAAGCAGTGAGAAATGTGACATTAGAGACACCATCGACCATAGTCAGATGTTTGCCAGGGGACATCAAATCCCACCTTAAACTGCTGGCTAAGGGTAAGCAGAAAAAGAGTAAGATTGTTATTCAAGCTGGCAGCAATGACACCTTGTTACACCAATCAGAGGTCACTAAAATTAGTGTTACTTCGGTGTGTAAGTTTGAAAAAAAGATGTCAGACTCTGTAATCTTTTCTGGTTCCCTGCCTAATCGGAACAGTGCTTTTCACAAGCGCCGTCTGCCGGCTATATAGCCGACTACTCAATGAAGTCCAGCCGGCTGCTAATTTATGACCAGGATTAGGGGTGTGCGAAAGGACGATTTAAGACCGTGAAGCGATCTACACGTCTGACAATCTGTCATTTTTGAGAGATCGTTTTATCCCGATTCTCAGTTCTGCTGCTGTATTTCACCCTCTGTGTGTGAAGAAAAGCCTCCGCTCTGTTGCTGCTCTAAGCGAATCCCTCCCCTCCCCTCCCTCCACCTGTGTACAACCTGTAAATAAGCATGGCGTTGCCGCGACTGAGAGCGTTAAATGAGGATTTCGTTCCGAAGTGAAGGTCCTCGTCCATTGTATGGAACTGGTTGGTTTTTTTACAAGACGACAAAGAGCAAACAAACACCATTTTCAAAGTTTGCAAGGAGAGTGTAAAGGCAAGTGATTGCAACACCTGAAACGTGTTTAATTATTTGAAGAGAAAGTATCGCAAACACAGTAAGAGCCAGCTGGCAGCTAAAGTTATAAGCCGACTGCAGCAGCGGGGGCTTCCGCTTCTTCTTCTTCATTCAGCAAACGCTAGAAAAAAGAATTATAAAACTCACCCCCTACGTCACAGAAGGCAGATAATCCGTGCTATCAGTTATCAAGCTGCCTTTTTCCCCAACACCGCCATAACCGCCATAACATATATATATATATATATATATATATATATATATATATATATATATATTTACATATACAGTTTCATTCAAGTGAATGCACAGAGAGTTTAATGGAATATTAAGAATATATTCTGCTGAATGAAAGAATAATTAGAAAAGCTTACACTAAAGTTTACCTTTATTATCTTATGCAGCAGCACTTTGTATACCGTTGTGTTTTTACACTAACTACATTGTTATTACTTAGGTTTGTATAAGGCAGCTTTATGTGTGCCTGTCAGCATTCTGCAAAAAAAAACCATTTGAAGCAGTTGAAGCTGCATTCACCCCGTTGTATGAGGATTAATTGGCGTATCTTGCACTATATTTGCAGCTGCATGTTAGTGTTTTATTTAAAAAGATTTTATATTTTATTGTATTTGCTCAATATCATACTAGAGTAAGTTCATGTTTGCTTTCTGATTTAGTAGACAACTCAAAGTTAAAATTCTGTATGATACATTTAAATACGTTTATGATTTTAATGTATTTCACAATGAGGTTATTTGAAAAAAAAAATACTCTCTCTCTCTCTCTCATATATATATATATATATATATATATATATATATATATATATGGCGACCTGTCCAGGGGGTACTGCCCATTGACAGCTGGAGATAGGCACCGCGACCCATTAAGCATTAAGCGGTTAAGAAAATGGATGGATGGATATATATATATATATATATATATATATATATATATATATCTATATATATATATATAGTTTGTTTCAGAACTTTCAGTGCATTTCTATTATCTCTGGTGTGAGAAAAACATAAGTATTTTAGCCTTGTGCTGGTTATCCCTAATTGGAATTAATTTATTTATTTAATGTTTCTCTTCTTTAATGTGTGATTTAAGTTTTGTTGGTCATCATTACAAAAAAAATCGTGATAAAATCGAAATCATGATAATATAATTGAAAAGTCTTGATATTCTATTTTTGCCATATTGCCCACCCCTAACCAAGATATGATTCTGCGCAATGCGGTGCACGACGTTTCCCCTTCATACTTCAGCATGAGTCCCGCTGTGACACATCTCTATTCTCCGACAGAATGCGATGTGAACTGGGTTAGCTTTCAAACTCCGCTGCTCCACCCGGTCCTTTAATTTACTTTTGGCCGGTCGCACTGAACTAATATCCTTCTGCCCGCTCACGTTGTACCCAGTGTTATCATGGAGCTCTTGACTAAGGTCTAGCTAAATGGACGATGCGGAAAGGCTATAACGTTCACGGCGGCGTTGTTAAACCAGGCTGTCGGAGCTGTCATAGACGAGAAGCAGAGCATCATTTTGGTAATTCAGTCCTCCCTTCAAGCGTTCAATTAGTGAAAACAAACAGATTGGTAAGAGTGTGTTTTAGTTTGTTTATAATGGAGAATAATTTGCTGTTTATTTGTGTAGCCACCACTGCACTGTGAACGTGTCATGAACTGAAATGAAGAGATTGACAACCACAAAAAGCCCGTCGATGCAATACTATGCCAGCTTGTATGGCCGATTTTTTATTTTATCTGTGCAAATCAGTTTTTATTGCTACTTTATATGTTGTATAATAATGATGATAATAATATAGTGATGATAGTAGTAGTAAAGTAATATTATGTTTGATCAAATGTCTGAGAATATAACATACCTAGCTTATTATGACAGAAGAAGAAGAAGAAGAAGAAGAAGAAGAAGAAGAAGAAGAAGAAGAAGAAGAAGAAGAAGCATTAGTGATCTTCTCCTGTTCATCGTTTCTTCCTGCCCAGAGGTGTGAGAAAGATGCCACAAAAAAAAGAAAATCCAATCAGTAGACTCTGGAAGGCTTCTTAAAGAAGAAAAGTGGTCAGTTTAAGTGCTTCAGAGTAGTATTAGGATACTGATTACTATATTCATCCTAAAGGGGACATTCATTGTTCAAATCACATTATTTTTTTTTTTTAATGGTCATATTCTGGTTCTTTAATTTGTGTGCAGAGATGTGTTTATGACAAAGTTTCAATAAATGCACATGAATATCATGTTGTTAATTACATTACATGGTCAGTCGGTCCACACACGGTGCTCTTGCCCTCTTTAATTTATCTAATTTTCTCTGTCCAGAAGTTTTTCTAAGTCATTCTAACACACAAACATGTTGAAACACTTATTTTCTGTTGGTGTTCTTTACGTTTTGGGAACTCGTTAAGTGTTACACTTGTTTTCTGGGCTAGGTAAGGTATCGCTAGGTTAGCTTAGCTTCACTGCTAGCATGGCTACCGCTTTGTCTCCTGTTCCTCCGTCTCTCTCTGAATCTCCTCCTCTCTCCTGCTCTCTGTGTCAGATGTTTAGTTACTCTTCTGCCTCCTTTAGCGAAGATGGTAGGTGTAATAAGTGCAGCATTTTTGTAGCCTTGGAGGTAAGGGTTTCTGAGCTAGAGGCCCGGCTCCGCGCTGTAGAACAGCCAGGCCCAGCATTAGCTAGTGCGGAGCCAGTTAGGACAGGACTCCTTAGCCGTCCTCCAACAGCTCCCGTGAAGCCGGGACCTCAGGCGACCTGGGTAGCTGTTCGTTGGAAGCTTAGCGCCAGGCCCCAGCGCACAGCCAACCTCCAGCCCCTTTCTGTGAACAGTAGGTTCTTCCCGCTCAGCGACGCACCCACGGAGCAGGAGAGGCCGATTCTTGTAATAGGCAGCTCCATAGTTAGGAACGTGGCTCCAGAGACACGAAAGACCACTGTCAAATGCCTTCCAGCTGCCAGAGCTGCGGACATTAGATCCCATCTGAAGCTTTTGGCCAAGGACAAACGACGGTATAGCAGGATCGTTATCCATGCTGGTGGCAATTACAACCGGTTACGGCAATCGTAAATCACTAAAATTAGCGTAGCTTCGGTGTGTAGGGCTGCCAAAAAGATGTCTGACTCTGACATTTTTTCTGGTCCCCTTCCTGATCGTACTAGCGATGACATGTACAACCGTATGCTGTCGTTTCACCTTTGGTTGTCAAGGTGGTGTCCACGAAAACGATGTTGGCTACATTGATAACTGGGGGACCTTCTGGGGAAAACCTGGACTATTACGTAGAGACGGCATCCATCCCACCGCGGCGCTACTCTTCTTTTCAGGAACATTGATAGGGTTATCTCTAGTTCCGCAATGCCATGACAACCCAGAGTCCAGCTCAGGGAACAGGGACTGCCACCAACCCACTACACTATAGAGAAAAGTTTCCCGTCCAGTACCCAAAATTAATCAATTTAAAGTTAATGCTACTAGAGCAATGTATAAAAATATCATAAAGATAAATAAAACTCCGACTGAACAGAAAAATAAATCAATTACATGTGGTTTACTAAACATAAGATCTCTCTCCTCAAAAACACTCCTGGTAAATGACTTAATTTTTGATAATAAAATTGATTTGTTTTGTCTTGCAGAGACATGGTTGCAGGAAGAGGACCATGTCACAATAAATGAGTCAACTCCCCCTAGCTACTTAAACTTTAGTGCCACCGAAGTACTGGTCGAGGAGGTGGAGTAGACACCATCTTTCATTCAGATTTACTAATTAATCCCCCCAAAAATAATAGTTACAGTTCCTTTGAGCATTTAATCTTTGGCCTTCCTCATACACATAACAAAGCAGTAAAGCCACTTTTATTCGTGGTCTTGTATCGTCCACCAGGCCCTTATTCTCAATTTATAGATCAGATATCAGATTTTCTATCTGACTTAGTTTTAAACACAAAGTTATTATAGTTGGAGACTTCAATATTCATGTTGATAATGAAAGTGATAGTCTAAATACAGCTTTTAACATTATCTTAGACTCAATAGGCTTTACTCAAAATGTGCAGGGACCAACCCATCGCGGTCACCACACCTTAGATCTTGTTCTGACTTATGGCATTGACTGTGAAGAAATAACAGTCTTTCCACATAACCCTATCCTGTCTGATAATTTCCTTATCACTTTTAAACTTACTCTAGCAGATCATATCAAACCTAAAAGAAAACGTCATTATACTAGAACGTTATAAGACAATGCTGTAGCAAGTTTTAAAGAAGCTCTTCCAACTTTAATTTCCTCAGTATATAAAAATACAACAGAAAGTAGTGATTTAACTCCTGACCCCTCAAACTTGACATTTTAGTTCATAGTGTTAATCCCTCCCTGCGTCTGGCAATGGACAAAGTTGCCCCCTTAAAAAGGAAAGTGGCTAGCCATAGAAGATTAGCTCCCTGGTTTAATTCAGAGTTACGTACCCTGAAGCAGAATGTTCAAAAACTAGAGAGAAAATGGCGCTCCACGCATTTACAGGATTCTTATTTAGTGTGGAAAAATAGTCTATTAAAATATAAAAAGAGCCTTTGAACAGCCAGAACAGCATATTTTTCATCTTTAATCGAGGAGAATAAAAATAATCCTAGGTTTCTTTTTAATACAGTTGCCAAATTCACACACGATCATAGCTCTATTGAGCCAACCATTCCCCCAGCTCTTAGTAGTGACGACTTCATTACTTTTTTTATAAATAAAATAGACTCTATAAAAAATTAGATAAATGGGAACCTTCCAAATATGCTTGCTTCTTCTTTAGTTAATGAGGCAGCATCAAAAATGATTGAACCTAATATATGCTTGAACTGCTTTAATGCAGCTGAACTTTTAGATCTACTAAAATTATTAGCTTCATCAAAAACTTCCACTTGCATGTTAGACCCAATCCCAACTAAACTTTTAAGAGATTTTCCCTTTGATTGCTGCTCCAATTTTAGATATAATGAATCTATCCTTAGTCAATGCATATGTACCACAGGAGTTTAAGATTGCTGTAATTAAACCTCTACTTAAGAAACCATCTCTTGATCAAAACGACTTAATTAACTATAGACCGATATCTAATCTTCCCTTCTTATCTAAAATTCTTGAGAAAATAGTTGCACATTTGATGTGTGAGCATTTAAACAATAATGAGTTATTTGAGAAGTTTCAGTCAGGCTTTAGAGCTCATCATAGCACTGAAACAGCTCTGGTGAAGGTCAATAATGATATTCTTAGAGCCTCAGACAATGGACTGGTGACCATTCTGGTCCTGTTAGATCTCAGTGCTACCTTTGACACTGTTGATCACAATATTCTCATAGAAAGGCTTCAAAGTGTCGGTATAATAGGAACAGCACTAGGCTGGTTTAAATCTTATTTGTGTAACAGATTTCAGTTTGTTAAACAATAAACTAGGTAAACAATAGATCTTCCTCGGCCTCAATGCTTACTTGCGGAGTACCACAGGGTTCGGTGATTGGGCCGATCTTTTTTACTATATATATGCTTCGTATTGGTAAAATCATTAGGCAGCATGGGATAAATTTCCATAGTTACGCAGATGATACACAGCTATATCTATCCATAAATCCGGATGAATCCAATCAGTTAGGTAGACTACAGGCATGCCTGGAAGACATAAAAACTTGGATGACTCTAAACTTCTTGCTTCTGAATTCTGATAAAACAGAAGTTGTCGTCTTTGGACCAGAAGCTCTGAAAAAGAAACCACTTAGTTAACCCCTTCACCTGGACGGCATTAAATTAGCCTCCAGTAATAAAGCAAAGAACCTCGGTGTTATTTTTGACCAAGATGTGTCATTTAGATCTCCCATTAAAGAAGTCTCTAGGATTTCCTTTTTTCACCTTAGGAATATTGCAAAAAATAGACCCATCCTTACCGGGAGTGATGCTGAAAAACTAGTCCATGCCTTTGTTACTTCAAGGCTGGATTACTGTAACTATTTATTATCAGGTAGTCTACAGAATACAATTGAAAGTCTTCAGTTAGTCCAAAATGCTGCTGCAAGGGTTCTAATGAATAAAAGAAGAAGAGATCACATTTCCCCTGTTTTACATTCTCTTCACTGGCTCCCAGTAAAATCTAGAATAGAATTCAACATCCTCCATCATACATAAGAGACCTGATTGTACCATATGTTCCTGGCAGGGCCCTTCGCTCTCAGACTGCAGCTTTACTGGTAGTTCCTAGGATTTCTAAAAGTAGAATGGGTGGCAGATCTTTCAGCTATCAGGCTCCCCTCCTATGGAACCAGCTCCCAGGGTTGGTTCGTGAAGCAGACAACTTGTCTATCTTTAAAACTAGGCTTAAAACTTTCCTCTTTGACAAAGCTTACAGTTAGAGACAGGTTAGACAGGTAGCTAGGAAGAGACAGGTTAATGTTAGTAGTCAGGTAGTGTCAAAAGCTAGGAAGAGATAGAGTAGCTAGATAGAGATAGATTAATGTAAGTCAGGTAGAAAGTGTTAGTACCTAGGTCTCCCGGTAGCTAGGAGACAGGTTAATGTTAGTAGCTATGCTGCTTTAGGCTGTTAGAGGACATTATTAGGGTCTGTTCCTACTTTCTGTCCTACTTCTCCCCAACTGCATGATGAGCTGTCAATTCAAGTGCTAACCTGTTTTCTCTTAGTCTCTTCCTACAGTAGGTGCTCCTGACCCGCCCTGCTTGACAACCCTGACTAAGATGGCATTCCAGTGGAAGAACGTTCTCCACATCCTGCTACTAACTTCTGCTTCTGCATCAGTTCTGTTGCCCTTTCTGTGTCTCCGCTGCCTTCTCCAAACCCCAGAAGGTCTTGGCAGATGACCGCTTATGCTAAGCCTGGTTTGCTGGAGGTTTCTTAATGTTAAAAGGGAGTTTTTCCTCTCCACTGTCGCTTCATGCTTGCTCAGTGTGAGGGATTGCTGAGAAGTCCCGACGCAATCTTCTGTGGTTCTCTAATGCCTAGATTAAATATTGTATTGTAGTAACCTTTCTTGTAAAGTGCCTTGAGATGACATTTGTTGTGAAATGGCGCTATATAAATAAACTGAATTGAAATTTAATTGAAAATGTTCTCTGAGGGGCACCTTTCACCTAAATTCCTGGGCATGACCTTACTCTAAAACTTCAGAAAACAAAAAAACAGGAATTGGTTCATTTGATTCAGTGACACTAAAAAACTGATGGGGTGGAAAGAAAATATGACTAACTGGGGACCGTGGCTGACTATTGTTGAACTGTTTGTCATGTGATGTGTACGTCTGTCTTATTTCTAAGTGTTAATGCATCTTAAATGCCATGAATTGCTTCCAATAGGGCTGGGGATAACGGATTATTCATGTTGTAATTTTGATGTGTTATATTAATGCATATACTAGCTGGTCACTTGCACATTCGCACTTTGAAGCGTGTCCAAAGCTTTAAACTATGCCATTTTCACGTGTGTGAACCGGAAATTTGGAAGTATCCTGCCGAGGACCGCTCCGCTGGCCTCCTCCTCCCTCCCTCCCTCCCTCCTTCTCCCGACCCTCTGGGAGCTCCCAGTGGACTCTGGTCTATGAGCTGACCATGTTAAATGTAGGGGCCGCTGCTGCGGGGGTAGGACCCAGTCAAGCAGCGGCGGAAGGATCAGTAAACACCCTGGCTCCTCACCCAGTTTGTGCCGCGAAGTGCCAACTTTGCCAGCTGCCACACCAACTACCAAGCTGAGCATCTGTCCATCTGTCTGTTGTTAGTAAAAGTTTATATGTGAGCGACGCGGGACGTGCTTTGGTGGAGACATTACCAGGTCTGTGTGTCCGGATGAGGAAGCTGTTTTGCTGCCACAATGACTCTTTTAAGAGCCAACCACAAACCTCTTAAGAGCATTCCTGTCTAAATAGTTTAACTCTTTATAATGTTTATTTTTATTTTCCCTGTCTCTGTCTCTGTATAGAAAACAGCTGGTGTCATGTAGCTCGGGGTGATTAGCCACAATGTTTATCAGTTTACATGTCCGGCAGAAAAGCTTTTTCGCGACACAAATCTGCTTCTGACGTGTCACGGGATCCCAAGTCGTGCTCAATCGTGCTCTTTACATGTAAGCTGGACTCTGGTCGCCTCTGATGGCTACTGTGAGACGGAATTGGCCACCTAAGACACACTCTAAAGAAGTTGTCAGAGTCTCTAGGGCTCTGCCTTGGATTATTGTTCATGACATACACCTGTGTCCCTGATTGCCCTCACCTGATACTCATTTATCCCCTTCTTATATATACTTCTCTTCTCCTTTATGTGTGGTTGAATAGAGAAATAGAAAACAATTCTACAATGACAGGAGCAGCTGATGAATTCTTTCAGTGCTTGCTTGGGGGGCATGAGACATTACCAAATTATGTTAAATGTCATGTTCGCCATGACACTTAAAAAAAAAGGGGGGGGGGATATTCAATAGGCTTCAGAATATTTAATATTCAAGGAGGTGTTAATTTGTAATATAAGTGCTTATGAATCTAGAAGAGATATATACAACATAGAAATTAATAGAGCACTATGAACAATTCTAGTCCTTTGCTGAAGACAAATAAAATAAGTTCTTTAAAAAATCTTCCTCTGATAACAACCACACGAAACTGCAGTACAATCTAACTAAGAAATAGGAAAGGACCTACGGAGGACTTAATTTCGTTGACCTGTATGGCAAGACCTTTTAAGCACTAATAAAAGAAACTACATATATTGAGAGACCTGAACTGAAATACCTTAATAGCTCCAAAACTATACAGACGGGGCTGCTAGAAGTCATTTTGAACAGGTGGTGCTGTGAAAAAATCTCTTTGGACAAAAACACCTTTGAGCCTGTATGCCTATTTTGTAGGGATGCAACGGTACCACTTTTTTCAAACCGATACAATACCAGAACTTGGATTTGAGTACTAGCCGATACCGAGAACCAATACCGATACTTCTACCACACACAAAAAATGCAATGAATTGGAATCAGTTTTATTTTCTTCTGATTGTTATAACAAATGAGAGTGAATTAAATAAAAAAATATTAATAACAATGACCACAAAACTAAAATTTCAACTGAAAATAAAAAAATTCTGTGAAATTATTGCAGAGTTTCCACATTTTAAGAATCGGTTCATGGTATCAGTTAACTTTAACAGATACCAATACAGTACATATGAGCGTTATCGGGCCCGATACCAGTATCGTTATTGGTGCATCCCTACTATTTAGAATACATTTTAAAAATAAATAGATTGAGATTTACTACTTCATTGTTCTATACACTTCAGTGAACACAGCCAGGGTCTGTAACACACATACATCATCAGTTCTACGTCACAAAATTGCTGTAACAATACAATCGATTGGCATAAACCTGAGTAACTACACCAGCTAAATGTCACACACGACTCTATTAGCTCCAAAATCCTTTTTCATACACCACAAGGAAATAATGTCCTACTATTTAAATATTATTGAACTGTTTTCCACATCAATTAAACAAACAACACATGAACAAAATAACACTGTATGAATAAATATGAAAAGTGCATGGGGGCACTATGCTCTTACTTTGAACTGCAGGCAGGTTGCTCTGGTTACATGTGTCCAAATCAAATCTTCTCTCCACCTCGGCCATATTCACATCATAGCCTCAAAAAAGCTTCGTCGCCAATCCTTTTTTTGTGCGCCATGCGCCACTGCCTCTGGCTGGCTAGTTTGGCGAAGACGAGCTAGGGTTTTGATTCACTCTAGGGGTGGTGGTGTCTGACATTTTCAGCGAGATTTGTGATGCGTAGGTTTCAACCTACTCCATCATGCTGGAGTGTGGCTATTTATCTTTCAGCACACCTGTGCATTTTAGTGCACCTTGCACACTTGCTGTGAGACTTTGTAGGCTTGTGGCAACAGCTTCACAGGGCCCCAAGAGGGCATGACAGCATAAAAGACCTAAATATGTTCTCCCTTTTAAAGCCTGTTTGTAAAGGCCCCCGACCTTGCTTCTGCTGTCTCCCAGACACTCTTGTCATCATTCACCTCTTGCAGTGTTGTCAGAAGTGTGGGGTAAGCTGCTGTCACGTGTTTAATGGACCTGTCACTGATACACCACCTTGTCGGGCAAATGCCTACGATGTTGAAAAAAACCTCATCACAACCAAAAGATGATTGGTAGAGATATGGGCCACAAGACTCACTTCACATGTGGCTTCTTGAAGAATCAAATCTAATGAGAGATTGCTGCAATGCACATAGAGTGAGTGTGGGTTTAACTCGAGCTTGCACACCTGAAAAACACATAGACACTTTAGCAGCTCCATCAAAACAAAATCCTGCAATGCGTTCAATGGGGATGTTTAGTCTTAAAAAAAACATCCTTGATGCAACTGAAAAGAGTTTCTTCAGTTCTGTTCCGGGGTCTCATTTATAAAACTTTTAGCAGAATCCTCACTAAAACCGTACTTAAGCTCAGCAACTTTTTTTCTTAAACCTAGTAGGTTTCTGATCTATCAAATTTGGGAGTACGCACAGCTAGACGCCAACTCCGCTTTATAAATCACTCTTCGTAGAAATGTGTTCAGCTTTTTCTTGGTCATATCCTGACTCCTACACACCCACTTTCGGCCATAAGTGGTCAATACAAAGTGTCTAGTGAATATTCTGCACCGACTTAAGACAGCCAATATGGGGCGTTTCACAGGTAACCACGGCAACCGAGGGGCGGAGAAAGACACAGCTGCAGGAATGCAGAGAAGACTGTTTTATTTCAATCAATCAATCATAGTTGATCTATATAGAGCTTTACCCAGCCAAAGGCTTCACGTAAAAAGACAAAAATATAGTTTAAAAAAAACGTGTTAGAACACAAGAGTAAAAAATATCTATCGATTTTCTAAACCGCTTAATCCTCAAGGGATCATGGGGGGCTGGTGCCTATCTCCAGCTGTCAATGGGCAAGAGTAAAAAAAAGAGTGTAGCGGAAAAAAAAACGAATAAATTTTTTTAAAAAGTAGCGCAAGAGATGAAACAAATAAGAACATTAAATATACAGTTTCAATTATAGGCTATGATTATCTCTTGTAGCGGCAGTAAAACTGGAATCAAGCAAATTAAAACAAATAAAAACAAAATCAAACTTAACCATAATAAATTTAAGCACTCCGAGATATTTAAAGCCTGGCGAAAAGGTGCGCTTCAAAGCTGCTTTTAAAAAGTGTAATCCATGCAAAATATAGATTTGGGGTCATAAAGATAAAACACGGCATTGATCTAGTAGCCTGCCTGACATAACAAAAGAATCTTCAATGAGTGCCAGCACATCCATTGTGCAGAATTATGCTGGAACGCAGAAGCATATTTTTTCTTCACACATGCACCAACCAACACATTTAAATGCTATACAATCGGAAGACATATATGAATATAATTTTTTTTTTATTATTGAGATTTTCATCTATAGCACATAAGTAGACTGGAATGGTCAATAGTTTAATCAAAACAAAGCAGCACACAGCAAATACAGAGACATAATAAAAAATCTTTTTTTTTTTTTTTTAAAACCCACCCTAAAAGAAAAATACAACAAAACAGGACAACACAGAGTAATATTAGGCATGACATCCTATTATTTTAAACCGGAGTGTGCAAGGCTAACATGAATAATATGAACTGGAGATACCATAGACCTAATAATAGACATTAGTTGTCAGATAGCTGGATTTTATCTTGTACAAGGGTCAGAAATGGGTCCCATAGATTGTAAAAAGTATTAACATGGCCCCTAAGTGGGTATTTTATTTTCTCTAGCTTAAGGAAAAACAGCACATCTTAAATCCAATGTATGAAAGAGGGAGGGTGAGAATCTTTCCATTTGAGTAAAATTAAGCGTCTAGCAAAAAAAGTCATAAAAGCAATACAGTCTGTCTGAGCCTTTGACAATGTAAGGTGATCTGGAGAGGTCCGAAAAATGACCAAGAATGGACAGGGATCAATTTCCTGGGCCATGCATTCTGAAATAACTTTCAAAATCAATATCCAAAAATTTGAAGAGTATGGTACCCCCAGAACATGTGGGCATGGGTAGCAGGGGAAGAGTGACATCGACTGCAGATGGGACTAATGTTTGGAAAATATCTTGACAGTTTTAGATTTGTCCAATGGCCGCGATGTAAGATTTTACACTGCATCAGACTGTGCCTGGCACATATGGATGTATTGTGTACTCGCTTCAAGATAGACATCCACAAGTCTTCTGAGATGTTCTCACCCAGATCAAACTCCCAGTCTGCCTTTAGAGTATGAAGTTGCGAATGACGTTCCTGGGTAAACTTATTATATAAAATAGAAATTATTCTCTTGAAAGACCCAGGCCATTTTAAAAGGCTATAAAGATGGTTGCATGGGGACAGGGATGAAAATGAAGGGAATGTTTTACGTAGAAAGTCTCTGACCTGAAGATAGTGGAAAAAGTTGCTTTTAGGGAGGTTAAATTTCACACAGAGTAGATCAAAGCAAGAGAAAAGTCCATCAGAGTAGAGGTCATTAAAACACCTAATGCCCAACTTCTGCCAATTCAAAAATGATTTGTGTATTAAAGACGGTGCAAAATTATGGTTGGAGTGAATGGGAGCTTTTAAAGAAAAAGATGTCCAACCAAAGTGACGGCGCATCTGAGTCCAGATTCTTAAAGTAGATCTGACCACCTTATTTTTGGAAATGTTTGATGAGGGCACAGGGGTAGAGGAGTAGACCAAGGCTGGTAAAGAGGAGGGTTGACAAGATAGAGCCTCTAGGACATACCATGAAGGCGCATCAGCCCCTGGATCCTCACACAACCAATGTACTATTGCACGTATATTGGAAGCCCAGAAGTAGGCCTGAAAATCTGGTGCTGCCATTCCACCAAAACACTTTGGATGCCGTAGGACACTTCTCGCTAGACGTGGAGATCTGTGATTCCATACAAAAGATGAAATTATAGAATTGAGATTGTGAAAAAAATTATTTGGGAATAAATACAGGGATGCACAGAAACAAATATGTAAAATGGGGAGGATGTTCATTCGAATTGAATTAATACGACCAGCAACAGAAAGTGTAAGTGAGCTCCAGTGCTTAAGGTCAAGCTCGGTCCGTTTGAACAGAGGTGAGAAGTTTGCAGAAAAAAGATTGGAAAACTTATCCACAACATTGACACCAAGGTAAGTGAAACTATTGGAGACTTTAAAAGGAAGTGAGGAGAATGAATATTGGCGGGCAGCCTTATTAATAGGAAACAGTTCACTTTTCTCTAAGTTAAGTTTGTAGCCTGAGAGGTAATGAAATTGATCCAAAATACCAAATACATGAGTTAGAGATAGAAACATACAAAAGTAAGTCATCATCATACAATGAGACTTTTTGTACCTGACCTTCTCTAAAGATACCCTTCACCACTGTTGTATGATTCAAGGAAAGTGACAAGGGCTCAATGGCCAAGGCAAATAATAAGGGTGATAATGTACAACCATGTCTAGTGCCACGACCTACCTGAAAATATTTTGAGAAAAGGTTATTAGTGCGGACTGAGGAAAGTGGCGCAGTATATAGTAACTTAATCCAAGAAATAAACTTTTGACCAAAGCCAAACTTCTCAAGGGTGTAAAAAAGATAGCTCCATTCAACCCTATCGAAGGCCTTAGCAGCGTCTAATGACACTAAGATTTCTGGAATCTGAGAATCAGAGGGGTGACAGATAATGTTAAACAAACGTCTAACGTTGAAAAATGAAAACCTATTCCTGATAAAGCCTGTCTGGTCGGCAGATATAATGTCAGGTAGAATTTTTTCAAAGCGGCGGGCTAGAATTTTAGCTATAATTTTGCCATCCACTTTTAAAAGTGAGATTGGACGGTAGGAGCTACAGCAGTGAGGATCTTTGTTCTTTTTTAGTAGCAATGAGATTTGGGCAGAGCGTAATGTTTTAGGAAGGATACCAGATTCAAGAGAGTGAGTATACATATTGAGCAGAAGAGGAGTAAGCTTGCCTGAAAACCTTTTTAAAAAACTCTACAGGGAATCCATCAGGTCCGGGGCTTTTTCCGCTCTGCATGGCCATAATAGCTTCTTCTACCTCTGATGATGTGTTGGGTTTATCAAGTTCTCTAATTCCATCTTCTGAAATTTTTGGTAGGGGAAGGTCAATAAAGAACTTTGCTAAATCATCAGAAGTGGGCTGATGTTCAGAAGTATAAAGGGATATATAAAAATTCTGAAAAGCATTATTAATTTCCTGAGGATCATGAGTGAACCCAGAGCTTGTATTTATCTCTAAGATGTTACGGGAAGCTGCAGATTTACGAAGTTGGTGTGCCAAGAGACGGCTAGGCTTATCACCAAATTCATTATAAGTATGCCTGGACTTCAAAATCCTTTCCTCTGCCTCAACTGTGGTAAGGTTTTCAAACCTTGACTTGAGGAGGAGCATCTCTTTGTATAAATCAGGTGAACGTGCATCAGTGTATTGGGTTTCTAATTGCTGGATGCGGTCCAAAAGGCTAGATGAAGTGAATGATCGTAACTGCTTGTCATAGGATGCACGAGATATAAGTTGGCCCCTCATAAAGGCTTTGAAAGTCTCCCACAGTAAGCTATGATTAATATCACCAGTTGCATTGGTGTCAATGAAGTTGTCAATCTGTTGTGAAACAAATTCAACAAAATTAGAGTCAGATAAGAAAAGTGTGTTAAGTCTCCATGGGGGGGGGCGAGAGGTAAATTTATGAGCCATCTTAATGACCATTAAGAGAGGTGAATGATCAGAGATTACTCTAGTATGGTAACTACAGTTTTGAACAACAGGAAATAATTTACAGTCAATAAAAAGACAATCTATACTTGAATGTGTGTGATGAACTGGGGAATAGAAGGAATAATTCTGTGTATTGGGATTCAGACGCCTCCATACATCTACTAGACTATAATTATTCAGATATGCATTGAATGTCTTAGCAGATTTTGAATTCACAAATTTACTAGAGGCTGATGTATCCACATTTTGGAGGCAGCAATTCAAATCTCCAGCAATAATAACTAGATGTAAATCAATATCAGGCAAAGAGGAGAAAAACTTGAAAAAAGAATTGTTCGTCATCATAGTTAGGAGCATAAATTTTTGCAAAAATCAGTGTGGTATCATAGAGTCCCTTTGACAAGGGACTCTATGAGTCCCTTGTCAAACATTAGCAACATTATGAGCATTGTTAGCCTTTGAAGTCATACAAATCTGAAACTAAAATCAGCTGTGTTGACAACAAAAAAAGCACTGTTGTACACAGGTCTATATATAATAAGAACAAAAAAATACAATCCCTCCCAGAAAATACACCTTCCCGAACATGGTGTAATCCTAATAGCAAAACGGACACGAGACCGATCCATAGGTTAGCCTAACAGGTACAAAACTAGAAGCCAAAGAGCATAGACTGAGGCATATAGGCAATATGAACAGATAAGTATACACACATATATCGTGGCATAAAACACTCTACTTGTCACTTAGAAGAAGAAGAAAAAAGATGTAGATTCGGAAAATATTAACCTGGCCAAGGTCACTGAGAATGAAACCAAGCTATGAAATAGCCTACTCTAGCATAATGATAATATGAAATGTTACCGCCAGAGTTCGGTGAAATAATCAATCTGCTGAAGTATTGTAATGAGCATCTTTGTCAGGATCAGGAACAGTGGAGATAACATAGTCCAACGCAAGGTGAACTGGTGAGCTGGTCGGTGAACACACGCTCCTTTACTCCAGGCAGAGTGATGCGAAACTTCGCAGGCAGACGAAATCCAAAGCGAGCGCCTTCTATCTCGCGTAGCCGCTTCCTCACGTCTCTGAAGGCTGCTCACCTCTTCGCCTCCGCGGCGGTCAGATCAGGGAAGTTGTGTATGGCTCGACCGTTGAAGGAGAGATTGCAATTGACGAGCCTGACGGAGGATGATTTCACGGACATGGAAGTAGAGATCAAAAGTGAGCTCCAGAGTCAGTGGACCACTAAGAACAGTTCACTATTGAGGACTTGATGTCTTAGGCCAGGTCTGCCACCGGTGGGATTTGAAGACACAACCGCTTTCTAATATTTATTGATGATCCCAGGGAGTGAAATTTTTACTTGGGTTACTGGTTTTTTTTTCTTCAGTTTTTGACAAAAAACTAATGTTTTGGTATGTCAATAGTAAACTTGAAATTTTTTTTAGGGGCTTTTGGAAGACTTCTGCTAAAACCTATAGCAGCAAAACTGACTGGTATTATTGCATCTGCAACCAGATGATGGCAGTTCAGATAATTCATGGAGAGAATTTTGGAAACTATCCTTTGCAAGGCCCTCAACTCTGCCATGTTGCAGATGGAGTAAAACTGTAAGATGCAGCAGCCACAGCTCAGAAAGGACAACTTTTTTTCCCAAAGGCAGTCTACTGTGTTTGAGTCACTTTGGGCTTCACAAATGAACTGCATTTATCCTAAAATTTAATTATACAAAGGAGGGTTCTGTTTGTCTATTATCCGACATTGGTTCCACAGGATTTAATTGAGAGTTATTAAAGTCAACGGGTCTAAATACATACACACACCACATCTTTCTTATAGTTTCTATTTCTTTTTTTAATTATTGCTGTGGGTTTAATTTCT
The DNA here is from genome assembly GCA_028564705.1 of Apricaphanius iberus. Lineage (NCBI taxonomy): Eukaryota > Metazoa > Chordata > Actinopteri > Cyprinodontiformes > Aphaniidae > Apricaphanius > Apricaphanius iberus. The sequence continues at coordinate 263,561 of JAPXFQ010001436.1, forward strand.
TGAAGTTATGGCCACAAAAATGAGAAAACAAAAGAAAAGAAAGAAAGAAAATGAAGAAGAGAGACAGGAGAGGTAGGAGTTTAAACTCACGATACAAGATAAGAAGGGTAACGACCACAAGAAAAAAAAAGTCCTCCACCTCCATTGGACGGCAGACAGTTGGGAAAAATAAAATAAAACAAAACAAAAGAACAATAAATAATACAACTGAACATTAACAAAACAGGTCCAGTAACATGAGCTAAAAACTACACAACACAAAAAAATGGATTTATAAATACAAAAGCAATGTTGCTGGAAAGCTCTTGGCATCAACTATGTATTGATGATAACCTCAGCCCAAGAATATGTCTGTACACACCGATGTCCCCACACCTATGAGTGTGTGTGAACATGCAGGTGTAAATAAGGTTTGCCCATGCAAGTGTTTGATAGCTGGTGTAAGGAGCCGTCAATCCGTTCTACAGGAATTGACGCAGACATGAATGAGGTCGGGGATACATACGTCCAGAGTGCCCCAGAGTCCAGGAGGCACAAGCAGACTAACGCAGGGCCGACCACAACCCCCAGGAGAGGAACAGATGGAAGCCCCAGGAGAACACCCAGCAGCTACAATGCCGGGCCTGGGAGGTCGCAGGGACGAGCCCACCTTCCCCGCCGGCTACACCAGGGCGGGCCCGACCCGTGACCCAGAGATCATGGGCCCCCCACCCGCAGCAGGGCCCCGGCCAGGTATCAGCCAACAAGGATTCCTTAATCATTAAAGCTGCTACATGACGGCATTTTTCTCCAAGGATTAAAAAAATAACTGTGTTAGCGGTTATATTTGGTTTTTCGCCAGAGACCGGACACCACTGAATTACTTAAGTCACAGGACAACTTAACTACAACAGCGACTAAATTTACATATATTATTTATCGTCCTTATTCATTTATTCATGTATTTATATTCTGCTTCACTGAAAATCTTGAAAAACTGAGTTTTCTTTCATTAAAATCAGTCACTCTGTGTTCTCAAAGCATGCTGCATATGAACGTTTTATACAACTCTAATCCCTGAATCAGTTTCAGGAGACCAGAAAATGCCTGAGTTTGAAAAAGCCTAACAACCATACGTCATAATGCTTACTTAGCAATCATGGCCTCGCCTACAGAACTTTGGACCGCCCACAGGAATGTTGTTTTTTGCAAGGTGAAAGCCGAGGCTACAGACCTTAAAGTATGCAGGCTTTGCCTCGAGGTTGAACTTAAAAGAAGGATCTGTACCGTCACAACGGTGGAACACCAGCTCCCAGGCTTAAGTAGTGTATGACTTTTCACCCAGTGTTTTACTTTTCAGGTATTGTGTTAAAACGTGCCATGACAATGAAATGTACTACCTCGGCTAACAGCTAATATCTGTGACCACATCCAACCCAAGATGTTTGGTTGTTTTAACTATCCTCAAACGTAACCTAAGCTGTGGGGGTGGGATGTGGAATACGGCAGCAGCGGCACTCGTTCCGAACAGACTATTAGCTCCAATCAGACAAGACAACTCACTGTATTTAAGCCAGTGACGTGTTGTCAGGGGAGGCTTAAAATTAAAAAATAAATCAAATTGTTATGTTTATTCAATGATTTGTATATTAAAGTTCTTTTCCATTGAACTTCCTCATTTTTAGATTATTTTTTTCAAAATAGCAGTATTTTCACATTTACCGTTCAAATACTAAGAAGAGATGAGTGGTGAGGCAGCACCCCGCTGAGCCTCATCTTGGATAGCGCAATGACTATGCTAACAGTGCTGGCATGCTAGGAGTGAGACCTATGGCTGGTCCTCTGTATGTCACTATTAAAATGTTCGAACACTTTTACTATATGAACTAAATTTCTATATTTTAGCTCATGTATATAACACATGGTGTTTTCTTTGTTATCAACAACTCCTGTATTTGTGTGTATTCTTGTGCTGAGCGATCATAAAACTGCTGCTAAGAGGCACTAGGTGAGGCACGCAGTTCTCATGCCTCATGGCAGAGGGCGCTGGTGATCCAATGCATTCTTCTTACGACTCCCCGGCCGAAAAAGAATAGAATTAGTGACAGCAAGTTACAGTTACCAAGAGAAATGCAGTCATTCAGTTATTTTTTCCTATTGCTTGGCCTTCTTTTAAAAATGGAAGATTACATATCTAAAATGAAAGAATTTTCTAAACTGGATTTTAAATCGAAGCAGGAGATGATAATGAAAGGAAGACCAACACCTAATTGAAACTGTTCCAGAGGCGACAAAGTTGCTCCAGCTCGTGCTCACTGTTCTAATACAGCATCGGTCCTTCTCTTCCCTGAAAAGACTGAAGATTACAGTCGGAACAGGACTGATCAAGGACGGCTTTTTTCACTGGCAGTGATCTCTATTGCGACAAAGAGACTTTTAAAACAGAGGAAAGATAAGGAAGACTTCTACAAACAAGTTATTGATGCTTTTGTTCAGAAGGAGCGGCACATGGACTTCATTTATAAGTAAAAATATGTCATGACGTTAATAAGATTTGTTTACGGGGTTTTTTTTGCGAGTTTGTATGTGTAAAGAATGCTGATATGAAATTTTAAACAAAACTCGTTAACTGGTGCCAATCAAATGGTGAATAAGCTACTCTGTAGGGTTCATATTTTCATGAGATGAGCCGAGCCGAGCATCATTGGAAGGACCCGAGTCATCCCAAGGAAGCAGCGGCGCAGCACGGAGGAAGCTTGTTACATGTTGAATGCTGCGCATATCGTCTCTGGTTGTAACAGCGTTCAGCAAAGCCGGACTGTAACTTGTCACATTGTGGTTGTTGTGCGTGAGTACAAAGAAACCACAACTCATCACATCCTGTATAGTTTTTAATGGATTTACTAAAGAAGGATAAAGGAATTCTCTGGAGTAGCTGCAGTTTTTCTAACCGAGAAATAAGCCCAGACTGTGTACGTCAGCATCTACATTACATCTACATGATGTCAGTGCCTCACCAGCCATGAACCTCATCGCACATCAGTGATTTAAGCATACTGCTAACCGGAGGACAATAAACTATCATGGAGTAACTCAGTAGCAAAGAGGGAGACCGTTGCGCCGAATACCTGTCTGCCTGCGGTGTTTGCCATCCTGAAGACTCTAGCCTCGATGTGGAGTCCCGTTGCGGCCAGTAGCATGTCTTGTTTGGTAATGCTCCCTAAAATGGGTGGTAAACTCCGTCTAAGCCTTAATACCTGCACCATTTTTGTCTCATATTACTGATTTTAGTAGACAGAGACAGTGTAAGAGTAGTGTTGCAGTTAGCCAATCAGAGGACATAAACTTGCATATCATTAATCTTACTGAGCAAGCGCCCCAGATCTTGTTGAGTCTCCACGCCCACTCCCACACTGAACTGGCATCAACTAAAATAGACTGGGAATGTATTTTTTTTTGACAGAAACTGACTTAGATGGCACTCTTTCACACCAGAGAAACCAGAACAATTTATAAAAACACCAGTGAAGGAGAACTATGAAAATAAATAAATAAAAATGATGATCAATGAGGAATTACACAGCTTTGCAGTGGCAGGTGATGCAAATCACGCTGTGTTTCTGCTTGTCAGAAACACGGCTTTCTGTTTCCCGGAGATCAGCCCAACTCTCCTTGAACAAAATCTCAGGTCTCCAGACTCTCGAAAGCCGTAAACTTTTTATGAGTGAAGGGTCACTCACTTCGGTACGCCGGAAATCTGGCGTGGCGCCGGAGCACTATCAGACCTGCATCTTTAAAAAACTTTCACCTTTTCAAGATCACTTCCTTGTAACAACCCTGTACTCCAGATGATTAAACATATGTGCAGTGTTAACATATTCTGCTTTTACTCCATCTGCTTCAATACCACAAGCATTTTTTACTATTAGTGTGATGCTGTAGGCCAACTGGAAGAATGCAAAATTGAAAGGCTGCATGTCACCACCTACTAGGGGTTGCCGTAACTAAATTTTTTCTGCATTTGACAGTTTTTTTGGTTTTTTTTTTTATTGTGTCAATTTTAACATATAAGTATTCAAACTCCTAACCATTTGGTCCAAATGCACGGACATTTTCAACTTTACATATGAAGTACAGGTAACTAAATCAATGAAAAAAAGGAGAGTCCACCGTACTCAACACATCTCAATAACCAGGAGTTGACAACACGATGAAGAGTTACTGAGGAATTTGAGCAGATCTGTGACTGGCTGCACAGGTGGCAGTTTGACAGTTTAACTACTGATGCAAAAAGAACATATCCAAGGGGATTTGCTCTCACTGAAGAAAACAGAAAGGCCGTATGTTCAGAGAGACAGTCCAGAGAGTTGGATAAATGTTTTTAAATTTAACTACTAATTTAAAAACTATGGCAGAAGTGGCGTTTTAGCCTCATTATGCTCATTTAAGACCCTTAAAAAGTATTAAAATGTTTTAAGTTCGACCTTTGTAAAATAAATAAGTAAAACGAAACCCCATTTCCCATAATTCCTGGCGCTTCCCATCTCCAGTTGATCCAGGCAAAAGATAAACAAACTGCAGAGCTTTCTTTACCCCCACCCCACCCCCATCCTCTTCTCATGTGTTTAACTGAGAGACTTTTAAGGCCTCAGCCTTTGTAAGAGACATCTTTTGTAACAACAAAGGTAAAATAAAAGTTTCAAACTTAATATTTTAAGAATGTAAAACATCAGAATTACTTTGTTGATATTGTCTCAGTGTTATCTTTCACATTACATTTTTGATTTGAAGAATAATATTGTGATAAGTAAAGCTCTCTTTTGTGTTTGATGTAACATTATTATCACTGAAATGCCTATGGACGAGGGAGGAGGGAGGAGGGAGGGCTGACCTGTCATGAGAAAGAGGCGCAGCAGGATCATGTGCAGCCCCAGAGTGGTGGGAATGACCAAGCCCAGCATCAGGGATAGGTTCCCCAGATGGAAAAGCATGTGATGGGCTTGTTTCCACTCCTGACAGGAGGTGGCATTGGGCTCCCCAGCTGGAACCCCCAGAGTAGATGAGGTTAATGCAGGCAACATGGTAAAGAATGAGGTTGGATCAGTTGAAGTAGACATCCTCTTGCAATTTCAGCCAGAAGACCTGTGTAGGGATGCAGGAAATGGTGACAGCAAGACGTAAAAAAGTGCATGAATATAGACAGTAGTTTACCATGTCTACTGTTGCTCTGAACTCCAGTATCTCTTCAGATATCAAAACACAAAACCCATCATATGAGGACTGGTTAACTTTCTAATCCACAGCCTCCTGACACTTCTGAAAAAGATATGGAATCGGAAGAGATATTTTGCCTTTTGAAAGTGTCTAAATCCTTAGCATCAGTTAAAATGTAAAACCAAAGGTAGCTAATGTAGCATAGCCACTGCAGATACAGGACACTGAAGAAAAACAAAACATGTTACTGTGGATGTATTTTACACATTAAATATTTTATTTAAAAAGGTTTTAATCAGCAAATTATTTTCTATTAATTTCGCGGCTGACAAAAACCATCTCATCACATCTCCCAGAGACTGTGTAGTGTCAGAGAAAGATGATCAAACTGAGCTGTAACAGCTGCAGCCTGCTGTGTGTCCCTCTCAATGCTCCTGTTCCCAGCGCTGCCAAGATTCCCATGTAAAAATAGCATCGGAAACAGTTCTGCACCAACACAAGAATTCCTTCCAGCTCTTACTTTCTAAATGCTTTACTTAGGACGATGGTGGAAATACGAGGTTTCTTACCTAGTATGTTCAGGTGGTTAAAGTCTGCAGGGCGAAGCAAAAGGACTTGTTTCTGCAAATGCACCGGAGCGCTTCTGGTGACCACAGACAGGCTGGACCTTTTCTTGGGGTCTGCTTAATGTGCATCGCACATTCCACAGAGCTGACAGGGGAAGACTAAATTGGGCAAGCAAATGAGAGCAGTGCCGTAAAGCTCCAACAGAGGGAGACAGCTCACATCTGGAACTGAACAGAGCTGATGTTTCGCCAATGTAGATAATTTAAACAACCGTTTTATTTTGTATCAATAAATTAAATACAAACTGTTTGTTTTCACAGCTTAAGTTCTGGTTTGGTAAAGCATATATCATATTGGCCTCAGAATATTTGTAAACAAGTTGATGACAAAAAGAAACCTGCCTATTGCTGGTCTTTATGTTGCTATGTTTTCCGGATGCTCTACTTCTGGCGTTATAGCTTTCATAACTGAGGCCCACTACTTGCATAGGCAAGGCAAGGCAATTTTATTAATATAGCACACTTTCAACAACGATCTAATTAAAAGTGCTTTACATGGCTCAGTGGTAAAGAAACAAAATATATCATAAAAGCATGGAAAGTAAAAACAGACATGAAAAGCATAATACATATAAAGCACTAAAATACAATATTAGAGACAGTAAAAACAGCAATTGAGTATCATAATCATTTACTCAAACGTAAGTAGAAACAGATGAGTTTTAAGTTTTGATTATAAAAAAAGGGGCTGCACGGTGGCACAGTTGTTAGCACTGTTGCCTTGCAGCAAGAAGGTTGTGGGTTTGCATCCCGGCCCTGGGCCTTTCTGCATGTTCTTCCCGTGCATCAGGGTACTCCGGCTTCCTCCCACAGTCTAAAAACATGACTGTCAGGTTAATTGATGACTCTACTTTGTCCTTAGGTGTGGGTGTGTGTGTGCATGGTTGTTTGTCCTCTCTGTCTCTATGTGTGGCCCTGTGATGGACTGGCGACATGTCCAGGGTGTTCCCCGCCTCTCACCCGTTGGCAGCTGGAGATATGCACCAGCCCCCTGTGACCCCTGGAGGACTAAGCGGTTCAGAAAATTGATGGATTTTTAAAAAGCTGCGTTTCTGCTTATACATATGTTATGGTCTGCTTTAGGGAGTTCTTGTATTAAAGCCTGGTTGGAGACAGGATCTACAAATTATCTACAAGTCCATATTTGATGTTTTTATGCAAGTCTGTGTGCATTATTTATTTATTATTTATGGCATCTAAGATTGGTGTGTATATGAGAATAAAAGAAATATTTTTGTAACTGAGTGATTTTAATCTGTGATTGAAAGAGCAGGCAACATGAACATGTCACAATAACATGAGAGCACAAATAAAGCACATTGTACAAGTATCAGCACTGATCAAAATCCATGTTTATATTACAAGCTCATATTTCAGACACCCTTTTTAGATCAAATTCTACAACTGTTTTATTATATCCATTTATAATTTTACTTGGGCAATGACATTTGCCTCTAAAGTGTCCATCACATTTAATCTGTTTCCCCACACAGCATAATTTCTACCAGTTTAGGATAAAGCCCCCCATCACAATGTTCACCAAATAGCTTAAAATGCAGGTAGATCATATAGAACATTTAAGGGCACACACACGAATTCTAAACTATATTAACCAATAAGCTTTGGTTTTACTATACTTACTGACAAAAATAGTTACACACCTAGTTAAGGAAGTTCCTAGCCCCACATGCAGACCAGCAGTGGGTTTGTAAATGATTCGATATGGGTTATTCAGAACAGCACCAGAGAGCATTACTGATGACATCTAAAGAAAAAGTAATATTACAGGTAGATAGCAGAGCTTTGGACAATCACACAAAACAGAACGAACAGCCTTGCATAACACAACTTGCACACTACGTTCCTTATAGGTTTGCATGAGGTCAAGTCTACAGGGCATGTGGACCATGTGAGGTGTATTCTTTGCAACACAATGAGGGATGACCATGACTAGTTGTTGTCAAATCAACTGTGACATCTACACTGTCGAATTTAACAGGATGCAGGCCCTGGGCTTGAGCCAGCTCAGGTTCTGATTTTCTTTTACACATAGAATTTTAAACAGTAGCCTACTTACAAACTGAATCATTTACTCAACCATCTCGTCTGAAAATTACACCCACACCCTCTTGGTGCTCAGCTCTTTTTGTTAGTGAGAAAACTACTTTTATGCCTAAGAAATGTAGATTTATTGATCACCACGCCAGTGATGCATGAGTTATTCTTTTAAAACCCTTGGTCTAATTGGCTATTGCATGGCTTATAAATTAAAAGTAATAAATGCTTTAGTAGGATTTAAAAGACTGAAAACACCAAAATGAGAATATGTTTATATTCTGCCTGGTGTTATATACAATCAAAGGGAAGTATTTTAACACAAGTTGAATAGCTAGTTTAAATCCAGAGCATAATAGAGAGCAAACATTACTCTATATATTTTTACAGATTCTGAGTTATAATTAGACTTTTATTTAACTGAAGTTGGAAAAAAGATTGAATTACTTATTGAGTATCTGGCTTTATTTACCTCTTAGTGGTTATGACCTGCAGGAGAGATAGTAGCTGTAAACCAGCATCTGGAAGCATTAGTCAATAACTTTTACCCATAGATATGGAGTCAATACCATAATTTCAGCATCTTTCTGGGTTTATATGCAGGAACTGTCCTGTTTTAATCCCACCAGAGACAATTAATGGATTCTGGTAGGGTTATTGTGACAAAAACTCCAGGCTTGATTGTATTTAACACTAGCCATGTCTGTGGTCAAAGATCTGTCTGAAGGCCAGACAGCACCCAGACTTCGGTTTTACTCACAGATGGGTTGACTTGTTTTGTTTCTTTGTGTTCTGAACTCACAGTTGAGGAGTAGTGTACAGTTGTTTATTCACTTAAACATTTTCAGAGTATGGAGAGTTTTACCTCCAACAACCATTCGTAATGCAGAAATAAAGCTTTTTATTTAAAGGTCTGAAACTAGACGTATGTGTGTGTGTGTGTGTGTGTGTGTGATTAGGCGGTCTTTTCCTCTGGCACAGGAACTTCAAGGAGGTCATGTGCTCTTTCTAATTCTGGTCCTGGTATGTGACAGTAACTTGGTAAGCGAAGATCATAGCGGTGTCCTGCTCTATCAAAAGCCTTGTCACTAAGTGAGTACACTTTTTCAGCTATGTCGCTGCGCACAATGAGGGCAAAGATCCTGGCAATGTAGCGGTGCTTAGCAAAAAGCAGGTACAGTTTCTTCCTCCTCCAGGCTATGTATCGGCACTGATTTTCAGCTTGCAGAGTCACCTGAAGAGTAAAGCACAGAACATGTGTTTAACTGCACAAATAACAAGCACATACAGAATAAGATGTTGAAATGACCTATTTAGAATATATGTAATAAAATTTTCATTTTAAATCAGGGTGCGATTTTTGTTCCGCCCGCTGGTCCAACAGAGTAATATTTCCCCTTGTATGATTTCTGAAACTCCTGTTCTTTTCTTTAGACAGTACTTTGATGGCTGCAGTTTACACATTCCCAGTCTCGGCAGCAGAGGGCGAGAGGGGGTTCAGCATAATAAACGCAATTTTGACAGACAAGAGGAATAGAATGATAAAAACATTCAACAATATTTCCCTCATCTCTGTACAGAGTCCGGCAGGAGTAGGGTGCAGAAATAAGTTTGAGGTGTTTCTGTACCCTCAGTTTATTAAACTGTGTATATGGATTTGGGCATTGTGCTGGAACTTTCCCAGACATTTAAACTAATAAAAGGGCATTATTCCTTTAACTTGTAAAAAAGACGACTAAGCTATACAGTACTTAAACTCACTAGTGACCAGGTTTGTTTCAACTCCATGGACAACAAACGCAATATTTATTTATATGGCTTTGGAGTGAAACTGATCGCAAAATTTGTGGAAATGGTCCAAAAATCGGACAGTGTATATCTGTGTTGCCACTTGGATGCATGGAGCTGGTGGCCAAGCATAATTACACCTTGCATTAAAGAGATTCGAGTTAATCAGTTACTGTACCTGTTGATACTGTTGAATGAGAGTCTTTATTGAATGTAACATCAGTCTCTACAAAGAAAGAAGGCTGCAGGATTTGCATATAGAGAAACTGTATAAAATAGTGGAATATTAGTCAGTTCGAATACAAAAACTGCCTCGGTGGATGCACTGTTAAAAAATTCCACATCAGGTTTTTAAGTGATGGGGACAAAACAGTAATTTATAATTATTGCATGGGACATTTCCCCTGCAAAAATGACTCATATGTTTACTATCCTACCGGACCCCAAATCTGTGCGCATGGTTTATTAAGCTGGGGGGACGGATTCTTATACCTGAAAATTTATTTTTGCACCTGATTCCGACTGGGCTCCTCTGGTCCAGATGTGGATTTTTTTTCTCCATAGAAAAATATGCAGAGTTGTGGGTCTAATGGTGGACAATGTGCTGCATATGCTGCCACGGGGGAAAATTACCTCACCTGCTATGACTGTATACAAGTCAAGTGAAATCTTATCTTTAATTTTTATCATTTTAATCATCTTGATATATTTATTCTTATCTTAATATTTTTTATGTCAAAACAAAAATGTTCTTTTTCACATTTTTCTGTCAGTTTTGAAAGTGTAAACGTTTTTGCTTTTTTCACAAACCTAACACTTCTTTGTATATATAATTCCTGAGAAGTTCACCAAACTCAAAAAGATAAGACTGCTGCATCCATTAAGTCCCAAACTGTAAAAGGTTTGCCATTCTAGTACAGGACAAAACAGCCATCTGAAGCAAACTTCCATCTACACAAACCTGAGGACAGTTTAGACTGAGCAAATACCACAATCTATTTTTGGTCTGGAAGATTTATACAATCAATATGATTAGGTTTTAAAAGATTATTTCAGCCAGGAGTTAATAAAAATTCTCAACAATGAAATCTGAGTTCAAATGCTGTTTCTTGTACACTACCACTGGTTTAAGAAGCTAAGAATTCTGAAGAATTCCACAGATCACAGCCCAAAAACTGTAGCTAACTATGAAAAGTGGTTAAATTTGTGCTCAGAAATGGAGGAGCTTCTCTGATGGGAGGGTTTAATAATATCACAATTACACAAAAGAGATCCAGAAGAGTATAGAAACCTGAAAGAGTCCCTCCTCTGAGGGCCTCAGAGAATCCCACTCAGGAGAATCCAGGAACTGGAAAGGATAGATGTAATGTAGGAACTCTCCATTAACTGTCACATGGATTCTGGAAGATAACAGACAGAAAGTTCAAGTCTGTTTAACTGATCTAAATTCAAATACTGCTAAAAGCCATTCATTTTATTATAATCAGTATTGTGCCAATAGATCAGCTTATCCGACTTGACAACAGCTGCTGGAATGACATGGAAATGGACAAAATTAGTCAAAAAAGCACAAGCCTTAAGAATGGAATTGTTCAAGCACAGAATAAGTGAGGTGTTCCTGAGGCTAACTTTGCCATCTGTTAAATAACACAACCAAAAACTTTTCACATTAAAACTTTAGGTGCTCCATTGGGTCAGTTATTTTATGAAGAGTAATGGGTGAACTTCAGGTCTGCTTATAGACTTTTACTTTATGAGACAAACTGAGCCCCAGCCTACCTGACATTTATCTAAATAAGACATTGAAAAACATGTCAATATTAATATAGTGTGTGTTTCAAATGTAAATCTTTATTAACTTTTGCAATTCAGAATTCTTAGTATTATGATTTTTTTAACAAGTCTTTTGGACATGTTCATGAACACTGTTATATTTTACAGGGGAAGAAAAAACTGCATGCTTATGTTCTCTGATCACAGACCTGCAACACATTAAATAATTAGTCATGTAAATGAGGCAAAACGGAAAGGGGCAAAATGCTTACAGACTAACTGGCTGGATTTGGATATTGACTGTACTCAGGATCTTTATTGAACTGAAAAAACTAATGTTGGACAGCTGAAAAATGAGCAGGATTAGTTTGTTTCAATAGTTTTAGTCTTGCAGAAATGAATCATTCATGCAGTCACCTGCCAGACAGAAGCACCGACAACTTGTCGATAGCTGTTTTTCCTTCTACAGCAAAACACTGGCCCTTCTCCAAGGTGTGGACAGCACCGTCACTGGAGGCCACTATCTTCCCAAAATGTGTGAGGGACACTCCGAGTCTTTTAAACATGCAGTTATATAGTTCCTCAAAGTCCTTGTCGAATGTGAGGCTCCTAAGCTTGTAGGCTATATAAAGACCCTGAGACAAACACACCCCAAACAGGGCAAAGTTCCAGAGGAAAGTGTCCCTACTGCATTGGTACGACCACAAAGTGCTGCAGAAGAAACCCAGCGTAAGGAAGGTGAACAGGTAAAGATGTCCGTAGAAACCGCTTCCTCCCATGAACCCAAGGAAGAGGAGAATGTTAGCGAGGTGGAACAAAGAGCCCTCTGCACCCTCCTTCCATTCCTCACAGAGGGGGAAAGCTGGCGGCGTCGGCTTCACTGTCAGGTTCATGGCTTCCAAGTCTAGAGGCTTTGGCAAAAGTAACGCATACAGATATACTCAGCTGAGACCAGAAGGTGCCAGAAAGCCTTTACCGCCGCGGAGGCTCCGGCTGTGCACTGTCCTGGCTGTCTCTCTGCTAAATAGGGGGAAGCGCAACTTTTCCCTGTCCTGGGTTTAAAACCGCACCGACGCAACTAGCCGGAGGGGGGAGGAGGAAAACAGACGATTGGTGAACGGCTCAGCACAAAGTACTAAATATTGTCAGGTGAGATGAAACTAGCATTTAAATTTCAGTTAAAGTAAACCGGTTGAACAACCATAAAACAGCGATTTTAAGGTGAAAACCTAAAGCAAGTTAGAACCACACTTAAAGAGCACAAACCTCAGGCACCCAAACTCCTGTTCCCATGTTGTGATCTAATTCTTACTTTTTATTCTTTACCAATTAAATGTCTATTAATGAGACTGCAGTGCTGTGCAGTTCCAGCAGGGAGGGGAGATAATCACATGGGGAATTTACTGTTCAACAGTGGCGGATTTAGCATTTTGGGGGCCCAATGCAAACAAAGGCATGAGGCCGTCTGCAGATGTTCTTTTTTAACCTTTTTGAATTCTGACTTAGAAACAAAGTCCTATATGTAACTTCTTCACTGGTCCAGTCTTTAGACAAAATTAATGTCCAGAATTCCTCTCTCCGGAACTGTGTCTGAATGAAAAAACACATTTAACAGTTTAATAAATGTATTTATATACCAATAGATTTCCTTTTTACAATTCAACAATTTAACATACGTCATACAGCAAAATAACATAAAGGGCTAAATTAACTAAAAGGGAACATTCTGTTCACTAATGTGCAGAATGTTTATTAAGAGCCCTGAAACCAGACTGAAATGCTTTAAACTGGCCATTACTGTTTAGATGGTCACACACTTGATTAGTAACTATTTTTTTGAAAGATTTTAGATAAGAAAGGAAGATTAGATATAGGTCTTTCATTTTTCTAGTCAATTTGATCGAGAGGTTTTTAAACTAAATGTTTAACCACAGCAACCATAAAACATATTCGCAAGGATAGGTTCTGTCAGAGCTTCCACCTGTGTTCATTATCTACACCTGAGCCTCCTTACCTCTAGCCTTTATAACCAGTCACTCCTCCTCACTCAGTTGCTGGATCATTGCATTGTCTGTGTGTTACACTCATGTGTGTTGCTGCACCATTAAACCTCACCTCACCTCACCTCACTTATTGAGCGGCAGTTCCTGACAGATTCTTCATTTCCAAAATAGGGGCAAAAATCTGGTTATATTTCTTTTAATAGTTTGGTTTGTATTGGGTCCAACATACAAGCAGACAGTTTAGATCAGGGGTACTCAAATACAATTCTTAAAGTGCCACAAAAATCATTTTAACCAGCTAAAGGGCTGTAAATTATCTTTTGTCACTCACTTCAATTTCAATTCAGATTATTTATATAGCGCCAATTCACAACAAATGTCATCTCAAAGCACTTTACAGGCCATTTCAATTAAATCATACAAAAATTCCAGTCAGTTTAAAAGTTTTATCTAATCAACACGCCTTAATAAAAGTTGTTTGAACAAAACTTGCCTGTTTCAATCAAAAAAGCAACAAGAACAAATTGTCATTTACATTTAGCAATAAATTTAAATGAAAATTTTAATAAAACTTAACACTTATTTCTGCATCAATGAAAGGATGCTTCCCCAAAATCCATGAAGCTCTGAGGGGCCATTCTGTTGCTTTTTTGTGTCATAGATGTAAGTAAAATCCTGCTTTCAGCTTCATAGGATAACTTCATTGCATTTGTGGTGAGATGATGTTGTCCTAGGGCAGGGGTGGGGAACCTTGGCCCTCATCCTGCAAGGTTTCCATGTTTCCCTACGCAAACACACCTGAATAAAATGAAGTAGTAATTGTGCAAAACTTCATTGGCTGTTGGATCCATTTGATTTGAGTCAAGTGTGTTGAAGCAGCGTTGCCTGGAAAACTTAGAGGAATGCGGCCCTCGAGGACCAGGGTTCCCCACCCCTGTCCTAGGGTCTCCTCATCTAAGATTGTGAGTTACCTTCAGAGGTGTTGGTTTGTTTTTTTTAATTGCTGGGGACAATACCAATAAACCAGAGGGTGGTTTGAAGATTGCTGGGGACAATCATTTTTAATTATTAAAGTAGCCCAGAATTATTCTGCAGTTTAATGTTTCATTATAATATGCACTTCAGTGTAGGCCTAAAACAAGTGTTGGACATTTATTCAATCAATAAAAGCTGAAACCCATAGGCCTTGTTTTTTAGTTTTTCAAAAGGTGCTGAAAACCATCATTAGGCAGTTGGTTTGCAAGAGTCATTAAAATCCATACAGCACAAAGAAAAATGTTGGCTATATATACTTGCCCCAGAAGTATTAGAAAAAAACAGGCATTCTATTGCAACCCTTGCCGTTCTGTGCGGAGAAACTTCAACTTTAACTTACAGTAAAAGAGTCCTGGGTCATTTTACAGAAACCGTGGTTAACTTACCGTGTGGTAAAATATGAACTCACGGGTAATCAACCCAAGAACTTCTTAGTTTGAGTAAGTCGGTTCCAAAATACCTGATTACACTTAACTTAAAGGGATACTTCAGCATTTAGAATTAAGCTTTGTATCAGTAGAAAACCAGCAGTATTTTCGAATGACCGTGACCCCCCCCGATCCCCCCCCCCCCCCCCCCCCCCCCCCCCGAGAGGAGAGATTTGTGCATTTTTAGGCTTGAAAAAATTCTTCCAATGACGCAAAAATCGACATTTTGCATCATCGGAGGATTTTTTGACCAGAGGCATAATGCTACAGCCAGTATTGAGTGCTAGTTCTGCATGTTTTCACCACGCCCATATGGGGAGGGATCTCACTCACGGAAAGTAAAGGTGTCGTGTCCGCCGTCTTTCTGTGGAAGCTAAGCTAACAGGCTCTTGCTTGAGAAAGTTTGAATAGTAGGCTAATCACAATGGAAGGTAGTTTTGAAGTTGAAATGGCAGAAGGGGATTTCTAAGATGTGTTGCAAGAATCCTATGCTCGCGGCTACCTATACCAGCCGCAGTACACTGATGAACAGTTGCGGATGATGAAACGGCACCGATACCATGTGTAACTCAACACACTAGTTTTGAACCACACATGGATAAGGGGGGTCCTAGAAACCTACTTCAGGATCCCGAAGATCAACTGGAAACGCCAGGCAAAGCCCGCAGGGACAAACGTACGGCTTAGTGTTAGTAAAATACTAACTTAAAGTTAGTATTTTTTTTGTTTTTCTTTTTGTTACTAAGACGTCATGTACTGAGTTTGTACACCCGGCATTATCATAGCGTTCTTCCCACGAAATCAACTGAGCTATTGTTGTTATATTTAATCTACTCTAGCATACTGTAGGTGGAAATAGTTTGCATTGCTAACGTTTAGCTTACTGTTTTACAGACAATACCGTCTAACAGCCTACCGTGACTTTATGGAGTGGGTCCTGCAAGGTGAGAGACTTGGCAAAGTCTGTCGTCTAGTTTTGCCTACCTGTGTTGTTTTGGACATCAGACGAAAATACCCCTCTCCTGACGGTCAATACTGTGGATATCAGGAAACTGCCAAAGCTATTGAAGAGCTTTGAGAGTTAAAAATGTTATTTTATTTACTTTTTCAATAAACTTTATAAATCACATTTGTTGTGTTTGTTATTAACCTTTAGTGTTGCTATTTTGGAGTATATATTAACCTAAAGAATGTTTCAGCTTAGAGAAATTGTGATTTCAATTGGAGGAAAAAAAATCATGCAGAGCTGCTAAGCTACTCTTGTTGACATCATCTTTTTAATGAGAAAGTATAAGTTGTGTAATATATATTATGCTCACTTTTTTATCCCAAAATAAATTCTAAAGAACGGAAATAAGCCAGGTAGTCAGTAGTATCGTAAGTAATTACTGCAAAATCAGTTACGGTAAACATTCAGCCTTCCTCCACAAGTCTATAATGTACAACTTTTGTGTACACAAGAGTAAAGGGTAAGATGAAGATTTTTTTTTAAATTATTGATATTCACATAGAAAAAAATATTTGTCCACCATAGTAAAATGATAAATGTTGAAATGAACAAGGAGATAAAAACTACTTAGCGCATTAGCCTAGCCCCACTCTCTTGTGAAAGCAAGCCTGTAGGCGTGGTTTGTGAGTGGCCCCAGGGCAGCAAAGCAAGTGCATTCTGGGAGTTGTTGTATTTCAGCCACATGAGTAAAAAATACATTTTCTGGCTTTTCTCAGTCTAGAATGCTCCAAATTCAAAAACTATTTCACATTTCTACTACATATCTGACCCACTTTAAATACACATTCATCTGAAGTGAAGTATTCCTTTAATCCACCTTCTCCGAAAATTAGAGTTAAGTAGCGCACACCCTGAATACATAAAATCCCTCTCAATAGATCACCAATTTCACAAGTCACAAAGGAAACTGAAGGGAAAAAAAGGGCAGCATACCTCAAAGAAGCAGAGTTGGAAGTACTAATGCTGGCTTATGAGGAATTCAAGACAATCATAATGAAAAAAAGGCAATAA
Organism: Apricaphanius iberus; assembly: GCA_028564705.1. NCBI lineage: Eukaryota > Metazoa > Chordata > Actinopteri > Cyprinodontiformes > Aphaniidae > Apricaphanius > Apricaphanius iberus. Next base: position 280,482 of record JAPXFQ010001436.1, read on the forward strand.
AGCTGCATCAGCAGAAGAACATTAGCTTGGCAAAAAAATAACTGTGTGTGTGAGTTTAAAGTCTAACTCACCCTCAATCAACTTTTTTTATTTGCTGATCCACTTTATAAATGACTGTCTAATAGTACTGTCTATGTGTCTCTTCATTATTTTAGTTTCCTTAGTACATTTTACTAAACATATTTATTTTGTACCAAAAAAACTTCAGTGAAGTGCTCTCTTCAGGTTAAAACGTTATACTGCACTTGAATTTGAATCGAGCATTGCTACTGGCTCAGTCTTATAAATACCATAACTCTCAACGCTCTTGATTTTTATTTAATTATTTTCTACCCCTTTTTCCAAGTTGGGTTTGTGAAGGGCTGGAAGATATAATTTATCATTTAAAATTTGTTTCAGTATGTTGGATCATCATTCAAAATGTACTTACTTTTGCCACAAATTTGTGGAGTACAGTGATATTGTACATTGACTTAGACATATATTGACCTCTAACTTAATTAGATCCAAGCCCGCAGTCGACCCGCATAAAGTTTTTTCACAGGAAGATAATATTTAAATTAAGACTCCCAAAGACGATTGTTATTATTTGTATTTGTGGAAAGAACATAAAAGATTATTTCTCAATGTTGCGCTGACGGCGCTGCCAGAGAGAGATACCTTTACCTGGATTTGCGATTCAGGAAAGGAGAGCACAGCTGAAGTCATGGACAGTGGACAAAATTTTGTTTCTGCAAAATGATATCTGCATTAAATACATTTCAACTGTGCAGTATATGAATATTTTTTCACCCACAACCCACCCACAGTAAAGAAACGTCCGTCAGAGCATGTATTTTTGTACATCTTGAAATGGGTACCTGCGACAGTGCAGGACTCTGCCCTGAACGTGTGCAGGCAACTGCAAATCTAATAAAACCTTTACACTGCCAAGAATACTGCATCGTCTGTGCAGAAGGTCACATGACTTTATAGGAAAGTGTAAAACAGATATTTAAATAATAGTCTGTTCAAATACTGATTATGTGGAAATTGTGCTGGGAGACCATTTGGATATTACATCTGCGCTGGTAAGAAATTCTGCATCAGGTTTAAAAAAATGGTGGGGACAAAACTGTCCTTTGGACATGTCCTTGGCATCACAGACTAAAATGTTGTCCATGGTTATGTTTGCCATGTGTGTCGGGGGGGCTTATGTCTTTTAGATCAGTCTTTAGATTTATCAATGTAATAGTCTCTTCACAATTTAACCAAATGAGTCTGATACTGCATGAAGGGAGAATAAATGCTAATTTACTGTCTGAGCTATCTATTTTCATTATCCATTTTTCTTTTAGCAGCGAATGAATCAAATAATTCAAATCAATTAACGAGTAACTCCAAAGTGAAAGTACAACATCTCACGAAGACTGAACCGTTGCTCTCTTAAGTAGCGGATACACCGACATTGCAAGGTTTTCCATTATTATTTTCTTTTACTTAAACTGAGTTTTCACTAGCAAGGACCACGCCACAGATTGAGAATTTTAACAGTTTACAGTTTATTGAAGGAGTGGAGAATTTAATGGTCTAAGGAGGGACATCGCCGGAGACCCAGGGGAAGACTCAGTGTGGGGGTGCAGTCTTCGAGGAATCGTCTTTCCGAACCTGCTCAGAACCCCCCTCAGACAAAAGCCTATACGATGTACAAGGCACCGAAAAAATCATATCGAGGACCTTTACAAGTCATTGCAATCCAATCAGATAAAAGTTTGTCTAAGTAAGGAATCCCAGCAGATTGCCAAGTCGTCAATGTGGGGTTGAGCGGTTCCTCAGCAATCTCTCGTACTGAGCAAGCATGTAGCGTCTGTGGAGAGGAAAAACTCCCCTTTAACGGGAAGAAACCTCTGGCAGAACCTGGCTCAGAACGAGCGGTCGTCGGCCGCGACCGTCTGGGGGTCTAAGGAGACAGAAGAGAGCATGGAGGATGCTTGGTCACCCGGGCATGGCCAATCCCCCCCCACACGGCAGGGGGCATCGTAGTTAAGCAGGACATCGGACCAGATGGAGCTTCGTTCTCCAACACTCCGAGCCCACGATGGAACTTCTGCGGGAACCGAACCTAAAAGAGATTGGAAGAGGTAGTACAGGAGTGAACAGGGGCACGGAACGTGGGGGCTGTGTCCGATTGACGCTACTAAGAAAAAGGGGGAAGGGGCGAAGGGGCGGGTCAGCAGGTACCCGGAAGAGGAGAAACGGGTCGGCAGGTACCCGGAACGGACGAAGCGGGTCGGCAGGTACCCGGAAAAGGAAAGCGGGTCGGCAGGTACCCGGAAGAGATGAAGCTGGTCGGCAGGTACCCGGAAGAGACGAAGCGGGTCGGCAAGACCCTGCGAAGAGCGGCGACGGGTCGGCAGGTACCCGAAAGAGGGGAAGCGGGTCGGCAGTTACCCGGAAGAGAAGAAGACCCTGCGAAGAGCGGCGATGGGTCGGTAGGTACCCGGAACCTAGAGGGAGGGGAAGGGAGGGGCGAAACGATCGAGCCAAATGAGGGATGAAGAGTAGGCAGAGCTTATGAGTGTATCGTGAAGTGATTAGAGATGTAGAACAGGTGCGGGGTACCGGAAGAGTTGGATTAGGACTAATTAGGGTGTACGAAGTAGATCTGAAACGTGGTCCCCGCTCCTGAACCTAAGTCAACATGTTAACCACCTTCCAAATACCAGCTCATTTTCTGACTGGGTAATCTGTTGGCCCGTTCCTCTAAGTTGCCATGTCTCCATACAAAATTTGGCCAGCAACTTTAATTATTTTTGCGAAGCCTGTTATTTGGCAACGTCTGCTCATTTTCCGCTAAATTACAAACAATCAGTGCAACATAACGACAGCTCCCGCTGAACCATTTGATCTGACCATTTCTGAGTACATACCCTCATAAAGGTAATCTGTTGGTTCCTTAGATGACCCCAAGAACGGCCCAGTCAGCCTGGCCTGATCAAGTGGCGAAATGCTGTGATTGGGTAGGTCTGGTCAAATTAGCCTGAAATTCCGATAGTGGATCGCAAGGCTTCAGGGCCGGATATAAGTGGTTCACGGCCGGACCTGGCCTGGGGTCCACCTATTTAATAATGCTGGTTAGATCAAACTAATATTTTTGATAAAGCTCAACTGAATCCCAAAAAATCAAACACAGATTAGGTTCTACATTTGCTTTTGGTTATACCTCACTTACTGAAGACAAAATCTTCATTACTGAGACAGAGTTCCCACTGAGTGTGTATTTTTTTGTATCGGCGCCACTCAAATGCAATATCATTAAATTTGAACCACATACAGAAATAACAGTTGCTTTTAAGTGGTGCTGCAGTCTTTCCAAACTTTGATATGATTCTGGAAAATGATGCAGCCAGTTCACTTACAGACAGAAAGAAGAACAAAAAAAGAATGGAAACAGTGTGCACCTTTGCAAGGTAACCTTAACTATTTACTGGATGAGAGAAAGGGATGTGGCTGATATATCTAGGGCACTGTAGAAGGACTGAGCACCCCAGGGTATATTTTGTGTCAAATCAGGCACAAGAAATTAGCTCAGAAACTTTTATAAGCTCAAGCCTTTTTTTATTTTTTTTTACACGAAGGGTCATTAATGGGGAAAGCAGAACTGGGGGCACAAACTGCTAATTTATCATCGATTTCCACTAAGAATGACAAAATTTGACAATATTATGGCTGTCTCTGGAGGATACCGTAAGGAACATCTAAAGTGTGCTGAATTATGTGCAGAAGTTATAGTGTGTATGCATGCTTGCTTAAAAGTGTACGTAAAAGCAAGACATCTCTGATATCCATGCATTTGCATTAATGTCTGTGTGTGTGTGTTTGTGAGTGCACACATACATGCACACACATAGACCATGTGGTAGGTGACATAGGGAGCAGATGTTCACATATCTCTTCATCCAGAAACTCAATCCTTGGGGATGAAGAGCAATAACATATATTTTTCAGAAGATAAAATGAGGTGATTTTTTTTTTCTTCCCAAGGCTCGATTATTTTTAAATGTCCTTAGATAGAACACTGTATGGAACAGTTCAGTGAACAGTTACTGTTTTTGCAGGGCAGCAATAACAGATTTGTAAGGCTTTTTCTAGAAGATCTTAGATACAAAGTTAGCATTGCAGTTGTTTTTCTCAGATTACAAGCTAGAGCACTAATACAGTTTCTGATTAACAAAAAAATATTATTAAAACCTTTTCAGACTGTTCTGTGGAAAATGCCTTTTTCACACAAAAGGTACACAGTCATAGCAATTGAAGAAGTCATTAAACTAAACACAGAACAAGTTTCAGCTATAAGATCTATCAAAATCTACTTGAAAACAAACTTTCCAGAGGGAAACGAAAGAAGCCTTTGGAAGGGTGTAGTTAAAGCTTTAAAGACTGTGTAAACACAAAAAAGACTTCTGAAACAGAAGGTTAATGGCAGCTAGTAAAAAGGTGTTCCAAAAGGTCTTCTAAATGTTTCTCAAAAATAAAACCTAATTTATTTGAATTTTAGTTTTGTGCAGTCGATCTTCAAACGGCGTCTGTAAAGTGATGCAGTTAGATAAGATTAATATGGACGGAAATGGTTAAGTGGTGATACAACTTTTGCGTTCATTCTTTTTAATTACTGTTAAAAAAAAATTATTCTCATAATTTTACATAAATGTTCTCACTAAATGTTTTCTTTTCTTTTAATTACATAAATTGTCTTTTATAAATGTTCATTTAAGATTTATTTTAGTGATTCTATGTTTTAATTTTTCACATTTTTATAATAATGTAAAGAACCTTGAATTGCCTTGTGTTGAAGTGTGCTATACAAAAAAATTGCCTTGCCTTGCCTCTGAATTCCTTTGGTACTTTGGTACTGTAGCTGTGGCTACATTGTAGCTACATTGTGGCTACACTGTAGTAACATTCTGGCTACAGCTGCCCTGGGACGCAGACTCCAACCACAGGGTACCAGACCATGTGGAACTTCTATGGGGAGAAAAACGCTGAGAGAAAACTGGGATAACAATTGCATTAACATTAGGAAAAATATATCTGGAGAGTAGTAGAAGAGAAAAGTAGAAAAGAGAAGAAAAGTGGTCAGTCTGTCCTCCAACAGTCTAACCCTATAGCAGCATATCTACAAAAATAGCTCAAGATAACCTAAGCCATTCCAATTATAAGCTTTGTCAAAAAGGAAGGTTTTAAGCCTAGTCTTACAAATAGACAGAGTGTCTGCCTCACGGACTAAAACTGGGAGCTGGTTCCACAGGAGAGGAGCCTGATAAGTAAAAGATCTGCCTCCCATTCTACTTTTAGAAATCCAAGGATGGTGCTTGATTATTAAGGGCTTATACGTAGGGAGGAGGATCTTAAACTCTATCTGGATTTAACAGGGACCCAATGGAGAGAAGCCAAAATAGGAGAAATGTGATCTATCTTTTTTAATATTCATCAGAACTCTTGCTGCAGCATTTTGGATCAACTGAAGGCTTTTAATTGCATTTTGTGGACTTCCTAATAATGAGGAATTACAGTAGTCCAGCCTTGAAGTAACAAATGCATGGACTAGTTTCTTTGCATCACTCCTGGACCAGATGTTTCTAATTTTAGCAATATTCCAGAGGTGAAGCAAATAAATTTTAGAAACCTGTTTAATATGGGATTTAAATGTCATGTCTTGATCAAAAATTACACCAAGGTTCTTTACATTATTAACAGAGGCCAAATCAATGCCATCCAGATGAATAGATTGGCTTAGCAGTTTCCTTTTTAAAGGTTCTGGTCCAAAGACAATAACTTCGTTCTTATCTGAATTTAAAAGTAGAAAATTCAGAGTCATCCAGGTTTTTATGTCTTCCAGACATGCTTGTAATCTACCTAACTGATTGGTTTCATCAAGTTTTATTGATAAATATAATTGTGTATCATCAGCATAACTGTTGAGATTCATTACATGTTGTCTAATTATTTTATCAATTGGAAGCATATATAAAGTAAAGAGAATCAGTCAATGCACAGAACCATGTGGTACTCCACAAGTAACTCTTGAGTGTGAAGAAGATTTATCATTGACATGAACAAACTGGAATCTGTTGGACGATATGATTTAAACCAACCTAGTGCTGTTATGATCGACTGTGTCAAAAGCAGCACTAAGTTCTAACAAGACCAGAACAGTCACAAATCCATTATCTGACGCCATTATATATCAACTTTATTACTTTATAACTTTATCAAAGGTCCATATGATAAACAAAACAGTACACACAATACAATAAATATAAAAAAAGACACTAAATGAATAATAATAATAATAATAATAATATAAACTTCAACAACTAAAAAATAATAATAAATGAATTATTATTTTTTTACTTTATAGGAGATAACTATACCAATGCTTCCATAACTTGGACTTATACCGTGTAGTGCCAAATTTGATAATTGTCAACGCCATAATTATGTAATTCTCTGAGTTGTTCAGCTGACATATAAATTTGTACATTCAATTTCTCAATGTGGCTTGCAGCCACAAACATCTCACTGGCACTACACCACTGTGGTCTCCTCAGCAGAATTCTCTGTGCATCATTGTAAGCTACCTTGAGTTTATGCAGGCTAGCTTTGCTGTAACTAGACCACAAGTGGGCATTGTAGAGAGGAGTGCAGTATGCTCTGAACAAAGCAACTTTCACTCTATCAGTGCAAGCACCAAACTTGCGAACCGAACTATTTGCCTGAGCATATAAAGAATGACATTGCCTGTAAATGTCAAGGTCATCCTTCAACTGGTCTGTAATGAGATGCCCAAGATACTCAAAAATCTCAAGGTATTACCTGCCAATTTAAAAGGAGGAAACATTAGACATTTGTCCTCCTTTTTTCTGCAAATCATCACAGCACTCTTGTCTGTATTACATTTCATGTCATGATCATTTCCAGAGTCAGAGCAAACACTAAGAAGCTGTTGCAGACCAGCACTGCTGGGACTGAAGACCACAAGGTCATCAGGATAAATAATATGATTCAAAAAAGTGTTGCCTACACCCAGTGTTACACAAATTCAGGCAGACAGAGAGCTCATCAACATACATGTTAAAAAGAATAGGGGAGAGAATTCCACCTTGTCTGACCCCGTTCCTGACCCCAAAAGGGGCAGAGACACAGTGGCCCCATTTTATAAACATAGACTGATTGGCATACCAGTAGTACAGAATTCTCACAATACATTTAGGTACACCTCTCTTACTCATTTTGTCAAATAACTTGTAGTGATTGACATGGTCAAAAGCTTTTGAGGCATCAATAAAACTCATTAAGACTGAAGAATTCTTATCTCTATACATATTAACATTTTTCTTTAAGAAATATATGGCCATATCTGTGCCATGTTTGGTTTTAAAGCCAAATTGGTTGTCAGTAGAAGGGATAATGTCTGCAATTCTGTTCAACAGGATGCTTTCAAAAACTTTAGACAATACACTGGCAAGGGCAATTGATCTGTAGTTATCAGAGCAACCGACCTTACCAGACTTATCCTTGTTCACCGGCATTAGCACAACAGATATCATTGTATCGGGCAGGAAGCCATGAATTAAAAAAGAATTAAAGCAGATCCCAAGAAGGGGGGCTTACCTCATGCTGGAATATTTAATGTGCTCAGCAGTGATGTGATCCAAACCGCTTGCTTTATTATCTGCTAACTTATTTATAATGTGTGATACCTCATGTGAAAAAATTGCCTTAAAATCAACACATTCAACATTGTCAATCAAATTAATCTCACTTTTAACACAATTAAACAAGGTCGTGTAGTGCTGTCTCCACATCTCAGCGATATTGTCACCTCTTGAGATACCATCTACAGTGCACGGGGGTGGTATAGAATGTAATTATTAACTTTCACCAATGCTGTTTCAGTGCTATGATGAGCTCTGAAGCCTGACTGAAATTCTTCAAACAGGTTGTTGCTGTTTAGATTCTCACATACTTGATTAGAAACTATTTTCTCAAGAATTTTGATTAGGAAAGGAAGGTTAGACATAGGTCTGTAGTTAACCAAGTCATCTTGATCAAGGGAGGGTTACTTAAGTAAAGGTTTAATTAGAGCAACCTTAAATTCCTGAGGCACATATCCATTTATCAAATATAGATGCATAATGTCTAGAATAGGGCCAGTAACCAGAGGGAACACTTCCTTAAATAATTTGGTTGGTATTGGGTCTAACATATAATGAGGATTTTTAATGTGATTAAATGTTTTATGCTTGCTGAAAGTTGCTAAAGGCCTAAGAGGAAGTAGTATCTGATATGAGATGTGCTGTACCAGATATGGAGTTGTTTTTCAGAGCAGGACCAGGCACCATCAGGCACCACCAGGTGCCTGTTATCTCGCAAGATGTAACTGAAATGTGTGTGTAGGGAAATAAATTAGCAAATGTATTGGTGTGTATGTGCTATGAGCCACTCCCTGTTGAATGAAAAAAATGAGCCGGTCTGCATCGGGGCGCCAGAACGCCTGGGACTCAGACTGCTGAGGACAGGTCTTCTCCACGCTCTGCAGAGGTGAAACTAAATTAAGTCTCAGCCAGGTTTTTCTCTACTGAAGATTTGAAGCTCCACCGAACTCCTGAACGCGGGGGTGGTTGATTGACCACGACACATACAAGTTGAAGGTTTAGATTAAGCTAATATTTGTGATAATTCCGAAAGTTAGACAGAATCAAAAAGGTACAGACATACACATGGTTCTACAGTTCTCTATGATACTGCCTCATTTGGTGACAGAGAGTTAATCATGTTTGGGAGAATGCCAATGATTTTATCTTTAATAGAATTTATTTTACTTATGAAGATTCCCATAAATTCATCACTACTGAGAGAAGGAGGAATAGTTGGCTAAACAGAGCAATGACTCTGTGTAAGTTTGTCAGCTGTACTAAAAAAAAACTAGGATATTTTTTATTTATCTCCATTAATGATGAGAAATATGCTATTCTAGCTTGTCGAAAGGCCTTTTTATAAAGTAGTAGACTATTTTTCCAGGTTAGAAAGGAATCATTTAAGTGTGTAGAGCGCCATTTTCTCTCCAGCTTCCTAGTATTCTGCTTTAAAGTACGCAACTCTACACTAAACCAGGGAGGCAAACTCCTATGACTGATTACCTTCTTTTTTTAAGGGGGCTTCACTATCCAGCACCAAACGCAGTGAGGAAGTAATATTTTGAACCAGCCAATCAATTTCTGAAGGGTTAGTGTTGGAATTACTGCCATCCACTGTGGTATTCTGAAACGGATAGGGAAGCAAGAATGGAACAGGTCGTTTAAAACTTGTTACAGAACTGTCTGATAAAGTTCTACTGTAATTACATTTTCTTTCAGATTTTGGAATGTTGGGTAAAGTAAATTCAAAGGTTATCAAAAAATGGTCAGATAGGCCTGGGTTATGTGGGAGGACTATTAGTTCATCACACTCAATGCCGTATGTCAGTACGTCTAAAGTGTGCTAAGGTTAGGTTGGTATAAGGCAAAAAATAAACAGCAGGGGATGGACTCAAACTCAGAAAACGGCCTCTGTTGTATATAATAATATATGTGTATGACTTCATTTCCAGTGTTAACTAAAAATTCTTATAATATCATAAATACCTGGTAATTCCCTTTTTATCATGAAAAAGTGAAGGAATTGTATTACTGAAATCCTTTTAATCATGTTTAGTTAACACTGGAAATTAATTGTGCCTTACAGCAACCTGAATGTATTATGCTAACCCAACATGTTTACATTTAGTTCACTCAACAAAATTCGTTATTGCTAAATCAACCCAAATTAGTTTAGTTCACTCAACAAAATTCGTTATTGCTAAATCAACCCAATTAATTTGGGTGGAAATAGTTTTTTTTTTTTTTTGTAGTTCAGGCACAACTCCAGACAGCAATAGGCAGTTTAAAAATAGTTCATTACTTTGCAGATCAAGGACATGAACACAGAAACAGCCATGCTGGAACTCGGGCAACAGGGTTTGACTGGAAGTGAGCTGGTAAGTGATTAATTGATTGTTTATGTTCCGGCAGATTGTGAATATTGAGAAGATGACCTTACTTGGTAGCCAGTAGGACGGATCTTGGGGAAGGTAGTTGGAGACTGTTCGCTGTGGTTGGCAGGGGATGAGTGGTCACGGGTGTTAGGTTCTGATTCTGCAGGTTGTAGATGGTGGCTCTGATCCGTGTATCCGTCTTAGCAGGTTTCCCGGTTGTGATTTTGAAGGATGGACAGGCAGGTGGCTGCTGTGAATGGTTCAGATGAGTACTGTGTTTGTGTTTTTCAGGTGGAGCAGCAGAGGCAGACCAGGAGACAATCCAGAGCTTATCCTTGGTGAGTTTGACCTGAATCTTGGAGTTGATAGCTCTGGTCCAACCATGTGGATTTCCAACCAAGGACTCAATGCAGAAATTTAGCTCAGGAACGAAGATGGATCTCAGGAGGATCTCGGAGGAGGAACTGAGAAGAGCGGAAGGTAAGTACCCACTTGGAACATGAATGAAAGGTTTTTGCTACAGAGAGAAGCTAAGTTGGCCTTGTGCCACGCTTGACATGGGAACCATCTGGCATCAGCCTCCAGGAGCCGCTCCTCTTTTGAATTTGAACTTAATAAGGTCTTGATGGGGTCAAAGGACTGAAGAAAACAGGTTTAATTTGAGAGACATGAAAAACTGGGTGAATTCTGAGATGGGAAGGAAGCTTAAGTTTAGCTGTAGATGAGCTGATGACAGCATCAATGGGAAATGTGCCAATGAATTTGGAAGACACTTTTTGGTGTAACCTATGTGATGGCCTTAGGAAAATTTGGTCTTACTCAAGGCAAGGCAATTTTATTTGTATAGCACACTTTCAACACAAGGCAATTCAAGGTGCTTTATATGATTAGGTGGGAAATAACCCAAATATATGACTAGAGTATTAAAATTAAAAACAGAGAAAATAAAAACAATAAAATAGAACATTTAGCATTAGATTAAAACAACAATTTAGGATGAAAATAAAAAAAACAGACAAAACATGAGACTCAATTGATGAAAACATTTAGCCATTGATTAAAAACAATAATAGAATCAGTAACTCATAAGCAAGTCTAAATGGATAAGTTTTAATTTTTGGTTTAATTTAGGCTTGTTTGAAAAAATCTGATCAATTTGTGATTGAGATGTTTTTGCAACCTTGGTTGGGCATATTATTGATTGTTTAAAATCAAACAGATCGATCATTTCCTTTAATCTCATCTAGGGATGCAACAATACCACTTTTTTCGAAACCGATACCATACCGATTCTTGGATCGGAGTACTTACCGATACCAAGTACAAATGCCGATACTTCTACCACACAAAGAAAGCGCTAAGAATTGGAGTCAGGTTTTATTTTCTTCTGTGCTTGTTACAAGAAATGATGGATGAATTAGATAAAAAATAAAATATTAATAAATGTGACCCCAGAACTTACATTTAAAAGTTAAAAAGAAAAATTTTCTGTGAAATTATTGCTGCATTTCCACATCTTAAGTATCGGTTCATGGTATCGGGTAACATTAGCCGATACCAATACTAATACATAAGGCAGTATCGGGGCCGATACTCAATACCAGTATCGGTATCGGTGTATCCCTAATCTTATCCTACTACTCTTAACTGTCCAATTCATATTAAAATCTGCCAACACAATTATTTCTTTACCAAACAAACTTAGGTCCTTTAAAATCTCTTTAAATGACATATCAAGCTGATGGTGGTCTATACAACCTGACCAAAATAAATGACATATGTGGTGCCAAAGTTACCAGTACAGCAATACATTCCATTTTCACTTCTAATGTATCCTGCATACCTAACTCAATATTGCAAATACTCTTGAAGAGCTCAGGCTATTTCCGTCCGTAAGGCTTAAATGACTAACAGTTCAGCTGTTATGATCCGTATGTGTCTGAGTCACTCCTTCCTCCCTGTTTGTTTCTCCTCATCTCTTTTGCCAGTTCCTAGTCTAACCCTCCTTCCTGTGGTTCCTCGTCGCGTGATCTTTGGATTATTTATTGGATCTAAATAAAATGGGAAATAACTTTTCAAAGCCTGTCTCCGCATTTGAGACCAACCAACCCGAGCTTACAGTAGGAACTGGCCAATACAAGGACTCGGCAGAGACTAAGAAAAGAGAGCCACCTTCAGAGGAGTACTACCACCGTTATCGTGGCTGTCATGCCGCTCTCTCACCTCTCCAAGAGGTTATGAGCAGCTGATCCCCGTCGAACTTCCTCACCCGCTGAGATGAGAACCCAGAAGAGTCATCTGACACCTCAGTTGCCAACAACCAGCTTTGGACCGCATGCATAGTTCCTCCAGTTGTATGACTGCCTCTGAGACCCCTTCCCAGTCCGTTTCCCGGCGTCAACGGAGGAAATGCCAGGTTGCTGCTCCCTTCTCTCTGCAGGAGAGCCCTGCATCTGCCTTCGTCACTCCCAGGGAGACTGCTCCAGACTGCGATCTGCCGGCCGAGGTTTTCCCCAGTGACTCCGACCCTCCGTTGCTCCATCCTGCCATCATAAAGAAGTTCGTTCAGGCAGTTACAGGACTCCTGGAGAAAGATGATTCCTTCAGCACTCTTTGGCAGTGGATTGGGGTGGTGCAGGAGTTAGTGGACATTTTATGAGGGCATGGACCCCTTTTGTCCTCCTTGGATTTGGGGTTTTGAAGAAGGTGAATGGATCAGAAAGGCTGCTTGGGACGAGCTGTTCAGCAGTCCGCCTCTTCCTTGGCCGCAGTCCAGCTATGTTTGCCCACAGCTCTGGGTCCCCGCCTCCAATTGGATTTCGATGTCGAGTCTGGGTTCCCCGGCCAGTTTCTAGAGGGGACGTTTTTGAGCCCAGAACTCAAGAGCGCAGCCCAGAACCCAGAACTCTCGTGACTGTTCCTGTGACGAAATCCAAGACTCCAGGCTCAGGATCTCTTAAGGTTTTTTTGTTGTATTTTTTTTGGGTGGGGGGCAGTCCACTGCTTCCTCCAGCTATTGCTCGCAGCAGGTCACGGACTCTTCCACCAGATCTGAGCCAGTGGACTCCTCAACTTACTGCCAGCAGCAGGGCGCAGTTATCTCCAGCGGCTGCCAGCGGCAGTGGGCCCGAGCAAGCCAGCGGTTCCGAGTCAGCAGACTCCTCCTGCGGGTCTGAGCCTACTGGCAAGTCAGAGCCAGTGGACTCTTCCTGTGGGTCCGTGCCAATAGATTCCTCCTGCAGGGGGTTCTGGTGGACATGCCACGGGTCTAAGTCGCCTCCGAGGGTGTTCAGATTGACACGCCTCGGGTCCAAGTTTCCGTTGAGGGTATCCAGACAGATACGCCTCCAGTTTCAGTGCCTTCCCGAGGGTCCACAGTTCCTCCTCACTGGGGTTATTCATCCTTTCCCCGAGGATCCTCCACACCTCTTCGTGGGTCCCTCTCCCGCCAGCCAACAAGTCTCAAGCCTCAGTCCAGCTGGCTACAGCTCCAGCAAAAGTCCAGCCAGCCTCAGCTTCAGTCCAGCCAGCCACAGTCCCACTTCACCTGGCTAAGTCACAAGTTTCAGCTCCGCCAGCCACCAAGTCACAAGTTCCAGCACAGCTGGCCACCACGTCACAAGTTCCAGTACAGCTGGCCACCACGTCACAAGTTCCAGCTCTGCCGGCCACCAAATCCCAACTTCCAGCTCCGCTGGCCACCAAGTCACAAGTTCCGGCGCGGTCGTATCTCAACTCACAAGGGTCAACTCTGATACCGGTCATCACCCTACTAGTCTCATCTAAACCATTACCTCATTAAAACAAGACAACACCAGAACAAGGTTCTTTATCATCACCGATCTCCGAGACACAAAGTTCTGCATCACCGCCTGCCTCCAAGACACAAGGTTCTCCATCGCCGCTGCCCTACTAGACACAGGGTTTTGCATCACTGCCGGTCTCCAAGACACAAGGTTCTCCATCGCCGCTGGCCTCCAAGAGATAAGGCTCTGCATCACCGCCGGTCTGCAAGACACAAGTTTCTGCATCGCCGCCGGTCTCCAAGACACAAGGTTCTGCATCACATCCAGCCACCCAAACACAAGGTTTAGCACTGCATCCGGCCACCCAGCCACAAGGTTCTGCATTGCATCCGGCCACCAAGACTGAAGTATATTAAACATCTATTAATGTTTGATTAAAGGGTTTTAGTTACCATACTTTTTAATTATACTTTTAAGATTGTTTTAGAAGTATTTTGCAGAGTCAGCTCTTGTTTGGGTCACAGAAAAACAGGACATTGAGCAGGAAAGCACAGGCAGATAACACCACCATACAATTGACAATTGAAGGATGTAAGAAATAATAGTCAGCAGAAAATCTAGTTAGAGCTGGGTTGTAAAGTCAGAATAACAGGAAGGTCATTAGTTATGCATGCATGGTGTAAGGAGGCTGGTCTTGGCAAAAGTTTGAATGAACCAATCATGTTTTCTGTCCCATATTTAATGTTTTTGTGTCCCATATGTAACGTTATGGGGGAGGTTCTCTAACTTTGTGTTAAAATATAAAACTTAATGTTTCTGTTATATACCTTGTAATTCCTAGGTAGGGTGACCCAGAGTGTGGATAATTTATACCACTCTGTAAGCTAAATATGTAATCTGTTTTAAGAAATTCTGTAAACTAGTATTTAATCTTTTTTAAGGAACTCTGTGAATCAGTATTTGATTTCTTGTATTAAAATCGAAAGAAAATTAAATTACTCTTGTCTCCTCTCTGATAAAAATGAACATGCATGGGATTTATAAGGTTAAGGTTTAAATTGAATATAGATTAAAATCCTTCAAATGGTGACCCCGACGTGATCAGAGATTGGAAACGGGATATAATTTTTGCAGATATACAGATAAGTAGACTTTAAAAAATAAAATGAACAAAAAGTTCTACTAATTGACTACTCTAAAATAAATGTTTACATGAAAGAATTATGTTTTCTATTTTGGGGCAGGTTAAATATTTAGTTTTTTGGAAGTCTGGGACTTCATGTGAAGTGAATTTTGGTATATTTGGTATTAGTGTGAGACTAATTAAACTGCCTGTGCCTCTGGGTTTTGTCGCCCCTACGCAAGAGCGGACGCGTTCTGCCGATACGATCTGGGATCGAGACTAGGTTTAAAGTGTTCCTGTAGGTGAGGTCTACACAGGTCAGTAACAGCTTGTGGGAAGCTGCGAGAGTGTGGGACTCTCTAAGGTCAACTACCTTTTATGGTGATTTAGGAATAAAGACGTCATGGAATAAAGTGAAATTAAACCTAGGTTAGTGAATGTGAGTCTGATTAAGAATTTATATTTGATGTATTTTTCTTTTCTTTTCTTTTTGGCATCTGATCTGCACTCTGGGGAAGGAGCACCCTGAGCTGCTGGAAATTGGAGGTTCTTCCCCTTAGGGAGCCAGTGCAGATGTGTGGTTCTACCCCGGAGGTGGAGATAGCTGGTGAATCTTTTCAAGGACTCAAAACCGGTAAGTGAAATTATTTAATAATGTTGTTTTATAAGTTCGGAGGTTTCGAGTCCTTGAAGCGATAAGCTTACAAATGAATAGATTAAATCTATCTGAGTCTTGTATAAATGAGAGATAGCAAACAATTGTGTGTGTCTGTGTGTGTTTGTGTGTGACGAGATCTCTGTGTTGTGGTTGTTGAGGAGTCTTGTGACTAAAACTCGAGTATGAAGTATTATTTAAAAGTAAATAATGATGAATAAATAAATAATTAAAGTAGAAGAAGCTGAAACATATTTAAACATATTGGGCTACATCGAAAAGAAAGTAAACATAAAGAATAATTAAATTGTTTTTGAAGCAGGCGATGTGACGTAGTGTGTCGAGAATTACGACTCATTTTGAAGATTAGATCCTTGTGGCTTACTGAAAACAATACCATTTCGACTCCTATAGGAGTTAATTTACTATTGAAGAGTTGGTCCTTAGGGATGTATCATTTATAAGCGACCTATCAGTAAGGTGAGCGAGCGAAGAAAAACAGCAGTGCACACATTCAAGAGTCAGTTCAAGAGTTTATTAAATCTGCTTCGTCTTTTTCAAGTATGACAAAGTTTGAGTTGAAAAGGTGAGGCTGTAACAAATAAAATCGTCCCTAAAAATATATTTTTGAACAGATAAAGAAGTGATTGTTGACCGTAATTTATCTGCTATGGAGATATTTTTTCTGAGATGAAACTGTTTGGTTCCATTTGTGTCTCTTTATGGAAGCCAGCCCCATATTCAGACCCAAATAGGATTCCAGATTGTGGACATTTAAGTCTCGGAACCTCTAAATAAAATAATATTGTAATAATCTAAGAATTTAATCCTAAAATTGAGGTGGATAACTGCAGAACAGAAAGGGAGCAGAATAAAAGCAGATAGCCAAGGTGAAGTTGTATTGAAGTGAAAATGGAAAATTTGAGCATGAATAAAATGATGACAAATGGATGTAGATGATGAAATTAGGACAGTCTGGTGACAAAAGTAAAATATCAAGTTGACAAATTGGACATTGAGTCTGAATGGTTGATGAGCTGCTTAAAGAATCAAATTAAAAGATGCATTGATAAAATTATTAATTGGATATACTGAAAAGCAGAAAAGTTGATTTTTTACAAATAATGTTTAAATTATTGCCAAGAAAACTGAAACATTTTGATGAATATTGATATGTCCATTTTCATAATGAGTTAGTTTAGACATGAGATAGAAAAATGTACAAAATTGATAAACTATTGAATAGTAGAATACTTAATGATAAAATAATGAGATTAATGATTAGGTATTATGGACATCCTAATTGCTGTAGTTTTTGAAGAATTAGAAATTCATTAGAAAACTATAAAAACATCTCACAGAAGCAAATAACCTTGTCTAGTATGAACGGTAAGGAATTGGCATGTTTTTCAAGTTACAGAAATAAACGTAGTAAGTGCTACACAATTTATACACGTTTTTCTTATTTCCATGATTTAAATAAGTACAATTTAAGTAATTATTAACTACTGAAATGATTTTTGTTTTGGCTATTTCTTCTAGCCCTGTAGACTTTAGAAATGCTGTTTGGGAAATATTGCCTCTTCATTATACAAAGATTAAAATAAAAAGGCTTTAGTAATGCAATTACCTATTACTGGTTACTTGACTAAATACATTGTTGAGTAATATGAAAATCAATAATTATCATAGTGGTAGTCTCTAAAAAGCAAGGAGATATTATGAATGTGATTAAACTACTCTGAGTTTTCAAAACTTTGTTTTATAAGACAAAGAGTCATCTTTAAAAGCATCTGTTTTTATTTACTTTAAGAGCAATGATGAGAAGCAAGTTATTGCTGAATTTGAAAATGTTCTAATGACTAAAAGAAAAATGACTATATTGTGTGCTAAATTTGTTGAAGAACAACCAATATATATCAGCTTAATTCTAAATGTTAGTTTAATTTATAAGAAAGAAGTAAGTTATAATTTATTTATTCTGATTGTGTGGAAACAATCTATGCAATTGAAGCAAATAAATTGAAAGAATGTTTGGTTTTGTTTTCAAGTGTAGAGATAAATGCAAGTTTTCAAAATCTGTTGAAGATTTCTGTGTTGCGGAAAATAGGAATTGGATTTAGGTTTTAAATTTTAAAATTAATCTGTCAGATGTTTTGCATGATCTGGTAGCTAGTCTACCTGATGCTGAGGGAATTTTTGCCTCTTGAATTTAGAGAAAAAGGTTCTAGAACAGTTAAAATAATAGAATAGATTAGAAAAATGGAATAATATACCATTTCATTAGTGAGAGCTTTGTTGCTGACAGTTGATATAGATTTTTATTTTATTTTTCCTTCTCTCAACTTGTATGTATATTTACTTTGAAGTGGATCCTGACTGGAATTGCAAAACTGCAGGCTATTTATTAATGATACATTTGGGGAATGTTGATTGAAAACTGCAGTAAAGCAAAAACAATGCGGTGGTCATTTATTTGACATTTCTAGATGCTTCAATTCAATTTGGTGTTTATAATTTGAGAAACAAAAAGAAGCCTGAAAGGATAATTGGGATTGACTGTAAAATGCTGATTTCTGTTGTTTTGTTTTAATTTTAGAAGTTTTTGTTTAGAGAAATGTTATCTTTTGAAGCTTGTTTATGAAAGGATTTTGTATGTTTTGATTTATTGTTAGTGGAAATTGGAGTATTATACATGTTACAAACGTTTAAGAAAAAAGGTAAACTGCCCTGTAGAGGAAGTAACTGGAGTTTTAGTTACACAAATTAGTTTGACTCATTTTACAGAATCTGACAGATGTTTTTTAAGTATGAACTGTTTTCATTATTTGCAATCAGAATATCTGGGCCAATTAGCACATTTGGGTTTGTAGGAAACATACGAAACAAAAGTCACTTTCAAATATAGATTAGACTTTTAGAACAAACAAGTACTTTAGGTTTGGCAATTTCTAACAATACGCAACCACTGGCTACCTTTTCACATCATTTGATCGGAATGAGACTTGCCAGGTTTGCATACGGTCTTAAAAAGCACAGAAAATTATGTTAAAGGGAAGCTGTTTTGTCATTGATTTAAATCTTGGATTTTTCTTTTTAAATATGGATAGAATTTGAAGTATAGCAAACTGAAGACTATTTTTCGTCTAAAACTCTGTTGTGTTTCATCAGTTAGTACTATTCTCTGATTTTGTTTTTAACACATTTGATTTTTTTTAAATTTAGATATTTTCTACTCTCTGAGCCAGCTGATAGGATCCGTTTATGAAGATGACAAATGTTGCCTATATTACTTTGGATATAAATTTGAACTAGAGGGGGAGTTGGAAACTGGATCTTTATTGGTCATTGCTCAGGTGGGAGGAGCATCACAGGTAACCTTGACAACACCAACAAGAGGGACAGAAAAAAGAGGATAGAACCTTTGCAGATGGTTATTGCTTTTATTTTTGTTATTGCAATTGTTTAGTGGTGCTTTAGAACAGCAATATCTAACAGAAAAATCCAGCCTTTTTTATTTTTTATTTATTTATTTACTTTGTGAACAGACCACAAAACTTTGAAGAAAAAAATTAATGAATGGTATCGATACAGTTTATATCTGAGGAATAGACATTATGTTACTAATTGTTATGTTTGCTCTCAGACACCATATTTGTAGGACATCAACATAGAGCATACTGATCTTACTGATTAATTTTCAGATATTTTACTCACCTCAAGGATTTGGGAGACTGTTGAGACTGAAATGTATTGCCCAGGAAGAAAGTTAAATTGGTGAGGAAAAGATTTTCAGTTACACCCATGTAAATGATAAGATTGACAGGGAGACGGACGTAAGTTAGGGTTAACCTGCGTATTTCAGCAATCATTATTACATTATTAGATCAGACCAGAGACCTATTTGTTTGAAAATGTTTGGAAAAAATCTGGTCATGTTTTGCCAAATCCGGGACATGGGAAATATATCACAATGATTTTGTATACATATCTATGATCAATGTAGTTATGTGTCCTTTGTTCTGACTCAATCCAAAGCCACTGGAAGTGTGCTCCATTTTGAGACTGTGGACGTAAGGGGAACTTGCCCTATTGACGATCATCTGCTTCTCTGTGGATATCTGTTCATATCTGCCTTTGACCTGGACAGGCAGGAGGACTTGCTGAATTTAAAGAGCATTCTTTTCTTTGTCCAGCAGTAGAGAATCAAGAACCGGAGGAGGGAGGAAGTGCACTGCCACTGCTCCAAATTACCGTATCTGGACATTTTAACGTTTCACCAGAGCACAAGATATGGAGTGATGGACAGAAAAGTGATTCTATTTTCCCATGGGCCGGGCTTGGTAAGATTATACGGAGTTTGGAAACTCTAAATTATAGGTTTACTAGTTCTGTTAATAAATTCCTGGCAAGTTTAAAGGGTCTGACTGCTGAAATATAAAAATTCAGGTTAACTGCTTTGCAAGATAAATTAGTTTTACGCATATCATGAAAAATGCTATTTCTGAATATATTGCTAATGTTGTAGGCCTTACAGACTGTTCAGAGGGCTGATAAAAAAAAATAAAAAAAATATAATTCTGTTGAGAATCCTGGCATCAAATAGCATGATAGAATTAATTTTTGTGTTACTAAAATTTTTGTGTTTTGCTCTGTGTTGTAAACAGGAACTTGACTAACTTGGGATTATTTTTATGTTTTCTAGTGCCAAATTTAGCAATTTGGCAAAGAGGGAAGAGCTGAGTTCATACTAGCACTACAATGATGATTAGATAAATTGTTACTATTATTATTACTAATTGTGTTGAAGGTAAAGAATGGGGAATGGATGAGATTTCTGTTTTGTTTGTTTGCAATTATTATAACTTTTATTTTTTTCTGATTTAACAGGATGGTGTGTTTTACTGAAGTAAATTAGAACCTTCTGGTTTGCTTAGAGGATGATACCTACACAGAATTCTTTTTGGTTTTTGCTGATCTTACTTTTTGTTTTCAGATGTTTTAGGAATTGGATAATCATTAACCCTAACTTATATAATTAGATGAGTCATACATGTATGTTTGTAGTTCTTTGAGCTCATTCACAGACGCCCGGACACTTTGGAGATTACTCTTCTTCATTCTTTGTGGAGAATGAAATACCTTTCTGACACATTATAAACAACAGCAAAATTGGTCGGCTCCAGGCTGTTTGGATCAAAACAATGTGGAGGATGATGGACAAACAAGTGCGTCAACAGGTTAAACACTGCACATAATGAATGCTCTTTGCCATGAATTCTTGCTGACCACTGGTGAAGTGGTTGGAGATTTAAAGTGATTATTTGATGAGCTCACTGGACCAAGAAGCAACAGGTTTCAAGAAATAAGGAAGAAAAAAACTCAGTTCACATTTACGGGCAGAATAATCCCTTGTGACTGAGAAGGACCAGGTTAGTCTACACCTGTGTTCTGAAGATTTCACCTGGACGCAAAAGGATGAATACAGACAATGAAAATGTATGAATGATTGTGAAAAAAAATGTGACAAAACCATTGTAATTTTTTTTGTTTGTTTGTTTGTCTTTTTACATTGTTTAGGCTAAATGGTTATCTGATGGATCTGTTAAAGTAATTGATGACTGTTAATCATTTCTTATTGCCATTGAAATCTATCCATGTTAACTCTGATTATATATATTTAAGATGATCTCAGATATTTATGAGATCATGGTAGGGATTTGAAGTATACTAAACGTTTATTAATGTTTGATTAAGGTGTTTTAGTTACCATACTTTTTAATTATACTTTTAAGATTGTTTTAGAGGTATTTTGCAGAGTCAGCTCTTGTTTGGGTCACAGAAAAACAGCAAGTTGAGCAGGAAAGCACAGGCAGATAACACCACCATACAATTGACAATTGAAGGATGTAAGAAATAATAGTCAGCAGAAAATCTAGTTAGAGCTGGGTTGTAAAGTCAGAATAACAGGAAGGGCATTAGTTATGCATGCATGGTTGTAAGGAGGCTGGTCTTGGCAAAAGTTTGAATGAACCAATCATGTTTTCTGTTCCATATTTAATGTTAGGGGGGAGGTTCTCTAACTTTGTGTTAAAATATAAAACTTAATGTTTCTGTTATATACGTTGTCATTCCTCATAGGTAGGGTGACCCAGAGTGTGAATAATTTATACCACTCTGTAAACTAAATATTTGATTTGTTTTAAGCAACCCTGTGAACCAGTATTTGATTTATTGTATTAAAATCTAAAGAAAATTAAATTACTCTCGTCTCCTCTCTGATAAAAATGAACACGCATGGAATTTATAGAGTTAAGGTTTAAATTGAATATAGAATAAAATCCTTCAAGACACAAGGTTCTGCATCTTTGCTGGTCTTCAAGACGCAAGGTTCTGCATCTTCGCTGGTCTCCAAGACACAAGGTTCTGCATCTTCGCTGGTCTCCAAGACACAAGGTTCTGCATCTTTACTGGTCTCCAAGACACAAGGTTCTGCATCTTTGCTGGTCTCCAAGACACAAGGTTCTGCATCTTCGCTGGTCTCCAAGACACAAGGTTCTGCATCTTCGCTGGTCTCCAAGACACAAGGTTCTGCATCTTTGCTGGTCTTCAAGACACAAGGTTCTGCATCTTTGCTGGTCTTCAAGACGCAAGGTTCTGCATCTTTGCTGGTCTTCAAGACGCAAGGTTCTGCATCTTCGCTGGTCTCCAAGACACAAGGTTCTCCACTGCATCTAGGCATCCAAACACAAGGTTCTGCTCCGCCCCCGCCCACCCAGACACAAGGTTCTGCTCCACCGCCGGCCACCCAAACACAACATTCTGCTTCAACTTCCATAGCGCAAGCTCTTCAGACGCCAGCCTCCAAGTAACAAGCTCTTCAGAAGCTGGCCTCCCAGACTCAAGCTCTTCAGGTGCCCGTCTCCTAGACTCAAGTTCCCTCGTCGCCCACCTCCAAGACTCAAGTTTCCTTGTTGCTGGCACCGTGACTCAAGTTCCATCCTCGCCGGCCTCCAAGACTCCAGCACCCACGTCACCGGCCGCCACATCTCTAGCACCCGAGAACAGTAAGCTATTAAATGCAGACGATCTCAAATGTTTTCTATTGCCAAAGATAAATACATATTTAAATCATACATTTATATAATTGGTTTTACCAAAACACATACCAGAAGCCCCCAAAAGCCCGAAGTTTAGGCCAAGGCAAGGCAAGGCAATTTTATTTGAACAGCACACTTTCAACAAAAGGCAATTCAAGGTGCTTTACATGATTACAAAAAAATTTGAAAATTAAAACATATAATCATTAAAAGAAAGCTTGAACAAAAAATTATAATCAATTAGTAATATTAAAATACAAGAAAACATAGACAATAAAACAATACCATTTAGCCCTTGATCAAAATAATACTTAGTATGAAAATTAAAAATAGGCAAACAAGAAATCCTTAGCAATTGAGTAAAAGTAATAATCAGTTACTCATAAGCAGGTCTAAATAGGTATGCCGTTTTGCAGTCGTCTAGCAGTTTGTTCCAGATGTGAGGAGCAGACAAACTGAAAGCTGCTTCTCCATGTCTGGTTCTGGTTCTAGGGATTATCAATTGATTAGAGATGTAGAATCTAAGTGATATGGAAGGTTTGTACTGTAATAGCAGATTGCTAATGTACTCGGGTGCTAACCCATTTAATGATTTATAGATTAATAAAAACACTTTGAAGTCTATTATCTGAGCTACAGGGAGCCAGTGTAAGGGCGTTAGAACTGGGGTGATGTGTTCTACTTTCCTGGTTTTAGTGAGAACACGAGCAGCAGCATTATGGATTCGTTGCAGTTATCTGATTGATTTTTTTAGGCAGACCTGTGAAGATAGTGTAAAAGTAATCAAGGTGGCTAGAGATAAATGCATGGATGAGTTTTTCTAGGTCTCCTTGTGTCATTGGTTCTTTAATCTTAGAAATGTTCCTTAGGTGTGTTGCGGAATTAAATAAAAGGTTATTGTCTATCTGGTTATATTAAATGAATAATTCATGAATTATTAATTTATTATTCCTTTATATTATTTATTTAAACGGGGCACCAATCAGTTTAAACCGGTAAATATATATTTATCAGAGTTAACTCTGTCAAACAGCAGTTTTACAGTTAATTGTCATGATTTGCCAGATATTGTTTGTCTGAAGGGTGAGCCCTTTGCAATGAATTAAACACACTCAAATAAAATAAACAAATATTTGATTCAGTTTATCAAATTTTTTAACTAACTCTAACCAAATGACAACCTGGATTCACTCTCAGCTAATTTGGTTCTGCTAACTGGTAAACTAAGTGGCTAAAGCTACCTGCTGCGTAAACAAAACTACAAAAATGTACGCCAACAGGAAGTTGTGAAGACCATGTTACGGGGAGTTTCTTGATCGTGCACACGTCGTCACACGCGTGGGGGCGAGGTATGCACGCGAACGGCCAAAATGCCGAACAGTGGGGGTTTTATTACTTGGGCGTTGTATCTCGTGGTCTCTTTGAAACAAAGAGACTGCGTGGCGCTTATCACTGAAACTAGCCTTCGGCAGAGGCTACGTTTGGCCCTGCCCATCACTATGAAGCTATCCAGTTTGTGGTTCGACACCGAGATCAAAGCAAAAATCATACAAATCAATCAAACACTCTTTGCTTATTCTAAACATAAAATCGCACACTATCAAAACAACTCAGTTTTACCTAAAGGGAAACAGTAAACTTCAACACAATGCTGATTGACATTAATAAGAAATATCCTAGATTCTGCTCCACCCAGACTTTCAAATAATAATCAGAACGACCTCACTTTGAGATGTCCCGGAAGGAAAGAAAGTTAGCGGTGGGGCGCTGTAATTCGGACAGGGGGGAGTTTCCCTTTCAGAGCAACGTTCCGTTCTGAAAATGGCAGGTCAGACCCAACAGATGACAGAAAGCTGACCTTGTAATTGCCTTTATGTGACCCTGGAGGTTCAGGTCTGAGTCCATTATTACACCTAGATTTCTGGCCTGGTGTGTAGTTTCTAGTTGGAACAGTTTAAGTTGTTTACTGATATTTAATCTATCTTTTTTGGGTCTGAAGATAATAACTTCAGTATTGGTTTTGTTCAGTTGGAGGAAATTATGGGACATCCAGCTGTTAATTTGCTCAATGCATTTATTGAGAATTTGGATTGGTGAAACATCACCTGGTGAGATTGAGATATAAAGCTGAGTGTCATCAGCATAGTTGTGGTAGTTAATATTGTTGGTGGATATAATTTGGCTTTGTGATTTCTGTGTTATGTGATGAGAACTGGCTAATCGACACAAAGAAGTTCCTGTTCTTGAGGTAGGATTTGAACCAGTCGAATGCCGTACCAGAGAGTCCGACCCAGCTCTCTAGACGTTCCAGTAATATATCATGATCAACAGTGTCAAACGCCGCACTGAAGTCTAATAGTACCAGTACATGGTTTTACCACAGTATCTTTAAGGATGTCATTGAAGACTTTGACGAGGGCTGTCTTAATTGGTTGGTTTGTTCAGTCATATTTATCAATATTTTAAAAATAATGAGAAGCAAAACCAGCTTTCTTCATCAGTTCATCTTTCTCACATCTCTTTTACTGTCCTGTAAAAAGCTTATTGGACATCTCTGTTGAGACCAGGGACATGGGATTCTGTAAAAAAAAAAAAAGACCAGATCAGTATAAATAAATGCAAAATAAAACACACTTCCAAAACACTACACAGGAATTAAATTGTCAGATTTTTATTTTGATGAACTGATATTACAACTGATTAAATTAAGCTTATTATTCCAGCAGCTCCAAGAAGTGAAGTACAGGGCACTGAGTTATAGAGGTATTGTTGGGTATGTTGCATGATGTGCTTAAAAGATCTGCTGAGATCCCAAAATAGTTTGCTTCATTAAAGATTAAAATTCCAGACTTCAAGAAAACATAGGTGCCCAAAAATATAAGATGTGCCATCCCTTGAAACCTAGAGGTTCATGACTGTGCGCCAACTTAATATAAAGATTAAATACTAAATAGATTAAATAGTTAAATACTAAAAAAATAACCATGATAGTATTTATCTAGTATTTATCTGTAGATGGTGAATAAACTCAGGAAATGTGTTACTGTAAGCAGCTAATACAGATATCCCATACCAAGCCAGTAAAATCTGCTGCACACATGAGAGTGTCATGATCCATCCCTGTCTGTGTCGGTCATTCCTCCTGGTTTGTTTCCTTCTAGTCTGTTTGAGTTTATTAGTCCTAGTTTGTTTCACCTGTTCTTTTGTCCTCCCTGTGTTTCCCTCCTCTGCTCCCAGGTGTTCCCTGTTTTGTGATTACCCCTTCCCACAGTATATATGCCCTTCTGTGCCTGTCTGTCTTCGTCAGGTCGTTGTTGTCTTTTTCCCCGCTAGTTCTCTTTGTTGCCTTCTCCGTGCTTCTGGTTTTTTGCTGTTGGACTTTAAATAAACATGGGCCGTAAGATCCACAAACGCCGCTCCGCTTATGGGTCCTCATTCAAACACCAAAACCTGACAGAGAGCTGAAAACCTTTTTCCATTTTGTTTCCAAAGCTTAAAAAGAAAATGTGCTGCTAATTAGTAATGAACACACCTGGTGATGCCATATTATGTTTCACAACAGACGGCTTATCTGGCGTCTCAATGGGCTCCTTCTAGGATACTTTGGGAAAAAGGCATTATTACACCAAAATATAGAAAAGTAGTATTATGATAAACACAAACAGCCCACAAAATAGACCTTATTTGTCGCAATTCATACTGTCGACTCTAAACAATAGGACAGGTTTACTTGTTTATATGCAGTTTACCAATATCACAGACGTGAAACTAAAGCCATTTATATACCTTCAAGGGCTTCACAAAAAAAATGCTGGGTTCATTTTCTAACCCAAATGCTGGGTTGGATCTGTTGGGTCGCATAATTGTTTTGTTTTTGTTTTTTTGGGTATTCTGACAACCCAATTTGGGGAATTATTTCTGTTGGGTGCTTAGTTATTACCTGTTGGGTTAAAAAACAAAAAAAGTTTTGTTGGGTTATTTTTGGACTGCCCAACATATTGGGTTCGGTGTTGTGACATCACACCTGAAACTGATGCAACACTTCACCCAGTTGCCTCACCCGGTTTCCCCGGCAGTAAACTTCCTGCAAACCCAGTTGCTTTCTTGCACATAGACTGGCCTGGATCCCACCACCACCATCCATCTCTTTGTTTCTCAATCATCAGTTTAGACATGACATGCCAGTTCACTGTTCAGAAGTAGTTCCCGATTCTGAAAATATTCATGGTAAGCTAAATAGTAAGGTAATGCAAAATTTATGGACGTTTTGTGGCTGCATGGAGGTGCAGTGGTTAGCATTGTTGCCTTGCAGCAAGAAGGTTGTGGGTTTATATCCCAGCCCAGAGTCCTTCTGCATGTTCTCCCTGTGCATGCAGGGGTTCCCTCCAGGTACTCCGGCTTCCTCCCACAGTCCAAAAACATGACTGTCAGGTTAAGTGGTCTCTCTAAATTGTCATTAGGTGTGGGTGTGTGCGTGCATGGTTGTTTGTCCTGTCTGTCTTTGTGTTGCCCTGCGATGGAATGGCAACCTATCCAGGGTGTACCCCGTCTCTCGTCTGTTGACAGCTGGAGATAGGCACAAGCCCCCCCTGCGACCCCCTCAGGATTAAGCGGTTTAGAAAATGGATGGATGGAAATGTTGCATTTGTGTACTCTGTAAATTTTTAATTTTAATAAATATTTGTTAAATTATTGGTTTGAGACTATATTTAATCAAGAAAATAATCATAATTGTAATTGTAATATTAAGTAATAATTAAGAATTAGCAACCCAACTTGCTGGGTTTAAAAAAACCTAGCAGTGTAGTTGATGTGAACAACCCAATTGTTGTGTTACTGGAACCAAACCACATTGTTGGGTTAAATTAACCCAGCGTGTGTTCTGTCCAATATTTAACCAGCACTAGGTTAGGAAACTACCCAAATTGGGTTGCTTTTAACCCAACATTTTTTTATGTGTTAATGTAAATTTGTAGTGATATAACGGCTTAAAGAAGGCCCATTATGAAATAATCTGAATAAAACGTACCTTAACCGTCCTAAAAATAAAACAGATCCAACGCAGCTTCCACAGGTAGGAATTTTTTATGACAGTTTTGCTGAGTAAGCAATCTGTGATGTAAAATTGAAACGCGCATGTGCAGTGCTTCAAGGTAGCATGGAATGTGGGGTAGCACAGAAAGTCAGAAGACCTCTTCTCCCGGCATTCAATCTGCGTTATGGAAATATACAGAACATAACTTATTATTCTTCCATTGAGTAATAAAAATAGATTCACTAGCAAGGACCACGCTACGGATGGAATTAACTATTCACAAGCAAGAACAATGCTACAGATTCTGAATTTTAACAGTTTATTGAAGGCGTGAATGATCAAAAGGTCTGGGGAGAGATGTAGTCGGAGACCAGGAGGAAGACTCAGTATGGGGGCACAGTCTTCAGGAAAATAGTCTTTCCGAGCCGACTCAGGACCCCCACAGACAGGACCTAGAAAAGAGATGTTAGAAGGGTGGTACAGGAGTGAACGAGAGCGCGGAAAATGAATGCTGCGCATGGTGGATGCTGCAAAAGAAAGGGGGAGGGGTTAAGAGGGGCGGGTCGGCAGGACCCAGAGAGCGAAAGAGAAGGGCGGGTCGGCAGGACCCAGAGAGCGAAGAGAAGGCGGGTCGGCAGGACCCAGAGAGCGAAAGAGAAGGCGGGTCGGCAGGACCCAGAGAGCGAAAGAGAAGACGGGTCGGCAGGACCAGGCGACCTATAGGGAGGGGAAGGGAGGGGCGAAGACGAACGAGACAGAAGAGAAATGAGAGGTAGGCAGGGTATATATGTGTATCGTAGCGTGATTAGAAGCGCAAGGGAGGCCAGCGATGCTAGGTGCGACAAGTTTAGGGCTGATTAGGACGAACAAAGCGAGGTTAAAGCGTGGCCTTGCTCCTGAACTTAAGTTAATTTTGTTAATTACATTTCATCGAAAGGAGGTTATCAATCCCTTCAGGGAAGATCTAAAAAGTTTCAAAGTGCAACACATCCAAAACCTACTTAATCCTCCACCCCATTTTTAATAAGTCTTTTGCACAGAGTGTAACATTTTCATCAGGAAATATGTAACCACATAAAATTCTTTGAAAGCTGAGTGTAGGCTACTACATAGGTGCTTTATAACCATCTCTATTGAAATCAGACCATCCAACTCTTCAGATTCTTTCAGTCTAACCAGTTGACATCATATCATTACTTAAGGGCCTTTTTGAGCACACTTGACTGTGTAATGTTGGATGATTGCAACAATGTGCAACAGAGCCTGCAAAGATACTGTGAACTGGAATACTGCTTCATTAACAAAGAACACAGTGTCGCCAAGACAACTCTGATGTCACCCTCTTTACATACCACTACAGTCTCATCAATGGCTCATCCATTATGCCCACACAGCCAGTTTGATACTAAAAATCAAATAGAAACATTTCTGTCTCACTGGCTATTACCTAAAAAATTAAACAGTGATACAATTACATAAATAGTATAATAAAAACTAAGGAAGAAAACTTCCATAAAACTTGCAGGGAAATTGGTGAATAGAAAAACAGAGAACTCTGCAGAGCGAAGTTTGCAGATTTTAATTAGAATAGAATAGAATAGAATAGAATAGTCCCACTGGGAAATTTGGCTGTGACAGCAGCAAAACAACAGAACAGAACACAGAACAGAAACACAGTTTGTTTTGTTTTTTTCAGAAAAAAAATATTTACATCATGGACATACCCAGCCAGCAAGTCCATGTGGGGCCCATGAGGATTGTAAATGGGCTGAAGATATAGGTCTCAAGTGGGTTTGTAGGCAGTTTCCTTGGTGGCCGCGCATGCAGGTGGGCAAAAAGTGGGTTCGAAGTAGGGTCCAGCATTGCATGTTAGAAAAGACCCATGTAGGGCCCATATCCGAGCCCATATGGACAAAAATTGGAATCAAACTAGATATTGAATGTGGCCCAACAGGGCAACTTATCAGAGACCCATTTAGGCACCACCTGTTTGCTACGGGTAACTGTTAATAAGATCAATACTTTAATGTCAAAATTAGTACGTACAGGCACCATTCTGTAAACCAGGTAAAGAACTGCCAAATGTTTCTGTCTCGGTTTATAATCACCTGCCTGAAAAGTCTATGGTTCTTAAACAAAAGAACAAATGAGTTA
This sequence comes from Apricaphanius iberus, assembly GCA_028564705.1. Taxonomy (NCBI): domain Eukaryota; kingdom Metazoa; phylum Chordata; class Actinopteri; order Cyprinodontiformes; family Aphaniidae; genus Apricaphanius; species Apricaphanius iberus. Next base: position 310,349 of record JAPXFQ010001436.1, read on the forward strand.
TTGATGCTAATTGAAAAGCAACTTACTAGATATGTATGTGAAATAATAAACAACTTTCTAAAATACAAGAGTATATTAGCAAAAATGAATTGAGTCAAAACACTTTCTTCATCAAATTCATCAGGCAACTAACACACAACTAAACTACTAAGAAAGAGAATAATGAATAATAAAACCTAAATACCAAAGTGTGGGTGGGTGGAATTCTTATTCTTCTTTATGTGTTTTATTGGAGGGTGGCACTCAACTTAAATAGGTGCATTTTCCGTCACCTACTGTATTGCAGTATGAACCAGAGTTGTTGCCCATAACCTAAATTAGAAAGAAAGAAAGAAAGAAAGAAAGAAACTCTTCCTATAATCCAAGATTCTCTTAAAAATAAAATCACAGTTTTCCGCCTAACTTTAGAACATTTTTGACATTAATTTCTTCCAGTTCCAGTTGATTCTGTAATTCCCTAATTATATTTCTCCTTTGTCTTGAATACTTATTACATCAGATCAGAACATTTTCCACATTCTTTATCTCATCACAATGGTCACATGGCCCTGTTGCATGCCTGTTAATAAGATGTAACATTTTATTTAGCTTCGTAATCTCATCTTAACCAAGTGATAACTCTCTCCTCCTTCATACTAAACCTAGGGTGCTGTCCTTTTCCTACTGTTCCTTCAAAGAATACAAATGTCTTCCAACTGTTATTACCTCCCAATAAGACTGCCATTCTGCCATAATATTTATTTTAATCAGAGATTTTGCTTCTGCACTACTAAAATGAGCATTCATAACAAGATCATTAATTAAAAGTGCTTGTTTTCGCAAATTGCCTTTTATTCCTCTATGAGCAAGAATCCAGATAAACAATACTTTAAAATCTCTTCTATGAAGTCTTTGTAATATTTTATAAATTTCATTGACCAGATCTTCCCTACTATTAGATATGACATTTTTTAATTTCCACTGGAGGTGAACTCTGAGTCTGAGCAGATGATTACATCTTTTACCTGTGAATTTTCTATCCATTGCAAAGCTGATAAAATTGCAAAAAGTTCAACTGCAAAAACTGCCAAATGATCCTCAGTTTTCCTTTTAATGGAAACTTGAAGTGCTGGAATCACAAAAGCAAAAGCTCTATGTCCTGAATTGGGGTCTTTTGAGCCATCAGTGTAGACTGGTGTACATGCCCTATGTATTGTATTTAACCGTTCCTCAATTAGCATTGCTACATCGCCAAGAATTTTAAGTGACTTCACCTTGTCCAAAAAACGTAGATCCGCTGAAACTGCATAGAATAACCATGGCGGAATAATACTTAAGGATACAGTTGGACAAATTTGTCTCTGAGTTAACTTCATACTTTCTGCGATTTGTTTACTCTCCCATGCAAAACTTTCACACCTTACCTTCTCACCCTCTCAACTTGGTAATAATGTTTTAACTGTTGGGTGAGTGGAGTTACTAACTTTTATGATTTAAAAAAAGAAACTGTTGGTCATAAATCTTTGAAAACAATGTTCCACAGGCCAAACAGCCTGCTCTTACAAACAATAGAAGAAGTGAATCCTTACAAACGTATAAAAAAACGGTGAAATAGACAATCAAAAGATCAGTTACCATTGTTTTGTTGCGGATTTTACCAAAAATGTAGCTATCTGGCTGTTAATAGTTAAAGGATTGCTTATGGCAGTCAATGAGATAAATCATTTATGAAAATGATTAATATTTTGGGGCACCACCTGTTAATTCAATTCACTTTTATTTATACAGCGCCAATTCACAACAGATGTCATCTCAAGGCACTTTACAACAAAAGTAATTTCAATACAATTATAGAAATATTCCAATCAGTTAAAAGTTTTTCGATGTAAGAAATCCCAACAGATTGCGATAAGTCATCGACGTGAGGTTGTGCACGGATTATGCAGACTCCAACAACAGCAGTGCCTCAGCAATCCCTCATACAGATCAAGCATGTAGCGACAGTGAAGAGGAAAAAATCCCCTTTAACTGGAAGAAACCTCCGTCTGGGGGTCTGAGAAGACAGAGAAGAAACAACATGGAGGATGCTCAGGGACTTTGAGCATCATCTGGACCAATGTTCCCCACCCAGCAGGGGACTTTATAGTTAAGCAGGGTACCAGACCGTGTGGAGCTTCTTTGAGGAGAAAAAACACAGAAAAAACTGGGTTAACAATCGCAAAAACAGCAGAAAACATATATATATGGAGAGTAGTCGAAGAGAAAAGTAGAAGAGAGAAGAAAAGTGGTCAGTCTGTCCTCCAACAGTCTAAGCCTATAGCAGCATAACTAAAAAAATAGCTCAGGATAACCTAAGCCATTCCAACTATAAACTTTATCAAGAAGGAAGGTTTTAAGCCTAGTCTTGAAATTAGACAGAGTATCTGCCTCACGGACTAAAACTGGGAGCTGGTTCCACAGGAGAGGAGCCTGATAACTAAAAGATCTGCCTCCCATTCTACTTTTGGAAATCCTACGAACTACCAGTAGACCTGAATTCTGAGAATTAAGTCCTCTTTTAGGAACATATGGAAAAATCAGATCTCTGATGTAAGATGGAGCTTGATTATTAAGGGCTTTATAAGTCAGAAGGAGGATCTTAAACACTATTCTGGATTTAACAACTGGATTTAACTTTCACCAGTGCTGTTTCAGTGCTATTATGAGCTCTAAAACCTAACTGAAATTCTTCAAACAGGTTGTTGCTGTTTAGATGCTCACATACTTGATTAGAAACTATTTTCTCAAGAATTTTTATTAAGATAGGAAGGTTAGATATAGGTCTGTAGAGTGCCAAGTCATCTTGATCGAGGGAGGGTTTCTTAAGTAAAGGTTTAATTACATCCATCCATCCATCCATTTTCTTAACCGCTTAATCCTTAATGGGTCACGGGGGGGGGCTGGTGCCTATCTCCAGCTGTCAACGGGCGAGGTTTAATTACAGCAACCTTAAATTCCTGAAGCACAAATCCATTTATTAAAGATAGATTCATCATGTCTAGAATAGGGCCAGTAACCAGAGGGAACACTTCCTTGAAAAATTTGGTTGGTACTGGGTCTAGCATACAAATTGAGGGCTTAGATGAAGCTAATATTTGTGATAATTCCGAAAGTTCAACAGAATCAAAACGGTACAGACATATACATGGTTCTACAGTTCTCACTGATACTGCCTCATTCACTGAGAGTTAATCATGTTTGGGAGAATAACAATTATTTTATTTTTAATAGAATTTATTTTACTTATGAAGAATCCCATAAAGTCATCACTACTGAGAGAAGTGGGAATAGTTGGCTCAAAAGAGCTATGACTCTGTGTAAGTTTGGCAGCTGTACTAAAAAGAAACCTAGGATTGCTTTTATTTACTTCTATTAATGACGAGAAATATGCTGTTTTAGCTTGTCAAAGGGCATTTTTATAAAGTAGTAGACTATTTTTCCAGGTTAGAAAGGAATCATTTAAGTGTGTAGAGCGCCATTTTCTCTCCAGTTTCCTAGTATTCTGCTTTAATGTACGCAAATCTGCACTAAACCAGGGAGCCAACCTCCTATGGCTGATTACCTTCTTTTTTAAGGGGGCTACAATGTCTAGAGCCAAACTTAGTGAGGAAGAAGTACTTTAAACCAGCCCATCAATTTCTGAAGGGTTAATGTTGGAATTACTGCGGTCCACAGTGGTATTCTGAGACACATAGGGAAGCAAGAATGGAACAGATTCTTTAAAACTAGTTACAACACTGTCTGATAAACTTCTACTGTTATGAAATGTTGTTTCAGATTTTGGAACGTTGGGTAAAGTAAATTCAAAGGTTATTAAAAAATGGTCAGATAATGTAGGACTGGCTTATGTGGGAGGATTGTTACTTCATCAAACTCAATGCCATATGTCGGTACAATGTCTAAAGTATGATAACCAGAGTTTGTGGGCCCCTAAACTTTCTGAGTAAAGCCAATTGAGTCTAAGATAATATTAAAGGCTGCAGTTAGGCTATCACTTTCAATGTCCATGTGAAAATTGAAATCCCCTATTATGATATTCTGATCAGTGTTTAAGACTAAATAAGATAAAAAATCTGAGATCGGTCCAAGAATTGAGAGTAAGGGCCTGGTGGGTGATACAAAACCACACACAAAAGTGGTTTTAATGTTTGGGATGAGGAAAACTAAGGGTTAGATGTTCAAAAGCACTGTAGTTAATAATTGGTCTTGGGTGAATTTGCAAAGAATCTCAAAGAAAGATGGTTGCAACTCCTCCTCCTCGCCCAATACTTCTAGGAATGTGAAAATTTATTTTTTTTTAATTGGAAGGAGTTGGCTCATTTATAATTACAAAATCCTTTTGCTGCAACTACGTTTCTGATTTCAAAATAGATCAATTTTATTATCACATATCAAGTCATTTACTAATAAAGTCTTTGAGGAGAGGGATCCTATGTTCAGTAAACCACATCTAATTGCCCTATTTCCTTGTTTGGTCCGAGTTGTATTTATTTTAATGACATTTTCAGAGTTTGCTTTTGTCAGGTTAACTTTCAGTCTATTTGATTTTGGCCGTGGGCAATACACTGTCACAATGGGGTATTGAGTGGGTAACAGTACAGACGCTGTAGAGAGGTGGGTTACACTATGACTCTGCTTCCTGGCCTGGACCCTGGTTTGTCAGTGTTATGAAGGAATAATAAATCTGTCCAGATTCCTAGAATGAAGAGCTGCTCCATCCAAAGTGGGATAGATGCCGTCTCTCCGGATCAGACAAGGTTTTCCCAAAAAAGTTGTCCAATTATCAATGTAGCCCACATTGTTTGCTGGACATCACTCAGACAACCATCGATGAAATTACAGCATGCGGCTAAACATGTCGTCACTGGTCCGCTTCAAGAACTGTTTTTATAGCCAAATGTCTACATCAGTCTCATAATCTGAAGGAATTAATTATTTACCGTCTATTGATCATGGAACCTCGCCATAGGTGTGTGTGTTGAATAAGAATGACAACAGTTACTTTCCAAAATACAAGGTTTATTTACAGAAGAAAAAGAAACATCTAATCACTCAAAACTTATAACCAAAACTACTGATCAAACTAAATGAATAACAAAAAATAAAAGAAACAATTGGATAAAAATGCACCAAAGATAGAAAACATAAATTCTGATTTACAATCCGAGGAATCTGGATGCTTTACGAATGAAAGCTAACTTATTATACAAATTGTAATTAGTCTAACTAATTTAGCACAATTGATTTATAAAATGGAAAATTAACATTCTTTGGATCAAGAAATGTTTGTTTAAAAATTATCTGAATAAGACGTCATTGATCTTTGAGAATTTACTTCTTCTATTCATGGATTGGTCACCGACGTGAACAAACTAATTCCAGTATTTTGATACAAAAGGGGTCTCAAACACGACTAATAGGATTAGTTGTTGTTCTTAATCTTTCCTGAACCAATCTTTATTTGAACACCTCCGATTGTCTATTCATTGAGTTCTGGCCTGTGCCAACACATAGATAATCTCAGTTTAGCTCCTTGTAATACATGTGCGTGTTTGGAGCATCTCAAAATACATTTATTAAACATTTAACAAAAAGGGGAAAACTCCTGTCTGATTAAGTTGCTCAAATTACAGCATTTAAATCGACTCTTTGTCGGGAAAAGTCTTTTAAAAACACTGATTAAAGTTTTAGGCCAAGGGTCCCGTATTACCCAAAAAGCAGATGAAAACTTATACAAGTTAACAACAGTAAACCACACACCTTTAAAATTAGTGATCCTAAACTAATTTGCCTTTGTCCATAACAGACCTTATGAACGATTAAGCTCCAAGCTGCTCCGTGGTTGATGAAGTGGGTCTCCAAAGGCCGTTCGCCAGCAGGCTAACAAAGGATTGCTAATTCGATTAGCCACCAGGCAGCACTGGGAACTCCTGGCTTTGGTCGCCGGCTCCCTTTGGCTGGCTGCATAGCAAGGGGCCCTGACGTTAACCTCTGCACAGTACCCTTTTCTGGAGCTCTCCAGCACAGCAATCACCTCCTATCGGTTCTGTGGCAGTAGCTGGATGCAGATTCTGGCTGGTTCAGGTTCCCCCACCATGTGTGGCTCTTGTTCAGTCCCTCAGCAGTGGGGGCAGAAGGGTTTTGTCGGACTCTAAGGATAAGCGTATTTGTTTATCAATGTTTAAGATTCACCTGGAGTGGTCTTTGGGTTCTTTTGGAGCAACTTTCTGCCAGAAACTCACGCCTTCCTGTTGCCAGCGAGGGAGGTGGTTGGTGATTGCCTACCGTTGCCAGCAGCCAGCAGCAGCGTGCAATAGGAAGAGCGGCCGGAAGTGGGCCGTATTTATAGGGTGTGTCCAAATTCAGGGGTTGGATCCTTCGAAGGACCCGGTCTACCTGGTCTACATGGGCTGGGTCCTTCGTCGACCGGGCAGACCTATGTTAATAGCTGTGAATTTGGACGGTCTAGCCTTCAGATGAATTCCCGTCCCCACTTTGCCGAACGTCCTGTCGCCTAGCAACTGTGATGACGCTAAGCCAGCTGGTAAAGCAAGAAATATTCCCCAGTATTTTATTCACTTTTTTTACTCTAGAGGAGCTACAAGTTTTATTGTCTGCGCCATGTTTTATATCTCTGGCTGAGAGATCATCATATCAAGATGAAGTCATTTTATTTAGATTGCTACTTTCATGATAATTTCTGCAATTAAATGATCAAATCTACACATTTGTAACATTACATTTTTTATATTCAGTTTAATTTAAAAAAAATGTTTTTGAGCTGTAAATTATTAATATTTGCCAAATTGGCTCTTCCTAAATAAACTGAATTGATTTTTGTAAACAACCAGTGCAATAATAACTAACTGACATGTTTGTCTTTATTGACTCCATGACAATGCACCAACAAACTAAGTTCCAGTTTTAGTAAACAGTTTATTTGAACAGTTAGTTTCAGAAACAAGAAGATGTATTGGAGGTCTTGGGTCGTCTCAGGAGGAACCAGGAAGTGAGAGCCGTTAATAGGAACCCAGGGCTGGGTAAAAGACTTTCGGATGCGGGTTTTACTTGGGAGACATGAAAAACTGGGTGAACACAGAGGTGAGAAGGGATCTGTAAATTAATTGCAGTGGGGCTGATGACTTTCTTTATTGGAAAAGGGCCAGAAACCAGGAAACAAGTTTTCTGGAGATTGATTTAAGTGGAAAATCTTTAGCGGACAGCCATACCTTCTGACCTTGGATGTACGTGGGTGGGGATCTCTTTTCTTATCAGCAATGACTTTGTTTTTGGCTGATATTCTTTCAAGAACTGAATGGGTTGGTTTCCAGATTCTTTTCATTGATTGTAGTCGGGCTTGGACGGAGGGCATCACTGGCCCTGGAAAGGAGGATGGAAGCAGAAAAGGTTGATAACCTAGGGAGATCTCGAAAGGAGACAAATCAGTAGCAGAGGAGACGTAGATGTTGTAGGAGTACTCTACCCATGCTAGGGTCTCACTCCAGGTAGTGGGGTTCTGACTGCATAAGCACCTCAGAGTTTTCTCAATCTCCTGGTTTAAACGCTTGCACTGACTGTTGGTTTGTGGGTGAAATCCGTAGGAGAGACACCGCTTAGCCCCCAATGAGGAACAGAACTGCTTCCAGGTTGCAAAAATGCAATGGGGTCCTCGGTGATCTCGGTAGGGATGCCATGAAGACGGAACACATGGTGGACGAGGAGCCGGGCGGTCACTGAGGCTGATAGGAGCTTAGAGAGAGCGATACGGTGGCATGCTTTGGAAAATCTGTCAATAATGGTTAGAATGCCGGTTTTACCTCTAGAGGGTGGTAGACCAGTAACAAAGTCGAGAGCGATGTGCGACCATGGACGAGAAGGAATGGACAATGGCTGGAGGAGACTTGCGGGAGACTGATGAGAAGCCGATTAAACAGGTGGATGGGAGGATGGTCGAGGGATCAGGTGGCGTATCATCGGGTTTATAAATTCGAGAGAGCGTCAGGTTTCTTATTCTTTGATCCACGGCGATATGAGATGTTCAGGTTAAATCTGGATAAGAAAAGAGACCAGCGGAACTGTCGGGCATTGAGACGTTTAACAGACTGGATGTATGAACGATTTTTATGGTCTGTCCAAATAATGTGCCCTCCAGCCAGTGTCGCCATTCTTTTAGGGACAATATAATGGCGAGTAGTTCTTTATCTCCAATGTCATAGTACTTTTCGGTGGGCGAGAACTTTTTTGGAGGAGCACGCTCACGGCTGCAACTTCTGGTCTTGGGGGGACAGTTGAGAAAGGACTGCTCCAACAACTGTGTCAGAAGCGTCGACCTCTAAGATGAACTGTTTTGCAGGATCTGGATGAAAAAGAACAAGTGTCTGGAAAAAACTGTCTTGAAAAGTTTTGAAGGCCTGGTCAGCCTCAGGGGTCCATTGATAAAATTTCTTTGTGGATATAAAGGCGTTTAGTGGTGAAGCGATCTTACTGAAATCTTTGATGAACTTGCGGTAGAAGTTTGCGAATCTAAGGAACCTTTGAAAGTGTTTACGACTTTCAGGAACCGGCAACTCCTGGATGGTCTTGGTCTTAACAGGGGAAAAGATGATGATATCATCTAAGTAAACATACCCAAACTTGTGGAGAAAATCTTTCAGAACGTCATTCACAACATTCTGGAATACTGCTGGAGCGTTGCACAAACCAAAAGGCATTACAAGGTACTCGAAGTGGCCGATATTGGTTATTATCATTACGGAGATCCAACTGGGAGAGGATGGAAGCCTGTGAAACAGGTTCAAATGCTGATGAGAGAAGTGGAAGTGAATATTTATTTTTTACTGTGATCTGATTGAGTCCACGGTAGTCTATGCACGGTCTTAGCGTTCCATCTTTCTTTGCTACAAAGAAAAAGCCTGCACCCAAGGGGGATTAAGACGGTCAGATGATTCCCGCCTTTAATGTAGCTCTCCATAGCCTCTCGCTCCTTAACTGAGAGGTTGTAGAGCCGACCTGAGGGAAGTGGAGTACCAGGAAGAAGATCAATTGTGCACTCATACGGTCTATGCAGAGGTAGGGAGAGAGTGAGGTCTTTTCTAAAAACCTGAGTGAGATCATGATAATCGACAGGAATATATATTTATTAAAGTGATTGGTCATAAATTATGTTATTTGCACTGTTGAAAATGTACATACAGTAGGTTTATTTTTAGCTCTCAATTTGTTTTTTATTCGGCAAGGGATTAATTTCCCATGCAGATACATCATCTCCTGAATTTTCCTCATTAGACAGAAAATAAATAGAAGAGGAACGTGACAACTTTATTGATTTTACAATGCAGAACCGTAGTTTTCACAGCAGAACCGATCACAGGTTCTGTGATTTATGAGGCTCAATAATTCAATTCAATTTCAATTCAGTTTATTTATATAGCGCCTTTTCACAACAGATGTCATCTCAAGGCACTTTACAAAAAGAGTTATTACAATACAATGTTTAGTGTAGAAATTACAGAACCACAGAAGATTGCGTCGTGGAATTCTCAGCAATCCCTCATACTGAGCAAGCATGAAGCGACAGTGGGAAGGAAAAACTCCCTTTTAACAGGAAGAAACCTCCGGCAGAACCAGGCTCAGCACAAGCGGTTATCTGCCGCGACCGTCTGTGGCTTGGAGAATACATAACAGAGACACAGAAAGAGCAACAGAACTGATGCAGAAGTTTGTTGCAGGACGTGGAGAATTTTCCGTCACTGCAATGCCATCTTAGTCAGGGTCGTCAAGCAGGGCTAATCCGGACCACCTACTATAATAGAAAACAGGTTAGTGCTTGAATTGACAGCACATCATGCAGTTGGGGAGAAGTAGGAGAGAAAGTAGGAACAGACCCTAATAATGTCCTCCAACAGCCTAGCCTAAAGCAGCATAGCTACTAACATTAACCTGTCTCCTAGCTACTAGGAGACCTGGCTACCAACACTCTGTCTGAGTCCTCCTGATCGAGGCTCAGCCCGTGGACGGTGTAGGGCCGGTAACGGCCCCCGTCACGCCGTGGTCTTCTCGGAGTCGGGTTGTTTGAGAATGCAGCCCAAAGTGGGTGGTAAACTCCATCTAAGGCTAAATACCGGCACGAGACCGATAGTCGACAACTATCTTAAGGAAAAATAGACAGAACTGAGAGGACAGAGTTGAAGAGGGCGAGAAACGTTTAAGAGATAAACGGGTGGGGTCCGCACAGTCTGCCCGGGGGATTCAACCCGGCAGGTAATGGGCGGCCGCACTGTGCGGGAGGATCCCCTTGAGGGACCTCTCTCCGGCGCTGGCTGGCCCCCGTGGGGCGCATTTCTTCCGCGGCGGTAAGCCGCGACCGGCTCCGGAACTTTACCTGGCTTACATTAATCTATCTCTACCTAGCTACTCTACCTCTTCCTATCTCTTCCTAACTTTTGACACTCTGCCTGACTACTAACATTAACCTGTCTCTTCCTATTACTACCTGTCTACCTGACTCTAACTACCTATAAACATATCTCTAACTGTAAGCTTTGTCAAAGAGGAAAGTTTTTAGCCTAGTTTTAAAGATAGACAAATTGTCTGCTTCACGAACCAACCCTGGGAGCCGGTTCCATAGGAGGGGAGCCTGATAGCTGAAAGATCTGCCACCCATTCTACTTACAGTCCTAACAGTCCTCTGGCATAAGCTGTGTAACTGGATTTAATCTTCCACCTCCTAGCCACCTTGGCCTGATTTTCACTCGGTAAAGAGGTAATAATTTCTCATAAGAGGAGTCGACGTTTTACTTTATTTGCCAAAGCCAAAATTGGCTGCGTAAAAATGGAGAAACCATTACACTACCATACGAGCTCGTTTACGAGCGATGGTTTACGAAAAAATATTAAAATATGTCTAAGCCAACAACAAACAGCAAACAACACAACCACTTTAAGTTTTTAATTTTTGAACCGCCAGATTTTAATATACTTACATCTAAAACTTTGCTCGTCTCCCGCTTTGCCTGCCACTTTGTCTGCCATGTTACTGGAAGAAAATTCTCCTGTTCAGCCCGCAATGCATGTTGGGATATGTAGACCAGCGAAGGATATACCGCAACGGTCCTTCAAATCGGGGAAAAGTCGGCCAGATTGGTCGGCCGCATTTGAAGCAGTCTTTGAATTTGAACAGGCCTACTCACGGCGCTGAGACGTACCCGTCCGACAAATCCAGCCGTCGAAGGATCTAGCCCAGGGATCCCCACCTCCACGCCTCGAGGGCCGGTATCCTGCAGGTTTTAGTTCTTTCCCTGGTTCAACACACCAGAATCAAATAATGGCTCGTTAGCAGGCCTGTGCAAAACTTTGCAATGCTGAGGAGGAAGTTAGAGAATTTGAATCAGCTGAGTTTGAGCAGAGACACCTCTAAAACTGGTAGGACATCGGCCCTTGAGGCCTGGACTTGAGGATCCCTGACCTAGCCGCTGGATTTGGACACGGCCTAGTCGAATTCGGGTGGAAGAGAGCAGGTTAGCGCCACCCAATGGCTGTGTGTGTGACCCAACAGTTTATTGTAACTAATTAATCTCTGCTTAGACTAAACCTTACATGGAAAGGGCAGTGAGTGAAACTTAAGCTGCAAGGAAAAATGGCTTTAGATAGGTGCTTCAACTAGTGTTAGCATGGGGTGCTAGCCATGGTTACAGCAAGCAGTGAGGCCTTGTCAGTGTGTTGGTAGTAGGGCGACAGATAGCCACAGTTAGCTTTGATGTTGGGCTGTCCTCCTAGCATGGCTAAAAGCATTCAGCTGCTATCCTCTCCCACAGAATAGCATATTTTAGAGGCAGCTTTCACATCAGCATCTCGTGGCAGAGGAGTTGGAGTGTGAGTGCTGAAGTCCCCCCCCCCCCCTTTATTAGCTTTGCCTAGTGGTCAAAAGGAGGCTGAGCTGGACAGAGCTGGTCTGTATGGGGTGATTCAATTCAATCCAATTCAATTCAAAGATACTTTATTGATCCCCGAGCAGAAATTTCAGTTTACAGTACAACCAGTCCGAGATCATTACAAACAAAACAAACAAAACAAACAGATCCAGGTCACTGAAGGGCTTGCAGCCGCCAGAGCAGCGCTCCCATGTATGCAGACAGAAACAGATAAACGTCAGGGAGAGAGGGGTCAACTGTGTTTTGATTCCTCATTCCAGAGTCAGAATAATAGAGAAAACCCGCACTTAAACATTTAAGCACATATGCAAACATTAACAATGACACAACAAGAGGGGTAGGAGGGGGGTTGAGGGGGTCGTCAACAGCATACGTGCTGCAAAAGATGTGCACCGTCTAACTGCTTCCTGGAGTGGGCAGGAGAGATTGGGGGTACAGGTAGAACAGTGATGTCACATCAGGTTCTATTCCTGTTGAATGCACTATGGGATTGCCACCCTTTAAGCAGGACGTCTGTGATCACCAAGGTTGTGCCACTACATGTGTTTTTCTATGTGGGCCTCAAGTTAATTCTGAATGAGTTTCAAGTAGGGTCCAACTTGATGAGTTGCAGAGGACCCCTGTAGGTTCCACCCTTATATTCTCATGTGGGCTTGAAAGATTTTACCAGCTTAGAACTTGTTAAAATCAAATGTGTACATATTTGGCCCAAATGGACAACTTATCAAATGCACTGATTCTGGAAGAGGGATTCTCAAGCAAAGAGATAGCAGAAAGCCCTCATTCCTCACAGGAATCATTTGATTGCAGTGATTGCCTCAAAAGGTTGTGCAACCAAATATTAAGTTGTGGGTACCATCATTTTTGTCCAGGCCTATTTCATGCATTTATTTTTTTAATAATTCCGTTGAAGCATGGATGAAAAGCAATGTCTGACTTTCATTGGTCAACATTTATATAATTTTTATTTATTATTACTTTTGTCAGATTAAAGTTATTTCTGTGACCATTATGAGTTTTTCTTTGATTTAATGAAGGGTACCAACTATTTTGTCCACGTCTGTATATATGGCCAATGCCCATATTACCTCCATATGTTCGACCCTTTTTTCGGACTACCTCTTGAGTGAGTCTAAAGTGGGCCGAAGCGAACAAACACGCCCACCTATGGATTGATAGGTCCTTTACAGTGATGTCACTGTCACCCCTATCGGCGTAGTGGTGGCAACTGATTGGCCTGGTGTAGTGATGTCATAGAAGCGCGACTGATCGCTCTGTAATAAACAGTTGACTGGTAATCGCAGCTCATTTTGTGAAAACAAGTCATTAAGAATTTTGGGACAGAAGAATCTTCCTTGCAGCTACAGCGAGGTGAAGACCTGATCTCTGACCTCGCTTTATTTGTACTTCCTGGCAGTTACAGATGACATCACCGACATTTCGCACCACTTTCTCTGCTGAACCCACCCATGTCTAAACCCATGGCCTCTGTGATAAATAGATACTTTATTTATCCCCAAAAAAGGGAAATTCAATTTGTCAAGTGCTCGTACATTCAGAAAAACATCTTAGATTGGGTAAATAATAATAAAATAATTTAGGAAACATGTTGGATGTCTTTGTGGAATAGTCTTATGGCTGCAGGAACGATCTCCCGAACCTCTCAGTCCTACATCTCAATGAGATCAGCTGCTTCCTTGGCTGGTCAGCACATCATGGGGGTTGTTTTGTATTATCCAGAATGCCCTGCAACTTCCTCCTCATCTGCCTCTACACCACAGTTCTTACAGAGTCCAGATCCTGACCCAGTACAGAACTGGGTATAACCTCATGTCGATGACTCATCGCAATCTGCTGGGATTCCTTACACAGAAAACTTTTAACTGAGATTGTATAATTGTATTGAAATGACTTTTGTTGTAAAGTGCCTTGAGATGACATTTGTTGTGAATTGGGGCTATATGAATAAAAGTGAATTGAAAAAAACGCTCACACACGCCACAACAGCTGTATCATCTGAGTACTTCTTGATGTGGCGGGACTCTGAGTTGTATCTGCAGTCTGATGTGTAGAGTGTGAACAGAAAGGGAGCCAAAACAGTCCATTGTGGGACCCCAGTGCTACATTCTCCCCACCCTGATGTATTGAGGCCTGGATTTTAGGTAGTCCATAATCCAGGATCTCAGGGAGGGGGCTTCACCCATACCCACAAGTTTGTTGCTCAGTATGGAGGGCTTTATGGTGTTAATTTGGGGTGCATATTAGAAAAATTATGTGGGCCCTGTTAAATTTGCCCAGTTGATGCCCATCCCCACTTAGTCCACCATTTCTCCCTCATGGGACTCATAGAGGTTACAGACATGGGTTTCACATATGTGACCCATGTAACCAGAACCAGATGGGGCACACATGTTATTTCCGTGTTCCACCCCATGCCAATTTAGCCAACTCATATTTCATATATAGCCCATATCCATGTTACCCAGGTCCAGCCCAGACATGACTAGCCCACATTTATATTTTACGGGGCTGATTTAGCCATCATATGTGGGCTTTCCATTTGGGGCCCATATTAGAAAAGTAATGTGGGCCCTGGTGAATTTTCCAGTTGGTCCCCGTGCCCACTTAGCCGACCATCTCCCCTCATGGGGTAACTGAAACCAAATGGGACCTACAAATTTGCCCATTTCAAGCCCATGCCCACTCAGTACCCACATAGCCCATTTTCACACCTCGTCGGCCCCACATGGACTTGCTCGCTGGGTAGTTAAAAAAACAGAGTACTATTGGGTTATTACACTTAAAGTACAGATAAAGTGACATACCTAGGTTGTAATGTATAACAAAGCAGGATACTGAAAGATGTTTAAACACTTAAAAATATTTAGAAATATGTAATGGGCATTGTACCTGTGCATTAAAAAAGTAAAAGTGTAACTTCCAATAAGTTAGGATATATAAACTGAGAAAAATAATGTGCAAATTATAGCAATAGTATTGTTGATTAGTGCAATTTACAGCCCTGGTGTAAACGTCATATATATATATATATATATATGGAGACACAAACTGGAGTAGTCCAAGTATGGTTGTACTTCATTTATTTGAGTTAATGGCCAATTTGTAAACATTTCTTTACATTTTTATTAAAGTTATTAGTATACAGTTACAGTTAATTTGTTGTGCTATATTTTTTCAATTATTCAAACCTGGTTATAGAAATACATTTTTATGACTGCATTTTTATGACTAACTTAAAATGCCTAATAAAATCTGTCATATTTTGACCACGGTCTACACTTAAATACGTAGACATAGTCAAGCCAGCTGATTAGAACTACCAACGAAATTTTTTTGAAACAAACTAAATCTAATTATATACATAAAATAATACTTTACACTTATAAAGTTTTATCTTTGCTATAGTCTTTTCAGTTTCTTTAACTAAGCTGCTTTCCTATGAATACATGGCGGTGCAAGAGGTGTACATGGGAAGGGAAAGGGAAGGAGACTGAGGACGCGGAATCTGGATCTGCAATTTGAGGAAAGTTAAAAGAGAAGTGAATGGTTAAAAGTTTGCAAACAAAAGAAAGTAAGGATTTGAAGGATGAGAGACATGAATTTTCATTCTACACCAATTTACTTCGACAAAAAGGAAGAAAACTGGAAGGAATGGCAAAAGCGGGAAAGGAAATGAAAGCAACGGCGAGCAGGCTCAGCTGTACTGTGAATGGGAAGGAGTGGGACGATTTAGATCAGTGTGAAAGTGAAGATAGTATGGAGATGAGTGATGGTAAAGAACAGGTTAGAGAAAAGAGAGGGAATTATTTTGAAGGAAGGGAAAATAGGAAGTATTTGAGTCCAGTTAAGTCTATTACAAAATTTAAAAACCAAGTGAGTGATATTAAGCTGGCTAAAGTGTTGAGAGACGGTAACTTGCAAATAGTTTGTAGAAATAAGGATCCGAGTGAAAAGGCTTGTAAAATGAAAGAGGTAGGAAAGCACAAGGTCATTAGCATGGGGCATACCAATGGATGTGTCTATAGAAGAAATAAAAACTAATTTGAAAGGTGTTAAGAAGCTAGACGACTCACACTATTCAGAGATGGTACAAGAAAGGAGACTGAAAGCGTGGTTTTGGAGTTCCAAGGAGAAATCTTGCATAGTACGGTATCATTATGATACTTGTCATATTCAGTAAGAGAATATTTCCCAAAACCAGTAGGATGTTTTCAGTTTCAGAGATTTGGACATACTTCTGCCATATGCAAGCGGAAAAGAAGATGTCCAAGGTGTGGGGAAGATCATGAGTATGAAAGTTGTGGAAGAAGATGCAACCAAAATACTGTAACTGTGGAGGAGATCATAGTGTAACTTATGGAGGATGTCAGGTGATAAAAAGGAGATGCAAATACAACAAATCAGAGTTAAGAATAAATTATCATATGCTGATGCACTGAGAGTTAATTCAATTCAGTTTATTTATATAGCACCGTTTCACAACAGATGTCATCTCAAGGCACTTTACAAGAAGAGTTATTACAATACAATGTTTAATGTAGAAATTAGAGAACCACAGAAGATTGTATTGTGTAATTCTCAGCAATCCCTCACACTGAGCAAGCATGAAGCGAGTGGAGAGGAAAAACTCCCTTTTAACAGGAAGAAACTTCCGGCAGAACCAGGCTCAGCACAAGCGGTCATCTGCCGAGACCGTCTGGGGTTTGGAGAATACAGAACAGAGACACAGAACAGAGACACAGAAAGAACAACAGAACTGATGCAGAAGTTTGTTGCAGGACGTGGAGAACTTTCCGTCACTGCAATGCCATCTTAGTCAGGGTCGTCAAGCAGGGCGGGTCAGGAGCACCTACTGTAGGAAGAAACTAAGAGAAAACAGGTTAGCGCTTGAACTGACAGCACATCATGCAGTTGGGGAGAAATAGGAGAGAAAGTAGGAACAGACCCTAATAATGTTCTCCAACAGCCTAGCCTAAAGCAGCATATCTACTAACATTAACCTGTCTCCTAGCTACTAGGAGACATAGCTACTAACACTTTCTCCCTGGCTAACATTAATCTATCTCTACCTAGCTACTCTACCTCTTCCTATCTCTTCCTAGCTTTTGACACTCTACTTGACTACTAACATTAACCTGTCTCTTCCTAACTACCTGTTAACCTGTCTCTAACTGTAAGCTTTGTCAAAGAGGAAGGTTTTAAGCCTAGTTTTAAAGATATACAAATTGTCTGCTTCACGAACCAACCCTGGGAGCTGGTTCCATAGGAGGGGAGCCTGATAGCTGAAAGATCTGCCACCCATTCTACTTTTAGAAATCCTAGGAACTACCAGTAAACCTGCAGTCTGAGAGCGAAGGGCCCTGTTAGGAACATGTGGAACAATCAGGTCTCTTATGTATGATGGAGCTAGATTATTAAGAGCTTTATATGTCAGAAGGAGGATCTTGAATTCTATTCTAGATTTTACTGGGAGCCAGTGAAGAGAAGCTAAAACAGGGGAAATGTGATCCCTTCTTTTAAGATTCATCAGAATCCTAGCAGCAGCATTTTGGACTAACTGAAGACTTTTAATTGAGTAGTAGATCAAATAACAGGAAAAATATTTGGATCTACACAGGAGGAATCTGTCAATAGGAATGACAGAAAAAAGGAAGGGAAAGCGTGGGTGGATTTAAAAACACTTGTTTCGTTCATAGCTGGAGTTATAAATGCAACAATGGAGACTAAATCAAAGACTGAAAGAATACAAATTATAGTAAAAGCAGCAGCAAATCATCTAAATATTAATGAACTAACATGGGAGGAAGTCAGAAATAATCTTAGTGCTCAGTCAAGTCAGGAGTCGGGGTGTGTAGGGTAGTAAATGTTGTATATTTTACAATGAAATGCAAGGAGCAGGGTTCGAATTATGGGGGAGCTAGGGGGAGCTCGGCTCCCCTGAAAGGGAGATGGGCTCCCCTGAAAGCCCATAACTCACAGACCAAGTGGGATCTCTAAAGATAATCCAGTCTTATTTTACTTCAGCTTTTTTTGCCCCCACAACGATCCTAATGTGTGTCAGATTAGAATAAAATACTCATTTGTCCATCTTGTGTGTTAAATTTCTCACATTAAATTACCCGAACGCTGACTTATTTTTTAAAATAACTTTCACGTAATTCTTCCTGTGATTGTAAGCGATTTCAGTGTTTTGCCTCTGTTTGAATAGTTTTCCTGCTAATCAAGCACACGTGGAATGAAACTGTCTGAGATTATATTGAAAAAAGTTTTACTCAAATTTTGGACATGATGTCTAAAAGTAAACTGGATCATTTCAGTTTTATACACCCAAAAACTGAGCAGAGAGGAGGACAACTGCACCCAGACCCTGGCAGTTCATGAGTCTTACTGAATCAGGTCATGCCTTTCCTTTTAATTGGAGAAAAGGTAGGAATACCTTGCTCTTTAGTGGGAAGTTAGTAGGTACAGTATGTATCAATGCATAAACTCTGTGGATTGCCAAATTAAAACTGGTGTGCAGTGGATGAATAGACAAGTCGGAAAAGTATTACAGAATAACCTAAAAAAATGTTGCATTGATACAGTTTAGCTAAAAACTGAGGAGTTGAAATGTCAGACAAAAGAGAAAATGAACGCTCATCTATTGCAAGAAACCAATATTTCTTTCAGACTAATTGCGAATTCAAAATGGCTTTAAGAAAGCCCCAAGCCATAATGACTAAAAAAACGTAATCACGCTAAAGTGTGCTGAAATAATAGGGAAAATTGCCAATCAAATCTGATGTTTCTTAAAAATATTTAAGAAATTTGGTCACAAATCGGTCTTATCCCTACTGATTTAAAGATAATATAGCCTACTGGGCTGATATTAGTTCTTTGTTTAGTAATTGTTTTGGTTTTGTTAAGGGCAATGATAATGATAATTATAATGATGG
Organism: Apricaphanius iberus; assembly: GCA_028564705.1. Taxonomy (NCBI): domain Eukaryota; kingdom Metazoa; phylum Chordata; class Actinopteri; order Cyprinodontiformes; family Aphaniidae; genus Apricaphanius; species Apricaphanius iberus. The sequence goes on from JAPXFQ010001436.1 coordinate 329,253, forward strand.
TATTTCTGATCTAAGTTGTTGAGTGATTTGTTGTTATTGAATATGTTGGATTGCATGTGGATCCCCTGTTGCTGTTTGTTTGCTCAGAACCTATCAAACTACCAATCTTTAATTTTTTTTATGCTTTTGACTATTGTGTTATAAATATGCAGGGCTGTGCACGTGAATTTTGAAATCAGTGCACAATTAAAACTATGGCTCCCCCAAAAGCTTTGAGTTAATTCGAACCCTGGCAAGGAGTCTGGTAGCAAATGGACAACACTATGAAGGTATATTGACAATTTGGCTATAAAACCGGACATAATTTGTATACAGGAGTCTTGGTTAAAAGTAGGAATTCATTTTAAAATGTGCCAATATGCAGGAATCAGATGTGATAGAACAAGTGGAATAGGAGGTGGGTGTGTTGCTTTCATCAAAAACAGCATGAATTTTTGAGTAGTGAAAATAGGAAGGGAGGAAGAATTTATAGTAATTTAATTATACACTAGTCTGAATTATACACAAGTCTGAGGCAGCATGTCCGGGGTACCCGAGTCGGTGGTGCGCCGGGTTCCGGCATCGGCGCGGGGGCCCTCGGACGCTGGCGGTGCCTGGGGCGTCTCTTATTGGCGGGGAGGCTTTTTACCATCTAGCACAGGCGCTCTTTTTAACGGGGTGCGCTTGGGACGGGAGGGGGGAGGGCGTTGAGGGGGAGGGGGGCTAAACTCAACCTGGGTGTCTAGTGACATGTGTTTTGTTAGCAGTGTGAATGTTGGGAAGGATTTAGGTATGCCCCTGGCATGGGGGCTGGTGGATTGCCGGGGCCCCCATGGGGCTCGGGGGTGCCGCTGCCGTGGGCCCCGACTTGACATGCTGGGGCCTCCCACCCCTGGTGGATCGGGCCGAACGGGGGTGCCTATTGGAGTCAGCAGGGGAGCTGGCTCCCTGGGGTTGGCAATGATCACCCCAGTTATTTTCTCCCCATCCCCATGCCTCTGTCCACCTGCTCCTTCATTCTACCATTCACAAGGCCTTGGGACGTGGGCACGTCACTGGGGTGCGGGATGGAGCTTCCGTCTTCGCTACCCGGTGGCGGCCTGGGTCCCGATTTTATTGAGCAACTTAGACACTTACACTTGCAACATTTACATGGAACGCACATGTAGGGACCTGGCGGTGTGGCGCATTGGCGCTGGGGGCGGGACCCCTCATAGGGGGCCCCCCTATAGGGGCCCGTTGTGGGGGCCTCGCCTGTGGTGCCGGCACCCACTGGTTAAACGCATCTAGACACTGAGGGCCCGGGGGGGGGGAGATGGGGGTACCCGGCAGTATTCCCATGTCCCCCCCTCTGTTTTAAGTGCACATTAGAACAACACGCAACAACACCACATTGAGCGGGGGGAGAGAGGCTGGGGGGTCTTTCCACACCCCTGTTCGTTGGACCATCAGGGGTCGGAGCCCGGATAGAACATCACGCCGTCTGGTCGGGGTCCTGGGCTGGTGGGCTGCTCTTGCCGGTGTGGGGCCTTGGCGGTCTACTTGTCCCCGTCCTGGTGGGCAAAGGGGTCTGTCTCCTGGGTGCAGGGGCAGGGTTCTCTACTGGGGCGTCTGTCCCTGGGCCTGGGAGTATGGAGTATAGTGTACGTATGGGGGGTATGAATGAGTGTATAGCGTCCTTTTTTCGTATGTCCTGTATTTGTAAGAATGTGTACGCATGAGAGGGAGGGTACGTATGAGTGTCTCTGTCTGTCTATGTCTACCTGTCAGGTTGGGTGTTTGGCTGCTCTCTGGCCTGATGCATCTTCTTCCCTCCCCGTCACTCCCCGTCGGTGATGGTTGCTCCTGCCCGCTGGTTGATGATGGCTCCCGATGCCCGGGGCCGGGGGTCCCGGTTGCGGCCCGGCTCGGTCCTGGTGCATGTCGGTCGGGTCCTGGGTGGTCCGGTGTGTCGGGCGGCCGCTGTTTCGGACCGACGTCCTCCTTGGATTGACTGGGGCACCTCGTCTGGGGGTGCCGGCGTTGTAGAACAGGTTGGTGCCGTCCGGTGGATCGGTGGGGACCGTGCCTGGCGCCCAGGCCTCCTGCCGGTTCCAGGACTTCTGCTGGCTGGTCTGTTCACCTGGTGGGGCTGTCCGGCATTGGCTGGGCCCCTGATCTTGGCGCCCTATGTGGGGCGGGATCTGGACCCGGGAGCTGGAAGATCTGGATGTCCAGGTGCCGGCTGGGCGCGGCCTGGGGAGGGCGTACATCCGCTGTGGCTCTTGCTGTGGCTCCCTGGCGTGTGGGTGTGTGGAGGCGGGCCGGGTTGTTGGCGGTGGGTATTGGTCCGGGGTGGCGGCGGCGTGTGTTGTCCGTCGGTTGGCTGCGGATCCCCCTTGCCTGCGGCGGCGGCGGGGGGCCCTTGTCGGCTGGTCCCTGGTTGGGGCCCCGCTGGGGGGCGGGGTGCCCCTGGTCCCCGTGGCCTCCGGTTCCTGATCCGGGCCCGCCCTGGCGTAGCCGGTTACAGGCGGAGCCCGTGGGCTCGTCACTGCGATCTCTCGGGCCCCAGCATTGCGGCTGGTGGGTGTTCCCCTGGGGCTTCCATCTGTTCCTCTCTTGGTGGGTGATCGACCCTGCGCTGATCCGCCTGTGGCCTCTGTACTCTGTGGGACCCTGGATGCATACATCTCTTGCCTCCTCCATGTCTGTGTCGATTCCTGTAGGACGGATTGACGGTTCCTTACACCAGCTATCAATCACTTGCATGGGGAAACCTTATTCAGACCTGCATGCTCGCACACACATAGGTGTGGGGACATTGGTGAGGACGGACATATCTTAAGCTGAGGTTATCATCATTAGTTAGTTGTTCACAGGAGCTTACCAGAAACATTTGTATTATGTTCATTAAGCAATGCTTGTGTGTAGTGTAATTCTTAGTTTATTCTACTAGATCCGAACTATTGGTTTGGTTCTGTACAGTTTGTTGTTTTTGTTTTGTATTACTGTTTCTCTGCCGTCCGGCAGAGGTGGAGGACTGGGATGTTTTCTTGTGTTCTTTGTTTGCCTCCCTGTCTTGTGTCGTCGGTTCGCGCCTCTGCTGGTCCGGTTTCTTTTCTTCACCTTCTTCCTTTCTCCCTTCTTGTCTCGGTTTAGTGTCCATGACGTCAGGAAATTGAACCCACAGTAATCACTAATAAAGATTTTTCATACATATACATCAAGTGGCGTACTACAGCGAAGCTGTAATACTCTGCTTGGGAAAGTAAAACTGTTGGGCTTGTACTTGGTACTCAGACACCAATTCTGAGTAGCATACTGCTAGACAGGACACGTAAAAAAAAAAGAGAAAAAAAAAAGAACTTTACTTCACATTGTCACCATATGGTTGACATGTACATTCCATTTTCAAAAACTTAAATTCTTAAACTTGATCAATTATTTGTCCATGCATTTTGATAGTTGCATCGACTCTCCTTTTTCCTGTAAAAAAAATCTAGCTTTAGGCCATGTCCACACGTAGCCGGGTTTTTTTTTTAAACGAAGATTTTCCTCTGCTCCTTGAAAAAAAAATCTCCATCCACACGTAACCGGATAAATGCGTTTTTCAGCACATTCATAGACGTGGCAAACCTGTAGGGCGCAGTAGTTCTCCCCAGTCCTATCCGCCAAGAGAAACTTTATATCCTCTCTTCAGCGCGCAGCAGTTATACAGCTTATAAAAGCAAACAAACAAGACGCGTTTTAACAATGGATGATACCAACACAGCTCTGAGGAAATAAATGCTGTTTTCGAGAGTAAACACAGGTCGCACATGTGGTGTTGGAGCATTTTTTGTCGCGGAAAGTGGCGTTACGGCTCTTAAAACTCCGTTTTCACCGTCCACACGCAGATACCGAAAACGGAGAAAACGCAAATCTCCACTTTGGCCGGAGTTTTTAAAAAGCTTCGTTTTTGGTGCCGAAAACCTCCGGCTACGTGTGGATAACAGGCCAAACCGTAGAAAAATATCTCCGTTTTGGGAGATACCCGGCTACGTGTGGACAGGGTCTAAGTTTTCTTCACAGAAAGCCTAAATCCCCACGAATATGACCATTTCACCACACTATCCACTGCCTCTTGCATTTTTGTTTTAATATAATGAACATTTCTCCACCTTTTCCACAATGCTCCATCACCAGCAAAAACCAATCGCCCAATAGCATCATCAACCTGTGTAAATAATGTAAGTCATTTATCATTATGGAAAAAGGGATTGCTTGTTGTTGTTCTTCTGCTTCTTTATTTTCATGGCGGCTGGCAAACAACACTTTGGCATTTTACCACCACCGTCGGTAAAGACTATGGATCAGGACAAGCACAGTATAAAAATTAATACATTACTTTTATTAACCCAGTTTCCATCAGATAATGAAAAATAGCATACATCAAGAGGACTTTTTAAAAGAGATGTAAAATATTATACTGTTCTTTTTATCAGAACTCCTTGTTAATTATTTTCTTTCTTTTTGACATTAACAACAGTTAGACAATACATGTTGTATTGTTTTAATTTCCTTACACAATTCACATCTTCTTGTATCTTTCCCATGATGTTTAAAATTGCATTAAGTCCTGGGTATAGTAGCCCTAGTCTAAATGTTTTTTTCTTTCTGTATTCTGTTTCCTCCAGCACTTATAAGGTATTCAGAGTTCCTTTAAATTCTGTAGAACCATCTGTCTTTTAGGTTGTTTTCCCACTGTTTTGGGTATTTTCCTCCATATTAATTTTAATAGTATTGCTTTTAATCTCTATCTTATTATATGTGTCTCCTCTCAGCGAACTGGACTGGACTTCTTGACTGGCATTTCTAAGACGTCAGCTCAGGTGATGGAGAATCTCTACAGCAGGGGTCACAAACATGGTACCCACAGGCACCAAGTTACTCTCGGGGACACCATAAGGTGCCCTATGGACATGTTCTAAAAATAGCAAAAAACTGAAATGCACTGAGAGATTAATAGGAATAAAGTGTTTCATGTTGAAATGTATCTGTTTCCTGTCTTAAATCATTATTCACTAGCCAGGACCACGCTACGGATGGAATTAACTATTCAAAGAACAATGCTACAGATTTTGAATTTGAACAGTTTATTGAAGGCGTGGAGGATCGAAAGGTCCGGGGAGACATATCATCGGAGACCCGGGGGAAGACTCAGTGTGGGGGCGCAGTCTTCAGGAAAATAGTCTTTCCGAGACTGCTCAGAACCCCCCCGGACAGGACCTAGAAGAGAGAGATGTTAGAAGGGTGGTACAGGAGTGAACGAAAGTGTGGAACCGGGATGCTGCGAACGGTGGATGCTGCTAAAGAAAGGGGGACGGGTCGGCAGGACCCAGAGAGAGAGAGAAAGAGGGCGGGTCGGCAGGACCCAGAGAGAGAGAGAAAGAGAGGGCGGGTTGGCAGTACCCAGAGAGAGAGAGAAAGAGAGGGCGGGTCGGCAGGACCCAGGGAGAGAAAGAGAAGGCGGGTCGGCAGGACCCAGGGAAGGAGAAGAGGAGGCGAGTTGGCAGGACCAGGCGACCTATAGGGATGGGAAGGGAGGGGCGAAAACGAACGAGACAGAAGAGAAATGAAAGGTAGGAAGGGTTTATGTGTATCGCAGCGTGATTAGAAGGCAAGGGAGGCCGGTGATGCCAGGTGCGGCAAGTTTAGGGCTGATTAGGTGGAAAGGAAGCGAGTTTGAAGCGTGGCCTTGCTCCTGAACTTAAGTTAACTTTGTTAACTACATTTCACTAGCCAGGACCACACTACGGATGGAATTGACTATTCACGACCAGAGAACAATGCTACAGATTTTGAATTTGAACAGTTTATTGAAGGCATGGAGGATCGAAAGTTCAGGGGAGACATATCATCGGAGACCCGGAGGAAGACTCAGTGTGGGGGCGCAGTCTTCAGGAAAATAGTCTTTCCGAGCCTGCTCAGAACCCCCAAAAAGGTCTTGATAACGTGATTAACTGAGAAGCGAATGCACATGGTGTAGATCAGATTATTTCGGATCGATATGCTGAAGAATGCCAGCAAGCTAGAATCTGGATAAATGTGGTCAGAGATTCCTCAATGGGTGACTGAGGTAGCTGTGCCTATGTAGATGGAAAGAACGGAGTAGAATTATGGGGGAGATGCCAGACTGGCGGAGAATCTGATGACAGGGATTCAAGAACCAGAACCGGGTAGTTGGGCTTCCGATTCGGTGATGAACCGCGGCTTAATTTGTGAGGCGTTAGCTGATAACCGGGAGTGAACGTAACGGGATGGCTTATAGGGACTGAGGTCAGAAACCCAAAAAGGTATGGAGAGATTAGCCCAGTAGGGAATGGGCAAAACAGATTGTCTAGATTATTGCGGATGTAGGTTCAATGCACGGAAGGGGAGCGATGGCCGAAAATTGGATGAGGTTTGCAATCCCTGATCAGGCGGCTGAGGTGCCAATGCAGACAGAATTAATGGAAAAGCACTCGGCTGAGATACTGGACTAGCGGAGAATCTGGCGAGAGCAACTAGTGAACCAGAACCTGATAACAGGGCTATTTGATTCACCTTTCTGTATAGCACCGATTCACAAAGTTTTCTATGAAAGGAACCCCAGCAGATTGCATGAAACCGTTGACATGGGGTCTGGTCGCATTGATGCAGACCTGCAATCATGGCAATCCATTCAGAAATCCCTCATACTGAGTAGGCATGGAGCGACTGTGGAGAGGAAAAACTCCCCTTTAACATGAAGAAACCTCTGGCAGAACCTGGCTCAGCACAAGCGGTCATCTGCCGCAACCGTCTGGGGGTCTGAGAAGACAGAAGAGACCATGGAGGATGCTCAGTCGCTTTGAGCATAATCTGAGCAGATGCTAACCAACAGGCGGTTGGAGCTTCTTTGAAAAGAACGCTGAGAGAAACAACACCAGAAGTTGCAATGACAGCTCTGTTAGGAACAATCAGATTAGATTAAGAATATAGCTTGATTATTAAGGGATTTGTACTTTCCCGGCTTCATACTTACCTTATTCTGAAATGAGAAGCGGGTCAAATGATGAGGCGTTAACAGATAATCGGGACTGAACATAGCAGGGATTGGTTTGTAAGGGGCTGCAGTTAGAACTGAGGGAATAGGTAGATTCGGACGGAAATGCAGAGCTGGTCTCTTTTGCTTCAGCATAGGATGCAAATGAGGGTGTCCTGACTGATATTGAGATATCAGAGATTGGATTGCATATGATCGAGGGCTGGACGGGGGCTAACTGTCGGCAGCTTAATGAAGATGCTGATCTGAGCCTATGACCCGAATTTCAGGTGAGAGCCTGTTGAAGATGGACTTCTGAGATGCGGTGGTGGGGTCGAGCCAAGGCTCTGAATTTCTGAAAAGAGAATCAGCAATTTGGTTTAGGTGACCTGGGACAGAAGCTACATAGAGTGTGAACTGATGTTGGGCTGATGGAGAGAGAGAGTGCGGATGAGCTGCCTGATGTTGGGTGGATGAGATTGACCTTTATCGATAATTTCCATAATGGCTGCATTGTCTGAGTGGATGAGAATTGAGTTTTGCGACCATTTGTGTCCTGAATAAGGGCTGTTATTACGAGGGGGTAAAGCCCAAGGAGAGCGGAGGAATGGAGGGCAGACTGGGAGATGAACTCTGGGTCCAGCTTGAAGCGAAATGAGTCCTTTGGTAGTAGCTCCGAAACAGATGGGAGGAGCTACGTCCCTGTACAACAGGGCTCGACTATGGCGACCTGATCGTGGATGTATGGTACGCTGGTGGCAGAGGACTGAGGGAGACGCGAAAGACCGCATCTAGGGAATGAGGCTGACGGCAGAGTTAAGATAACCTGAGAGCAAAGCCCAGGGACTCCGGAGAAGTATACAAAGAGGTAGCCAGTGTTCTAACGAAATAGCGCACCCTTTCGAAAGTGTTCACCACAGGACAAGTTACACAACCCATCTTAACCCACATGTTCTATGCCCCGACCCCAAGATCCAGGAGCAACAAAGATACTTGCCTAATGAAAAATGCCTAAACCTGTATGTAAACATAATTTTAAGTTAATTTGAACAGTTGTTTTTTTTTGCAGCACATGTGGATTAACCAAAAGTATGTCGCTAGCGATGTTTGTCCTTCAACCATTGTAGATTGTGCATCTATCAAATTAAAAAGGTGTTTAAGTGAGCTGCATTTCTGAAAAGCATGAATCGTGTAGACAAGTGCAGAAAACGCAGAAAAACAGCGTGGAAGAAGAAACTGCTCTACCCTGCAGATGAACGTGGCTGTGCCGATTTGAGTTGGAGGACTGATATTTCATTTATTTATGTTGTGTTTTTCATTTATTCATTAATTTATTTATTTTTTTATTTTAAAGCACGAGCCTTCATTCTTACGTATGCAATCGAATTATTAGCTAAATCCCTTTAATTGAGACAACGGATTTCAATGCATGACTTAGACTTCTGTAGGAAAGACCTGTATTTGGAATGGGAGTTTACATGCACCTTGAACGAAAAAAAACTGTCGGAATAACTTCTCGAGCGGAAGGAAACATGATCCGAATGAATTAGATCGGGTCAGAGTAATCTGAATCGTATGTTTACATCAACCATTCAGGCATGTAATGTAATTTCTTGAGTCCAAGGAATGATGGGTTTACCGGCCCACCAGATTACTCGGTGCAGGGCGACATGTCAGATTGCTCCTGGCAGGGGGGGCCGTGAGTGCTTGGGCCGATGCCACAGAGAAGGGAACAGTGTCACCGGAAAAACCGCCCGATGGGGAAGCTTGAACGGCAGAAGCGGGAAGCTATGGACGGAACAGGGGTTGCACTGGGCGGAGGAGACGAAAAGAGAAGCCTAACAAGAGCGTTGTGAGCGGAGCAGCTGAAGGGGATCCCCCTGAGAAACAAAGCACGCTGAGAGTCGCGCCACTGTCCAGCCGGACATGTCGGAGCGGCAACAGAGGAGCGGCGAGCGCGAGGGGATGCCCGGGCATGAGGCGCTGGAGCCCGGCTCGAGCCGTGAATTGATGGAGGAGGAGCGGCCCAGGGCGGGTGAGCCGAAGCGGCGGGCGAAAGTTGCTTAGGAGATAGCTCGATTCGGAGGATGAAGCTCCGAGGCGAGGCAGGTGAAGCGGAAGAATGAGGAGGATGGCCCGAGCAGACGCCAGAGGTAGAGGCAAGTGGCGTGGGAACTCCTGCTGGGAGTTCTGAGGAGAAGAGGCCGACGCTGGGATCGGAATCTGGCTCGACTCGAGGGGAGCAGAACACGGCGAGAAGAATGGCGGACCAAGGGCTGAGGAGAAGCCCCTGCAGATATGCGGATCGACGCCCGAGCTTGAGGACATCCATGCTGGGTACGATGAAGCGAAGACATAGAGCGAGGTAAGCGAACGAAACGCACGCAAAAGTCCAAGCTGATCGCGAAAACGAACGAGACAGAAGAGAAATGAGAGGTAGGCAGGGTTTATGTGTATCGCAGCGTGATTAGAAGCGCAAGGGAGGCTGGTGATGCCAGGTGTGGCAAGTTTAGGGCTGATTATTGAAGCGTGGCCTTGCTCCTGAACTTAAGTTAACTTTGTTAACTACATTTAATATTTGTGAGCAATTAACAAGTTATCAGACGCAGTATATCAGGATAGAATTATTATTATCATGTAACTAAAGATAAACCATACAACTGTGTAATGTGCAGTTTGCCCTTCGTACACCTCAGCACCCTTTAAGTAGCTCTCAGTATCAAAAAGGGCAGTGACCCCTGGAATAAATAATTGTTCAACTTAATTTAAGTCTCTACAAGGACTGTTCTGACTGTTCTCAACCATCTCCACTTCTTCTCCCATGATGGAAACAGTCTTTGACTTATCCCTGTTTTTCTGAAATCTACAATCAGCTCCTTTGTTTTGTTAACATTCAAGGTAAGATGATTGTTTCCGCACCATGCCACTAAGCGGCCACCTGCTCTCTCTATTCAGCTTCTTTTAAATCTCTGATACACCTGAAAATTACAGAATTGTCTGAGGCTTTCTGCAGGTCTCCGTCTTACACTGGAAGTCTGAGGAGTACAGAGTGAAAGGGATTGGTGAGAGTTCCTTCCTTTGTGGTACTCCGGTGCTGCTGTACAACTGGTTTGACACACAATTCTTTAATCTCACAAACTGTGGAGATTACCTACCTCCTGTCTTGCCAACTGATTCACTGCAGAACACGCACCTGCAGGTCGTAGCATTTACAATGTTCGAGGGTTGGTGGGGCACTGCACAGCATGAAAATTCCTTTTATTTTTTATACAAAACCAGTGCCTAAATACAAGTTTAGTTTTTCATAAGACCTTTTTTATTTGTAGAGAAATGCTATACAAAGGTTAGTGCATGTATAGGTATGTATGGAAAACTGACTTATAAGTGTGACAGTGTGGAGGTCCTGTCACTATGGCTCCGTTTGATCATGTGCCCTGGGTGCTTGGCCACAGGGATATCCCTTTGGCTGACTGTTTAGCACGCATGAGTCTCACCCGGTAGTTGTGGGATCGAATCCTGCCTGGGCCCTCGTTGTGTACCTTGCCACATAAGGTACCCCTGCACCTCTCAATTGTTCACTGTAGCTGCTTCTCTGGCTGGTCATGAGGTGTTGTTTAGTATTATCCAGAATTCCCTGCAGCTTCCTCCTCATCTGCCTCTCCGCCACAGTTCTTACAGGGTCCAGCTCCTGACACGGTAAAGAACTGGCCTTTTTGACCAATTTGTCCAGACGTCTACAGTCTTTGTCCGTAGTGCTACTTCCTTAGCAGACAACAGCATACAGAAGCAATTCAATTCAATTCACTCTCTAATCACAACAAATGTCATCTCAAGGCACTTTACAACAAAAGTCATTTCAATACAATTATAAAAAAGTTTCAATCAGTGACAAGTTTTCTATGTAAGGAATCCCAGCAGATTGCGATGAGTCATCGACGTGAGGTTGTGCCCGGATCATGCAGACTTCAACCACAGCAATTTCTCAGCAATCCCTCATACTGAGCAAGCATGTAGCGACAGTGGAGAAGAAAAACTCCCCTTTAATAGGAAGAAACCTCCGGCAGAACCTGGCTCAGTACAAGCAGTCATCTGCCACGACCGTCTGGGGGTTTGAGAAGACAGAGAAGAGACAGCATGGAGGATGCTTGGTGTCTTTGAGCATTATCTGGACCGATGTTCCCCATCCAGCAGAAGCACACTTCTGATGACTGTGTGGTAAAACATCTGCAGCATGTCACTGCAGATATCGAAGGACATTAGCCACCAGAGAAATGAAAACAACGACTCTGTCCCTTCCTGTATGCTGCGTCTATAATGCGGTTCCACTCCAGTTTCTGATCCAGTACCACCCCCAGGTATCTATAGGACTCCACAGTCTCTATTTCCTCCCCATCTATGTAGACCGGCTGTCTTGGTGGTTTAAATCTCCTGAAGTCAACCACCAGCTCCTTGGTGATGTTCAGAAGAAGGCAGTTTTTTTTGCTCCAGTCAGAGACGGTCTCTTGTTCCTCTTGTCCTCCGCTCACACACGCCACAACAGCTGTATCATCTGAGTATTTCTGGATGTGGCAGGACACTCTGATGTGTAGAGTGTGAACAGAAAGGGGGCCAAAACAGTCCCTTGTGGGACCCCAGTGCTGCATTCCAGTGTCCCAGAAGCACAACTCACCACCCTGACATATTGAAGTCTGGATTTTAGGTAGTCCATAATCTAGGATATCAGTGAGGGGGCTACACCCATACCCACAACTTTGTTGCTCAGTCTGGAGGGCTTTATGGTGTTAAAAGTGCTGGAGACGTCGAAGAACATGGGGGACTCTGCTTACCCCCTGCAAGAATGGCTTATAAAACCATTCACTAACACAGGACGACTGACAGAGCAGCAACTTAAGCTCAACCACAAGTTCAGCCGAACTTGTGTTGTAGTTGAGAACGCTTTTGGCAGATGGAAAGGAATGTGGCGCTGCCTTCTCAAAAGGAATAACTGTGACTGCGATCTAGTGCAATCTATGGTTCTGACCTGCTGTGCACCTCATAATCTCTGTGGGAGACATAGAGTAACATATGAAAATACATGGAATAATCCAGAGACTGCTCCCGAGTCTGTTGCTTCACCAACAGACAGTATCTCTGTAAGCGTATTAGGGACATTTTTAAAGGTGCTGAATGTGAAGCACCAGTGTGTTGACCTGATCAATCATGAGCGCACAGCACTTGCTAGCCGCAGGTCCCTTTTGATCCCGCCACCAGAACAGTTTTGCTGAATGTAATTGGGTAATTTTTATTTTAGCTTTAAACAGGCTACGTAGTTAGAATGAGGCAGTATGAAACCTATGACCAACACACATAATAGACATTTATGAAAATATGGAACAAATAGCGTCCCTTATTAGTTCAAAACGGGACGCCACATTTAATAGTCAAATACGGGACGATTCCATATTTTAAGGGATGGTTGGCAACCCTACCAGAACAGGTCCATTTCTACATCACGTATTTGTGTGTACCTTTCATACCTTTCTTCTTATTGGATATCTACCACAGGAGTTTAAGATCGCTGTAATTAAACCTCTACTTAAGAAAACATATCTTGAGCAAAACAACTTAATTAACTATAGTCCGATATCTAATTTTCCCTTCTTATCTAAAATTCTTGAGAAAATAGTTGCACATCAGATTTGTGAGCATTTAAACAATAATGAGCTGTTTGAGAACTTTCAGTCAGGGTTTAGAGCTCATCACAGCACTAAAACAGCTCTGGTGAAGGTTACTAATGGTATTCTTATAGCCTCAGACAATGGACCGGTGACCATTCTGGTCCTGTTAGATCTCAGTGCTGCCTTTGACACTCTTGATCACATTATTCTCATAGAAAGGCTTCAAAGAGTCGGTAGAATAGGAACAGCACTAGCCTGGTTTAAATCTTATTTGTCCAACAGATTTCAGTTTGTTCAGGTGGGTCTTCCTCGGCCTCAATGGTTACTTGCAGAGTACCACAGGGTTCGGTGCTTGGGCCGATTCTTTTTACTATATATTTCGTATTGGTAAAATCATTAGACAGTGTTAGCCAGAGCATCTGTTTTTCCAAATCCATGCACCATTTTGTCTCAGATTCCTCCTTCAGCCACTAATTTTTCAGTTGTTGATCTGAGTAATGCATTTTTCAGTGTACCAGTAGAGAAAGAGAGTCAGTTTTGGTTTGCATTTGAGTTTGAAGGGAGACTGTATTCTTTCAGTAGACTTCCACAAGGATTTGTAGAATCACCTACCATTTTTAACATGGCTTTGAAAGAGAACTTGGATGGGTTGGAGCTGTCTCCTGGCTCCACCTTAATCACTTACGTGGACGACCTGATGGTTTGTTCACCTTCAAAAGAACAGTGTGAGGAGGACACTGTAAAGTTGCTGAAGCATTTGCATGCTTTTGGACACAAAGCCAGTTTTTCAAAGCTACAGTTTGCAAAACCAGAGGTAATTTTCCTCGGCCATTTGATTTCAAAAAATTCAAGGTCCCTGTCTTCTGCAATTCAGCAGAATTCTTCCTTTCTTAGGTTTAACGTCGTATTGTCGGAATTTCATAATTGACTATGCGGTTTTGGAAAAACCACTTTCTGAGTTGATTCATGGCAGAGATATGATGTCCTCTTATGCCATCCAGTGGACTCCTGAGGCATTGCAATCATTTGAGATGCTACAGAAAGCCCTACAACGCCCTCCAGCTTTGGCTTTACCAGATACAGAAAACATTTTTTTTCAGATGATTGATGAAAAGAACAGTTGCATGACATCTGTTCTCCTTCAAGAGCATTGTGGTTTGAAACAACCTGTGGCTTATTACTCAGTAAAGCTGGATCCAGTAGCAGCTGGACTTGTATTGAGTTGTTAAGAGGTGCAATGTTCTTATTCCAGCAAGCTTGCTGCCCACTGAGGATGACGGGATACCTCATGACTTTCAGGCAGAACTAGAGGTACTGTGTACACCCTGTCCAGATTTAACTGACACTGACATGATTCTGTATGTGGATGGATCATCCTACAGAGACTCATGGGTAAAAAATAAAGTGGGCTATGCTGTCTGCACTGACCATTGTACTTTGTCTGCAGGAAGCCTTCCGTCTCATTTTTCTCGGCGCAGACCGCAGAACTGGTTGCATTGACAAAGTCCTCTGAGCTGGCTAATGATAAAGCAGCGACCATATACAGTTACAGCAGCTATGCAGTGGACGCGGTCCACCATTTTGGAGCTCTGTGGAGACACAGACGGTTCCTGAGGTCTGATGGTAAGCCAATTTTGAATGCATCACCGTTTGCTGAGTAGTTGGACGCAATTTTGCTGCCACGCAAGATTGCAGTAGTGAATTATGCTGCACACACGGTGTCCAGGGATACCGTTTCTCTTGGGAACGCCAGAGCAGATGCGGCTGCCCAAGCTGCCGCATCTCAGCCAATGACGACTACCTGCGCTGCTATTGAGCAGTCAGATGAGCCCCTTGATGTGTCTGATCTAACAACCAAGCAGAGTTTTGCTACTTCTTCTGAGATAAAAGCGTGGACAAAGGCAGGATGTATCAAAGATGATGGTGTGTGGGTTTCTGTTGAAAAGAAGCCGTGTCTGCCTAAACATTTTTTCCCAGTTTTTGCAAAACTGAGTCATGGTTTGGATCATTGTTCCAAAACTGGAAATGTTGATCTTATTGCTACACATTGGTTCACAAAAGGTTTCACATCTTTTGCTGAAAACTATTGCCATGCTTGCATGATTTGTGCTACACACAATGCAGGTCAAGCTGTGTCCACTCAACCTGCTGGTCATCCGGCTCCACGGAGACCCTTTGAATATCTGATGATGGACTTCATCGAACTTGAACCTGCTGAAGGTAAAAAGTTTTTTTTTGGTGATTGTTCACATGTTTTCCAAATGGACAGAAGCATTCCCATCAAAACATGCTGACACGGCTGCGGTGGTGAAAGCTTTGTTGGGAGACGTTTTTCCAAGATGGGGAATCCCAGACAGGATTTCCAGTGACAATGGCAGACATTTTGTGGGCAAGGCACTGGAAGAGATTGGTGAGTTCTTGGGTGTGAAATTAACTACACATTGTGCATACCACCAGCAATCGGGCGGGGCGGTAGAATGAAAAATGGCAGTTTGAAATCTAAGCTTGCTAAGTGTTGTGAGGAAACAGGACTGTCTTGGGTCAAAGCTTTGCGTTTGGCTTTGTTTTACAGGAGGATGAGAAAAAGAGCCAAAAATAACTGGAGTCCTTTTGAGGTTCTTTTAGGAAGACCTCCTGGAGTAGGGTTAAACCCATCTGCAAAACCACATCTCTCTACAGACCTCTGTGAGGATGCTATGATTTCTTACTGTCAAAATCTCTCTAAGACTCTTGCACAGGTGCACCAGCAGGTGAAGGACGCCTTGCCAAAAGCAGTTGCTGGACCACTTCATCCAATCAGACCTGGAGACTGGGTTCTGAATAAAGAGCTGAGGAGACGATTCTGGATAACAAGAAGGTGGCAAGGGCCTTTTCAAGTCTTGTTTGTGGCCTACACTGCTGTGAAAGTCGCTGAGAGAACAACTTGGGTGCACGCCAGTCATTGCGAGAGAGTGACAGGACCGATTCTGCACAAGCCTACAACTGCTGAAGCAGATGAACTGAGAGAAGTAGAATCTGAAACAAACACTTGACTTTTATAGCTTTATCATTCATTTAATCATTACATTTGAAGAAATGGAGAAGATTACACATTCTTCGAAGCTCTGGGGCTCCGGTGCAAAAAAGACAGACATTTATATTGTTTCTGTTTTATGTCTTATTACGGGGCGTCGTTCGACTCTGCAGCAGGGACGAGAGGTCACCTGAGCTGGACTGATGCAAAGGACACCTACGGGCCTGATGCAGACTCGATTCGACGAGATGGAGATGGAAAAGAAGAGCTGTATGGAGATGACATCGTTATGGATGTATGCCACAATCCAGAAAACCAAAATAAAGTCATAAGGAAGCTGATACGAGCCCTAAAAACTGCGAAAGAGAACCAGCGTGTTGCAGACCCCACACCTTCTGAAGTAGCCTGTGATGTAAAAAGAAGTGTTGTTAACACGCCTGTCACAACAGGAATTCCTGAAGGTTTGATCGGGCCTCCCAGTTTAGTAAAGTTAAAAGTAAATGGACATCCCTGTACTGCTCTCATGGATAGTGGCTCTCAGGTCACTATTATTTTTGAGTCATGGTACAAAGAGCACCTTGCTGATGTTCCCGTGCATCCTGTTTCTGGTCTGGCCATCTGGGGTTTGAGTGAATCAAACAGCAGCTATCCTTATCGTGGCTACAGTTTGGTGGACCTGGAATATCCTGTAGATGTTACTGGAATCAGTGAGGTTGTAACAGTTCTTGCTCTCATTTACCCCAGTCCTAGGTCTGAAGAGCAGACACCAGTCATAATAGGGTCAAATATCTGTCATGTCAGAAATCTGGTCAAAGGCTGCAGTGAAAAGGGTCTCGACATCACCAAAACTCTTGGCATACAAGTTCATTGGGGAAACATGCCTAAACCCCCAACTTTAGCTTCACCTACCATTGACAATGATGATGTTGGTTATGTTAGATGGCAAGGTCCAGGTTCTCTCACAGTTCCCCCTGGGCAAGACTTACAGGTCAGCTGTGAAGTTGAGTTTATGCAAGAAGTTGATAACGAGATCCTGATGGTAGACACATCCCCTTCAGCACCACTTCCAGCTAGTGTGCTATTGCAGCCCATGGTTGTGCCTGGCAATGCAGTGAACGTTAACAACTTCCAGATTTTAGTCCAAAAGCAGTCTATTAGGGAGACAGTTATACCAGAGGGAACCGTGATTGGACACATGTATCTTACTGAGAGTGTCACTACTGTCCCTTTCCAAAAGAAAGCCGCAACAAAATTTGACAAAACCCTGATCAACTTTAGAGACTCCCCTGTAACAGAGGAATGGAAAGAGCGACTCCGCCAGAAGCTGTTCCAATGATCACATGTGTTCTCCATGGAGGAGTGGGATGTTGGAGAAGCTAAAGGGGTAGAGCACACTATCTGTCTGTCTGATTCCCGACCATTCAGGCAACGGTCCAGACGTTTGACTCCCGCGGACATTGATGACGTAAGGAAACATCTTCAAGAGCTCACTTGTGCAGGCATCATCAAAAAGTCCCGTAGCCCTTACGCATCACCAATAGTCATCGTCAGAAAGAAAAATGGCAGTATACGTATGTGTATTGACTACAGGTTACTGAATAGTCGTACAATACCAGATCACTACACCACCCCTTGCATGGATGATGCATTAGACTCTTTGTCTGGCAGCAAATGGTTCTCTGTGTTGGACTTGAGAAGTGGTTATTACCAGATACCTATGGCCGAAGAAGACAAGGAATAGACAGCGTTCATTTGCCCTCTGGGTTTCTTTCAGTTCGAGAGAATGCCAGAAGGAATAACAGGAGCCCCTGCTACTTTCCAAAGGCTAATGGAAAAGACTGTGGGTGACATGAATCTTCTACAGGTTTTTGTTTACTTGGATGACATTATCGTCTTTGGGAAATCCTTGGAGGAACATGAGGAGAGGGTACTTAAGGTACTGGACAGACTTGGAGAGGCTGGGCTTAAGCTTTCCCTGGATAAGTGTCAATTTTGCCACTAAAAAGTAAAATACCTTGGGCACATAGTGTCATCTGAAGGCATCTCACCTGATCCTACGAAGATCGAAGCAGTTACCAACTGGCCCCAGCCCACTGATCTTAAAACCCTGAGATCTTTTTAGGGGTTTTGCGGATATTACAGGCGAATCATAGCCAACTATGCTTCCATAGTTAGGCTGTTAACAGAGCTTACCAAAGGCTATGCTCGGACACAAAGGAGTAAAAAGCAAAACAAAGATTCTTCCAAGAGCTATCTGAAAGAGTCTGAGCCATTTGGTCAAAGGTGGGATCAGTCCTGCACGGATGCTTTCCATCAGATCATCTACTGTCTGACACATGCCCCGGTGCTAGCATTTGCAGACCCAAAGAAGCCATACATCCTCCATGTGGATGCCAGCTTAAAGGGAGTTGGAGCCGTCCTTTATCAGCAGCATTCAGAGGGTTTGAGACCAGTGTCTTTTGCTAGCAGAAAGCTGAGTCAGTCAGAGAAACGTTATCCTATTTACCAGCTGGAGTTTTTGTCACTCAAATGGGCTGTGGTGGATCGGTTCCATGACTACCTGTATGGAGCCCGGTTTACAGTACAGACAGACAATAATCCCTTGACATACGTACTCTCAACTGCTAAGCTGAATGCAGTGGGACATAGATGGCTTGCTGCTTTATCGACGTATGACTTTGACGTACAGTACAGACCAGGCAGGCACAACAAAGATGCCGATCTTCTTTCCCGACATTTTCCGGATGATGATTCCCAACTGGAATGGGAGACCATATCAAAGGATGGGTTGAAGTCTATCTGCCAAAGAGTCAGCATACCAACTTCCTCAGACGGGTCAGTCCGCTATGTGGATCAGCTAGGAGCTTCTCCAGAATGCATACCAAACATCTACTCGTTCCCCATGCACATGGAACTTGAGGCTTTGAGACACATATCCAAGGATGAGCTGGTACAAAATGCCCCGTCCGCGGCATTTTGACAGATGTAATCCATTTCTTTCTATAGAGCCCAGGATTTGGTTTTCAAGCTCTGACGCTGATGAGCCCACAGTTGCTTTAAAACCCAAAAACACTTCTTTAATCTGTATATCTGTTGCAATATCAATGTCATTCTTAACAACAGTTACGTAGCGGTACACTTGGCTCAGCTGGTCTATCTTTGACACATCTTGCGTTGTGTCCATGATAATGGAATAAAACGGGGCTTCGTTTATTTCATTAATTATGTCAGCTTTCACACGTTGAGACAGGATGTATATAATCTCATCTTGAATCTGGTGACTTAGGTATTTCACTGACCCTTCTGATCGATTGATTAGCTCTCTCAAAACAGGGTCGTAGCGAGCTAATAACTCGATTATTGACAAAAAGTTGCCTGCATTTCCCTGACCTAGAACTTCCCTGTGTCCCCTGAATGCCAGGTTGCATGAAGCCAGAGTAAGCGTTACATTTACAATGCGCTCCAGGACCTGTCTCCAAAACAAGGCTGCATTACGCACTTTTCTCTCCATTTCAGCGTCTATTGTGCTGTTAAGTTTCCACTGCTCGTAGACTATGCATGCACCAAGATGTATTTGCGTGAATTCATGCTTCTCAACTTTTGCAGAAATATGTCTCCAGTCTCTTATTCCATTAACCCATGCATTATTTTAATAAGGGGCATTTCGGTTGGCAAACAACCAGCAAGGCTCACAGTAGCATCGGTCTAATTTGGGGGAATAGCACATCCAGCTGCGGGGAAGTTTCATCCCAACTTTGGTGGTAGAGGTGTAATGACTTTCAGAAAAACATCGATTGTCATTATCAGTGGGAAATGGACCTTTGGGTCTGCACGGGCCCATCTTAAGTATATATCTTTTGATGTTGGCGTCCTGGATGTTCTCAGCAAAATTGGCCCGATCGGAGGTAGAGTACCTAGGTAGAGATAGATTAATGTATGCCAGGTAGAGAGTGTTAGTAGCTTGTTCTCCTAGTAGCTAGGAGACAGGTTAATGTTAGTGTAGAAGCCAAAATTTGGGCCTGCATGGCACGTGTAATCAACACGTGCATCAATTCTGAGAAGCTGAGAAGATGTACGTGGTATTTCCACGAAAGACTTGTCATTAAGCGATTCTAGGAAATGTTTTGCTCCCAGCTTTTCTGGCCTCTTCAGAACCAGACAAATAGGCGCCTGAAGATAAACTAATGTCGAAGCCAAGCGGTTGCGCTGGCCAAGAACACCAGATGTTTCCCGTGGGTGACGCAATGATTAAGTATAAGAGATAGGGCTCCTTTTAGAGGAGCGAGGGTTTTCGTTGGTCTTTCTGGGATCTCAGCGTGGAAGATAGGATGCTTTCTGCTCAGAGATAAGGTATGTCAATTGTTAACAGACAATGGATACAGAATGTTGGATATCGAGGTCAATGACCTCTGTAGCATTGTATTGAGGACCGAAGATCCAATAAAACCCGGCTGAAGCTACACTCTAGAACAGAAGCTGTGTTGTCTTGAGTCTTCATTATAACTATATATCTATATCTATGTTTTGCATGTAATGAACACCAACAACATTAGTAGGTATGCTGCTTTAGGCTAGGCTGTCGGAGGGCATTATTAGAGTCAGTTCCTACTTTCTCTCCTACTTCTCCCCAACTGCATGATGTGCTGTCAATTCAAGCGCTAACCTGATTTCTCTTAGTCTCTTCCTACAGTAGGTGCTCCTGAACTGCCCTGCTTAACGAACCTGACTAAGATGGCATTCAGTGGCGGAACGTTCTCCACGTCCTGCTACCAGCTTCTGCTTCTGCATCAGTTCTGTTGCTCTTTCTGTGTCTCTGCTGCCTTCTCCAAACCCCAGACGGTCTCGGCAGATGACCGCTTATGCTGAGCCTGTTTCTGCTGGAGGTTTCTTCCTGTTAAAAGGGAGTTTTTCCTCTCCACTGTCGCTTCATGCTTACTCAGTTTGAGGGATTGCTGAGAATTCACTACGCAATCTTCTGTGGTTCTCTAATTCCTAAATTAAACATTATATTGTACTAACTCTGTGCCTTGAGATGACATCTGTTGTGAAACGGTGCTATATAAATAAACTGAATTGAATTGAATATGGGTGAATCCAACAATTTGCCACCTTAAATTCTTTACGTTTGTCATATGCTCCATTTAACACCAGGTAACAGTAATGAAAAATTATTTTTACCCCTAAGAAACCAGCTATGTACCTTAGCTCCAAAAATGTCAACCATCGTTCAGCTTACTTTCAGCTATGTTTAAAAAAAAACTTTTTTAAAGAAGCTGTTGTTATGGGGCTTAAGATAACAGCTAAAAGTCCATATCAGCTAGTGTTTGGAGCATTCAGTAACACCTTTACAATATTTCGTCAATACCATTAGGCAATCCAACATACAATTATTGCAGAAGGGCCGAATGGTTGAGCTTACTGTCATATAAGGACATTTCAAATTAGAATAGCTGCAGTTGGGACTGTGCTAGATGTTTTTTAGCTGACCTCTACTCATTAGAAACCCACGAAATTGTTATAAAGTGTAAATCAAAATTTTCTTTTCTAATAAACCTATAGGACACATTAGAGCACAGAATCACCCAATTATGCCCTTGTTTTAACTGTGCTTAGTTTTTCAGAAATACTGTCAAAAAATTATATCCAGCTATCCTTTAACAGTAGTAGCTAGGTTCAAAGGGGACTTGCTCATCTGGCAGACACCCACCCATTTGAATCCGATAACATGTAATTTTTAATTAGAAGATCCTCCAGCATATTTGTTGTGACAAACCCAGCACACTTGCAAAAGACTGCTTTGTTAAAATCGGCTTTTCAAAATGACCCCAGAAGTCTAATCCCTGATCTGGATTGATGACACGGTTTTGTAGCACTGCATACTTTTAATAAAAACAACAAATACATTTACATATCTACAACACCTATGCAGAACAATTACTTGTCCTTGCTTGCCATTGCCTGAACCAGGTCACGTAATACATCCACAAATGATTGTTTCAAGTCTTTTTCGTCCGCCACCTCCTGCTTTCTGCGTTAAGCTTCCCGTGTTCTGAGCTCTGCTTCAGTCTCCCTTATGAGCCGCATCTCCTCCACCAAGTGCCCGACATTGCCTTCTGACAGCGGTGAAGTGTTCCTCAGCCTCCCGGATGTGCTCAAAAACTGTTCCCAGGTCTACCGTGCTCAGTTTTCTTTTAACTTAAAGTGATAGTCTGGATCTCTAAATGTATTACAACTTTTAAGAATTTTATTAAATTGACCTCCTGGCCTTAAATGTTAATATAAAATAAGTCATTTAATGAATTATAACATTACGGGTAAGTCCCGCCTTCCTGTATCTCAGCTACGGCTAAAAGCCATGGTGCCGTCCACTTGAACCAATCAAGTAATGCCAAGGGCTGTCAATCACGAACGCGGTGTCCTCGCGCTCATAACTGCGCGCATGCTCAGTTTTCTGTTTACACGGAGCCTCCGGATAGAGCCTACGCCATTAGTCCTGAGCGCAGCCATGGATCAACACTCAGTTCAAGAGCAGAAGATACTGATTTCAAACCAAAAAAGCATCCTCACCTCCGATAACTCCATTGGTGACACATTGCTGTTTTCTCTCTCTCTCCTCCACACGTCTTGGCCCATTGACCTATAGCGTTCACTGAAAAGTAGGCGCGGCTTTAAGAGTAATCAGAAAGGGAGGGGGAGGGAGTTTTTTTTATTTTATTTTTTTTATCATGTCACTCTCTCTCTTTTTTCTTACAAAGTCCAAACAATCACTTTAAGATAGACAGAGATAGAAAAACAATGTGAGATACACTGAGAAGATGAGCTGCTGAGTTGTCGCGAGAGCTGTGCGCAAGTAAACATGGCAGTATACTGGTAAAATAAATAAACGATGTCAGGTAAAACAAGGCAATCATTTTGAACCAACTCGCCAGATAGAAGCTACGGCGACGTCCTGGACTCAATAGATAAGAAGTTAACCAACCTAGATGCCCGTCTTGCGCTGGTTGAAGTTCTACACAAAGAATTTCATGCTCTGAGAGAATCTCTGGAATTCAGCCAACAACAGGTAGCTTCGCTCGTTACCAAAAATCAAACATTGAAAGAAGACATTAAAAGACTCACCGAGGGGATGATGCAGCTGTCTGGAGAAAATAAAAGGTTCAAGGAGTCGATCTTAGACATCCAGGCCCGATCCATGAGAGATAATCTTGTTTTTTCTGGGATCCCAGAGCAAGCAGAGGAAGACGCTGAAACAACCGTCCGACAGTTTATCCAACATCAGCTCAAACTGCCAAGCGACACAGTTCAAAACATAACCTTCCATCGGTTTCACCGGCTCGCCCGCAACCAATTGTTGCCAAATTTGAACATTTTAAACAGAAAGAACACGTCAAAGGATGTGGGAGAGAGCTGCGTGGGACAAATTACAGTGTTAATTATCAATTTCCGAAAGAAATCCTGGACAGAAGACGCGTGTTATTTCCAATTAGGAAGAAACATATTAATGAGGGCTGTAAGGCTAAAGTTACTGTAGGAAAACTTTATGTTAACGGTCAGCTGTTTAGGGACCCTCAGGTTACTCCTTGGCTTTATTAGTCATATTTAACAGAGTCTAGATAGAAGTTGATTTATCAGACAACTATAGTTTAAAGAAGCACAGCTCAGCAGGTTGTTTATGTTTGTAAATGTGGGCAGGGGTAAGGCTGTGCACTAGGTTCACTGCTTTCTTTTTTCTGTTTTTTACATTCGTGTCATCAAATCTCTTTTCTTCCTTTTTATTTCACGCATACAGACTTTTGTCATGGCATATTTATGTTTGTCCATCATACTCTCATTCATTACACACCTGTAATGGTACGTTATTTCCCATAATCACGCAACTCCATGGACAAACCAAGACTACACCTATATTCATCCTTGGCGATAGTAAATGTCTAATGTTTATCTTAGCTCTATGAATCCTGTCGAATTTCTAACATGGAATATTCACGGATCTGGCTCCAGAGATAAAAGGATTATGATTTTCTCTGCTCAGCTCTCAGCGAGGACGGTCGCTTTTTTCCCTCCCTCCTCCTCCTGTGTCTTTTCCCACAGCACTCTGTCTCCTGTGCCTCTATCTGGAGTATCTTTTGGCAATTTTCTCCGAAACCAAAATGAATAAGCGAAGATGGAAATGGTCAGCTGGTCTCTGAATGCTATTGATAAAATCTACTCAACTCTACGAAGCACCGGTAAGGGTCAACCGGGGTGTTAATCATGGTGATCGGGTTTCTGCTGATTGGAATGGGCAGTTACTGGAACTACTGAAAAATGGAGCAACAAAGATCTGAAACACGGTCGAGATTGGTCACTGTTCTGGAAGCGATTGGACGGCTGAAGGAACAGCTGGATGCGTTGATTCGTACTGATGGGACTCAGAACCAAATGCTGGGGGAGCTGGGACGCAGAACAGACGCTGTAAGAGGCGATCTGGCTGGCGCTCTGGGACTCATCCGCAATTTGTCATCGGACTTGGAGAAACTGTCGGTGCGGATTGGGGCAACTGGAAATTAATTGGATTTGGAACTATTAATCTGGGAATTAATTTGGATTTGGAACTTTAATTTGAACTACAATTTGGCTGAATTAGACTACAAAGGAAACCACTGACAGACTGTTAGTTAAAATAATTTCATTCTCATCAAATAAAAAGAGAACAGAAAATAAACATGTTCAGGAATTAGAAGAAACTATCAAATCATTAGAAGCTTCCCTGGATAAAGAGAGCTTAAGTAAAATACGGAAAGCAAAATTAGAATTAAATGAAATTATTAATAAACGGACGCAGTTCTTAATCCAAAGACTTCGAATAGAAAACTTTGAACATAGTAATAAATCAGGTAGCTTCTTAGCTAATCAGTTAAAAATAAATAAAGAAATAACAACTATATCTGCAATCAAAGACAAAATTGGGAATATAATATATGATCCTGAAAGAATAAACAACACTTTCAAAGAATTTTATGAGACTTTATACTTACCGGAGATAAACCCATTAAATGATGAAATTGAACAATTTCTGGATAAAATTACTCTTCCTAAACTTTCAGACAGTCAAGCAAAGTCCCTGGATTCACCGCTAACAGTTTCTGAACTCCAGGAGGCCCTCCAAACCATGCTTAATAATAAAGCTCCAGGCCAGGGGCGGAGCATCAGGGGGGGCTGGGAGGGCGGCACGCCCCGGGCCCGGGCATCAGAGGGGCCCGGAATGATGGGTAGCATCATTTTTTTGAGCCGGGCTCCCTGACTCTTTTTATGTCTTTGGAGCTAAGGAAAAGTCGGGCCTCTCAAAGACACACAAGCAAACTCACATTATAACTATGTTTTGCTGCCACTGACAGCACATTCAGGGTATATCATACAATGCTTTTATTGGTTGCCCAGTCCGGATTGAGTCATGGTTGCTAAAAACTTTTTCAAGACCGACTGACTTTTGTGATGTAGTAGGTGTAAAATATTGACTAAAATGTTATAATTCACGACTGGCTTTATTTTCACTCTCACATGTAACTTTACAACATGAAAAGTTACAAGAGGATTGCCGATATCGTCTCCAAGTGTATTCTGGGTAAAACTCGTCACCTACCGTCCACCAACCAAAGTCATTATCAGTCACCTGCCATTTTTAAAGTCCCTTTTGTCAATAGATGTAAACTTGGTAGAGTATTTTTAGGACTAACATGAGTGGCACTTCATATAAGCAAAAAAGTGGAGCGACAAAGCGAAAGGAGAAGGAAAAAAGAGATCAAGGCAATGCTAAATTACCAAAACTGGACACATATTTTGTTCGTCGTCATGGAGATAAAGCCGGCTTTTTTGTTGGCAGTGATCCAGGCCCGCCAAAAATACCAGGACAGCCAGAGAGCCAGGTTGATTTAAGGTATTAATTATAAAAATCAGTATAACACAATGTGTGTGAGTAGTTGTAAACTGTTGGTTGTAAACTGTAGTAGCCCAGCCGCCTAGCTTACCCCCCTCTCTCTCTCGGCGGTATAGCGGTGATGTCAGGGACTCAGCCGTTGCTAGCTGCTCCAGCAGGGCAGAGCCACACCTGGTGCCTGACCAGCAGCCCCTCTCCTCACCCTCACTGGACACTAGGAATGAAAGCAGCAGCAGGTCTCCTACCACTACAGGTGACACGCAGACCGCAGATCATGAAAACCCTACCCAGGAATGTTTTCCGACTGATCGGGCCAATTTTGCTGAGAACATCCAGGACGCCAACATCAAAAGATATATACTTAAGATGGGCCCGTGCAGACCCAAAGGTCCATTTCCCACTGATAATGACAATCGATGTTTTTCTGAAAGTCATTACACCTCTACCACCAAAGTTGGGATGAAGCTTCCCCGCAGCTGGATGTGCTATTCCCCCAAATTAGACCGATGTTACTGTGAGCCTTGCTGGTTGTTTGCCAACCGAAATGCCCCTTATTACAATAATGCATGGGTTAATGGAATAAGAGACTGGAAACATCTTTCTGCAAAAGTTGAGAAGCATGAATTCACGCAAATACATCTTGGTGCATGCATAGTCTACCAGCAGTGGAAACTTAACAGCACAATAGACGGTGAAATGGAGAGAAAAGTGCGTAATGCAGCCTTGTTTTGGAGACAGGTCCTGGAGCGCATTGTAAATGTAACACTTACTCTGGCTTCATGCAACCTGGCATTCAGGGGACACAGGGAAGTTCTAGGTCAGGGAAATGCAGGCAACTTTTTGTCAATCATCGAGTTATTAGCTCGCTACGACCCTGTTTTGAGAGAGCTAATCAATCGATCAGAAGGGTCAGTGAAATACCTAAGTCACCAGATTCAAGATGAGATTATATACATCCTGTCTCAACGTGTGAAAGCTGACATAATTAATGAAATAAACGAAGCCCCGTTTTATTCCATTATCATGGACACAACGCAAGATGTGTCAAAGATAGACCAGCTGAGCCAAGTGTACCGCTACGTAACTGTTGTTAAGAATGACATGGATATTGCAACAGATATACAGATTAAAGAAATGTTTTTGGGGTTTTGAAGCGACTGTGGGCTCATCAGAGTCAGAGCTTGAAAACCAAATCCTGGGCTCTATAGAACGGAATGGATTAAATCTGTCAAAATGCCGCGGACAGGGCTATGATGGGGCCGCGAATATGAGTGATGTGTATTCAGGCGTACAGGCAAGGATAACGGAGAGGGAGCCCCTTGCATGTTACATTCATTGCGCTGCTCATAACCTCAACCTTGCTCTCAACGACTCGGTTAAAAATGTCCCTGGAGTGAAACAGTTCTATGACTCTGTAGAGAATCTGTACAACTTTTTTGGTCACAGCATCAAACGATGGGCGCTCCTCAGTGAGTTAATGACACCAGAGAGCAGACCCGTCACATTAAAACGCCTCTGCCCCACCCGCTGGTCATCTCGACATGATGCGCTTTTTGCGTTAAGGCACAGATATGGAGACATTATAAAAACTCTCGTCAAAATATCCCTGACCAGTGAAAAAAAAGATGAGCGTAATGAAGCAAGTGCACTCAAAAATGTCATAAGCAAATGTTCTTTCATATTTTTAGTCAACATGCAATGTAAGATTCTTGAGTGCATAAACGCTGTCTCACAGTTACTACAAGCTGAGGACGCGGATATTTTGAAAGCATCTACTCTTCTGCAAAACGCCATCAATGTTTTGACGGAGTTTAGGGAGCAATTTGATGAGGCTAAGTCTGCCACTCTTGCTCTAGCTACAAAATGGGGAAGTCAAACGCAGTTTGAAGCAACCAGGGCCAGAAAAGTTAAGCGTCACTTTGATGAACTTTCTGAAGACAGCCACCTCTCTGACGGAGAGAGCAACTTTCGGGTGAATGTTTTTAACGCCTGTCTTGATATTATCATCCAGCAACTGTCCCAAAGATTCACCAGCTTAAATGGAACTGTGAATATGTTTGAGGCAATTCACCCCAACACACTGCTGCGAGCAGCAGATGAGGAGTTACACCAAGCTGCACGGCGGCTTAGCGAGCACTACAGTCGGGACATCGCTCCCAGCTTACCTGACCAGCTGCTTTGTTTTAGAACCTCGTTCAGGGACCAGATAACAAAGCAAAAGTCTGTGGCGGATCTGGGAAAAATGCTCATTGTCAACCACCCAGCTGTAATTTCGACTTTCAGTGAGGTTTGCACCGCCCTCCTTTTATTTTTGACTCTTCCCGTCACCGTTGCAACCTCTGAGCGCTCATTCTCCAAATTAAAACTAATTAAAAACCACTTGAGGAGCACAGTGGGACAAGAGAGACTGAGTGGACTTGCCATGTTGTCCATAGAGAATGAAAGAGCAAAGAAAATGGACATACAGAGCATCGTGGACGAGTTCGCGGAGCGCAAGGCTCGTCGTATGCCCTTCAAATAGTAGCGAGTTGGCCTTTATATTGAAATTATGTTTGTGAACATGTGGGCCGCTGTGCCAGTTTTACTCTAGCTACTGATACTACTACTAATACTGAGTTGAATTCGTCAAAATGACGCGGTCACTATCCGTGGGGCTGAACTGCTTCGAATATGTGTTGTTTTATTATTCGTGACCATAGCCTAATGTTTTTGTTCTCTTGGTTTTGTTATTGTTCATGTCCGTTTGATGAACTTAAAAAATTACATGCAAGTTGTGCGTGAATGTGTGTGTGAATGGGTGTATGTCTGCAATGAAAAGGGCTATATACTGTAAGTGCAAGCCGCAGTCGCTCTCCGTGGTGCCGAAGCTTGTAAGCTCCGCCGTTGCGGGCATGTGTATGTTGTATGCTATGGAGTTGATGCTTGGAAAATGAAGATTTTACTTCGCTTGTTTTTAATGATCTTATTCACGAACCTTGCTTGGAGTCACCTGCACTCACAAACTTTTCGTTACACACGTGAGTTTCTTTTAAATCTAAAATGGACTCACCAGGCACTCGACCCTGCACTTTTTTCAACACAGATCTCCAATATAAGTCCGGAGATATGGATTGACCCTGTGATTGCAAGGAATAACTTCCAGAATGTGGGCAACAAAAGAAAAAGAGGAAAGAAAGAAAGCAGTTTCATCACAACCGTATCCCCCTGCCTTCTATTATTCTCGCCAACGTCCAATCATTGAGGAATAAAATGGACGAATTACATGGATATGTCACTCATCAGCGAGAATACCGGGATGCTTGCCTTTTGGCATTTACTGAAACGTGGCTTTCCGCCTCAGATTCTGACGCTTCCCTGGACATAACAGGCTTCGGACCTCCTATTCGGCTGGATCGGGACAGCGAGGTAACACACAAAAAACAGGGAGGAGGTGTGTGCCTGTACATAAATCGAAGATGGTGTAACAACTTTACTGTGTGTCAGCAGTTGTGTTTGCCAGACATCGAGCTCCTGTCAGTGTCATTGAGACCCTTTTATCTTCCGAGGGAATTCCCTCGTGTGTACGTCACTATTGTTTACATCCATCCTAAGGCAAATGCGGAAGTTGCAGCCAACACTATCTTCAGTGAGATTCAGTCTCTCCAATCAACCTCTCCCGATGCTCCCAATATAATTTTGAGAGATTTTAATCACTGTAACATAAAGAAAACACCGAATAGCTTTTATCAGTATGTTAATTGCCCTACGCGTTATGAGAAAACCTTGGACCTCTGCTATGGCTCCATAAAGGGAGCATATAAGTCCGTGGCGGGACCTGCTCTTGGATCCTCCGATCATAATACGGTGCATCTTTATCCTGTCTATAAGTCTGTGCTGAGGAGGGAGAAGGTGCACAAAAGACAGGTGACGCTCTGGAATGAAGAGTCTTCTCTCGCCCTACAAGGCTGCTTTGACTGCACTGACTGGTCAGCTTTCATAGACTCCTCGGACAATATAGATGAGCTGACGGACGTTGTATGTAGTTATATTTCCTTTTGCAGAGACAATGTCATTCCGACCAAGGTTGTGAAGTCTTTCCCTAATAATAAACCCTGGGCTTCTTCACCACTTAAGGGCTTGATCCAGAAAAGGAAAAACGCTTTTAAGGAGGGTAATGTTACAAAGGTTAAAGAAATTAAGAAAGAGATTAGGTCTGAAATTAAAAGGGCCAAACTTGTGTACAAAGAAAAACTTGAAGCTGAACTGGGCAATAATAACTTAAAAGAAGCCTGGAATGGTATGAAACTTATGACTGGCTGTTCTGATAGAGGTCATAGGAACATTGCCCTGACTGGTTTTAATTCTGACAAGCAGTTGGCTGATGAGTTAAACTCTTTCTATTTAAGATTTGATAATCATGAATTCACTGATACAGTGAATACATTAAAGGACACCACCAGAACTCTTCCTACATTTGCGTTGAGTGTAAAAAGTGTGGAAAAACATTTAAAACAGACTAAAAAGAGAAAGAGCCCTGGTCCGGATAATATTTGTGGCCATGTTCTTGCATCTTGTGCTGAACAGCTGTGCAACATCTTCCATTTCATTTTTACACAATCCCTCCAGCAACAAAAGGTCCCCAAGTTATGGAAACATTCCACTATTGTTCCATACCTCATACCTCATACCAAAGATAAAAAAGCCTTCAACACTGAATGACTTCAGGCCTGTGGCGCTGACATCCTTAGTCATGAAGACGTTGGAGAAGCTTATTAAAAGTGAAGTTTTATCACAGGTAGAGGAATTACTGGATCCCCTACAATTTGCATACAGGTCTGGTAGAGGTGTGGAGGACGCCACTGTCACACTGTTGCATCTTTTGTACTGCCACCTCGAGGGATCTAAAGCTCAAGCTAGATTGTTGTTTATAGATTTTTCATCTGCTTTTAACACTATCCAGCCACATCTGTTTGCAGAGAAGCTAATTAGTCTTTTTAATTTGGATTTTAACCTTGTTGGTTGGATACTGGACTTCTTGACCAATAGGTCCCAGTGTGTGAGGGTAAATGGCTGTTTCTCAAATAAGCTTCAGTCTTCCTCTGGATCGCCTCAAGGATGCTGTCTCTCCCCATTACTCTACATTCTGTACACTAATGACTGTTGCAGCAAATACGCAAATAGACATATTCTTAAATTTGCTGATGTTATCGTGAGTCTACTTGAAGGGGATGAGCTGTGTCATGGGCCTGTAGTAGATGACTTTGTATCTTGGTGTGATGAATCCTTCCTCCAACTAAATGTGTCCAAAACAAAAGATATGATGCTCAGTTTTAGGAAGTCCAGTCCTTGCCCTGAATTAACCAGCATTAAAGGTGCAGATATTGAGCTGGTTAACAGCTATAAATACCTGGGAGTGGTCGTGGATGATAAAATATGCTTTGATGCTCACGTTGCCTCCACAACTAAAAAAGTTCAGCAACGGCTCTATTTCTTGCGGAAAATTTCATCCTTTAATGTCCGTTCAGAGATGATGACCCTCTTTTATAGAAGTTTTATTGAATCAGTTTTTATGTTTTGCATTGTTACTTGGTACGGAAACCTGACCCTGGCCAATAAAAACAGGCTTGGCAACCTGGTTAAAGTGGCCAGTAAGGTTACAGGGAGGACTCAAGTCCAGCTTACTGACTTGTACAGTAGACAAGTGTTCAGAAAGGCTTCCTTGATTTTGGAATGTGCAGATCACCCTCTCCAGTCTGAATTTGTACTGCTGCCATCAGGTCGTCGGTGGAAGGTGCCTATTCTCCGGACTAAGAGATTTAAGGTTTCCTTTGTCCCCGCTGCCATTCAGGTGCTGAATGACAGATCACTTGTCAATGGTATATAATTCCTGGTACTCATGTTTGTTGGTTGCTGATGGTTCAGGCTGTTGGGGCCTGCTTGGGCGCCTCCCACTTTTGCACAAATTTTTATCTTTATTATTGGTTCTTTGTTCTACCCATGATGTGATGCTTATGCTATGTTATGATATTGTCTGTTGTTGTACATCTGTGTGTTGTATCTGTGTGCTTTTCGTGTGCATCTTCCTGGCTGCAAGACTATTTTCCCTGCTTGGGACAACACAGTTACCTTACCTTACCTTATGAAATGACAGTTCCTGAATTGGCAAAAGAGATGTGCAAAGTGTCCACACCCACACCCATACACAAACAAGAACCAAGGGAAAACAAAGAAAAAAAAAGATTTAAAATAAGTGGTCAGCTCATGACAAATCAAATCCGTGAAAAATAATTATAAAGTAGAAAAATAAATGTCACCATAAAGTGCAGGCACAGTAGAGTTTGTACAAATAAACATAGAATAAAACAAAATTACGTCTGAGCCGCCTAAGTAGGAGTGTTGCGGGACCGCAAGGTCTGAACATGACCAAAAAAGGGTTGCCAGACCCTAAATTTTTTTTTGCCATAGCTCCACGCAGGGTGAATTTAATCTTTTCAAGTTTGCTAAAGTGCAAAGCATCTCTGATTCAGATTTCCCACGATGGGGGAGAGGGGGACTTCCAACATAGCAATATTCTACGTCTTGCCAATAAAGTGAGAAATGCTACTAAGTCCACCTGAGGTGTCGGCAAGATAACTGTGTCAGGAAGAACCCGAAACAACGCAGCTGAGGGCACAGGTTGGAGGGGCAGCTGAATGGTCTTTGATAGCTCCGGGAAGATATGAATCCAATGTTGTTTGAGAGATGGGCATGACCATGACCAGAACATATGTATTAAGGAGGCAGGTGTTTGATGACAGTGGTCATAATCAGGGCTAAGGTTGGAGTATATTTGAGCAAGTCTAGCTTTAGTCCAGTGTACACTGTGTAAAATCTTACACTGAATTAACCCATGTTTGGCACATAATGAAGGGCCATGGACCCGGTAAAGAATTTTATCCCAAAAGTCATATGGGATCACACATCCCAAATCCCGCTCCCATGCCATTTTAATAGCCAAGGTTGACTAGTTAAAGGAAACTGTTCTCTCATATAGACAGGAGATCAGGCCCTGTGATGAAGGTGGAGGTGACAAAAATTTATCAAAGTCATGACGATGGGGTCTAGATGGGAACTGGGAGGATTTCTCCTTCACAAAACTATGGATCTGTAAATAACGAAAGAAATTACTTTTAGGAAGGCCAATTTTAGATGAGAGCTGTTCATAAGATGCAAATGTGTTCTGAATATACATCATATCATTGAAAGATTTGATGCCCAAGGAGGCTGAAGGGAAAAAAAGTTCAGTTTAAAAATAACGACGAAATTGATACCATATTTTCAATGTAACTTTCACCATAGCGTTATTATAAAAGCCTGTGCTTGGAAGTGGGCATACTGCTTTCAGGGGTGCCGCCAGAAATTCTGGGCCCTGTGGAAACAAAAATTTCTGGGCCCCCTACATTTTTTACAGATAAAATGTAACCCAATAAACATGCCCTATATACTTTAAAAAAGATATTTAGCACATTGCATAGTTAAAATGTCTCATGAGTAAAAGCCTACAAAAACAAGAAAAAGCTGTGGAAATATGTACTTGTTTACATAAAAGGAGAATATTTATTATCTCAATTGCAATTGCAAACACAACAGAACATAATGTACACATATTGACATATACTTTACGTGAACAAGCTTTAACTGGGTCCAACTGCTCAATCAGGAAACATCAGCTACAACTAACCCATAATTAAATCAGTCCAAGACTAAAACTAGGCCAAAATGGCTCAAAATCAAGACACACCAGGAGTAATGCCAGGCCTAAACCAGTCCAGGACTAAACAAGTACTGAACCAGACATAAACTGTTTGTTATCCAGGTATAACAAGTTATGTTCAACATCACTTTATAATGGCCCAGCGGCGTGCCTTTCTGCTGGCAAAGTCATGTATCAAATCATCAAAGTTCAGCTTTCTTGCCAGTTTGCTTTCAATGGACAGTATGGCAAGGTGACAAAGTCTGTCCTGCAACATAGCAGACCTAAGATAATTTTTAATCAGTTTGAGCTTACTGAATGCTCTCTCGCCACCTGCATTGTTGAATAATATGAAATAGATAACTATACAACACAAGAAAAAAATTAGACAATCCAAAACTGTATTTTTTTTGTATAGTTTTCTTAATATAAAATATTAAATATCTATTCTGTAAACTAATTATAGCCAATGGTTACCACAGACACATTTTTATTCCACTTTATATTATTTTTTCAAGGGGCATTTTATTCATATTAAGAACGTCAAGTTTGACAGCATCGATCGTAGCAGCAGCACTGTCACTTCACAGAACACACGGCAAACTGATTTTGTAATTTTTGAAGCGTGTAGATTACTTTTTGTTTAGTAAAGTTATCATCATGTGGAGAACACAGTAGATAAGACGTGCTTAGAGCTTTCAATCTTCGTGAAGTTTTGCGCTCAGGCTCACTTTGTTTGGCTGAGACGGGGACGGGGGCCGCGGGGGAAGGAAGACGTGGGTGTGCAGCGGCCGCTGAATCTGTGTCTACGAGACATGATAACCCGGAGACAGCAGAGATGTTATTATTGTTGGATGTAAATCATAATTCACTAATTATTTTACTAAGCTAGCTAGATAAAAGCAGGTCATGTAGCAACAAAAATAAGTAAGTGAAAGTTTTGGAATACAGGAATAGGGCAAGCTACCTTTCTTTTTGAAAAACTGTGTGACATACTGTCGACTTCGGCGTTCTCGGTCTTCTCTTTCCTTCTTTTCTTTCCGTTTTTGATGCCCTGACTTTTGATGTGACATGCCTGCGTGTGTCACTATCTGCACTGCATCATAACAAATGCAATAAGCAAGAGACGTTACGCTAGCGAGTGTAGCTCGGACAGCGCAGGTGGAATGAACCATTGTGAGGGGGGTGTGACTTAAACAGTAAATACATTATTTGTTTGTTAAATATTAAATCTATGGTCAAAACGGACAAAATACACATTAAGTGTATGAAGGGCCCTAGCACATTTAACGTATGTATAAAAAAGAGAAAAGAAATTAGAAAAGAAAAAGAGGGTCTGCTTTTTTGGGCCCTTCATCAGGCTGGGCCCTTAGAATCGTCCTAACCTTCCACCCCTTTATGGCGCCCATGACTGCTTTTGGGCATAAATCAGGGCTGGTAAAGAGGAGGAGACACGGGAAGAGGTCTCCAAGTTCAGCCACGCCGGGGCATTATTCATCTCCTCCCTCTGTAGCCAGTACCTGAGGATACAAATATTACATGCCCAATAATAAAAGATAAAATTTGGCAGAGCCATACCTCCCATGTTTTTTTTATCTTTGAAGGTATGACGTATGCAATTGTTGTTGTTTTTTTTGTTCTTTTTTTTTTGTTGCAAATAAATCAGCTTGAAAAGATTATTAAATTGGCTTGTAATTTTAACCCCTAAATATGTAAAGTTGTCCGATACAATTCAAAAAGGCACTGCTGTTACCTGATATTTCTGTGAAGCAACAGTCAAGCTGAACAGTGAACTCTTGCTTATAACCAGAAATAAGGCTAAACTGTTCGAGTATTGAAAACTAATGGTTTTTGGTACAAAATTAATATTTTCAATAAAATATACTAAAATACATAAAATAATTACTGCAAATATAGATAGTGCTATTATATACTAGATTATACAGTTTATCAACAAAAAAAGTTGATTTTGGGGTGAGTTACTCTTTAAACATATTAACCATAAGCGGGGCCAGTTTAGGCATACATTTATGATAAAACTCAATGGGAAACCCGTCCTGTCCGGGACACTTATAGCTATGCATGATCTCTTTTACAGTTATTGGCCCCTCCATCCGAAGACTGTGTGCTTGATCAATTGCTGGAAGTTTAAGGTGATTAAAAAAGGAGTCTAAAGATTCAGTGCTAACTGCACATTCCGAAGCATAAAGGGGTGAATAAAAGTCTCGAAATTGGTTATTAATTATTTTAGGATCCGTAGAAACACCACTTGGTGTCTGAATCTGAGGAATGAAACGTGCAGCTGCTGAACTACGAAGCTGATGGGAAAGCAGTGTACTGGCCTTATCCCCATATTCATACTGGGAGTGCTGACACTTCAGCAACATCTCCTCAGCCCGAGCAGAGGACAGGTGAACAAACTCAGTCTGCAAAGACAACCTGTCATTATAGGCCTCTGGTGTTGGACAGACAGCATACAACTCATCTAATTGCAATATGCGTGTTATGAGCTCGGATAACTTTGCTTTCCTTTGTTTTGCTTCAAAACCAGCATAAGATATAATATGTCCCCTAATAAAGGTCTTAAACGTTTCCCACAAAGTGTAGGGTGATATTCCTGGTGTACTGTTTGTCTCTATAAATAAGACTATAGTAGAAGTCACAAAGGTAATGAACTTATCGTCTGACACCAAACGCATGTTCAAACGCCATGGAGCGGGTTTTTTTTTTTTTTTTTTTTTTTTCTTCTTCTTCTTCTTATTCTTTAATGGCAGGTGGCATCTAACTTTTAGGTGCATTTCCGCCACCTATTGTACTGGAGTGTGGGTCAGAGCATACATGTCTGTGGGAGGTGACAGAGGAAACGCCTGTTTTGGCCACAAGATGGCAGAAACGTATCTATTAGGTTCCAGAGCTTCGCTCAAAGGAAGGAAGAGAAGTAGGTTTAGTAACATTGCTGGTAGTTAGCTTGGTGAAGCTTCATCATAGGAACAAATCTGACCATTATATTCGGTGATAATGTTTGAAAACTTTAGAGAAAAACTTCAAATGGTCCAACAGGACTTCTCAACCAGGTTCGTAGCTTTCCTATAATTGATCGACGTTTTATATAGTCATCCTAGAAACAGCTGCAGTTAACTGTAGTAGTTTAAGTAGTGGGCTCGCTTTTATCCAGTGTTTGTGGTGCACTGGGAACATTAAACTGAAGTA
Organism: Apricaphanius iberus; assembly: GCA_028564705.1. Taxonomy (NCBI): domain Eukaryota; kingdom Metazoa; phylum Chordata; class Actinopteri; order Cyprinodontiformes; family Aphaniidae; genus Apricaphanius; species Apricaphanius iberus. The sequence goes on from JAPXFQ010001436.1 coordinate 365,763, forward strand.
AATGTTAAGATAGTAGGATTCATAGTTTGGTGACTTAAACATCCGTGTTTTGAAAGCAGTCGGTCTCAGCTGACGATCATGTGACGTGTCAGAGCCTGTTAGAGCGTGAAATGACGTCCCTGCCAACACTGCTTTAGAGTAGCACTTTAAGCAACATCTCATCTGTCCAAAGGAACTTGTTCCAGAGATTACTGAGATTTATTCAGTTGTGACTTTATAAACCGAAGTGATAATTTCTTATTTTTGTAACATGTTTTTTTTTAAACTTTGCAAACAAGCCACATGTGTTCAGTCTTTTCTCAGTTATTCTGTCTGAATGTTAATGTAACGTGCTGCTGGCTGAAGGCTGAGGAGTGCCGTCCAAACATTTTTCATTGTGGGCCAAGTTAAAAGTTCTCAGGGGGCAGAATTTGTTTTCAACTTAAAAACCAGAGGCATGAGGTAAAAATGGTCTTCTACAGATACAAGGTGCAAGCATGGGCATTCATTCAGCCAGAACCAAGATGGAGGCAAAACAATGCAGTGAGATAGCATCGGGATTGGCTGATCCCTCCCCGTTACCATGGATCTGATCACATTTCACAGTGATTTAATTATTGATAAATCAGAAGTTTTGCTGTACACGAGGCCGCTGATCCCTAGGCTGCCAACAACCCCAGTGGACCATCTGAGGTTCCTTAAGATCACTCCTTAAGATGACTCCTGCTTGATCACTCCTCCTTGGCCCTCTCAGGTCTTGCCTTGTCCATACCAGCTGCTCCACCAGCAGAAGAGTCTTGAGACAGAGGAAATGGTTGCATGTCCAGTCTGAATGTCAGGGCAGGGGTCTTTTTGGTCCAGTGATCCAATTATCAGCCAGAATAAGCGACGTCATGTGTATCTTTCTGTCATGTGATGGTTACATTACTGAATCGCTTTGTGGTTTACAAGTGTGTGAATGACTGACTGTAGTATAAAGCACTCTTTGGTTGTCTCAATGAAAAGCACTTTACTAACGAAGACCATTTACCATTTATAAAAGATGTTTGATCAAACAAAACCTTAACTAGTGTTTTTTTTTTTTTTTTTTTCTCCAGGTTTGAAGAATATTCCATGGCCCTGTACTGTACTTCTTCATCCATAGATTGTTTTACATTTCACTTTCTTTGCAATCTGTTTCAGTTTCAAGACCCTGGGAGAAATTTCAAAAGAGACCAAAACCAAGAGGAAATCCAGGTGACGAGTCATCTGTTTGTTTGTGTGCAAGTGGTAATGTGAAGTTTGGTTATGTCCCCTTCACAAACTTTTATTGGTGCCTGACATTAAATTGTTAATTTATTAAATGTTTTAATGCATTTGCATAATCTCACACAGAACAATCTTGTATTTGATGTCAGTTGATCTAAAGGGAAAACTAGTAAGTAAAATAATCCCATATTAAGAACTTAATTTACTTAAGAAAATCTAAAGTGCCACATTTGTTGGCAATACCTAATATTTATATATTTATATAAATGGAACTGGAAAATTTTAAATTTACAGTTAGGAACATAAGTAATTGAACACTCTGCACTTTTGCAAGTTCTCCCACTTATAAATTATAAAGGGGTCTGAAATTAACATTTTAGGTGCATTTCCACAGTGAGAGACAGCATTAAAAAAGTCAGGAATTCATATTGTATGATTTTAGAGAATTTAGTTATTTTGCTGACGCACATAAGCATTAGAACACCTGAGAAAATCAGTGTTAATAGTCTGTAAAGGAGCCTTTGTTTGCCATTTAAGAGGTCAGATGTTTCCAGTACTTCTTGACCAGATTTGGACACACCTCAACAAGGATTTTGGCCCACTCCTGCACACAGATTTTCTCTAGATCTGTCAGGTTTTCTGGTATGTTTTTGAACAACACAGAGTTTCAGATCCCTATTTTACTATTGGATTTAGGTCTGGAGATGGCTAAGCCACTCCAGAACCTTGATCTGCTTCTTACGGAACAACTCCTTGGTTATCTTGACTGTGTGATTCAGGTCATTGTGACGTTGGAAGACCAAGCCACAACCCATCTTCAATGCTCTGACTGAAGGAAGGAGGAATCAATGGCCCCATTCATCCTCTCATTAATATAGCGAAGTCGTCCTGTCCTGACCCCCAAAGCATTTTTTCCCCACCCCCATGCTTCAGAGTAAGGATGGTGTTCTTGGGATACAAGTCATCCTTCGTTTTTTCTCCAAACACGGCAGGTGAAGTTTAGACCAGATGAGGTCAGATGAGACCATTAGTTCTCATCTGACCACATGACTTTCTCCCATGCGTCCTCTGGATCATCTAGATGGTCATTGCCAAACTTTAGACAGGCCTGGTCATGTGATGACTTGAGCAGGGAACCTTTTATGCAGTGCATGATTTTAAACCATGATGGCATAGTGTTCTACCAACAGTAACCCTTAAAACTGTGGTTCCGCAGCTCTCTACATGTCATTGACCAGCTCTTATAGCCCATGTAGTTCTCATCATCAGTGATACCCCACCAGGTGAGATCTTGCATGGAGCCCCAGTTTCCCCAGGGAGACTGATGCTGTGTTCACATGCATGCTTTGTCATCATCAAAAACCGCTTACAAAGTGACTAGTTTGAAGCCTATACATTTGTTAGGCTGAGGCTTGCAATGTGTGTGGGCAGACCTTTCTCCGCCGGATGTTTTAATTGATGATGGATTGTTGCTGACTAGACAACATCGAGCTGGGCGATGGCACTACAGTGAGTTGCTCTGATTGGTTGGCGCTAGCTCAACTTCTGCGTTGTCTGCTTTTGCCGATTTTAAGGTTGGAAAGCAGCAAAAGTTTCAAAAATTGCTGCGGTCAAAGCAAACAAAAGCACTGTGGAGACTCTGTTGGCCCTCTGACATAGACTTAACATGTAATCTTATAGTTCTGGGGATTGATGTTGTGGGCTGTGTTAACGCACCTGGACAGTCATCTTTAGCCTCATCCATTTTCCAACATTCGCTCCAACAGTTGATCTATTTTCACCAAACTGCTTGGCAATTGCCCTTCTGCCCTTTCCAGTCATGTGGAGGTCTACAATTTTATGTCTGGTGTCTTTTGACAGCTCTTTGGTGTTGCTCATGGTTAGGGCTGGGCGATTAACCAAATTTTAATTAAAATCATGATATTAAAAAGCTTGATCACAATTAATTGTGGGTTGTGTTTTAATCGTTATGCCAACCGACCAATCCAGCTGAAGCACTGCCTTGTTATCCACCTAACTGGCCAATCAAGTTGCAGAAAAAATTTGGTACTTAAAAGCAGCAGGCCTATGCTGGTAGGTAAAATGAAAGTGCAGTGTCAAAAGTGCATGGCTGGTGAAGAATTTTTAAGGAAAATGAACAACAGGGAAGATGATAAAGATGACCAAATTTTTGACACTGAGCACAGAAGAGAACACTGTAGTGACATTGTGGAGAAAAGGGGCAAAATGAGATCAGTAGTTTGGAAATGGTTTGGAAATTTAAGAAAGGACAGCAGCCCGACTAAACCATTCAGTAAAATCTGTAGACGGACCGTTTAAAAAAAGCTAGGTAATACAACAGCAACAATGTAATAAATCACCTGAAGTCACACACAGTTTTGAAGGGATGTGATGTTAGCAATACAACAGTAGCAGGACACACACTCTTTATGCAACATTAATAGTGAAGACTATATATAATTGTTTTTATTATTGTTTTTTTTGGTTAGACTAAATCAAATCGAAAATCAAGATCATTCAATATAGTGACAATAATCGTGATTATTTTATTTTCTTAATCGCCCATTCCTACTCATGGTAGTACTAAGAGTCTGACTGTGGGCTGGACAGGTGTTACTAATTTAGATTAATAAGTGGAGTAGAGGTGTTCTTTTTAAAGGCTGAGTGACAGGATTCAGAATTCTAGCTAATTGCTGGGGGTTCAAATACTTATGTGCAACAATAAAATACAAAGAAACTCTTTAAAAATCATACAATGTGATTTCCTGTTTTTTTTAAGTATATGTTGTCTCTCACAGTAGAAATGAACCTACAATGTGAATTTCGTACCCTTCCATAAAGTTGGAGAACTTGTAAAATCACAAAATGTTCAAATACTTATGTTTCTCACTGTATTTATGAATTTAAGTAGGGATGCATCAACGTCTATACTGGTATCAGGTATCGAGGCCAATACCATTTTAATGCACTCATATTGGTTAGTTAAAAGATACCATGAATCGATACTTAAAATATGGAAATAATTATGCAGAACATTTTTCTTTTTCATTAAAATTTTTTATTTTGTGGTCATTTTAATATTTTATGTATTATCTAATTCACCATCATTTGTTGTCACAAACGGAGAGGAAATTAGAACCTGTCTTCCAATAAAAAAAATGTAGTAGAAGTATCGTCAAGTACTCAGATCCAAGTATCTGTATTGTATCATTTTTTAAAAAGTGATATCATTGCATCCCTAAATTTAAGTGTATGTGTTACGACCCGACTTGGCTAGATAAAGAAGAAGTAACATAAACCCTGTAGACAGATGTTAAACATGGAAGGACAAAATAATTTAATCAGAAAATGAGCACCAAAACTATATAGAACAGAAATGGCAAAAGAAAATGAAATGACTGACTGTCCGAAAAAAATTACTGTAAAATAGAACGGTAGAAGAGAAGACGTAAATAAAATATTAGGTAAAAAATTAAAATAACTTAGCACTAAGCTAAATAAGACAGAAAGTGTTATGCAACAAACTAAACTGCTGCTACTACTAAACTACTCAAAAACGAACACGTTTACAGCACTAAACAATCAAAAGTTCTTACAAAAAACAGAAACTAAGGCCTGGTTCACATGGCAGGATATTTATGCCAATTTTGCCCTTTTCCGACAACCCCCTGATAATCGTGATGGCTCTTAAGATAATACAGATAAGATAACAGATATTCCTGCCGTGTGTGGTGTGTTAAGAGCAATGGAGTCCATTTGCAACGATGTTGGGACTCCTCTGGTTGTAAATCGGGAATATCCAACATGTTGGATTCTCTTGGCCCGATTTCACAGCTTGTGTGGTGTGTTCCAAGCAAAAATGAGCAGGGTTCCAACACATAGACGAATCTGTGGCGGTGCGCCACAGATTCAACTCTGACTGCCAAAGATTCAACACCCACCAAAACACCGACCGTCACATATTGCGTTTCGTTTTTCTTTTTAAGCTAGTTTAAGCACACCTCCTATAAAATCTGACTGCAGCCGCAGCACCTCCGCCTCTTCCTCTCTCTTTCTCAGACAGCTGGAGATGTGTCGTCTGTGTGACAGCAGGGGGATATTTCTGCAGGCTGACAATTTGCGCAATGTTTTTGATTCCCCTCAAATAAAGAGGGACCCCGTGGGAGAGGAGAGTAGCGCTGTGTGGATTTACTCCTCAGCCAAGCGCAAGGGGAGTGCCATTCTTAAACTTTTTTTCCGGGTAAGGAGGAGGAAAGCGGGGGAAACCATAAGACACTGCATACATGGGGCACACAGCCATCTAAAGGCCGGGCATATGTATGTAAAAACCGTGAAGAAAACTAAAACAACCTCATATGGGCAGAAATGCCACATTTGATATGGATTTGGCTCCAGTGTGAATATCTGTAAAATATGATATCTCACATTTTAACACAAACCAGGAAGAGCATGGCAGCTATATAGTTATTAATATGTTGTGTCACTGCGTTGGTCGCATTGATATGGAAATAACCACAAGGGTGTGTTTTTCAAATTGGAGTGGAGCAGCAGGACCACTAGAAATGTTTATTGAAATATATACTCATTGACTCACACATTGACTTTTGTGTGCGTGTGCAAAGACCGTGTCAGCAAATAATGACCAATAGCTGGCCCCAAGTGATTGTATGCAGACAGAGGCCACGTCTACACTAAGCTGGATAATGCCTTAAACGTATAATTATTTAGTCTACACCCCCCTATCGTCCACACTAACCCGGTGTCGTTTGAGGTCTGTGGCCCGATAACTATTAGCCGGGTAAGAGAGCCATGTAAATCTTAATTCAACGGCTAAACGAGCTAATGTGGACAGCTTCCCCGGATAATGAAAGGAAGTGGTGTCAATGAATGCTTCGTCAATAACAATACGACACTACAGACAAAAGACAACAGCGAAGAGTAATAAATCGATCTCGTCGTCTGTTCACACCAAAGACTCTCTTCTTCTGAGCAGCTATTGTTCTCTTCGGTTAACGGGACAAGCAGATATGTACTGTGCTGTAGAGCTTCTTGTATGTAGGCGCTGGTGTCACGTAGATTATACGCGTCTTTTCGCGCATGCCCAGTATTTGCACAGGTCGGTATGGGATGGCGCAATCATGGGAACTTAAACGGACCTTAAACGGGGCGTAAATGCTCGTGTTGAGTGGATAACATTAGGCGCCTAACTCCCCGTATAACCTTATCGGCTTAGTGTGGACGTAGCCTGAGAAAATACAAACTGGGTGAACAAAAATCACTATAAACAGAGGTGGCCATAGCATAGAACACTATATACATACAACACGCTTTAAAATTAGCCAGAGCAATAATAATAATGAGATTGATTAATGCAATAGCTTCTTCACAGGTCTGCCTAAAAAGTCAGACAGCTGCAGCTGGTTCAGAGTGCTGTTGCTCCTGTCCTCTAGAACTAGGAAAGTGGATCACATCACCTGAGTTCTAAAGTCCTCACACTGGCTCCCTGTAGGTCAGAGAGTAAACTTCAAACTACTACTACTACTTTAGAAATTATTTAATGGCTTAGGATCTGTCGCCATTATACCAATCCCCCAGACCACTCAGGTCCTCTGATTCCAGTCTGCTCAACATCCACTGAATCAGAACCAAACATGAGGAGGAGTTTTCGGTTTCTATCCTCCTCTATTCCGGAACAAATTTCCAGACCACTGCAAGACTGCTGAAACTCTGACTTTATTTATATCAAAGCTAAAACCCCATCTGTATAGAACTGCCTTTGACTATTAACAGCTAGAATTTCATCACAGTCATGTGTTTTAACGTTCTTTATGTATATGTTGTGTTTTCTGTGTTTATTGTTTTATTGATTTTGTTTTCCTCTGTTCACCCAAAGCATCTTGCATTTCCTTGTGCTATACAAATAAAATCTGCCTTGCCTAGAAAGCCCCAAACTCCTGGAAGTGTATCTTGTCACCATGTGTTTCAAAATGTGTTATGGGACTATTGTCTTGAACCCACACCCAAAAGCTACTTGGACTCTGTTTTTGACACACTAATATCATCTTCACTTTATTTTCTGTGACTTTCTTTCAAGCTTTGTCAGGTTATATTTAAATTGTATAAACTTGTGTCAATTATTCCTTCAGGTTGGAAGAAGGTTTTCCTTATTTCGGTGCTGGGCTGGAAATTTTGAACAGGTCAGTACAGATTCAAATCTGTTTCTGTAGTTCCTCTGTTGTAGCTCTTTGACTTCATGTGTTCACTTCCCATTTTCTGCGATCAGGGCTGTTTATTTTGCACCTTTGTTAGTCTGGGTGAAAGCATTCTGTACCCTGGGAAGCTTGATCTGTTTGGTAAAGCAGACAGATAATGTTTGGATGTAAAGAAGCTGTGACTTTTTGTTTCTTTAGGTTTGAGAGGAGTTGGTTTCTGCTCCATAAAAGAACTAAAGACTGTGCCCAGATTGCAGAGGTATGGACTAGTATTTGTATTTTTTCATTTAAAAAAATTTAACATTTTGATGTTTAAGAATTTATGGGATTCTCTTTTAGTTACTTTGCTGCAAATTGTGTGTATTTTAAACATTATTCCTTTAACAATGGTCTCCCAATGGCAGACAGGGTTGGGGATCTTTAGGCACTACATGATTTATTTCATTGAGTTCCAATACGATTAATGGTCAAACATGATCCTCTGTCCATGTCTTTCATGTCAGAGCCATTATGCTTGATGACATGCTGTCCCTTTGGTTTGTTGGTTTGTTGTACTATGTGGTGATCACTATTTCACAGGAATGTCTTAGAGGTGGGACGTTTTCTTAAAAAAGTACTCCAAGGGGTGAAAGCCCTGGTTCAACTCCCAGTGGTCCCAAGATCTTTGCAGTAAACATTAGTCCATCCATCCATCCATCCATCATCTTCCGCTTATCCGGGGTCGGGTTGCAGGGGCAGTAGCCTAAGCAAAGAGACCCAGACCTCCCTCTCCCCGGCTACTTGGGCCAGCTCCTCAGGAGGAATCCTGAGGCGTTCCCGGGCCAGCTGGGAGACATAATCCCTCCAGCGAGTCCTGGATCTTCCCCTGGGTCTCCTCCCGGTGGGACGTGCCCAGAACACCTCACCAGGGAGGCGTCCAGGAGGCATCCTGACCAGATGCCCGAGCCACCTCAATTGGCTCCTCTCGATGTGGAGGAGCAGCGGCTCTACACTGAGCCCCCTCCGGATGACCGAGCTTCTCACCCTATCTCTAAGGGAGAACCCAGCCACCCTACGGAGGAAACTCATTTCAGCCGCCTGTATCCGCGATCTCGTTCTTTCGGTCACCACCCAGCGTTCGTGACCATATATGAGGGTAGTAACGTAGATCGATCGGTAAGTTGAGAGCTTTGCCTTTCGGCTCAGCTCTCTCTTCACCACAACAGACTGGTACAGCGCCCGCATAACTGCAGACGCCTTACCAATCCGTCCATCGATCTCCCCCTCCATTTTTCCCTCATTCGTGAACAAGACCCCCAGATACCTAAACTCCCCCACTTGAGGAAAGACCTCATCCCCGACCCGGAGAAGGCACTCTACCCTTTTCCGGCTCAAGACCATGGTCTCGGATTTGGAGGCGCTGATCCTCATCCCAGCCGCTTCACACTCGGCTGCGAACTGCTCCAACAAGAGCTGTAGATGGAGTCATGCGTCAAGGCAAGGCCGACGATGTCCAGTCGGAACCTCTCAACCTCGCACACCAGCTCCGGCTCCTTCCCCACCGGAGAGGTGACGTTCCACGTTCCAAGAGCAAGCTTCTGCAGCCGAGGATCGGACCGCCAAGGTCCCCGCCTGTGGCCACCGCCCATCTTGCACTGCACCCGACCCCTATGGCCCCTCCCACAGGTGGTGAGCTCATGGGAAGGGGGGCCCATGTTTCCTCTTCGTGCTAAGCCCGGCCGGGCCCCATAGGTAAAGGCCCGGCCACAAGGCGCTCGCCAACCTGCCCCACCTCCAGGCCTGGCTCCAGACTGGGGCCCCGGTGACCCGCATCCGGGCGAGGGAACACTTTGTCCAATCATAGGGGTCTTTAGGGGTCATTAGTCCTTCTGTAAAAATTGGGTGCGTTCCTGTTCCGTATCCTGCTCGAGTTGTATATGTGATTTTTTTTTTTTTTTCCTGCTGTTACAGCCAAATTTCCCCAATTAAATAATAGTTATAGTCTTCCTTTTGGTGAGCCTCTGTTATAATATTATCATGTTATCTGTTTTGCCAGCAAACGGCTGTTCTGAAAATGAAGGTTAACAGCTTAACCGGCTGAGTTCATTGAAAATTTTGAGACGGATTTGTTTAAACAAATATTTTCCCTCACATCTCTCATCCTAATACTGAATGGGTTGGTGTTTTTGTTTAAATGATGTGTAAGAAGTGCCAGACATTGATGAAATCTCTCCCTGAATATACCCCCGGCACAAATTCCGATAACACGGATATGTCACAAGGCTGTTTCAAAAGATGATCGATTACTATATCTAAAGACTCTAGACTGATGTTGACTCTAAGTTTGATGACATAAAGCCTAGTTTGTTCTTCTCCTTCTGTGTAGATACAGAGACATGACGCCATTATCCGTCTACTCAAGGGCTCTTCCTCACCTATGCCAGGATGGAGACCAATTTCTTAATTATCTGTCGAACGCAACGGAGAGTAAAAATCTGTGATTGGTTAGCCCATCATCAGCCCCAGATCATTTCACCAGAACAGTGCTCTATAGTCGATGTTAATTTATTGGCACTAGATGCTTTATATTTCAAGGCCAGTTTATCTAATATGGTCTTTTAGCGATTTTGAACACCAGGGGCGTATTACACAAAAGTAGAATTAAGACATCCTGGATGAATGGTTGAGCCCTTCTCATTGAATCCAAAACAAGAACAAGCCAGGATTAGCAGACAGGGTTTCATCAAGCCAGACCCCGCAGACGATCACAAATTCACTGATACACCATGGAAATTATAGGTCTAATTTTACTGCGTCGAAGGCAGAAATTCTCATGAAGGCAAACATGGAGGTAAAAGAAATAATTACAAAGAAAGACAACATCACAACAGTGAATAATCAAAGAGAAAAGGCGTAGCAAGATATTGCTGATCTCCTGTCAGAAGTGCACACTCACCGCTTGGCTGAAACATGACAATTACAATCCAAGTGGTTTATTCATGAGTCCAAAATCACAGTTGTATTCTTAGTATGAATCATTTGAATTTTTAATTGCACTGCAGAATGAGTGAAAATATGTAAATGTAACTCTATCAGACTATAACTCTTTTCTAAAATAATGAGCTAATAAAACATTAATAAGAAAAAATGACTTTCATTCATATAGTACCTTTCATAAGATGTGGCACCAAGTCAAAATCATATAAAAGAATATTCTAGTTTCCTCAGGTACCTGGTAGCAGTGATACTGGCAAGGGAAAGCTGTCAAATATGTTTTATATTATTTTAGTTAATATGCATACTTTAGTTAAATATGTCCTGCAGTGGCAGAGGATTTTTACACTGTAATTTAAATTGATTTGGTTTATTGTGATATTTGTGCTATATAATGTGTTTGTACATGCTTGTAAGGAGGCTGCTACAGGTATTTATTTGTCTATTCATTTAATGAGGATGGATTTGTCCTGCATTTATTTCAGTATGCGGACATGTGGGGTGTATTATATTCAGACTGTTGAAGGTGTATTTACTATAGGTGGTTAGAGCAGCCAAAAATGATAATTATGTAAGAGTAACATTACTTCAGTATATTTTAAAACCCAAATAAAAGTAAAAAGTACAGTACAAGTCTAAATAGTACATTATCCTAAAGTTACTCGAGTAATTGTAACTATTAAGAACCCACCTCTGGTATTTGTCCTTGTGTTACATAATATGCTTTGATTCTTAGTTTTTTGTCTTGACGAGTCAACGTTTGACTTCAGTTTTGAAAGGACCTGTTCTGTTTTATCCTCATTCATAAAGGAGCATATTTCTACACTTTGAGACATATTTATATTCATATGGGATGTATATTTTGTACAACAGAGTATTTGGGCTACATTAAGGAAGAAAGAAAATGTCCTAAATTAATTAGACATTTTATTTTTACTGCTGAAAAGATAAATTTTCTTATATTCTTTTTCAAGTCCTGTTACTTCTGACAATGTGATGCTGATGTACTAAAAGTACAATTCCACAAAATTTTCTATAGACTTCATTTTAACAACTCTCCTCATCATAAAGCTGGGATCACACTGTGTGATTTCAGCAGTCAAATACTTTTTTTTTGTCAGAAAAATGCCGTATCACGTGATCCCTAATAGCTTAGAGCGCTAGCCCTCAGGTTACATTATGACTTTATCCTAGTAAATGTTGTTTTTATTATTATTACTCCAAGTCTGTGGGGTTTTGTGCTCTCTGGTCGTAATATTCTATCATTTTATATTGCTTTGGCCTTGTAGTCTATGGGAAATTGCAATAAAATCATCATTTATGCAAAAAGATGAAAATGAATGATCACAAACATTTAAATAATGTGATAACCGTGTGTAGTAGGCATTGAAATAGTTATTGTTTTCAGTTTGTGGTGACTTTTGACTGAGATAAGGAAAAGGATTAAATAAATCCTGGAACTTAGCCTGGTCTGGAGCGGGCTCGCTCCACTGAATATATCTCCATGGTAATTTATACCATAACATATCCTTCTGCCTCCCATCCTGTTTTTGTGCAGCTGGATCACAAATAAATTAAGCAAGGACAACCAAGATATCCTGGCTTAATCCCTTATCCTAGTTTTGTGCAATAGGCCCCAGGAGGTGTATTTGTTTACGTGTGTGAGTTCCATGTGATTGGGCCCCATAAGGCACTTGAGAAAAAGAGTGGGATTTCTTTTATTATTAAAAAGGCATAAATAACGTTTTATGTAACAATCAGATCTGAATTTATTGATGAGCATTTCTGTCATTCACTCCTCGAATTGATGCATTTGGTCAAGTTGTTGTCATATACTTAACACATTATGATCTAAATCTCATTTAAGAAGTAACAATTTTGATTCATGACACTTGTGCAAATTTGATTTAACCATGATAAAACCAGACGGAGGTGTTAAACCTAATATATAAACTTAACAGTCATATTTTCTTATAGGGGCTTTATTTTGAATATTGCCTAGTTATCTTCCAACAGCAGTGAGGTGTAAAATACAAACTGTTGAAATTACAAACCTGTGGTTTGGTAACATTTTTGGTTCAACGCAGCTATCATTATCTGAACTAATCAACAAGTTAGTTATCATAGACTTAGGCAAAGCTGCAAAGACAACAAAGTAGACCGAATAGGTAGTTTTACTAAATTTCTAAAACAGGTCTGGAGTTTGTGTGGATAATCAGTGTACATTTTTAAAATAAAATGACAGATGGTCACAACATACTGAAATAGGATGGGATAGGATTTTGCTCATAACTCATGTGTCTCTTCATGAATCTCATGGTTATTAGTTAGCAAATGTTGTGTCTACTAGCAGGCTAATTCTATTATGACTTGTGTCAAGGCTATTCTAATCTGGCTGGCCTGGGCTTGCTGCCGTTCACGGTTGCTGTGGAGCAAAATAAACCATTTTGCGCCTCCAAGAGATGAACTTCTAATAAGTGGAGAACTGACAGTGATATAAAGTTAGGCCTAATTATCCCAGTTGCTGTTGTAACAATGATTTAATAAAATAAACTGACACAAATTAATTAGAGGTCTCAAATAATTTTCATGGGCCCCTCTCCCTTCTGAGGCCATGGGTAGTCAGCTCCACTTTTCCCCATACTGCCATACCTGTGGGCTGACCCGCCAGAGAGGCCCACAGAGACCCCTATCACCTAGAGAACCTAAAGCCCAAGTTAACAATGAATATCAGAAGTGTTGTACCTACTGTCTCTGAGTTGAAGATCAGGTTTTGTCAAGCCAGGCTAAACTTGACAAAATCCATCTTGTTTGACATGGATCATAGCATACCAAAGCAAAGTATGACCAGGATAGCTTTAGCAGAAACATGGTGGACTTGTGTGCTCTCTGCTGTCACCAGGTTCGCTTATTTTCAGACATTGTGTATCTCTGTACTGGAAGTCCAGCCCAGGGTCTTTCTGCATGGAGTTTGCATGTTCTCCCCGTGCATGTGTGGCTTCCCTCCGGGTACTCCGGCTTCCTCCCACATTCCAAAAACATGACTGTCAGGTTAATTGATCACTGTAAATTGTCCTTTGGTTGTTTGTCCTGTTTGTCCTGCCCTGTGATGGACTGGCGACCTGTCCAGGGTGTACCCCGCCTCTCGCCCGTTGACAGCTGGAGATAGGCACCAGCACCCCCGCGATGGATGGATGGATGTACTGGAAGTAGTTTTTAGCACTTTGGGAAGTTTTGTTCCTTTTTTTACCGAAACAAGCTAAAGAAGTCCGCTCAAGACAATTATCTTTCTTTCTCACCACTATTTTTCTTTAAACACTTGGTGCAACTTATAGATTAGTACAGGTAAAGGCTTGTTTTATCTGATAATAAATTACACTTCAGGTATTTGCAACATTGAAATAATTTAGTTGACTATGGGTATAAGTTTTATATTGTATATTGCATTAAAGGTGAGGCTGAAACTGACTTTGCAAACAACGACAAAGCATGAAGCGGTGATTAAATGACTTTTTTATACGCTGGGCAGTACATTAAGAAGTATTAAAAATGCATCAGAGTTGTTTAAAAATGAGAATATTCCTCTTATGCGAATAAATATTTATACAGTTGTTAACTGGTTACCATTAAAGCAACTGTTCTGCAGATTTAGACTAAAATGAATCAATGGACGTTAAGTCCAACAAACCCTGTTCTGATTTTTCATTCTTAATTTTTTTTAGTCCGTAGATGGTGACATAGTGATGCTGTCAGCACACTGGGAGAGAAGAAAAGCAGCTCTGACACACCTACAGGAACAACTGCAAAGCTTACCAGATTTCATTAATGAACTTGATGCCATTACTGCTAACATAGGTCTGTATATGATTCAGATTTCTTCTCTTTAAATCCATTTTCTGCATCCATCAGGATGAGGTAGTAAGCTGTGACAGTGGGAGTCAGTGTGTGATAAGTCGACTAGAAGAAAATTAATAGATGAGGAAAGTAGAACTTTTAGACATTAAAGTCAATTCTATAGTAGATTCGTCTTTCATCTAATGACAGATGCCAAATTTTTTTGATTATATTGGGTCGTATGACCTTATATGATGGTCTTAAAAACAGGTACTTTGAGAAAGGGGCTCAGTGATATGGACTGAAATCTATATTGAGATACAATCTAAAGCACGTGCGGTAACGATATGTATTGCAGGATATTCCTTTTTTTTTATTCTATGTACACTATGTCAAAATGACTGCTTATGAACATTCTCAGTTCCCAGAAACATCACAGAACAACTTCAATGTGGTTTAAAATGCCATTTAAAGAACATTAAATAAATAATATATTTTAAATAGAATAAAAGCTAAATATTCTGAAAATATTAACATTTGTCTGCTCCCCTGGTTATTTATTTACACATTTGATATCACACAAAAAGAAACCTGCATATATTTGGATTAAAAATGACTTCAACATTTTTTTTTAACTCTGAAAATCAGTATCCTTACGTAGTTGGTACAAAGTATGTAGGCACAGCTTGATGACATCATCAAATTTGCCAAATGCGAAAGGTTATTGTACAGCATAATTCGTACCAAAATATCAGAATAGCACACATCACAGTTTTAAGTCTGTTTGATCGAAGTGTGCAGCCACTTCCACTAGTGCCAGTATGGAACGGGACGCTTTTGGCATGTTTTTATTTAGGGCTGCAGCTATCGATTCTTTTTTTAATTGATTAATCTAACCCTTTATCGATTCGCTTAATCAGATAATTTTTTACGTTTTTAACTAACCTAAACAAATCATGCATAACGAAAATTTTGTGGCTGTAAAATGATCAAGCATTTTCCTTTTATCTCTCAAAAAAGCAGAGAAGTCCAACATTTGGCACCAAAACTAAGCCCATTTATAGTATTTATTTGACAAAATAACTGTCTACAGCAATAATGTAAATTAATAAACTAAACAGTACATCCACTTTTTTGTGAAAAAGCTTTTGTGAAAAGTTGCAATGTTTTTGTGATTTTCTTCTTCAACAGTCACTTAAATTGTTTCAAAAACAAGCAGAGTTTGAGACGACATTGTCACATAAACCATAGCCAAAAAAAATGACTAAATGTCCTTTTAACAATTAAAAACTCTAAAATGTGACAAGCTCAGATTGGGTCCCCAGTAGAAGAAAATCTCTGCTTTTATTTTGATTTTACAGTCCCAAACCCACCCTGGGCCCCTTTTAGCCCATCTTTATTCACCTCTTGGATACGCCCCTGCTCAGCAACACTGAGCACTTAGGAGTCTCTGTGTCATGAGAGAGTGAATAAGTATTTTTTTTTTCTTACTTTGGTCGCAGCGCAGCATTAAGCCTGTTGATTTTTGACGCTGTAACTGTGGTGTTGGGGCATTTTTTGTTGCAGATAGTGACTTTCTGGTACTAAAAACCCTGTTTTCATCTGTCCACACGCAGATACTGAAAACAGAGAAAAGGCAATTCTCCACTTTGGCCAGGGTTTTTTCAAAGATTTGTTTTTTGTGCCAAAAATCTGTGTTTACATGTGGATGATCTGGGGTACGCGTGGACAAGGCTTTCTTGCGATTGAATGTGAACAGTTTATTACTTAAAAACTAAAGCTAAACATCGTATCTAATCAAACAGCACCATGACATCGCTACATATACAGTATTAAAATTGGCGAACAACAATGTATACAGCCTTTAGGTTACACAACCTTGTTTCAGCAACACTTTGTGAAAAATCATGTTGATGTTTTCTGAGGTAAATACTGTTAATTTGCTCCCCAAAAATGCACACGGTCTTCTCAATCTTCAATGCATTGTTCAGCATATATCTAAGATCATCATATTACATATTTACAGAGATGTTGTAAAATCTGAAAGGACAACATGCTGTGGTGAATGTTTTAGGGTTTGTATTTCAATAAATGAAACCAAAAACACAATTTTAAAGTCAGAGTAAAACTTTTAAGATTTTTAAATGCAGTTTTTCTTCTATTTATTTTTATGTCAAAATATGATTCC
Organism: Apricaphanius iberus; assembly: GCA_028564705.1. Lineage (NCBI taxonomy): Eukaryota > Metazoa > Chordata > Actinopteri > Cyprinodontiformes > Aphaniidae > Apricaphanius > Apricaphanius iberus. Next base: position 382,197 of record JAPXFQ010001436.1, read on the forward strand.
CCTGCTTAACATTATTAAACAAGGGCCAAACCTCCCTTATTTTACAGGATTAAAGGTTCAAAATAGAGGGTGGATATTTACAGAAACACTAGGAGGTAGGGCTGGGGGATATGGCTTAAAAATTAAATCTCTGATTTTCCCATACCAAATCCAATTTAAGATTTTAATCAGTTTCTTCCTATGTGATTTTTTTTTTTTTTTTTTTTCGTGAAAAGAAATTGCGGACGGTACCAGTAGTGATGGGGGAAAACGAAGCCCCATGAACCAATGAGGCTTTCCAACACATTGCTTTACTAAATGGTTCACTACTCGAGGCTTTACCTGAACAGTTCAAAACGCTGCCATCTGCTGTGTAATTAAATGTATTACATGTTGTTGTATACTGAATCCCCGCCACCTGTGAATCCCTAGTATTTCTCCAGCCTTTGAAAAAACTCTTTCAGATGGGATGGACAGATTTACAATATCCCACCTTATTATGAGCAATCAATTTAAAATATTCCCACTCTGGGGAAGACTTCCTTTTTTTGCAGGCGTTGGCTGTAAACAGGAATTTGATTGTTGGTGTATAAACTTAAATTATGTGACTGCAGAATAAATTGCCCACACCAAAAGGGGGTGCATCATTCACCGTAAACTCATACAATCAATCAGCCGGACCTTTAGCCAACTCCAAATTGTAAAAGAAAATCCAGCCTTGAGTTCACCTCAGAGGGCTACAAGTAAGATGTTCAATTAACTGACTGACCAGCTCAATAGTGCAATAACTCACTGACTCACAAACGCAGACAACACCTCAGTATGCAGCAAGATTCAAGGCGCTAATGAGGAAGCGACATGCTGAATGAACCGATGACGTCACCGACTGAAACCTAGGCCTCGGTCACACGATTCTCCATTCTTGACGCACGCCTCGAATTGAGACTTCATCTGGCACGCCCATTTTTGCTCTAGACACCCCTCGGAGCCCGGGTTAATTTTTAATTTGTCCCATCACTAGGTACCAGCAGGTCAGTCCTGGGAGTTAAAACATCACTGTGACACTTTATTAGATTGAGTCATTACAGGTACCTTTGACCACTGAGGTACCACACCAGATACCTCTAACGTCTAACTGTGTTTGCCTACCGATTCCAAACCTCCCCTAAAAGTAATAGCCTGATTCTGCTGCACAAAAAGTTTGATACACGGAACAAGCACAATGAAGTGTTGACTGCTAACTGACTGGCTTATGCCAGTGATCACTCTTTTGAACGTATCTTGAGGTGATGTTTTGAATTACACTGTTAATTTAAACTTAAACGTAATTTATTTTAAAGCAGATGAGAATATAAGAGGTGTATATTCTGTAAATGTGTTGTACTTTAATTATTTTTGAATGTTTCAGCTCACCTGGAAGGTGAATTTGAGGAGATGGAGAGCAGACTGCTGTATCTGGAAACTCTGTGTTGTCAGTGTGAGCAACAGGCTGTAAAAAATCATCATATGATCCAACTTGAAGGATATAAAAAGAAGAAAAGGTGGGACACTTTTCTCTTTCAAGTTTTGTCAAACAGTCATCAATTTTTAACCTTCATTTAGTTTCTCCTATCAAGGATGTCACTATGTTTAGAAGTGAGAAAATGTCATGGTATCCTGTGTCTTTGTGTACTAATACTGGCATTCACTATGCTCCTGGGAGTTTTTGTGTGCATCTGTAAGTGCTGCTTTATTATACATCTGTTGTTGGAGCTGATTGGAACATGGGATTCAATTACAGTGCATTCGGAAAGTATTCACAGCGCTTCACTTTTTCCACTTTTTTTATGTTACAGCCTCATTCCAAAATTGATTAAATTCATTTTTCCCATAAAATTCTAAACACAACACCCCATAATGATAATGTGAAAATAGTGTCTTTAAAATTGTTGCAAATTTATTCAAAATAAAAAAACTTGAAAAATCACATGTACATAAGTATTCACAGCCTTTGACATGAAGCTTAGAATTGAGCTGAGGTGCATTCTGTTTCCACTGATCATCCTTGAGGTGTTTCAGCAGATTAATTGCAGTCCACCTGTGATAAATTAAGTTAATTGGACATGTTCTGGAAAGGCACACACCTGTCTATATAAGGCCCCTGGGTTGACGGTGCATGTCAAAGCACAAACCAAGCATGAAGACAAAGGAATTGAGTGTAGAACTGAGAGACAGGATTGTCTTGAGGCACAAGGCTGGGGAAGGTTACAGAAAAATGTATGCTGCTTTGAAGGTTCCAATGAGCACAGTGGCCTCCAGTAAGTGGAAGAAGTTTGGAACCACCAAGACTCTTCCTAGAGCTGGCCGGCCTTATAAGCTGAGTGAACGTGGTAGAAGGGCCTCAGGGAGGTGACCAATAACCTGATGGTCACTTTGTCAGAGCTCCAGCATTCCTCTTTGGAGAGAGAAGAACCTTCCAGAAGGACACTCATCTCTGCAGCAATCCACCATTCAGGCCTGTATGGTAGAGTGGCCAGACGGAAGCCACACCTTAGTAAAAGGCACATGGCAGCCCACCTGGAGTTTGCTAAAAGGCACCTTAGGAACTCTCAGACCATGAGAAACAAAATCCTCTGGTCTGATGAGACAAAAATTGAACTCTTTGGAGTGAATGCCAGGCGTTGCATTTGGAGAAAATCAGGCACCGCTCATCACCAGGCCAATACCATCACTACAGTGAAGCATGGTGGTGGCAGCATCATGGTGTTGGGATGTTTTTCAGCGGCAGGAACTTGAAGACTAGTTAAGATAGAGGGAAAGATGAATGCAGCAATGTACAGAGACATCCTGGATGAAAACCTGCTCCAAAGCGCTCTTGACCTCAGACTGGGGCGACGGTTCACCTTTCAGCAGGACAATGACTCTAAGCACACAGCCAAAATATCCAAGGAGTGGCTACAGAACAACTCGGCGAATGTCCTTGAGTGGCCCAGCCAGAGCCCAGACCTAAACCCAATTGAACATCTCTGGAGAGATCTGAAAATGGCTGTGCATCGACTCTCCATCCAACCTGATGGAGCTCGAGAGGTACTGCAAAGGGGAATGGGCAAAACTACCCAAAGATAGGTGTGCCAAGCTTGTGTCATCATATTCAAAACGACTTGAGGCTGTAATTGCTGCCAAAGGTGCATCAACAAAGCACTGAGCAAAGGCTATGAATACTTATGTACATGTGATTTCTCAGGTTTTTATTTTTAATAACTTTGCAACGATCTAAACGTTTATTTTTACATTGTCATAATGGGGTGTTGTGTGTTGAATTTTAAGGAAAAAAATAATTTAATCCATTTTGCTATAAGGCTGTAACATTAAAAAATGTGGAAAAAGTGAAGCGCTGTGAAAACTTTCCGGATGCACTGTATATGGATGCCTAAATTCCAAAATGAGATCAATATGTTTCGACAATATGGTGAATATTTTGTGGCTGCAGTTTTTTCTGTTCTTGCCATCACCAGTGTGTGACTGTGTGCATGAATGGGTGAATGATGAAATGTAGCGTAAAGTGCTTTGGGGTCCATAGGGACTAAGTAAAACGCTAAACGAATACAGTCCATTTAAACCATTTACCATTTATTAAGATCCTGTCCAACAGTGTCAGCTGTAATTCTGTCCTGAAATATATACATATTTTTTTTTCTTATACGTTTAACATGCTAACAGGCTGCATTTGAAGATTTTTGGCACTTAAAGAGCAACTTACCTCTTACCAGATTCTAACTCCGCCCGCGTTTCCTTTTTGAAAAATGCCTTAAAATGAGCCGTTGGTTGGTGTCCCAGCGAGAGAGGAGGTCCAGGGAGATGGCTGAACATGGTCTGCACTTTGATTGACATGTTAACAGCAGTGCTTCTGCAGCGGCACACAGCCAGAAAGATGCAGAGCAATAACGACGTAAGCTCCATTGCCTTAGAGGGGGCCTGTTATGAGGCGAGCGGCCCTAAGCCATATCGTTTCAAGCCGATGGCTCGTGAGTTGCCATCTTCACCTCACTACGGAGGTGTGGCTTAGACTGAGCTTGTTTTATACTCCATAGCAGTATGATGGCTGACGTTAGAAATCCAACCTGAGCCGATTGGAAAGTTTGATTCAAATACAAATGCTGTGTAAATTTTTAACTTGAAGAGGGCACTCCACTAACGGTTTTCGGTCCAAAATTACTATTTTTACTAAGATGTACTAAAATAACAACAATAATGACCAAAGATTTAGACAGCACTATTAGACACTTGTTTCCATACTAGAGGTGACCGACCCTTCCAGGCTGTTTCTCCTAGGCTTTGGAACGATCTTCCGCCCTCTTTGCGCTCTCTTGACTCTGTGGATACTTTTAAAAGCAAACTTAAAACATATTAATTTGTTCAAGCTTTTAATTAGCTACTTTTGGGCTGCTATGATTTCTGTGCGGTTTTGACCCCTTCTATATTGTACGTAATTTCTGATTTTTAACTGTGTTGTGAAGCACTCTGTGGCCATTGTATGTGAAAGGTGCTATATAGATAACAAGGTTATGCTGATAAACGAAGTTGCATTTTATTTTGTCTGAATCATAGAAGAGCCATAAAATTGTGTTTAGCTAAGATTGGTCCTTTCATAAAGGAACTTAATATAGATAATCTATCAATTATTTTGATAAGTAATCTGGAAACAGTTGTGTTCAAAGTATTTCATACTGCATCGGAAGCAAATGTGAAAAGCACACCATCAAATAATACTTGAGTTTTAATCGAAATTTGTCTGTTTTGTTGCAGGAAGGAGGTGGAGTCACTAGAAGGTAAGCAGAAGTGTGTGTGTGGGTGACACAACACATTTTTGTTTGAAATAAAACCTGACATGTCGATTAGTTTTTATTATTTACAAAACCTAATTATAAAAGACAGTTTGTTTTCTTTAGCTTTTTAGTGCTGTACTGTATGTAGTGCCCTGGTGACAATTTGAACCCACGACATACATGATTTTTTTTTTCAGCTCACTTTATTATTGTTCACACATCTATAACATCTAGATCTGTAACATATTTCCAAAACAGTCGCTTACTGTGAATTTAGGGCAAATATTTAGGTTAAAAAAGGCTATTTCAGATCAATTCAATTTATAGTTTTTAAATGAATGCATGCTTCCTTTGTGGTCCGGACTATCTATGGGAAGGCAAGTCAATTTTATTTATATAGAACTCTTTCAACACAAGGCAAGTCGAGGTGCTTTGCATGATTACAGAAATGTGAAAATTTAAACGGAGAAAATAAAAAAAACTGATAAAACAAAAGAATCAATTCAAACCTTTAGCAAGAACAGTTATTAAAATTACGAAAATTAAAAACAGAGCGATTGACAAAAAGCAATAACGGGAACACAAAAGTAATCAAATAAAACATTTAGAATTTATGTACAATTATGAAAATTAAAATCAGAGTGACTGATAAAAGTAATAATACTAATTAAAAAGAATGATCAGTTACTCATAAGCAGTTCCCAATAGATGAGTCTAATTTTTTTATTTGTAAGAGTTCAGTGATTCTGCAGCTTTGCATTCATCCGGCAGTTTGTTGCAGACATGGGGTCATAGAAACTGAAAGCTGCATGTTTGGTTGATTAAACATGGTCTTCATGTTTGATTCTGGGGACAGTCGGTAGACTAAAGCTGGAAGACCTGAGTTACCTGGACGGTTTGTAGTCTCTAAAGTACTCAGATACTAACCTATTCAATGATTGTTAGACCAATGAAAGCACTTTAAGTCTATTCTCTGAGCTACAGGGAGCTGGTGTAAGGATTTTAGAACCGGGGTGATGTGTTCTACTTTCCTAATTCTGGTGAGCACATGACCAGCAGCGTTCTGGATCAGCTGTCTGGTTGATTTTTTTTTTAGTTAGACCTGTGAAGATACTGTTACAATAGTCAAGGCGGCTAGAGATAAAGGCATAGGTGAGTTTTTTTTCTAGGTCTCCCTGCATCATCAGTCCTTTAATCCTAGAAATGTTCCTCAGGTGACAGAAAGCTGACCTTTTTATTGCCCTTATGTGACCCTGGAGGTTCAGGTCTGAGTTCATTATTACACCTAGATTTCTGGCCTGTTCAGTAGTTTCCAGTTGGACCAACTGGAACTTTGTACTGATATTTAATCGATCTTTTTTGGGTCAGAAGATAAGTACTTCAGTTTTGTTTTTGTTCAGATGAAGGACATTTTGGGACATCCAGCTGTTAATCTGCTCAATACATTTATTGAGGATTTGGACGGGTTCAACATCACCTGGTGACATTGAAATATAAAGTTGCGTGTCGTCAGCATAGTTGTGGTAGTTACTGTAATTTGTTTTTATTATCTGGCTTGGTGGGAGCATGTAAATGCTAAATAGGAAGGGCCCCATGATGGAACACTGGGGGATACTGCATGGGATTTCTGTTTCTTTTGATGAGAATTTGCTTATTGACACAAAGAAGTTCCAGTTCTTGAGGTAGGATTTGAACCAGTCGAATGCCGTACCAGAGAGTCTGACCCATCTCTCTAGACGTTCCAGTAATATATCATGATCGACTGTGTCCAATGCTGTACTGAGGTCTAATAGTAACATTACTGCGGTTTTACCACACTCAGTATTTGTACGGATGTCACTGAAGACAAGGGCTGTCTCGGTGCTGTGGTGCTCATGAAAACCAGATTGATAAATATCAAAGCCATTCTTCATTGCTATGAAGCTGTTTAACTGTTGGAACACAGCTTTCATCATTTACCCATAAATGGGAGATTAGAGATTGGTTGGTAGTTTTGCATTGATGTGCTGTCTATGTTCTTTTTTAATATTGGTTTGATAACTGCTGTTTTTAAGACGTGTGGGAAAACACCTGATCGAAAGCAAGAGTTGACAATTTGGATCAGTTCCTCAGTTCCCTTCCAGGAAGGTCAAAGACTTAAGAAGAAGCCTAAAGCGGACAGAAATGGGTTAAGGTCTCTCAGATTTCACTGCATCAGTCTTACCTTTCCTTCCTCAGTAGTTGATAGAACCAAAAAGACATTAGATCACTTTAGGAAAGCATTAGTCCAACATCAGTCCCTCTGTTCTCTCTGCGTCTCTGTTCAAACCGCCAGTCAGTCATGACAGATGGCCGCTTGTACTGAGTTTGCATCATGCATATTTCATGCAGCAACATGCAACAGTGGAGTGGAAGAACTCCACAAACTCTATGAATAAATATTTTTATGAATAAATAAAATGCATTTGACAGTCAATGAAGGACAATTTTCTGTGCTAAGGACTGATTAATGAATTATGTTGAATTGTCTTTTTTTCTAGCTGAATTGAACTCCGAACATGCTCAGAGAGTGGCAGAAATGGAGCTGGCTATGCAGCAAAAACTGAGAGAACGACAAAAGGTCTACGAGAAAGCCTTCAACCAGGATGTCGAGAAGTATCTGTCCACTGGATGCCTAGAGGGCAGAGGTGACTTAAGATTCTTTAAACATTATATTATAAACATTTCCACCCCCATGTTTGATCGCGGTGATGGTGTACTGAGAGCATATTCAGCTTTATTTGTAAGATTCTGAAAACTAAAGAATTAATTTTCTCTCCATCAGTCAATATTAACTATAAGAGCTGACTAGCCAGGTCTGTCCGAACCACAGTTGATTGAAATGGGACGTTTTTTTAATTAAGTTATTTGTTCGCAGTCTCTGCGTTCCTCTGGCAGCCATCTCCTTATCATCCCCAAAGTCAGGACACGCACTCATGGTGAGGCGTCTTTCCTTTCATATGGCCCTCACCTCTGAAACAGGCTGCCAGAGAACCTCAGGGAACGTTCATGTTGTTAAGACTCACCTTTTTAGCCGAGCTTTTAACTGATTCCATCCATCCATCCATTTTCTGAACCGCTTAGTCCTCCAGGGGTCGCGGGGGGCTGGTGCCTACCTCCAGCGGTCAACGGGCGAGAGGCGGGGTACACCCTGGACAGGTTGCCAGTCCATCACAGGTCAACATAGAGACAGAGAGGACAAACAACCACGCACGTACACACCTAAGGACAATTTAGAGTGATCAGTTAACCTGACAGTCATGTTTTTGGACTGTGGGAGGAAGCCGGAGTACCCGGAGGGAAGCCACGCTTTTAACTGATTATTATTTATTAATATCTGTTTAATCGCCCTGCATGTTTTATTGATTGAATTTTTAGTTTAGCTTTTAGCTGCTTGTTATGTATTGATTATTGTTTATCTGCTTTGGATTTCTATTTTATCATATTTTATCATTGTTTTACACTTGATAACATTTTTATCAGTATTTTACTACTTAATCTGATTATCTACTGTTTATTTTAATATTTTAACTTCTTCTTTTAATCTTCCTTCCAGTGTTTCCTCTAGAGGAGCCCCCTGCATCGGGGGCGGTGGTCGGCTGTGGCTGCCTGGGTGCCCCCCAGGTAGTGCTTGGGTGGAGGAACCAGCCCTCCCCCCTGAGCGCCCTGGGTCAGAGCCTTGGCTGCTGCTGTTGATCTGCTGCTACCGATGCAGATGGCTCCCATGATGGCTTTTCCTGGCTCATCAGTACATGAATGAGCTACTTGGGACAAATTGTAAAGATTTTTTGGCCGAGGTTGTACTGAACAGAAACTATGTTGGCCTCAGTCTTTTAAGAGAAATAATAACATATTCTGTGTAATGTTTTGTTTTGTGGTTGTAGTTGTGTGATTTTTAAGCATCACCAAGGACAGGATTATTCTATATGATGTAACTTGCATAGACTGTACTAAATCTTGAATAGTTATTATATAAATGGACAGGTGAATGGACAGGAGTTGTAAAGGATTGGTGCTCAGGGGCGACTGTGGCTCAGTAGGTTGCAATCGGAGGGTCGTTGTTCGATTCCAGCTTCCTCCAGTCACATGTCGTTGTGCCCCTGGGCAAGGCAGTTAACCCCAAAGTGCCTACCGATAATTGTATCGGTGTATGAATGTGTGTGTGTTTGTGAGTGTAAAGTGCTTGGAATGGTCAACATGACTATAAAAGCGCTATATAAGTTCAGTCCATGTGTGATTGCAGGGTCTGCAGGTGTTGATGTGGCTATTCTGGATCAGATGACACTTGTTAACTTATCTGACCAGGAAGCTTTGGATGATTTTCTTAATTCCACTGGTGAAGATATAAGTTCTGGATCATCACTGACCTCAGGTTTGTTTAAATTTGACAATTTAAAGGAATTACTGCTTGTTAAAGGTGGGGGTCATGTAAAATTCACTTTTTATAGCTTTTCATCACATTCTTATGCCATTTCCTCCTTAAAAAACATGCCTAAAATCTTTCTTGGGTTACTTTAAGTATGTTTGAGAAAATATTTTAAAACTCTTGCAACTGCAATGTTGAGCTCTGAAAGCCTGAGTCCTCCTAGCTATGTCCCTATATTCTGATTACCACCGCTGTCTCTCCACAGCCCTCCCTCCCCCGCTCCCCGAGTACAAAAGCAGAATGTCTTCAACATCAATCAGCCATCACCGGTGGAAATTAGTATATACTTAGTTATTTTTCCCAATTGCACAATCCCCTCTAGGGAAAAAAAGTCCAGTGCACTGAAGATGCTACAGTAAGCATACTGTAATGTCATTGACTGATGAATCACAGCATCAGCTTTACAGAGGAAATACTGATAAACACAGTGGCTAATCACCCCGAGCTACATGACACCAGCTGTTTTCTATAAAAGGACATGAATTAAAAAAATAAACCTTATAAAGAGGTCAAATTATGTAGACAGGAAAGCTTAAGCTCTTAAGAAGTTTATTGGTGACTCTTAAAACAGCAGATGCACCTCTCCCTCCGCCGCAAAGTCAGCCATGAACCCAGGCCTGGCAGTAGCTTCACCACAGTATGTCCTGCGCCGCTCACATATTATATCATAAACTTTTACTAACTGCAGACAGATGGACAGCTGCTCAGCATTGTAGTTGGTGATTCGGCTGGCAAAATTTGGACTGACACAGGACACCGGCGGCTCCTCAAAAAGGGCTTGACGATGCAGTGAGCGGCCGGTGTTTACCGATCCCTCCGATTCCCTGCTTTAGCGGTCCCAGTTCGGCCTGAGGCCAGGCCAAACATGTAATGCGATCAGCTCAAAGACTAGCAGAGCCCACGTGCAGCCGCACTTCACACGCTGGGCTTGAGACAGCGCTCCGAGAATGGTGTGATGATGTTGAAGACAGCGTGTTGAAAGGGGGAATGTCCAAGGCTCTTAAAGAGACATGCAGCTAATTTCAAGGCATTCAGTTATAACATGTTAAAAGTGCAATATTTCACATTGGTAGTATATATATCATTCATTGAACTTACAGTTTGATTTAGAGTAATATAGTTGTACTGTACCACAGAATTGCTCTGTATGCCAGAGAAGAATGTGCCTCCTCTCCTTTAAGTTTCCCAACAAAACCAGATGTGACTGGCTGCACAGTTTTCCCCGTGATAATACTTTGTTTTGGCTTTATTAATAATACAAGTTAATATCATTTACCTTCAACAGGTCCAGACCTCAAGTCCTCCTCTTTGGAGTCCTTGAATCAAATTCCTTCCACGAGCAACACTCAGTCAACCCAGGCTGCAGAGTGGCAGCAGGAAGAAGGGCCAAGTGAGGAGCCACTGGTGCAGTCTGATGAGGAGGATGTACAAGCAGATATGTCACTGGTAGCTGTGCAGGATGTTTCCACGATCTGGGGCTCTGATGAGAGCGACTCTGCTGGGGACCGGCCCTCTGAGTGACAGAAGATTCTCTGAGAAAACGTAATTAAAGACCCGCAGCTCAATAAACACTTCCCTTTCTACAGGAAGAATGCCTTATTCAGGAGTTTCTAAACCAAGGGTGTTGGTGTGTGTGCATGTCCCTGCTCTAGCACAGCTGATTAGAACATATTCATTTGATTCAGGTGGTTTAAAGTAGAAAAACGGTCTAAAATGTGGCTTAACCGGCACTTTAAAACAGACAAATACTCGGACTTCAAACATGTTCCAGCTGCTCAAGCAATGGCTACGCAGTGATATGAGCTTCTGTTATTTGTTATTGTTGCATTGTTGTAGAAAGATGTCCCTGTAAGCTTGGAAAGTCAAATAAAATCCTTAGTGGTGGAAGCTAAAAATCTATTCAGATTTACACACAGTATTTTATTTTAGCTATTTAAAACTAGTTGAACTAAAATGTTTTTAGCTTCTAGCAGATATTCAGTCTAAAAATACACAAGATTGTTGTGAAGGCTAGTGGTGTTTTGCTTCTGCCAAAGGTAAGTGTGGCATTTTTATCAACCCATCAGATCAGCTATAATTCATCATCCCTCTCGAGCTCTTCCAGTCAGCACTAGGAGTTGGGCTCTCATGGTTAGTTGTGCTGAAGCAACGGAGAATCAGACAGATTAGAGGAGTGTTGGTCTGACTAGCTTATCAGTTTCTTCCACTCCAAGGATATATCTACTTTTCCAACCATTACTGCTAATACTTTCACAGAACATCAGGTCAAAAAAATTTTAACTAACCCTTTAACAAGATTTGTTTTTCTAACAGCGTTGGAATTGGAATATGTTGCTTCACAGTAGAAGCTACTTAGATTATCCTCTGTGTAAACAGCCATCTGAGGCAAAAGTGTTATGGTGTTAAGTATTTATAATAAAGAATTCTCTTGAACCATAACAGTTTTTTGGATTTAATTAATTATTAAGAAAACATGCTTTTAAATAGGCTCTGCTCTGAGTAGCACTTAACATCACTTATTGATTAAAACATCTTATTAATTCTCCAAACTCAAATTGTTTTAACTGACTCCTCATGAGTACTTCATACGACCCAACTTGAACAGAATCTAGTTGCTTCTTTACATCTTATGAATCCATTTCTTTAAACATATTTTCCCAAGCTTATTTTAGATCTGATTCAAACTACCACTGTACTGTGTAGATCTCTGATTTCTTTAGATTTGGAATTATGTTCTGTGTGCAAATTATTCTAGTGTATGGTTACTGAGAACCATCACCAAAAACTGTGGGTGTGTGAAAAAAAGTATACAGCTACTTCCTTTCTTTTGTGTCTCAATATTAAACTGGCAATGGACAAATCATTATACACGTCAATTCAAGGCACTTTACAAGGAAAGTCAGTACAATAACGCATACATTCCAGTGGATCTTACATAGTGTATTAATCTTATATCTCATTATCATTATTCAAATCAATTTAAAAGATTTTTTTCTAAGGAAACCCAGCAGATTGCATTCAATCAAAGACTTGCAGCATTCCCCCTTGGATGAACATGTAGTGAGTCGCCTGGGTTGTTGTTGACCTCTCAGCAATCCCTCATATCAATATAAGAGTACATTCTATTTTAAAGAAAGTAAAAAAGTTGATAACAGGACATGGAGGGTATTCAGTTACTATGAGCATCATCTCATATGGTAGCCAAGCAGGACATCAGATCAGGAGTAGATTCACTAAGAAAAAACAGTTAACAGCCAAAATAGCAGCAAAAATATATATATAAGACGGGAGTGGTGGAGAAAAGCAGCTAAGTAGAGAAAAGTGGTCAGTCTGTCCTCTAACAGTCTAAGCCTACTGTATAGCAGCATAACTACAGAAATGGCTAAGGATAACCTTAGCCATTGTAACTATGAGCTTTATCAAAAAGGAAGGTTTTAAGCCTGGTCATAAAAGTAGACACTGTCTCCCTCACAGACTAAAACTGTGAGCTGGTTCCACAGGAGAGGATAACTTGAAGATCTATTACTAAAATAAAACCTAAAATTATTACAATTAATACCTCTTTTTCAACCCTTATCTGTTAAGATCATCACAGCAAATCCTCTGTCTCAGTTTTGTCCTGTTTTCTGCATACGCTAACCTCATACCAACCAACTTCATTTCCTCCTTCACCACATCCAAAAATTTCAGTTTTGGTCTTCCTCTCAGCCTCCTGCCTGGTGGATCCATCCTTAGCATCCTTCTATATCTATCTATCTATATATATATATATATATATATATATATATATATATACACACAGACGTGGACAAAATTGTTGGTACCCTTCATTAAATCAAAGAAAAACTCATAATGGTCACAGAAATAACTTTAATCTGACAAAAGTAATAATAAATCAAAATTATATAAATGTTGAACAATGAAAGTCAGACATTGCTTTTCATCCATGCTTCAACGGAATTATTTAAAAAATAAATGCATGAAACAGGCCTGGACAAAAATGATGGTACCCACAACTTAATATTTGGTTGCACAACCTTTTGAGGCAATCACTGCAATCAAATGATTCCTGTAACTGTCAATGAGACTTCTGCACCTCTCAGCAGGTATTTTGGCCCACTCCTCATGAGCAAACTGTTCTAGTTGTTTCCGGTTTGAAGGGTGCCTTTTCCAGACAGCACGTTTCAGCTCCTTCCAAAGATGCTCAATAGGATTGAGATCAGGGCTCATAGAAGGCCAGTGTTTTCCTCTTAGCCCTTCTTGGGTGTTTTTAGCTGTGTGTTTTGGGTCATTTTCCTGTTGTAAGACCCGTGACCTGCGACTGAGACCATGCTTTCTGACACTGGCCAGCACATTTCTCTCTAGAATCCCCTGATAGTCTTGAGATTTCATTGTACCCTGCACAGATTCAAGACACCCTGTGTCAGATGCAGCAAATCAGCCCCAGAACATAACCGAGCCTCCCCCATGTTTCACAGTAGGGACCGTGTTCTTTTCTAGATATGCTTCATTTTTCCGTCTGTGAACATAGAGCTGATGTGCCTTGGCAAAAAGTTAAATTTTTGTCTCATCTGTCCACAGGACATTCTCCCAGAAGCTTTGTGGCTCGTCAGCATGTAGTTTGGCATACTCCAGTCTGTTTTTTTTAATGATTTGTCCTCTCCTTGTTCGTCTCCCATGTAGCCCTCTTTGGCTCAAACAGCGAAGGATGTTCCGATCTGACACTGATGTTCCTTGAGCATAAAGTTCAGCTTGGATCTATTTTGAAGTCTTTCTAGGCTCTTTTGTTACCATTTGGATTATCCGTCTCTTTGATCTGTCATCAATTTTCCTCCTGCAGCCACGTCCAGGGAGGTTGGCTACAGTCCCATGGATCGTACATTACTGAATGACATGTGCAGCTGTAGTCACAGAAACATCTAGCTGCTTGGAGATGGTCTTATAGCCTTTACAGTTAACATGCTTGTCTATGATTTTCTTTCTCATCTCCTGAGACAACTCTTTCCTTTGCTTCCTCTGGTTTATATTGAGTGTGGTACACACCACGTCACCAAACAACACAGTGACTACCTGGAGTCCTATATATAGGCCCACTGAATGATTACAGGATTGTAGACACCTAGGATGCTGATTAGTTGACATACCTTGGATTAACATGTCCCTTTGGTCACATTATTTTCATTTTTTTCTAGGGGTACCATCATTTTTGTGCAGGCCTGTTTCATGCATTTATTTTTTAAATAATTCTGTTGAAGCATGGATGAAAAGCAATGTCTGACTTTCATTGGTCAACATTTATATACTTTTTATTTATTATTACTTTTGTCAGATTAAAGTTATTTCTGTGACCATTATGAGTTTTTCTTTGATTTAATGAAGGGTACCAACATTTTTGTCCACGTATGTATATATATTATCATCGCCTCTTCTCTGAACATCTCCAAACCCTCTCAAACAGACCTATCTTACTTTATCTTCAAACTATCTAATATTCTCTTAGCTTCTCTGCAATTTCACAATATGACAGATGTTGTGATGACCTGTCTCACAGATGTTCCAAGGATGACTTCAGTTGCTGCCTTCTGGAGAACAACTGCAAGGACACCCATGTTTATTTTATACTTCCACTACCTAGGCATGCAGTAGAAAGGAGACCAGTCCAAGGTGTCAATCTACAGTCGCAGCCAAAAGTTTTGAGAATTACATAAATATTGGAAATTGGAAAAGTTGCTGCTTAAGTTATTATAATAGCAATTTGCATATACTCAAGAATGTTATGAACAGTGATCAGATGAATTGCATAGTCCTTCTTTGACATGAAAATTCCACTGCATTTCATTGCTGTCATTAAAGGAGCTGCTTAGATCATTTCAGTAATCGTCTTGTTAACTCAGGTGAGAATGTTGACGAGCACAAGGCTGGAGATCATTACGTCAGGCTGATTGGGTTAGAATGGCAGACTTTACATATTAAAAGGAGGGTGATGGTTGAACTCATTGTTCTTCCATTGTTAACCATGATGACCTGCAAAGAAACGCGTGCAGCCATCATTGTGTTGCATAAAAATTGCTTCACAGGCAACGATATTGTTGCTACTAAGATTGCACCTAAATCAACAATTTATAGGATTATCAAGAACTTCAAGGAAAGAGGTTCAATGCTTGATAAGAAGGCTTCAGGGAGTCCAAGAAAGTCCAACAAGCGCCAGGATCGTCTCTTAAAGAGGATTCAGCTGCGGGATCGGAGTGCCACCAGTGCAGAGCTTGCTCAGGAATTGCAGCAAGCAGGTGTGAGCGCATCTGCACGCACGTGAGGCGAAGACTTTTGGAAGATGGCCTGGTGTCAAGAAGGGCAGCAAAGAAGCCACTTCTCTCCAAAAAAACCTCATGAGGGACAGATTGGTCTTCTGCAGAAAGTATGGTGAATGGACTGCTGAGGATTGGGCCAAAGTTATATTCTCCAATGAAGCGTCTTTCTGATTGTTTGGGGCATCTGGAAAAAGTCTTGTCCGGAGAAGAAAAGGTGAGCGCTACCATCAGTCCTGTGTCATGCCAATAGTAAAACATCCTGAGACCATTCATGTGTGGGGTTGCTTCTCATCCAAGGGAGTGGGCTCTCTTACAATTTTGCCCAAAAACAGCCATGAATAAAGAATGGTACCAAAACACCCTCCAACAGCAACTTCTTCAAACAATCCAACAACAGTTTGGTGAAGAACAAAGCATTTTCCAGCACCATGGAGCACTGTGCCATAAGGCAAAGTGATAACTAAGTGGCTCGGGGACCAAAACGTTGACATTTTGGGTCCATGGCCTGGAAACTCCCCAGATCTTAATCCCATTGAGAACTTGTGGTCAATCCTCAAGAGGCGGGAAGACAAACAAAAACCCACTAATTCTGACAAACTCCAAGAAGTGATTATGAAAGAATGGGTTGCTATCAGTCAGGATTTGGCCCAGAAGTTGATTGAGAGCATGTCCAGTAGAACTGCAGAGGTCCTGAAAAAGAAGGACCAACACTGCAAATACTGACTCTTTGCATAAATGTCATGTAATTGTCGATAAAAGCCTTTGTAACGTATGAAGTGCTTGTAATTATATTTTAGTACAGAGAAACAACTGAAACAAAGATCTAAAAGCAGTTTAGCAGCAAACTTTGTGAAAACTAATATTTGTGTCATTCTCAAAACTTTTGGCCACAACTGTAAAGGGAAAGTTGTAGCGCTTTTTCAAATCTATTACAACCCTCCCCAGGCCACCAGCCATTAAAAACCTATGTTTTTTTTTAACAATTGGGTAGTAGTGTGGTAATGCCATCCATCTATCTTCTTCCGCTTCATCCAGGGTCGGGTCGCATGGGCAACAGCTTATGCAGAGAGACCCGGACTTCCCTCTCCCCAGCTGCTTGGACCAGCTCCTCAGAAGGAATCCCAATACGTACATTCTTCCAGCATGTCGTGGGTCTTATCCTGGGCCCACGACACCTGGGACCCTTTTCCAGCTCAAGACCTTGGTCGCAGATTTGGAGCCTGGTACCCCATACAAAACGCATATAGACTGGTTGGGCGAACTCCCATGCACCCTCCAGGATCCCGCTGAGGGTGTAGAGCTGGTCCAGTGCTGATCCAGGTTACATTATGTCTTTATTCTAGTAAATGGATGACTTTTTTTTTTCTCAAAGTCTGTGGGGTGGGGGTGGGGGGGTTCTCTGTGGCCCTAATATTCTCACCCTGGACAGGTCGCCAGTCCATCACAGGAATAGGACTAAACAAATCCTGGAATTTATCCTGGTCTGGATCAGACTAGCTCCATGGTAACTTAATCCATAACATATCCTTATGCCTCCTATCCCGTTTTTGTGCAACTGGACCATGGATAAACCACGATAACCAAGATATCCTGGCTTAATCTCTTGTCTTAGTTTTGTGCAATAGGCCCCAGGTCTACCCATACAATAGAAGCAGTAATCATATCACCCCTGTCCTTGTCGGATTTCACTGGCTAATTACTACTTTTAGAATTGATTTTAATATCTCATCATAGACTTTTAAAGCAATGCATCGCCAGGTTCCCAAATATGTGATATATTTATCACGGTATTATGCTTTGCAAACTCATTACGGTTAGTAAATGATGACCTTCTGGTTCAAAAGACAAGGAAGATGTGAGGAGATCAATTGTTTATTGTTGTTTCTAAACGATAGAACCATCTTCTACTCTATTAGACAGGCCAGCTGTATGGCTAAATTTGAAATCTCTTTAAAAACTCACCTTTGTTAGTTGCACTTTAACTCAAGTTAAATAGCCTTTTACATATCTTTATTTTCTATTGTGTGAGTTGATTGGGCTGTTTCTTTGCTTGTGTTTTTGGGGGTTTTGAAATGTTTTTTTAGTTGTTTTTATGATGGGATTCTGTGCAGCGCTTTGGTTAATCTAATGTTTAAATGCACTCTATAACTAAAGCTGAATTAAGTTGAGTCAAATTGATGCAGAGAAGCTAGTTCATGCATTTGTAACCTGTAGATCTGAGTACTACAATGCAAATATACAATAGATAGGTGTCTAAGTAGCTCTCTGAAAGTCCTTCAGTTAATAGAGCCCTGCTACGAGTGAGCTTTGAAAAGGTATCATAGTTCCCCTTTGCTATAATCTTCCTTTAAAATTCTACAATCAGTTTAAAATAATTCTGATCATATAATCTTCACCAGCTTCTGTCACCACCACTCTCATACTGACAAGATAATGCCTACTAATGGAAAATGAAAAAAATAGCATTAGTTAGCAAAAACCGTAGTGCTACAATATGTTTGGGACTGTGGCTATTAAATCTGCTGGTCAGAATTGGAAATATCAGCCCTCTCCGGTTGAGATAAACGGACTGGAAACAAATGCACAATGTCACGATGTGGTTATGAGATTGAAGGACGAAGTTGAAGTGTGAAAAAAAAATGTCAGGAATGTGAGAACACTCAGACCAAAATTGGTAAAAACTTAGCAAAACAAAACATTGTTCTCAAAAAGTATGAAGATTTTCCTTGTGGCTTGAAGACGAGAAATAGCTCGTTTAATTAGGTATTTTCATCCAAGTAGTGTGTAATGTACTGAGTTTGATTATTTCAATAACATTTCTTATCTTTAAAAAACAGACAAAAAACACCAGATTTCCAATCATTTCTCAAGATGCAGGTTTACATGTCATTCCATGAATTTCCAACGCTAGAATATACACAGCTTCCAGGCCCCTTTTTTTCCTTTAGTAACATAGACAAGCTCTCTCTGGCAGAGATTTTACTTTGAGTATTTTTATTTGAACGGAATAAATTTTTAAGTGCATGCATTGTACATTTTATTTCATTTCATAAACATTTAAAGTTGTTTAATAGTTTTTATTTTATTTTATATTTTATTTTAATTGTTTTATATAATGTATTTTCTTGCTTTGTAAATGGATTTTACTCTTTATTATCCTGACTGTTTTCAGTTGACTTAGTTTACATTTTTTAATTTTAATACATTTTTTAAATTCAATGCACTTTTTATTATATAGCACAAATTCACAACAAATGTCATCTCAACGCACTTAACAAAAGTCATTTCAATACAATTATACAAACATTCCAATCTGTTAAAAAGTTTTCTATGTAAGGAATCCCAGCAGATTGCGTTGAGTCATCGACGTGAGGTTGTGCCCGGATCATGCAGACTTCTTTTATTTGCCTTTGTTTGAAAGAAAAAATTTAATAAAGCTACAATTGACTGAATTAAAAGATAAATGTGAACGAAATGAATCAAGAGAATGAACACATTTTTATGTCAATGCTGTGGAGTTTATTTCAGAAGACAGTGGCAGGCTTTTGAATGAAGCTCGAAAACATAATGTATCTGCCTTTGTCATATAAATAAGGAAAGTTTTTTTTAATTTGGCTACAAGATAGCTAACAGATGGGAGAGTTTTTTTCTTGGTTTATCAAACGTCCATGATGAAGCTACAGCATGTTAAAGAAACATTTAAATTATTCATGTTCTGCTTTGAAGTTAAATAGGACATTGAAAGTAGTTGTGTATTAAAGTCGTAAAGAAGGGGGTTTATATGATTTACTTTATCCATCCATATACTATACAGTCTATCCAATGCAGGGCTGGAGGAGGGGGGTTGCAAATCTCTGTGGACAGGTCGCCAGTCCATCACCACTGTGTTCCCCATAACTTACATTAAGTATTATTTAATATGCTAAGATAGGATGTTACAGGTAACTCCATTGTGACTGTCAGTCGTTTTCAACATCTTGGTGCTGTGGCCATTTGGGAAAATACTTGATTTCTATTTCCTGTTCACTTCTTCTTAGAGAAAATAGCATTTTGTATTCCCAGACCAGCTATTACTGATGTTTCCACTGTTCGAAAAATGAATGAGTTGTTTCTAGATTTAAAAGGAACAACTGGATTTAACTTAACAGTTAGGAGAACGGCTCTCTAGGCCAGAGCCAATCAGCTTATAGCAGGTGTGATAATGAAGCTGACAGGTGAGCTGCTGACATCAGATCCACGGTTTTTACTGCGGTCTGCCGCTGGGCTCCACGTTCCTCTGAATTTGTTTCTTCTGTTGTCTGGTCATGTTGGCGTTTCTCTGGCTTCTTTGGGGGCTGGTTCGTGTTATACTTGGAGGTCCAGTTCTGCATCCAACTTGGCCAGAGGAGATGATACCAGCAATCAACGGTGTCCCCAATCCTCCCTTCTATCGCCTGCCAGTTTTCCTGCACACATCGAGCCCGCTCATCCCCCAGGAGCTGTTCCGACCTGCTGAGTACAGAGGCCCTCTCCCAGCCGGGCTAACTGGACTACTCATTCCCCCCTTGGGGCCACATAAGAACATCCCTGACAAGACGTCGCGCGCTGTGGAGGCTTGGTGCGGCACAGAGAATGTTTCAGTGCGCGTGGACCGCTGGCTGCTGCGCGCTTGGAGCGTACCGTCCTTGTTCCGGATAGGCTCGTGCTTACCGAGTACAGTCACATCCCGGTATTTGTATTTCCAGTACAGAATGCTGGAGTGTGGCGGACAAGTTCAGGTAAGAACACACAGCTTATTAATTGATGTGTTTGTGAATGAGAACAATTTAGATGAAGCGATGAACACAAACCCTGCACACGTCTCTTTTTAGTCTGAACTAATTACCATTGAAATGCTCAGGCACGTCATGGCCAACTAACCTACAGAATGATCGCAGCAGGCCTATTTTATAGAAAAATACACTTTTAGATAACCATAAACCCATGGGAAATTTTACTAAACATCAATTACCTCCGAACACAAGTTGCATGTTATGTTCATTTGAAATGGGGAGCATTTTATTGAACATGTGTCTAAAACCACATAATTTACTGGTCATTAAAAAATGTATTTAAAGGTGTTGGGCCTTCTAAAAACGGCCCAATATTGTACAGCCGTGTTTCTCAACCCCGGTCCTCAGGGTGCACTGTCCGTGTTTTAGGCGTTTCATTACCGCCACACACCTGAACTAAATGATTGGCAGATTATGCTGTAGATTTAATGAAAACATTAAAAATGTGTGTGCGCTGGAAGAAGTTTAAGAAAAACTACACTCAGTGTAGCATCACTTCGTTATATGGTCAAGTAGAAGAGAATAAAATGGTAAAATAAATACTTGAGTAGGCTATAAGTAAGCAGGCAGTCTACAGAAGATGACTGCATTCAGCTGAGGGAAAAGCTCTGCATTTCTAAATTAAAGAGGGAATCTAAGAAAAGGGCAACAAATAAAGCTGTTTTTATGAATCAACAAAGATCAACTGAGGGAGGCATTCCATCCCAATGCTCTGCATTAGAACGACCTATTCAGGTAGTACCCCGTCTTCCGCCCAAAAACCACTGGAGACTGGCACCAAACACCCCCTCACATCAACACACCCTGCATGGATAAACAGACAATGAATAAGAGTTTCCAAATGTGCAAAAACTGTTAGTCTATGTTTATATGCTCACTGCAAACGTCCACTTCACATCGAAGTTAGGATTTGGATAAGCCTGTGTATCTGGCAGCAGTCCTCCTGCGCTTACAAACCAACATTTGACTACCTCATTACCCATGTAAATGACTAACCTGACCAAACATGTAGCCTTTTCCCTTTTGTTTAATGCTGTAACTTTTCGTCTGTCCTGTTGTTACAACCTGCAGTCTACTCTGCCGTTAGAAACTCTCGTGCGCGTTTCAATTGTTTTCTTGATCGTAGTGATGACCGGTAATTCGTGAGGCAAGGCATCACTCTAAGCAAATGGGTTGCAACATACAATAAATGAAGTCCTGCTGTAACCTAAAAAAAAAAAAGACTAAGCCATCATCTGTGTAAGCGCAGAAAGTGATGACCCTGGCAAACAACACGGCCAAGCAACAGAGGAAGATGACAGTTTGTGACAACAGGGGAAACAGCTGAGTAGAGTACAGGTTACAGGTTACAGCCCTGTGTGACCAACAGACCGTAAAGGCAGCACAGGATTATGCAGGACCCCTCTCACATCCTGTTTGCAGAGTTTGATTGGCTCGCCTCAGGACGCAGAGGAGAAAGGCATCCTTTATTCCCCGGGCCGTCCAAAATTATTAACACACTCAGGAATATATGGTTTTAACTGTCTCTATGTGCCTTGTTTTTTGAAGCACTAAGGATGCACTTTTTATATATGTGATGACTGACATGTGGTAGGCTATGTAGTGTGTGATTGTGCAGTGTACCTGTGAAATATGTGCTGGTTGATTGTACAGTATTGTCTTTGAAATAAGCTACTATAATGCGCATTTTTAAATTGCCATTTGGGGATAAATAAAGTGCTTTTGAACGGAATTGAATACAACAGCAAGGAAAACGCCAGTTCGTAGCGGCAGAGCAGAAAAGTTAGAGAATTAAATAAAAGTGAAAAGGCTACATGTTTGGTCAGGTTAGTCATTTACATGGTTAATGTAGTAGTCAAATGCAAGTTTGTAAGCGCAGGATCTGCTGCCAGATACATAGACGCTAGGGCGTAGAATTGGGTAAGGACTCATATTGAGCCGATACTGTGTCGTCACTATCAATACAACCGTTGTCGGTTGTTTAGTCATTGATCATGGCACACAAATGGTTTAATGTCGGTCTCTGCTAGAAATCCCACCTCTAACTTAAATATCTCTTCCTGATTGGCTGTCGGGTTCTCGCTTACTTACACGTGATTGGCCATTCCCGCTATCATTCCTGCTAAATTGGGCCGGAATGAGAGGAATCTGTGAGTGCAAGTTGGCAACATGTTTGGCATTTTTTCTGTCCGGATCACGTCAACTAGATGGATTTTACTGGTGTCATTTACAGTTTGTGTTTGTGCCTGTGTGTGTGTTTGTGTGTGTGTGTGTGTGTGTGTGTGTTTGTGTGCTGTAGGATTTGAAGGATGTCCATGAAAAGAAAACTCTATATAAGACAATTATTTAGGGGTCAAAGTGTAAATTACTTAAAATTAGAATTAAATTAAAGTTTTAAAATAGAATATGCCAAAGATTTTAAAAATATTAAAATTATTTCCTAATCTTATTCTCATTTTTTCTTATTTTCATGTATTTGTTCAGAAAAGAGTAACTTTTTAAAAACTCAAATAAAGTGTATGGTTGAAATATAATAAAACATCATATTCTAGATGATCATGTGATTTTTATGTATCAATATTTTTTGGGGAATAAATTACACATAATAGTGTGAAAGTAAAGGCCTTTTTTACTCAGGCAATAACTTTACCATCAAACTATGATAATTCTCTCCCTAATCGGTTTGTCATGCATCAACTTATTTTTGTACGGTGATAGACAGCAGAGAGAGACCAGAGGAGGTAGAGGATGAGAAGCAGGAGCAGATGAAGGGAGAGAGGCTGGAGGAAATAGAGCCTGGACTAGATGAAATTATAGAGGCTGGATATTTACAGGTGAACTTAAAAAAATTTTGTTTGTTAGTTATGAGATTCAGCACTGTGACAGATCAAATCAACTTTATTTATAAAGAGCTTTTCATGCAAACAGAAACAAACTGCTTTTCATGATAAAAACAGTTTAAACATTAGAATAAAACAATGGGGCGCCAAGTGTAAAATTTTCGTTATTTAGTAGAAATGCACTTTTTTTGAACATTTAGCTTCATTTTTCCACATTTAGCACACTTTCATCCATTTAGGAAGAAGATGTTTCTAAAATCCAACATTTACCAGCATATTTACATTTTAAAAATCTAAATTCTAAATATTTCGAAATTTAACATGTTAAATCTAAATGTTAAATCCAAATGTTTAACCTAAATCTAAATGTTGAATCTAAATGTTGAATCTAAATGTCAAATCTAAATGTTTAACCTAAATCCAAAAGTTAAATCTAAAAGTTAAATCTAAAAGTTAAATCTAAAAGTTAAATCTAAATGTTGAATCTAAATCTAAATGTTAAATCTAAATGTTAAACCTAAATGTTAAATGTTTCTAAGACATGCAAATTAACCACACCCCTCCAACTATCCTCTGCATTTGTGGCCACGGCCACATTAGGATTTCAACCATTGCATTAATTTTCTTCTCTCACACTGCCTGCCGGATTCTCATCGGTAAAATCATTCTAAAAACAATAATCAGACACTGCTTTTGGTCATATTTTTTTTAAAGTGAAGTGCTTGTATTATTATTGCATCCTGTAGAGCAGCTCGGACACCTGCTATAACAGCTCTTTCCAACTCTCCCGCCTGGAAAGACCCAGCAGCCATGTTGGACATCCAAGTGTTGCTAGCAGTTCAGAGGTCTGCTGCGTAGCTGGTCTTTTTAAAGAAGCAATAACAACTTAATGCAAGCACTTTACTTTAAAAAATATGACCAAAAGCAGTGTCTGATTATCGTTTTTAGAATGATTCTACCGATGAGAATCCGGCAGGCAGTGTGAGAGAAGAAAATGAATGCAATGGTTGAAATCCTAATGTGGCCGTGGCCACAAATGCAGAGGATAGTTCGAGGGGTGTGGTTAATTTGCATGTCTTAGAAACATTTAACATTTAGGTTTAACATTTGACATTTAGATTTAACATGTTAAATTTCGAAATAATATTTAGAATTAAAATTTTTTAAATATAAATATGCTGGTAAATGTTGAATTTTAGAAACATTTTCTTCCTAAATGTATGAAAGTGTGCTAAATGTGGAAAAATGAAGCCAAATGTTCAAAAAAAGTGCATTTCTACTAAATAACGAAAATTTTACACTTGGCGCCCCATATAAAACAAACCTTCAAACACAGAATATAACATAGCAGTTAAAAAATGTTAGTATAATGATCTGAATAACAATGATTCCCCCATGTGGCTTTAAAATCAGAGCGTTACATCTAGCAGCCAGTGGACACTAATGTGCTTGTATTTGAGTGTTGGTGACAAACACATTTACATTTAATTTATTTCCAATGTTTTTTTGATACTATGTTAATTGACATGATGCACATTTGTACTACAGCCCTGCATTGAAGATTAAAGATTAGAACCTTTCGAATTTGGCTTTTTGTCTTTCATTAGTTACTTTACCCTACAATGCATAATGTGAAATTATGATTGCTAGTGTAAAAAACTTCAACTTTAACGAGTGCTGCCTTGGAGCACTTTTGTGTCCCCACCAATCTCAAAATCAAACCTACTCCCTTGCATAGATGCACCCAAATTCTAACTTGCATGTTAAGTGGGCATGTGCAGTGGTCATATGAACATAGATAAACATTTTTGGTACATTTGGAACCTGATACCCATGCCTATCTCCAGTGGTTATTGGGCGAAAGCCAAGGTACCCGTTTTTGTAAAAGGTACGTACGTCGTTCGTTGGCTGGATAAATATAATGCAAAAATGTTAAGGTCTTTTTTTGTTCCAGGTAATTGGTGGTCAGCTGGTTTATTCTTACCTTCTGAACTACACTCCACCATCAGAAGGCTATGTTATCAGAGCGTCTCCAATTAACCTTCCCATCCACTGCTATTATAACAGGTACTTAATGCCATCCACAGTTGTTGCTGAACTTTTAAAAAGCTGCATAGAAGAAATAAAGGGAGAAAAACATTAGCCAAGTGGCTTGGTGGGTATAGTAGTTGCTTGTAATCAGAGGGTTGTAGGTTAGTTGTTTGATTTCAGGTTCTCCCTTTCACATGGCAATGTGCTGTTGGGCAAGGCACTTAACCCCAAGTTACCCAGCGATTTGTGTATAGATGTGTTTGAATGCAAATGGGTGAATGTGGCTTCAGAGTAAAACATGTAAGTGGGGCGAATGTGATGTGCCAAACAGTGTTATTTAGTAGTTTAAGCTGCTTTAAAATAACTTTCATTGCCCTGCATGGATTTGCCTGTTGGTCTTTTGATGTTATATGAAAATCTTCTTGTTTCAGGTTTCATTACTCTTACAAAGTTGGTTTTAGACCACAGGTTCAACACACAACATTTCTGAAGAGCATGAAGAGTAAACTAACTTTCACCCTAACAGTTTGTAATGGTGGGTATGTTCTGATCTTCAGTGTGGTGCTTTTATGACTTTAGATTTCTAAGTTGGTTTTTAACAAATGTTAGATTTTATTTATTTAAAACAAAGAAAATAATCACATTTGTCAGACCCTAAAGGGTGAATCTGAATTGTCACATAAGAAGTAAAGATCTGGGATTTCGGGAAATGGGTTTGAACTCTTCCCATCGGATCTAATAGTTGGTCTCTGGTGCAGGTAGTTCTGTTTTGGAAATTTAAATTTTCCTTGTAAATGTAATTTTGTGTACCAAATTACATACAATTTGAATGATTACTTCTGTGTGCTTCCTTTCAGTCAGTAGAAATATCTGAAATAACTTTCAGATTTACATTTCTTTGTGAAAGCCCTTTTTTACATAAACTGAAAGATGTTTGCCAAGTGATCTTAAATACTTGTAAATTAAAATGTATTCTTTCTATCTCTATCAGCCCAGTGGGAGCCCCTGTCCCCAGGTCATACATTCTTTTTGGGAGAGCAAGTCTATTTTTTGGCTCAGGCTAAAACTCTGTTGGCTGGAGAGAGGCTTTATGTGGATTCATGCCAAGCTACAAGTTCAGAAGATGCAAGCGGCTTGCCTAAAGTGGACATCATTACCAACTATGGGTATGCACGAGCTGACATGCACATGTACTCTGGCATTTGCTTTGCCATTTCCCACATCCTGATTTTTAGGTTTTGATTTCAGCTGCATGACAGACAGCAGGAGGGAGGACAGCAATTCTCAGTTTGTGTCAGGAGGTGGCAGTGTGGTGAAGTTCTCAGTGGATGCTTTTCTATTTAGCGGAGTCTCACAAGTAAGTTTCAATATCATTTTAATATATCGAGGGTAGACTTTGTCAACATGTTGCATTGAGGCATTAGGTCACCCTCAGTGAGCACATGATTTGCCCTCAGTGCATGTTCATAAAACTGCAGACCTGACCCAATAAAAATCTGTTTTTTTTTTTATTGCATGCAGGCTTCTCCATGCAATGTATAATCCAGCCTCCCCCAGAATTCAACTGCACTATTGAAAGATTTGTCACATCTGAATATGTTTGTACTTCTCATTTTGTTGGGCTAATATCTTGAATAAAGTGAGCTGGAGGAAACGCCAACACAGAGGTCTAGAATTAAAAATAACTTAAGTTCTGGCCAGACACCCACTGAAATCAATATCTGAAACTTTAAAAGTTACATGTATAAAGAACATGCTTTTAAAGCATCAGCTGAGAATCACTTGATGCTTAATATCCCCCTGTTTGTAGGTGCAGTACCTCCACTGTACAGTGTCAGTTGGTCTGAGCACTTCAAACATCGCAAAGTCCTGTAACTTCAAAAAGGCTGCTGACAGGTTAGTGACTTCTAACAAAGTACAGTTATGATCTAAAATGTTAATATATTGACATTAAGAAAATGGCAAAAGTTTAAAACCTCCTTCTGATTTAATATATGGCATGGGGGTGCTGTGTCGAGGGCTTATTGAAGGGTATTTTGATTTTCTGTGACTTCACTGCTCCGGAGAAAGCTTGAGGTTAAGTAAGTTTGAAAAACATATACTGAACCAATTTTTCGTAACGATATGACCAACCATCCAATCCTCCCGCTTTTCTTTTTGCCATCAAAATAAGTGTATGAAATGTTGTGAATGACTATCTTGAAGTCATGTCAAAATAGGGTGACCATATCTTGATGGACACTTGGTTTTGGATTTTGTCACATCTAAAGCATGCATTCTCCTTGTGGCTAGAATAAAACAGGTAAATAACCTACTTCACATATTCTTTCCTAAGTACAAAAGTGATTTTAAAATATCTGGAAATTAATTTAATAATGTAAGTATTTTTCTGAATTAGAAAATTTAACAGCAACAATATTTCACTTTAAGTCATTATGGAGAATTCTGAGAAAACAAGTATTTTTTCGAATGTAATAAAAGTAAAACCAGCAGTCTCAAAAAGATGATAAAGTGCCTACTCCAGTCTTTAGTTTTCATTCTTATCATCCTCAGCTGATTTATAGATGAACTCACTTTGCACAGCAATGTTATAGTTTGTGTCCATGTTGACCTACTCGATCTTTGCCAATTTTGTCACACATGGAAACACACATGCAAACTTTCTTTCAACTTACACTTGAGCTTTGATATCTTGTAAACAGTTTCAAAGCGGCGCATGCAGGCAATTCAGTGCAGCACAGCCAGTGCTCTATGAAGACAGAAAAAACATTCTCTAGGCAACAGCTTGGGGAGGGCGTCAGATCAGAGAACTGGTATTGTATTAAATGCATCTCACCAGTCAAGTATGCTTATTATTCTCCTTAAAATCTATGGAAAACCTGGATATTTTCATCAATCTATCAAATCCATCCAGACAGCACATGACAATTGGACACGTGCAGGGAAGAGGACAGTTGGTCACCCTAGTATTTAAACTCAAGTGGCATTATTAGGTTGATGTGAGCTTCGGTCTCTGCTGTTAATGAAAATGTCATCTGCAACATGGTCTGGTACAGTTTAATTGTTTACAATTTGATTGTAGGATAGTGATACCAGAATCATTTGGAGAAAGCATTTTGTTGCTATATTTCCTTGATGTGTAATATGAACTATAATTGCATATGATAATGAAAAGGAGTTCATGTGTGTTTGAAATGTAGGTGGGAGGAACTGACAGCGTCCCCCTCGGTGTGTTCCTGCTGTGATTCTGTGTGTACTGACACAGACATATGTAAGTTCTCTTATGATAATAAACGATACCTCTGCTATTTACAGGGTGTTCCTACAATCATGTGAAATAAAATAATTTGTTAGATGACTCTAATTTGCTGAATAAATGAGGCTATAAGAAGAATAAAAATGTTCACTGTGCGCCGTGACCCGAAGTAGTTGACCTAACTTAGCTGTCCTTCTTCCCCCTCAGCTGTGAAGAACCACGTCAGAAGTCCAGGCTGGCGAGTTGAACAAAATTTGGAGAAGCCTATGGGAAGACTGAGATCTTTTAAAGCGGAAGAAAAAGAAAATTTGGATCAAAAGATTACCAGTACTGACGATGTTAAGGACAGTCAGCTTTTTCCAGAGGACAGAAGTGGTTTTAAAGATGAAGAGCTTGGCATAAACTTGAGGCAGGAGGTGCTTTTGGAAAAGGTAGAGGAGCAGAATGAAAAAGAAGTTAAGGGCATGAAAGATGAAGACCGTGAGCTGAAAACTCTGCTAACATACATTATGTCAGACGAAGCTAGACCACATAACAATGAAACTGGTCCGCTCAGGGAGTTGGGGTCAAATTTAAGAAATGCAGTGTCTGGTTTGTCCACTGACCATAAAAGCTCAGATGCATCAAATTATAGTTCTGATACTGAGTATAATCACATCACACGGGGTTCTTCTGATGTTGCTACTGCTGTAGATGGCATCATTAGACTTTGTCCACACAGTGATGGTGTTAGTTGCCGGGCTGTTTATAGTGCCTCTCAAGAGGGAAAAGCTGTTTATAATGGGGGAAATGGCACAATCTACAGAGCTGTTGGTACTGAGGCCCTTAGCTCTGTTGATGTTAGAAATAGTTCTGTTACATTGTCAGAGAAGGTTACACCAGAGCTGGATTTAGTCTTGTGGTCAAAACAGGTCAAATGTGTTAATAAATCAGCAACTGGCACTGCTTATACACCAGTAGGGGCAACAGACTCTATAAGCAGTGAAGGATTCGGTGGAGATGTTGACCTACAGGTCAGAGAGTCCCAGACAAAACAGACTCATCCACATTGGCTCAGGAACCTCATCTGTAATAAGTCAGACTTAATTTCTGGGTCCAGAGGCCAGGTGCTAGCTCAGACTCTGTTAAGAGGTGAAGGAAAGTTCAACAAAGATTCTGGTAATATAGCAGACCCATCTAGTTTTGAGTCTATTGGATCATAGCAAACTCCTGCTATAGTGTTGGTCACCACCTCCTTTCAGGATTCTTAAGAACATTCCTTTGACTAATGCTGAGCTGAGGTAGTGCCAGAACGGGGTGGACAAAATTTGGCTTCTGTTTGGAAGAAAACAACTCTGGTTGTACAGGATTAGCACCACAGACTTGTTCACCAGTCACAACAATACCACAAAGTACTTTTGTGACAAAGAAGTTCTGCAGGAAAAAAATGTTTTGCTTTCCTTTTATAAGTATCCAGTGTGTTTAAGCCTTGCTTTGAGATTGGAGTTTCTTCTTACAAGTCAGTCTTAACTGGACTTTAGGACTGTGCATTAAAACACGTCATCTTTGGATTCCATTACTGTTTCTTCCTTCTGGGGTACATATCTCAGAACTTTCCCCAACTGAAAAATGAACTATATAGTAAAACTTGTGGTAGCATTTCAAGAAAACTGTCTTGGAACTAGACCAAGTGTGTAATTAAATGAATTATTTTTATCAGTTCTGTGAATAGAAAAACTGTTAATTAAATTTCAGGAAAATTTGTCCCTACCAGAGTTTGACTCCTTTATTACTCTTTAAAGTGTTAATACCTTTTATTGCTAAAGAGCTGCTGGAGCTCTTGTAATGTTTATTATTCCCGCCCCATCTGTGTAATACCAAACAGTTCTATAGCCAGACAGCATGATTCACCATAAATAAGTTTAAGTGATTTTGGATATGTGAGCTATTGGAGTGGGGTAATTAATTGAAGCTAAGGTCCCAAATGTTTTATAGGGTAAGCTGAATTCTGTGGTTCCACATTTTTAGGTGTCAGAGCTCTGGTGTGAAGTGAGCTATAGGAGTATGAAAATAAAAATTATGAAAAATTTCAATATTTAATCATTCATTGCAGAAAGTGAAATAAGTATGTAGATGTTACATAAAGATAAATATTAATTTTTTTGCAGTCTAAATCCTCTTGAAAATCCTGCATTGATTCTCTGATTCCAATCAGTCCAGCTTGCAGGCCAATCAAGTATAGTAACACAGTAGTGACTGAACCAGGCCAGCGTCTGGTATCTTTGGCACTTTAGGCCAAGTTCCACAGGAATATGACATCTGGAGTTCCATAAGGATGGTCATCAGAATGAAAGGCTTTCAAATATCCTGGTAGGTGGCTCTATTAACTGTGGAATTCAGAAAACCCAGTGGACCAATACCAGAAATTTTTTTATTTTTATTTTTTTTTTTACACGTGTAGCAGTTTGCTACTCAGAATTGGTTTCTGAGTACCAAGTACAAGCCCAACAGATTTACTTTCTCAAGCAGTGCATTACAGCTTTGCTATAGTACTCCACTTAATATATGTGAGAAATCTTTAATAATTACTGTGGGTTACATTTTTTGAGTTTTTGACACGAAAACAAAAAAGATGAAGAGAAAAAGGACAGGAGTGTAAACAAAGAACACAAGAACACATCCCATACCTCAACCTCTGTTTGACAGCAGTGTAAAATAGTGGAAAAAACAACCAATAGAACATTAATATGAATCGTACATGGACGGAACTTATATAGCGCTTTTCTAGTCATACTGACCACTCAAAGCGCTTTACATTGAAGCCACATTCACGCTCACACACCGATGGCAAACATAGCTCTGTAGGACGATGTAGAATTTTGGGGGTTAAGTGCCTTGCCCAGGGGCACATTGACATGTGACGCTGGAATTGAACCTGCAATTCTCCGATTGCAAGCCAACTCCTCTACCACTGAGCCACAGTTGCACAAAAACAAACACAAAAATGGATTAATAAATACAACACCAATGTCGCTGGAAAGCTCCTGGCACCAACTATCTGTTGACGATAACCTTCGCCCAACAATATGTCCGTACAAACCAATATCCCCACACCTGTGTGTGTGTGTGTAAGCCTGCAGGTGCAAATAAGGTTTCCCCATGCAAGTGACTGATAGCTGATGTAAGGAGCCGTCAGTCCGTCCTACCGGAATCGACGCAGACATGAAGGAGGTCGGAAATGTAAACGTCCAGAGTGCCCTAAAGTGAAGGAGCCACAGGCGGACTGACGCAGGGCCGACTGACACCCCCCAAGAGAGGAACAGATGGAAGCCCCAGGAGAACACCCAACAGCTACAATGCCAAGGCCCCGGAGATCGCAGGTACGCCCTCCCCAGGCCATGCCAAGCCAACACCTGGACACCCAGATCTACCAGCTCCCAAGTCCAGATCCAGCCCCACGCAGAGCGCTGAAACCAGGTACCCAAGCAAGGCCAGACAAACACCCATATGAACTGACGAGGCAGCGGAACCCACAAAACCGGCAGCAGGCCGGGGCGTCAGATCCGACCCCTGCCAATCCACCGAACGGCACCAACCACTGGTAGACAGTGACGGAGGGGAAAAAAGGCCCCCACTGAATGTGGGGCCTACGATGTGCAAGGCAAGAGGGCAGCCAAAGACCCAACCTGACAAGTAGGAGACACACAGACACAATTGCACGTACCCTCCCTCTTACGCACACACCAGCACATCAGGACACCCAAGAAAGGACGCTGTACATTCATTCATACATCCTATACATACTCTATATGCCCAGACACCCATGCCCCAATAGAGCAAAATGTCCCTGCACCAGGGAGACTAACCCCCTGCCCACTAGGATGGGGACAAGCAGACTGCCAAAGACCCGATAACCTTCGCCCAACAATATATAGCGCTTTTCTAGTCTTACTGACCACTCAAAGCACTTTACATTGAAGCCACATTCACCCATTCACACTCACATTCATACACCGATACCCAACATGGCTCAGTAGGACAATGTAGAATTTGGGGGTTAAGTGCCTTGCCCAGGGGCACATCGACATGTGACTGGCGGAAGCTGGAATCGAACCTACGACCCTCCGATTGCAAGCCAACTACTCTACCACTGAGCCACAGTCACCCTCCCATACCCCAACCCCAGATGCTTGAATGAACAGGGGCGTGGGAAGACCCCTAGCCTCTCTCCTCCTATTCAAATGTGGTGATGTTGCGTGTTGTTTTAATGTGCACTTAAAATAGAGGGGTGGGGCATGGGAATGCTGCCAGGCACCCCCATCTCCCACCCCTGGCCCTCAGTGTCTAGATGCAGTTGAGCAGTGGGCACCAGAGGCGAGGCTCTTTAAAGGGCTCCACTTCTGGAGCCGAAAAGCATGGCCACCACAAGGTCCCTACATGTATGTCTCATGAAAATGTTATAAGTGAAAGTGTCTAAGTTGTGGAGCAAAATTGGGACCCAGACCAGCGAAGACGGAAACCCCTCCTTGCTCCCCAGTGACGTGCCCATGCCCCAAGACCCTATGTGAGAGGTATAATGATGGAGCAGGTGGACAGAGTCATACGGGCATGGGGAGGAAACGACTAGGGTGACGGAATGCCATTCCCAGGGAGCTGATAAAACTCTAGACTCTGGAACCTTGGCTTTCAAATAAATGGAAACCAATCAGAAAAGAGGACTTTGGAGCACTGAGCAACAGTTTTTTTTTTTTTTTTCTTAGCCAAAGTGAGCCACTTTTAGACAATTGTAGGATTCGTCTCTGTGGCTCTTGATGTGCTGATATCAGCATTGGTCCACTGCTTGTGAAACTACCCCAAATTCTTGAATGCATTCTATGTGCCAGTCCCCAGGGATGAGGAAAAAATTGATAAGTTGTCCTCATCCCTGTTGCAGCCACACCTTTTCTTCTACTTAGAATTATATAACCGTTTGGATATAGGATTCTATGAAGCACTTTTAACCTTTTTGCGGCTACACCTCGGGGAGGATGTTGATGTATTCCCGTAATTATGTAGCCTGCGGACACAAAAGGACCATCAGAGGCTCAGATCATAATATTCAAATTGTAATAAATTTTGAGACCCTGAATTTTGGGTTTTCACTGACTTTAAGCCATAAATATTACAGAGTGGTGGTGTGTCTTGCCCAATGATACAATGACAAAGTGATATTGTGGGTTATCAAACTTGCAATTCGCAGGCTAAAGATGAACCCTAAACACCTGAGCCTCTGTCACTCAAGGTACGTTTTAGTAACAACTCTTCAAACTCACTAGATTTCAGCAACAACGCTATTCAAAGTACTTTACATGATATAAATGTGACAGTGTGGAGGTCCTGTCACTGTGGCTCCGATAGATGACGTGCCCCGGCTGCTTGGCCACAGGGATATCCCTTTGGCTGACTGGTTAGTGCACATGACTTTCACCTGGGAGTTGCAGGATCAAATCCCGCCCAGGCCCTCGTTGTGTACCATGCCACATAAACAATGAATATTAATATGAGTAGTACACATTACATCACAGTTGTATAAAAGGAGTGTTTCGAAGAGTTGGAATGCAGACAAAAATTTAGTCGAAAGCAACCATTTGGGTTTAGCCTTGATTTAAAGCAACTACATTTTGCAGTTTTTTTTGGACGTTTGTCTCAGATTATAGGAGCATAAAAACTGGAAGCTGCCTCTCAGGATATACAGATTTGTCTTGAACCAGAATATCTAATTTGTCTGGAAGGTTCATACAGGAAATCCTTGATATATTTTGGTGCTAATCCATTTAGTGATTCGTAAACCAACATAAAAGGACATTGCTCTCAAAAATTATAGCAGCACTTTAAAGAAACACATTAGATACATCAGATCTTAATATGAAGTTGGATATCTATACAAATAATGACAGGGCAATGTCTTAGGAACAAAAGGATGCCAAGTCTTTTAATGGAAATAAAAGATTTCAGCCTAGGGGCTGAATTGTGTAGACAGCCTAAAATCAGAGTGAAATGAAGATGTGGCAGGCTAGTCCATTTTTTCACAAACTTGATTTCTGCAACTTAAAATGCTTTTCGGTAGCTTGTGTGGCCCCCACGAGCTTGTATGCATGCTTGACAACGTCGGGGCATGCTCCCAATGAGACGACGAATGGTGTCTTGTAGCATTTCCTCCCAGATCTGTGTGAGGGCATCACTGAGCTGTTGTACAGTCAGAGGAGCAACCTGGCGGTTCCTAATGGACCGAAACATAAATTCCCACAGATGTTCTATTGGGTTTAAGTCAGGGGATTGTGAAGGCCATTCAATTGTTTCAATGCCTTCATCCTCCAGGCACTGCCTGCATACTCTTGCCACATGAGGCCAGGCATTGTCGTGCATTAGGAGAAAACCAGGACCTACTGCACCAGCGTAGGGTCTGATAACGGGTTCAAGGATTTCATCTCAATACCTTATGGCAGTCAGAGCACCATTTCCTTGGCAGTAGAGGTCTGTGCGTCCCTCCATGGATATGCCTCCCCAGCCCATCACTGACCCACCACCAAACCTGTCATGTTGAACGACGTTGCAGGCAGCATAACATTCTCCTTGTCATCTCCAGACTCTTTCACGTCTATCACAGGTGCTCAGGGTGAACCTGCTCTCGTCTGTAAAAAGTACAGGGCGCCAGTGGTGGACTTGCCAATTCTGGTGTTCTTGAAAAAATTTTAGTCGAGCTCCACGGTGCTGGGCAGTGAGCACAGGGCACACTACAGGACGTCGGGCCCTCAGGCCATCTTCATCAAGTCTGTTCCTGATTGTTTGGGTAGTGATATTCACACCAGTGGCCCTCTGGAGGTCATTCTGTAGGGCACAAGCAGTGCTCGGCCTGTTGCACCTTGCACAAAGGAGCAGGTATCGGTCCTGCTGATTGGTTGAGGACCTTCTACGGCCCTGTCCAGCTCTCTGAGAATATCCATCAGTGTCCTGAATTCTCCATGTTCTTGAGATTGTGCTGGGAGACACATTAAACCTTCTTGCTGCAGCACATGTGGATGTGTCATTCTGGAGAAGTTGGACTACCTGTGCAACTTCTGTAGGGTTAAGGAATTGCCTCATACTGCCAGTAGAGGATAATTACTCAAGCCAAAACCAGCCAAAAAAGATCAAGAAGGAGAACTTGAAATGACCTACACATGTAAAAACCAGTCTTGTTTTGAGGGTTTTCTAATTGTTGCCACTGTAGTGCACCTGTTAAGTCCATGAACACCAATACAGCTGAAAGTGATTAACGATGCCCTCAGCTGCTTAACCAACCAGAAAATTATCAGACAGGTTCAATTGAATTCATGACAGGCCCAAGAAAAAAAAAAGTTGTCCTTTAATTTTTGCAAGCAGTTTATATTCAAATCTATTCTCTTTGTAATACATCCCTGAAATTTCCTCCCCGTACCCAGATTTCTGGACTGATCAGCATTTTCTAGCTGTAACAGCTGAAGCTGGGTGAGGATTCTTCATCAGTCCTTGTTTTGTCCAAAAATAATTGCTTCAGTTTGGTTTCTGTTCAGCTGGAGAAAGTGATGGCAACTCAACACTTTAATATGTCCTATACACCTCAATACTTGAATGGGTATATGGTTACTTGGTGGCATTTTCATGTAAAGCTTTGTATCATATGCATTGATATAGTAACTAATCTTAACAGTTATCAGAGTTAGTAGGAGCATGTGATATTAAACAGGAGGGGGGCCCAAGATTGAATCCTGGGGCATCCCACATAAGGTTTTTGTCTTTAAAGTACAATTACCTAAGGATGTAAAAACGTCCCTGTCCTTTAAGATTTAAGAATGGTACCAGAAATACCCTCCAAATTTAGGCAGGGAACTAAAATCGACAGGAAAACAGGCCAAGAAGACTGGGGTTGAAAACACCAGCTACTTTTCCCACATTACAATTCACCTGCCTGTAGGAACATAAACCACAAAGATTATAGAATGACATATTTCAACTGCTTTTATTATGAAAATTTAACAAAAAATGCAAACTGGAGTTTATTAGCGAATCTGCTTTACAATAAAATATTGTGATTACCGGTTATCTCACTTTAATACAACAGACAAGATTCAGTAATGAATATTATTGTAAAGCTTAACAGAATTAAAATTTTCACTGGATAAGAAAAAAAAGATCCATTGTACAGATTTTATTTCACTTCAATCTTGTTCTTTGCAGACACTGATTAGAAAGCAGAAAAAACTTGAAGCAGACCAAAAATCACAGCTGAGCATATCCTCAATACACAGAAGGTCTATGAATTCTTCTGGGGCACCTTGATTGTCACCTGAAACACAAAAGATTTGAAAATACAAAGAACATGTCATCATGCACCACCGTTACTGTGACCACAGACCAGCAGGAAAAGAAGAGAAAGGAATAGCGGCAAATGCTTTATAGCATTAGTGATACTTGGACAACCTGACTCTTGTAGACCTATCACATACGGACCAAAAACGTATTCAAGATGAGAAACAGATTGAGCCAAAACAAATATTTTTTTCTGCAGAGGGTGCACCCGTTATTGCCAGCACGCAATATATATGAAGTAGCAACGGGAATTTAATGTGTTAATAGCAATTAATTACAGAAGAAATGGTGTGCAAAAAAAATAACGAATTTAGTCGCAGTTTGCATTACAATCAACGCAGAACATTTGTTGGAGCAAGATTTCCTGGTACGCGGATTAAAATGTGCGTCATGTTTGCATACACGTGAGAGCTTTCAACGTTTATCAGGGGACCATGATTAAACTGACTGATGCAGAATGACAGCCTTCCAGCATCCATCCATCAGGAGCGGCTGGTTCTGATTTGTTCATAGACAGAACAGATAGCCGGCTGTTTGCCGAGGTACGTCTTGCCATGTTGCTGCTGTTCACATGACGTCAAAGCTCAAGCTTTATGTACGAACCACATAAGATAAACTGTCTGGCTGCAACAAACGAGTGGTGGAGGCCATCATTCTCATAGCTGGCGTGTGTTTCTGTATGTGACAAAAGGTTTCAAAGATCCTGCAGGTCACATGGACACAGAAACATTAATAATGCTGTGCAAAGTGAGAGTTCATTTATAAATCGACTGAGGATGAATTTGAAAATGAAACACTGAGTTTACAGTTTTTAAATCATCTTTTTGAGACTGCTGCTTTTTACTTTTATTATAATGAATAGAAATAAATTCTCAATATTATTTTAGATTTTTGTTAAAAAAAATTAAATTAAGAATGAAATCATCATTGGTTCTGATAAATTTTTATTTCAAGAGTAATTATTTATATCATTATTTTAAAGTAATTTTTCTACCCATAAAAGCCTTTTAGAGGTTTATTTAACTATTCTTTCTAACCACAGAGAATGCACGCTTTAAAATTATTTTTTTCCCCATTATTTCAAAGACAATGTTCTGAAAATATACTTAAAATGACACTTCGGTTCTAGGTTTGTTCAGTTTTGGCTAAGAATAAATGTGTATAAATATTTTTTTTCAACTCTTCTGAATTGACTAGCATTCAACTGCATTTTTCAAATATTAAAAATATACTGTTATAAAATAACAGTATTCATGCCTGTGACCTTTATTTGATTGTCGTCCTCCAAAAGCCATCCATATTTAAATAATTGTGCTTTCAGGAGCAAAATTTTTTGTACTTTTGAAAAATGCGATTAATCGAGATTAATTACAAAGCCTCTAATTCGTTAGATTATTTTTCTAATCGAATCCTACCCCTAATATGAAGCTGTATTGAGCTGTTTAAGTGGATGTTGATACATGTTAAATAGTGCTCTATAAACTAAGGATATTTTTCTGGTCAGAAATGACCAGAAACAGTGAACTGAAATGTATTTTTTCTTAAACTCAAGTCAGTCTAACTCAGTAAGGTTAAATGCATCCTTGTTTTGTTGCATGTTAGTGAAAATGGACAAAACTGCTCCAGACAGGAAGTCTATTATAGGCTTAGTTTTGTAGTTTCATTAGTAAAGGTAAATAAAATGGTTTGAAAGAGTAATTCTTTTCACTTTGCTATCACAATCTGCCCTTTAAACTCATCTGCAGCTCAAGACACCAAGTGGAGCACCTTTTGTGTGTTCCAATGCTGAGTCTGAGAGGCCTAGATCAACTTTAAAGAGCAGGTTAGCCCCATACCATAATCTTACTCCGCCCAGATTTCCTGTTTGAAAAATACACCTCAAGAAGGAGTTGCCTGGCACACCAAGGGACTGGGCGTAAGTCTTTGCCATTTGATCCAACTCTCTATGGACGCAACGCCGCGATTCGGCTGCTTTAATACACCACAGCGGCAATGCAGTTGACAGCACATGTTCCGACTAATAGTGCGTTCACACCGCACATGTTGCCAGCGTCAAACAATGCTCACAAAGAGACTAGTTTGATGCCTACACATTTTTAAGCTGAAGCTTGCAAAGCGCATAGGCCTGCTGCATTGCTTGCATTTTCCGCTTAAAATGCAGGAATAACTTGAAAAATGGATGCAGACTTAACGTGCTTATTGTTAGCTCTCAGGATGTGATTTATGGGTTGGATAATTACCGTTTTAACTTCCGTGTAGGCTTCCAGTCCATACTCGCCCAACTCTCGCCCATTACCTGAGGCCTTGTAGCCTCCAAATGGAGCCTGGGCTGCAAACACATTGTAACAATTTATCCTGTAGAAAAAGAGGGGAGGAAGTCATATTTAATAGATACTCCAAGAACAGCTGCAGTGAAAACCGTTACATCCTTTTCACCTACATTAGCACCAGTAAGTTAGATTCTGTCCCACTCCATTCTACACAGTCTTTTGTTTGCCATCATAGAATGCATCATTCCAATCAGACTGAGGTATGGACTTTGACTGGGCCCTCAAAACTCCTTGATTGGTTTTCTGTCTAAGAATTGCTGCTATGTTGTTTTTTTGGTTGATGACCAAGTTTGAGCCAGCTTTCAGGTGGCTCACAGATGGCCTCCAACTTGATGTTCAGACATGTTTTACAGTCACTATGGAAATGGACCATTACCCCTTTTAAATGGTGGACTAACACATGCCAACATTATTAGCACAGCAAACACCAAAGAGAAACTATTAAATGCAGTCAGATTAAGACTAAAACTAGGGCTGGACAATATAGAAAAAGAGCATATCAGTGAAGGGAATAGTCATATTGAATGATATTGATAATTATCGATAACTATCACAAATGTAGAAAATATATCTTAAGTGCCTCCCCAGTCTTTGTTATTTTTCTATGAACTAATTTTAACTAAGAATTAAGTTATTTTTCAAATACATTTTTTATAACTATGTTTTTAAGACAGAAATAGATCAAGAGACCTGAGTAAATAAATGTTACCAATTTAAATTAAAGGCTCATCTTGACGCCTAAATTAAACCTTTGGTTTAGTTTGTCAATAAAGCCGATTCAAATTCAGTTCACCTGTTAAAGCTGGAGCTAACAAGCTACTCAACTATACCAGATGGAGCCCAGAACCCTAACCCAGTCCAGTCAACTAGAGCTGAAACCAGCAGGTCTATCCATCCCCAGTTGTGTTTTTTAAAGCGTTTTTCGCTTCTCTGGTCCGGGTGGGACATTTTAAAAGCCACCTGTTAGCAGCGTAAGACCTGTTAAAATTTCTTGTGTCTCTTGTAACAGTGATTTGCAGCGAGCCGAGGGAGGGGAGTCCTGCTTAAGACAATTGACCGTAGTAATTTATTTAGTTTATTATTGCTACGGTTGCTAGGGTTTTAGTGTGTCGAGAATTGGTTCAAAACGGGGCACAACATTTACCTGAACTACGGAGACACTTTTCTGGGACAACTGCTCCCTATCTATGGTACAATGTAAATAGTTAAGGAGTAACTAGCTCCCCTACCAGAGTATAACCCGCCCACATTTCTTTTTGAAAAACGGCTCAAAAGGAGGCATTTCTCCATTTCCTTCTCCAGAAGGAACAGAGTCGACTGTTGTCTTGCTCTCTGCCCGGGCAGAAGCAGATGCCGAGCCTGTAGCGGCATTGTGGCACAGAATGGGCACCATCTCTACATTGTTGTTGGCCAAATCTAACGCTACACATAGATTAGTGCGAGAAATTACCTGCAACTCTGCCTTGACAGGTGCACCTGCAGCCATTGTACGTCATTGTCAGAAACAAAGAGGTGCCCAAGCCATAAATAAAGTGTCCAAGCATTACGGAAAAAAATAGAAATTTACACCATAGCAATTATTGAATTAAAAATTAACTCTTAGCCCTGATTTGATTTTCCATTTACCGATATCAGGTATTCCCTTTGTCATAGGTAATGC
Source organism: Apricaphanius iberus (assembly GCA_028564705.1). Classification (NCBI taxonomy): domain Eukaryota; kingdom Metazoa; phylum Chordata; class Actinopteri; order Cyprinodontiformes; family Aphaniidae; genus Apricaphanius; species Apricaphanius iberus. The sequence goes on from JAPXFQ010001436.1 coordinate 423,007, forward strand.
GGAAATGTCAGCAAGTAGGGGTAACCACCTGCATAATGGAGCATCCAGGTTTTGAGCCAATTGTGCTGCAGGTAGTTCATGGCACCTCGCTACGGAGGTGTGGCTGAGACCTGCTTTCCTCACCAATCAAAGCCTATGTCAGAAACCCGAGCTGAGCCGTTAGTATTGCAGGATTCCAGTTCTACTGAATTCCAGTGCAGCGTCATTTTTTAACCAGCTGGGGGCACTAAACGGTTTTTGGTACAAAATTCATATTTTCACTAAAATGTACTAAAACACATAAAATAATGACCGAACATGTAGATTGTGCTATTATACACTCATTTATACAGTTAATAAACAAAAAAAGTTTTTGGGGTGAGTTGCACTTTAAGCACTTATGCTGCATTCCAGTTAACTCTTCAGAGTTGGAAAGTCAGAAATCTCGCAGTTGTCTCACGTCATTTTACAAAGTCATGCCCCCATTAGGTTGGAAATTTTGAGCTCCAACTCGGATCTCTGGATAGAAGACCGAGTAGAGCAGGCAGTTCGGAAAACAAAGATGGCTGCGCCCGTGGTTGTGATGTATTTTCTTTGTATTTGTACTATATTGGTCATTTCAATGTTGTTTTAAATGCTCTTACACACTTGACTACATTTTTTCTTTGATCTGGTCATTGCACAGCGTTGCTGTGCGGGCAATACAGTGTACAGCTTTGTTTTTCATGCTGGTCTGCTGAAGATGCTATGTCGGTAACAACAATAAAAATGACTAGCCTGCCCCTTGACAGCTGCTGTCCTCACAGCGTCCATGTTCTTTACGACTGAGTGTAGTGAGACAAACTGGAACTCTTTAAGTGGGGAACTATGTCACGTTCTCGTGTACAGCGACTCGGACGCCCAAGTACCGAGACAAATGGAATGCAGCATTATTGCTAAATTCAACCTCTTAAAGGAGAAATATTATGAAGGAAAAAAAATTCCTGGGATTGGGTGTTACTGTGTGTATCTGGAGCATATACATGCATACAAAGTTGGAAAAAATTATTCATGTTTTTTTAAGTGAGATAGGGGTTTCTTAATTGATCCTGTATTCAGTCTCTGATTGAGCTGTTCAAAATCTGTCCTGCTTTCTACGTCACAAGCAGGAATATTGGAATATCCACACCCCATCAGAGCGCTGTCTCCTTCCACCAGGTACAGCACTAAACAGCAGTTACCATTCAAATTAGGAAACACCATGTTGAAGCACCACACAAAATGCTACGTTTTTGGCTGGACAAAAGAGCTCAAAACACTTCATCAGGTACAAGTCGAAGAGGACAGAAGAGCGGCATGGGTTGACTTTATTTTTGATGGTAAGATACTGGCGGTAAGGAAGGGGAAGACGGGAGACGCGCTCCCACAAGAAGGAACTCTAAATCCGCAGACGAGAGGGGAGACGTGCCGCCGAAAGAAGCAACTCAAACTGCGGGCATAAGAACTGAGCTACTGAAAACCAGGAAGAAGATGGGAGACCTGCCGCAGAAGAGCGGCAGGGGTTGGATTTATTTTTGATGGTAATTTGCCGGTGGTAAGGGTTGGGAAGACTGAGGACCTGCTGCCACAAAGGGCTACTCTTTCTCCGGGCGGAAGACAGCAGATGAGCCGCCGATCTGAACTACTACAACCTGGGGGAAGACTGAGGACATGCAGCCGCACAGAGCTCAAAGAGCCGGGTCTCCGCAGTGCAAGAGAGCTGGAGTTAGCTAGATTGAGCTGGAATGTTTTAGAGTCGCTGTCTCAGGAAGATATCGGAGTGCCAGGTCAGCAGTTAAATATGTTCTTTTAACTTTAAGTCATTTCTTCAATAACCATTCCGAAGTATGTTGCTGAATTCTCTGAGTATCGGGTTCTTCAGAAGACTTCCATCCTATGGGAGCAGACTCTGGTTCAAACATGTATGGTTGCACTACATTCTTCTTTTTTTGTATGGTTGAACTACTGCAGCCATGTCCGTAACGTTCACACATAGTGGCAACAGTCAATGAGTGGGGCGTGAGCAAAGATTGTAGAATCTTTGGACATGGCCAAATTAACAGCAGCTCATGTAATATGTAATGAGCAGCAGAAACGGCACAATCTGAAAGGAGCTGAAACAGAGGGTAATAGAGTTTGGTAACAATTGTTTCCTACAAGCTCTTTCCAGCAAACAACTTCAAAACATGTTTTCTGGAACTCATAGACCTATTATAAACAGTGGAAAAATTGTCATAATATGTCTCCTTTAAATATACAATAAAACCACACTTTGCAGTCCGCCTTACAATAGTTCACATCAATAACGATGAGGCAGTAGGGAGGATTGAAATGAACAGCTATCTTATCAGCACCTCACTCCCCCACTACCAAATTAACAAATAATTTAAGGTCTTCATAGTTTAGACTTCAGAAAAGCTCCACATACCAGACAGTGCCAGCCCGGAGTCCATTGGACACATAATTGGCTTTATCAATGTCAGTTGTGAAAACCGAGGCTGCAAGTCCGTATTTGGTGTCATTGGCTCTGGTTATAACCTCCTCCAATTTGTTAAACTTAAAGATCTGCATCACTGGACCAAAGATCTAGAAAAAATCAGAAAAGACTTCATTAATCTGAAAATCCTTACAGAAATAAAAGCTTCACACAGCCTACAGTGTTTTACAGACTAAAACATAATACGGAACAGTGGCTAATATCACAGGTAGTGGATGGTCTTTTAGCCATTAAATAGTAAAATGTGTAAACAGGGTAAAACCAAGACGTCATGTGAAAATAGGTCAACGTAAACAATGGAAAGGGCTGTTCTCATCTTTCTGCCGTTATGGCTAAAGGTCACTTTTAAAGAAATTTGCTGTGGTCTCCAGTATGAATGAATGCCTTGTGAACCATTTTATGTAAAATAAATGTTTTAGTGCTCCTTTTTCAGGAGGCTGCAGTTTGATGGTTGGTTGGTTGGGGGGGAAGCAATGAACGACAAACTAGGTTTCAATTGAGTTTTAAAACTTTTTATGAAGTGCGGCTAACTAAATACTCTAAAAACACAAACAAACAGAGCATTCGGTTTTTCTCTACACCTTGGATTTAAAATTGACAAAAGTCCAAAATAGAACAGTTAGCTTTGGCTTCTAGTTACTCCTAGCAGAGATGTGCTTTGCGCTGTCCAGACTATAAAATCAGCCGTCCTGTGGACAGTCGCAAACCAAGGTAAGCAAAATCATGAATACATTTCTGTTGAGACGTAGCAGGGACCAGCTTTTTCTGACACACATTTTGCTGTCTGGTGTACTTGTGTGGCTAATGCAGTCAATAGAGGATGGAGAAAATATTTCTGCTGTGCATTTAAGTTAATGCTGCATGGCCAAAAATCTGTTCTTTATATACAGATTATTAAAACTCGTGTCAAACCATTTACATAGTTTAAGTGAAAATTATACAACAAGCATCATGATCTTATTTGACCAAATATTGAATCATCTTAAAAGTTAGAAGGGCAGCAGTGTCACATAAACGCAGTAAAAAAAAAAAACATAATGGGGCATGTTTCTTGAAGAAGATTGACAGCTGTCAGAATTATCGATTATGGGTGGCCCAATGACGTAAGTAGGTTGCATTGCAATTTAAAGTTTAATGAAAGTTTAATTGCAGAGTTTAAAGGTTTATTAAAGTTTATTCAGAGTTAAAAATTTAATTAGATACATTTAGGTTGCATAAACTGATGATGTAATAGGGGAGCAGCTTCCTGGAACCAGGCACTTGGCACCCTTCTTTGACCCGGTTATCAGACGGCGCATGTAGAGGCTGTGTGTGTGTGTGTGTGTGTGTGTGTGTGTGTGTGTGTGTGTTCGGGTTAGTCACAAGGTTACGCCTTGGGCAGATTCCACAAAAAAGATGTCTATCGACTAACAGCAGCTCATGTTTCTGTGTGTAGGCACAGAGGGCCGGGTTAGTTCCATATTTAGTTTTTCTAATTACTTAAACAACTTTCATCAAAGGACGACTTTCTGACATAATGTTCATCTACATTTTTGTGTACTAATACGGTGGTTGACCCCCTTTTGCCTTCAGAACTGCCTTAGCAATACTCCAGAATGTTATGAACAGTGATCAGATGAATTGCATAGTCCTCCTTTGACATGAACATTCCACTGCATTTCATTGCTGTCATTAAAGGACCTGCTTAGATCATTTCAGTAATCGTCTTAACTCAGGTGAGAATGTTGACGAGCATAAGGCTGGACATCATTACGTCAGGTTTATTGGGTTAGAATGGCAGACTTTACATGTTAAAAGGAGGGTGATGCTTGAAATCATTGTTCTTCCACTGTTAACCATGGTGACCTGCAAAGAAACGGGCGCAGCCATCATTGCGTTGCATAAAAATTGCTTCACAGGCAAGGAAATTGTGGCTACTAAGATTGCACCTAAATCAACAATTTATAGGATTATCAAGAACTTCAAGGAAAGAGGTTCAATCCTTGTTAAGAAGGCTTCAGGGAGTCCAAGAAAGTCCAGCAAGTGCCATTCATGTATGGGGTTGCTTCTCATCCAAGGGAGTGGGCTCACTTACAATTTTGCCCAAAAACAGCCATGAATAAAGAATGGTACAAAACACCCTTCAACAGCAACTTCTTCAAACAATCCAACAACAGTTTGGTGAAGAACAATGCAATTTCCAGCACCATGGAGCACCGTGCCATAAGGGTCCATGGCCTGGAAACTCCCCAGATCTTAATCCCATTGAGAACTTGTGGTCAATCCTCAAGAGGCGGGTGGACAAACAAAACCTCAATAATTCTGACAAACTCCAAGAAGTGATTATGAAAGAATGGGTTGCTATCAGTCAGAATTTGTCCCAGAAGTTGATTGAGAGCATGCCCAGTAGAACTGCAGAGGTCCTGAAAAAGAAGGACCAACACTGCAAATACTGACTCTTTGGATAAATGCCATGTAATTGTCGATAAAAGCCTTTGAAACGTATGAAGTGCTTGTAATTATATTTTAGTACATCAGAGAAACAACTGAAAAAAAGATCTAAAAGTAGTTCAGCAGCAAACTTTGTGAAAACTAATATTTGTGTCATTCTCAAAACTTTAGGCCACAACTATACCTCTATAACTTGCCACTTCTTTGATGACGTTTACAAACTCTCCTCACACGCACGCCTCTCTGCGCATATTTAAAGAGAAAAGACCCCCGACTCCACCTCCTCCTGGTTCCAGGAAACCCCTCCCCTATTACATCATTGGTTTGAATTGAATTGAATAATCCTTTATTGTCCCACGAGGGGAAATTCAGTTTTACAGTACAACCTGTCCAAGATCATTACAAACAAACAGACAGTCAACAAACTGATCCAGGTCACTGTTGGGCAGTGCAGCCACTTGCAGGCGGCGCTCCCATGTACTCAGGAAAGAGTTACACATCAGGAGGGGGGGAGGGTTTCACGGTGACGGGAAAAAAACGCTCAACTGTGTTCTGGGTCCGTATACGGACTCACAAAACAGGTAATAGAAAAAAAACCACACCAAAAACATAGAGAAGCACATATTTCAACGTTCGCAATGATGACATGTGGGTTCAGGAGCCCCTGGTCGACAATCTGCATGCAGCGCTCAACTCTAAGCGCACAGCCAGACCTGAGCTTGGGAGACAGCAAGACATTGTGTGTGTGAGTGTGTCTGATCCATGTGAGTGTGTGTGTCAGTTTTTTCACGTGTGCGGGGTGGAGGATACTCTGTTTACATTTTTCTTCACAGGCATTGATAACGGACCAAGTTGAAGGTCTACATGAAGCCAAAACAATAATTATTTGGATAGCAGGGAGAGACAAAAATTTTCCTCTCTACCCTTTCAGTCTGTCAGTCTGTTATACAACCTACTTACAACTAATTAAATGTTTAACTCTGAATAAACTTTAAACTCTACAATTAAACTTTAAATAACTAAACTCTAAATAAACTTTAATCTAAACATATTTAAGTGCTTTACACTACATTCATTAATTCACACACACACATTCTGATCCGCCCCCACTCTCCCAGCTCAGTCTCTTCGTCCATTTCTGTATTTTCCAGGAGTAATGAAACACGTGGTATGGTAAAGGTGGCTGTGGTGGTAACCACCCACCCAGCTTTAATTCAGCTCTTCAGAAACCTATGGGTGATGTCAGAGGCTTGGGGTCCACCTTATATATACATTCTATGATCTCAACAGAAATGTTTTTTTTAACATCAAGACCATTAGAAGCAACATGAGGCATACATTAGAGATATTGATTGCGTAGAATTAACATTATAAATGTTGAATAATAGAATATTGTATTGATGTCACGGTGGATGTCACATGTTAAGGCAGCACACATAAAATACAAAACGTTTTTTTATAAAAACAATTACTTATGATGTGCCACAAAGACTTGTGCCTACTGATGTTAAAAAGGTAGGGGTTTTTTTTGCTTCCTGGGTGGGATCAAGTTTGGCTGGTTTCACACCTGATTTGCTTCCCACCGGGGTTTGTTTGGAACAGCTCAGAGACCACTTCTTCAGCTGGGTCACAAATTCAGCAATAATAAACAAGGTTGCTGTGAATACAGCTGAAGTAACATTTTCAACACCAATGCTTGAAAATAGAACTGGTTGCTTGTATCTCAGGAATTTTTATGCATGTCTAAGGAGACCATTGAGATCTAAAAAAAAAATTAGGCATAGCACATGGTCTATTTAAAAATCAGTACCACTCTACCTCCTCCTTGGCAATGACCATATTGTCCTGGACCTCTCCAAACACTGTGGGCTGTATGAAGTAGCCCCTGTCTGCTGCCACTCCTCCTCCACACATTAGCTTGGCACCTTCTCTCTTTCCACTGCTGATGTAGCCAAGTATCTTGTTGAACTGCTCCTGATCCACCTGGAAAGCATCAAAGGAGGAACAGATCAAGCCCATTCTAATGTTGGGAGTTCAAAAGACCCTGAATGTACCTGAAAGTACCTGTATCTGTGAGGACAGATAGGGGCTGGGGAAGTACATTACCTGAGGGCCTTGCTCAGTCTTGAAGTCAAACGGATCTCCCACAATTTTTTTTTTAGCACGCTCCACACTGCGCTCCACAAATTCATCATAGACATCTGCTTCGACGAAAACTCGAGAGCCAGCACAGCAACACTGGCCTTGATTGAAAAACAGGCCCATGTGGGACTGCTCCACAGCATTTTCCACTAAAAAAAAAGGCAACATCTTAAAATTTAGATTGCATGTAAAGCAGTTCAAAAAATACATGAAGTTTGTTTTTTAAAAGTGGTGAAGATTTTTGACTTTTGTGCAGAATGGTTTAAGGATTATTGAATATGATAACCTGAGGAGCAAAGGTATGTTACAGCCAAGGCAAGTTTAACAAAAGGATAATTTATAATAATAAACCTTGGTTGGAAGGCACAACAGTATTATTGAAATAGTCCTGCTTCAACAAACGCATGGCTGTTGGCTGTGGTTCTGGTTATAAAGCAACACCTGTGTAATTCTGAATTTTTCTCTGGGAATCCAAGATAAGGGCCACCTGATTGGAGCCACATCCAAAACATGCTTCTGTCATTTTATCAGACTGACATCTACTGCAGGTAAGACATCAGCTCCTGACAAAATTGCAGAACACACACAACTCTCCCCCTTCCAAAAAAAGATTCCCTTAAATGATTGTGTTCTTAATATAGAACAGAACGAACTCGAATACTGGACTCATACAAAGAACAAAACACCAAGCAGCTGAGAAAATACATACAGTTAGCATCAGACAAAATGATATTTGGACTCTTCCCTCCTAGTTCCAATGTGACTTTTTTCAGGTTACTGCTGCCTGCTGCCTGTTGGATAAGATGACCCACCTGACAGAGAAAAATGTAGAGGTAATCACACAAACAATAAAAACATCTACTGAGCGAATAAAGAAAAGAAAAAAAAAAGTTATTCAAAAGCAACAAAACGATCTGTACTGCAACTGACAGAAATTCTGTGATTTCATCACAACGCATCCCTACACATATGAACCCATTAACTTCTTCTTTACCTACACCAAGAGAATTATTTGTGCAAGTTTGTTCCTGTCAGGAGGTAAAGATTAAAACTAATCTTAAGTACCTTTATTAAAATGTGTGGCAACAACTGTTTCTCTGTATCCTAAACTAATTCAAGTGTCAAGTATATGACAGCAGCCTGCCTTACAGGCAAACTCACCACTCTGCCTGAGTGTGTAAGGGAATGTGTGTTCACATACATACTTAAAATACAGCTTGCCTATGACATTTACTGTGATACTGTAGAAAATGAATGACGATTAACTCCACCCAGTGTCTTGAATCAATCTTTGGTGCTTATTTAGTGTAAAAAGTGTTAAAACAGCTCTGAGATGAGGGTTACATCTCTTATCAAAAGAGATTTAAAAAAAAGGAACACTTACAGCATTATGATTTACTTAAATACACACCGAAGTGTAACAGGAAGAGTTTTTTTTTATGTTCAACTGCATGTAGAGGATGGAGCTGACAGCTGACCAGTCAGGATGAATATTACTGCCAGATATGAATATTGCCAAATAGGCTGTAAACCTGAGAGTGGGACAGGTCTTCTATTAGGACCACAACCGTACATATAAACGTATATACCTCGGTGGATCCAGTAAAGGCCACCTTGTCAACATCCATGTGCTGCGCAATGGCTGCACCAGCTGTTGGTCCCATTCCAGGCAAGATGTTCACCACACCTTCAGGAAAACCAACCTAAACACAAAAGTGAAACAACAAAAATCCAATAATCCCTGCGGTAGTTTTTTCTTCTATGTAGTAAAGAAAGGCAGAGAGAGAGAGAAAAAAAAAAAAAAAGAGAGTAGTCTTTAGTAGGGCTTCACAATGTTAGGCATATATGGTCCCTGATATAAACCCTCTTTTATATTCTTCTTTCCCCTCATCTATGCTTCCTACTCTCAATGACTTTACATTTTGGCCAATGTCATTTATATGTATTAGCATCTAGTTTTCTAAGGCCCCGTTTACACAGAGACAAAATGGGTATGGTTTTAAAAACAGTCTGTAAAACAGCACCATAATAAATAAAAACTAAGAACACTGGCAAACATGACTAATCTAGCTTCAAATGAGAGCTTAATTCAAAAGTATATGGTGTCTGTGGTTCTGTGGATCCATCTTTACTGCCAGTGATGGAGAAGGGACAGTAAGTTGTATTCTAGGATCTATTATGTGGTCAATATTTGCTTTATTAGGACTGCAACACAGTAGGGCGCCATGTTTACTTTATCACAAAGTTGTGCATGCACGTTCATTATATAATTGGGTCGGTGACGTCATCCACTCAGAAAAAAAAGCCCGTCAGGGCTTATGATCACACATTCAACTGAGCAAGCACTGTGAGATTTCTCCACTCTGGGACCTGATTTCAAACATGATCGTCTATGATGTCCTGAACGCCGGCTCCTCGTGGATAAGACACCTATTGGATTAAATATCTTTGCTTCTACACTTGGTTTCATCTCCATGTAGACAGGTCCTATAACTCGGCCCAACTGGCTAAATATTACATCACCATTAAATACACAAGCTTACAATATTTAATACTGCACTCAAACAGTCAATTGCAATATTAATATTGCACAGATGTTATTGTGATATGTTCACTAATAATGTTAGTCTTTAAGTTGCGTTCAGGTTAATTTTCATGCACTCACATTCTGAAGGTGACTTTAAAACAATACAAAAATGGAATACCTCTTTAATAAGATTGGCTACATAGAGCGCTGTGAGCGGTGTTTGCTCAGCAACTTTCATCACGACAGTATTACCAGTCGCTAAGGCCGGCCCAAGTTTCCAGGCCTGCATCACCAGAGGGAAGTTCCACTGCAGCAAAGAAGAAAAATACACACATTACAATTCTTTTCCCCTTAAATCTCTGGAATTTCACCATTTACCTCATGTTAACACTCTACCACTGCTAACTTAACTAAATGCACAGACATTTCTACATAAATGCTACAATCACATAGCCTGGGTCCCAGACGAACTTAGTCCCGCCCACAACATGGTCTGGAAGTTCGGTCTGGCATTCCTCCGTTGAGTAACAATTATGCCCGAACAAGATCTGTTCGGACCAATCAAATCGGGCTTACGATGATTGAAAGGTGAACAACAGTAACGTAATCAACCACATCACCATAGAGGGCCTGGGTTGAATTTGATTACAACAAAAATGGCTGCCGCTGGAGAACGGAGCTGTGTAGATTCTGCCATCGAGTCTGTTCTAAAAGATATCAACAGCGCATTAATTTTAAAAGAGAAATTTTAAAAGAGGAACAGATAACGTCCGTTGCTCTGCAGAGCAACGTCACACTCTTCCGTTGCTCTGATTGGTTAGAGGTCTATCCAATTGAGTGCAGAGGCATTTTTTTCCTTGTTCGGTGAAAGCACGCCCCATAATCACAGCCCAATGGAGCAGTATCAGACTCACAGTCTGATTAGAATGGAGTATGGCTACATCAGGCTAGCAATCACAGGCATCTAGATCTTTGTGGACAGCACCAACTTGTCTTAGGGACACAAACTTATTTGAACCCTTACGATTCACGAAACTAGGTGCCATTTCAACTTGAAAGGAAATAAACTAAAAGCAACTATTATACAGCTGAATCCATTTAGTGCGTAAGACAGGATTTGCTGTGTATGCATGTTTCTTCATAGGAGGCTGGGAAAGTTTGGCAAATGCTCCCTTTTTTTAAAAATCGTAGGTGGTGCATTCCATGAGGTTCAATACATATTTTAGCCACAGATGGTGGAAATTAGCTGCAGAGAGAATGATAAAAGAGCCGGTCTAAAGCACTGTTCACACCGGCCTGCGCGCCCAGGCAGCAAAACGTTTAAATGGACAAAAGTTGACACTTTAAAAATTAAAACCAGCTGCTTGCACACTTTGCACAGTTGTAGCGCGTTAACGTAAGCAGGCGGGGATTTCTCTGTTGCACAAGAAAGTTGAAATAAAAATATTTAACAGTATACCTGGCATTCCAATATCCTCCCATCTCTTCCTGTCCTTATAAAAAGACGAGGACCGGTCATACAGTTTATGGTAGTTACACACAGCAATGATCAGTTTATCCTCCAGTTTAAATAACTGACTGGCCAATCTACGCATTGATGGCTTAATCAGTGCAAAGAGTCGCTAATTGGTTGCTGCTCCGCATTTGCTGCCCAAAAGTTCAATCTTCCAACTTGACGCAGCAGCTGCGTGGATGTACTGATGCCTACTGCGCGCAACTTGCTGCGTGTCAGCTTGACGGCCACTTCCTGCGTAGGTACCATAGACTTTGTATGTAATCTAGCTGCCCTGCTGCCAGGACGCGCTGGGTGGCCTTTTATTGTGGGCAGTATAAGGTACACCTGTGCACTAACCATGATTTCAGATCAGCATCTTGATGTGGCACACCTGTGAGGTGGGATGGATTATCTCAGCAAAGCAGAAGTGCTCACTATCACACATTTAGACTGATTTGTGAACAATGTTTGAGAGAAATGGTAATATTGTGTATCTGGAATGAATTTTAGATCATTAAGTCCATCTCATGAAAAATGGGAGCACAAACAAAGGTGTTGCGTTTATATTTTTCTTGAGCGAATCAATGGACTGGATGATCAAAAGAAAAGTCTGTACGAAATATTGATATGCTGAAAGGACAATTTCAAGTCATTTTGGACAGGAGGTTGGTTTGAATTGGTTGTGGATCATCATCGTTTATATTATGTTAAATGACTCATTTCAATAAACAGCCCAAACTGAGTCAAAGACTAGCTTTCCAATCACACAACACTGATTAAAGTTCCATCGAGTCACCCAGACAGCAGATTATGAATTGAGAAAATAACCTGCCGCTTAAAGGCACAGATGGACATCAAATTCTTCAGATTATAGTATACAAGTACATCACAAGAGTGTTGTCACTATGACTTCAAAAAATATATAAAACATACATACAGGTATTATCTGTCCACAGACTCCAACAGGTTCATGTCTGGTATAGGTGAAGTAATCTCCATCAACAGGGATGGTCTTTCCCTCCCACTTATCTGCCCAACCTGCATAGTACCTAAACACAGCAAACAGTCCTAGGCAGTTTACAGTAGTGTTTAACACAGACATCCGTTTTTTTTTTTAATCGGTTCTTACAAATTGGGAGGAAAGTTTTCAAAAACACTTTTAGAATGATCCAAAATGCCAATTCTCAGCTAATACAAATCAAAATCTTTCATTGAACACACCACACAGAACTAAACAACAAACTATGACATGTCCAAACTGTCTTGGAGACATGCATGATGACTATCTTCATGTTCTCTGGCACTAAATACCAGTCTATGTGTTTTGGTTAAAAGTATATGAACACCCATGAACATGACTGGAGTAAACCGTCCAAGTCTGCCACACACTTTTTACCTTCTTTGTGAAATCCCAAAAGTGAATTTGGCAACAAATAGCTGCCATACTCTTCTCACATTTATACACATTGCAAAGACAACAATACTTAAAACTGGAAGAAAAAATTAATTTAAATGTGATTTATTCCAAAGATTTGCTAAGAGATTTTATATCTATGGAGAGAATTACTGTCTGTGAGAAAAACCAACAGAAGAGATTTTCACACATTTGTAGTTGAAGGTATTCTAACAATTTGGCCAGACTACTACAGCAGGAGTCAAGTTATAACTCCTTATTGGATTGATTTTGAATAAACCTAAAACCTCAAGCATCTTAGAAAAAACAGAATTTTAAATATGTTACAATCAAGTTACTAATCAATTTTACAAAGAAACAATACCATCTTTAGAATAATATGTTTGTAAAAACAACAAAAGTCACTGTTCTGAGTTTCTTACCTGAGACATTTCACAACCAAAGGCAAATCAGCCATATAGGCGATGACATATGGTTTCCCATTATCCAATGTCTCCAATTCCTGAAGAAAGAACAGTTTCATATACAAATGAGGCTTCTTACCGAATAAAAACAAACTACATAAGTATTTTTTCAAAGACGACTAACAACTGCTGAAAATCAAAGTGATAATTTTCTGGTAGGCATACTGAGATACGGTTCTATATGATTTTCTCTTTTTCTTAGATTTGAAGGGGATTCACTTTCAAATTAAAAGGTCGATATTTCAATACTGAACCCTATTCTTGTCCGAGTGCTAGAAAGGGGAAAACGGGCAATCACCTTCAAAAACTATTTATCAACGATCATAATGTTTGCCTAAAAGATCTTCATTAGAAATCATTTTGCTGAGCATATTTTGTAGCAATCACATCTATAAAAATAACATTTGTTTAATAATCAACTTTGTAAAAAATAAACATGAATACAAAGGTAACTGATTTGATAATTCTATGACACTGCAGTTGGCCTGACCAAGATGGCGCCGCGTAAAGACGCCCTGGTATTTCTGGGCAGCTTCTGTATCTTGTTTTTCTGATAGAAATGTCTTCACAAAAAGCACTTGCTCCTATTATTAGATTACTGCTATCAGCTACTTCACTCTGTTTGCATCCGGATTTTGGAATTTATGACATTAGTCCTAATAAAAGTAGATTACATCTTGAAAAAAAACCAAACACAGTTACATGAATAACGAAGTAATTTATAAAGAACAACCTCATCTATTTAGGCCATCCTGTGAGTTTCCAGTTTCAAGTAAGGAAAGTTGCCCTACAAGTGCTGGTTGACTGAGGTGATATGTACTTACAGCAAGGTAGGCAGAATCTCTTTCAATAGAATCGGCTAATTTATAAAGTAACCGGCCCCGGTCTGAGGCGTTCATACGTCGCCATGGTGAACCCAGACGAAAGGCATTCCGTGCTGCCTTCACTGCCTTGTCAACATCTGCCTGGAAAGAGAAATTAGTTTTTACCAGAAGGCTTTCTCTGAATTACTGTTCAACAAGGTAATACAGCAACTAAAAGTAACACGAGTCGATGCAATTTCACACCTTCTGCTAAAAAGCAATGACTAAAGTAGAAGAACCACAGAACAAGTAATGCTAGACAAGGACCTAGAAAACGACTGGGTGGACAAGCAGTTCTCCCCTGAATGATGGAGCTCCTCAGCAAGCAACCCATTTCTAGCAGTAGTTTAATAAAAAGGGGGACAAATGAACAGGAAACAGACTGCAAGTCAGGCAAAGAGAATTTTCTCGAGTCAGAATTTACCTTATCAGCCTCTGCAACTTGGCAGATGACTTCTCCAGTGGATGGGTTGATTGTAGGAAAGGTTTTTCCACTCACTGCATCCTGCCATTCGTTGTTAATAAACAGCTGACACAGAACAAAGCATTTTAGATTACATTTTTCAACTTGGTTCTCTAGTATTAAAAACAAATAAAATAGAAAATATCTCTAAAAAAAAAAATCAGGAAAACTAAACATTAAATGTCTTTAACTTAATGTCTTTCAACTTTGTCATATTTTCTGTTGGTTCAAAGCCAGGAAAATAATTTTCTATTACTCTTCTCTTGTATAACAGTCTGCAACTTATTGAATCTATTATCTGAAAAAATGTATAAATTTGAATTTTTATCTCACTTCATGTTCATTTGCCATTATATTTGTGTTTATTCCAGCAGAGGACAGAGCAGCTTCAACATACTATAATAAAGTAATACAAATATAATAATATCTGATAATAAAGCCTAGGTAAACAGTGACCTGTTGATATCAAACTACTTATAAGTTTATGTTAAGAGTTCAGCCTTCAGCCCCAGACTCAGAGCAGCTTATGAAGCAGTATTGCTGTGCAGTATTTCATTTTTATTAAGATTAAAGATCCGGTTACCATACATATGAAAAAAACAAAAACTAAAAATGCACCAATACTATTATTGCTGGCCGATACCATTCTAATGTACTCGGTAAGTTAACTGATACCATGAACTGATACTAAACCTGTGGATACTTTGCAATAATTTCACATAAAAGTTGTATTTTTCACTTGAAATTTTTTCCCTAATTTATCATAATTTGTTGTTACAAACAGGGAAGACAATAAAACATGTCTTCCAATTCACTGAATTCTTTTGTGTGCTAGAAGTATCGGCAAGTACTCAGATCCAAGCATCGGTATCGTATCTGTTTAAAAAAAGTGGTATTGTTGCATCCCTAATAAAAAACATACTAAATTATTATTTCTAGAATAAAATACAAGTGAATTTAGAAGTTGTAAGGGTCTTGTTGAACAAATGAATCAAGCAATAAGATAAAGCACCAGGTAAAAGAAATGCTTTACTCTCCTCTTCCTTTTCCAGGATCGTTCCACTCACGTCTTGTTAACTAATTGGATTTGATACATGTAAATGGCCTGTACTTTTATAGTGCTTTACTTACCCTATGGACCCCAAAGCACTTCACACTACATTCAGTCATTTCCACACTGGTGAAGACGAGCTACATTGTAGCCACAGCTGCCCTGGGGGCCACTGACAGAGGCGAGGCTGACAGACACTGGCGCCACCTGGCCGTCTGAACACCACCAGTAGGCAATGAGTGAAGTGTCTTGCCCAAGGACACAAGGACCATGATAGTCGTCTCTCAGGCTCGAACCGACAACCCTTAGACTACAAGCCAACCTCCTAAATCCTTGACGACTATGGATAGTTCCAAAGCTGCTCTTCATGCGATAAAAGCACTCACTCAATTTCTTGTGATTTCTTTGAAATTTTGATTTCTTTTTGACAGTTCCTCCATAGGAAGCACTCATCCTGTGATGAATGGCATATTATCAGTGACATTCATCACAGGATGATTTAATGAATCATTGTATCTACTTCACAGCACAAAATCTAATAAAAGTTGAGCAGACATGACACCTGGCAGAAAGGTCAAACCGGCACCAATGTTAATACTTAAAACTGCAACTAATCTGCAGGGTAACCGTTTTCTCTCATCAGCTGGCCTCCTGTGGACATTTAAATCGCTTTCTGTAAAAAGTTTAATAAAACGGGGTTTTACAGACACAAGCTGTGAGAAAACCCAGAATTCCTTCTGTCCAGGTTGTGTTTTGCAGAAGGGTTTAGATTTAAATCTGATAGGCGGAGCTTTTATTTTGGAAATAAACCCAAACTAAGACAAAGCAGGTAAGAACAAGCCAACTTTGGTAATAAATTCGATTCAGCCGATAGACATAACACTACGGGGATTAAAACCGAATGACATGTGACTAAGGCTGCTTGTTGCTTTTTGGTAAAAGTAGGTCAAGCAAACTTTTTTTTCTCATTGTGACTGGCGCACATTACATATATGTATTCCTCTCAACAATATTACGTTATAACAATCAGTCATTTTTAATCTAAATAGTGCAGGTAAAACCTGATAACGTCTATTTGCTGCACGCGCTCTGAGGAAGCGTTTTCTGAAGACGGGTGGATTGTATTGCGCACACCTAAAACTCTAGCATTCCACAAATAAAGGTGAAATGGAATTTGAACTTTGGACTTCTCCCTTCAAACATGGCTCTTACATTTGCGGAAATCAAAATAGATAAATAACGGTTTCCTGCAGCGTCATAACTCCTTACTTCGTTACACAAATATTCAGCCCTGTTTGGGGCCTCTATGCAGAATGTTGCAACAGGTTTGCTCCTCTCTAGCAGTCAGGGAGCAGCTGCCAACTTTACCTTGTTAAAATGGACCTCAGGCTGAGTGCTAGGAACAGGAACAGCGGTCCCGTAGTAACAGACTGAGGGCCGGGTGAGTCGGGGAACAAGCCGAGAAATCACTGTGCGGAGCATGTTGAATCTTCCTGCACAGAGCAAACCTCCCAGAATATGGATCAGGATCAGCTGAGGAGGCAAAGAGCTGCTACTGCTTCTTCTTCTTCTTTCATCATCAGGCCGAGGTGAAGCGAGTGGGATTCTCCTGCCCCTTAAGGACAAACGGCGAAATCCTCTAAACAGGGATGCCCAAACTTTTTCCCTCAGAGGGCCATAAGGCTATCAGAGAGCCGTGGGCCAAATATAATAATATTTTAATCGAAATATAATTACTAAAATGTAACTTTTTTATTTATTTATTATAAAGTTAATTGCCCTTCCTTTCTGTGTAAAAAACATTAAACAAAATGAAAAACAAGTAATTTATAGTCTTTCAGAAGACATATCTAAACTTTAAAAAAATTTGAAATATCTTTTACAAATCTACTATACATTCCCCTTGTAGTAATATTTAAATTTTAAACCTAATTTGTGATATCTATCCATCCATTTTCTGAACCACTTAGTCCTCCAGGGGTCGTGGGGGGGCTGGTGCCTATCTCCAGCTGTCAACAGGCGAGAGGCGGGGTACACCCTGGACAGGTTGCCAGTCCATCACAGGGATGCATTTCTCAAACCTCAGACAATCCGACTTCCAATAGCAACTCAGAATGCCAACTGGAATGCCCCCTCTGAAGTTGGACTTCCCAGGCGAAGAGTCTGGGAAGATTTTTTTTGCTCTGACTTTGACTTTCAATATGGCCACTCCTGGCATCGACCGATAGTACCTGTTGTGGTGGAAAAATGACTATTTCACAATCTGACACATTAGTCAGAATGCGTCTAAAATCCATCTTGGATGTCGATCCTGCAACTCTAATCTTAACAAAATTAAAGGGGTTTTTGTATATGAAAAGTGTAGCTTAAAACAATGTTTGTAAGAGGTACTACAACTATGGCTACCTGGGCGTTGCTATATTAGAATCCGAGTTATCCAAGAACATTAACTGTAACGCTATTTACTCGGGCGTGATGTAGGACCCAGCGTTGAGTTCCGACTTCCGAGGTACATAGGACGCTATTAGAACCTGTCCTTTGCAAGTGATTAAGTGACAGATTAACAAAGTATCTCCTATAAATACTCAAGGTTAAGAATCTTATTTCTGATAGATAAAATACTGTAGAGCACAGAGGGGAAGTGCAGTCCGAAACACGACTCTCATTGGCTCTGCCTCTGTCATGTCTCATTCTGACGGGCTGGGTTATCCTGAGCTATCTCTGTAGTTATGCTACTATAGTTTTAGACTTCTGGAGGACAGACTGACTACTATTCCTCACCCTACACCTTTTTTCTTCTAATATCCATTTGCATAATTTGCTGTTATTTAAACTTTCTGTTTTCCATCAGTGTTCTTGCAATAGAAGCTTCACCTGGTCTGTCATTCTGCTCAGCTGTAATGCCTCTTTGGAGGAGGTTATTGGCTGGGATGATCCTATTCAGTTTTTTCAATTCAGTTTATTTATATAGCGCCATTTCACAACAGATGTCATCTCAAGGCATTTTACAAAAAGAGTTATTACAATACAATGTTTAGTGTAGAAATTACAGAACCACAGAAGATTGCGTCATGTAATTCTCAGCAATCCCTCATACTGAGCAAGCATGAAGCGACAGTGGGAAGGAAAAACTCCCTTTTAACAGGAAGAAACCTCCGGCAGAACCAGGCTCAGCACAAGCGGTTATCTGCCGCGACCGTCTGTGGCTTGGAGAATACACAACAGAGACACAGAAAGAGCAATAGAACTGATGCAGAAGTTTGTTGCAGGACGTGGAGAATTTTCCGTCACTGCAATGCCATCTTAGTCAGGGTCGTCAAGCAGGGCTAATCCTACCAGCAACTAAAATTTCTTCCTCTCAAATTCTTAAATTTTTACTTATTTAAAATAGAAAGTACTCTTACGTCAGTTATTATTTCTTTTTGTGTACGACTGCTCGTAGCTGAGTCAGGTTCTGCTGGAGTTTTCTCTCCACTGTCACCACATGCCTGCTCAGCACGAGGGATCGCTGTGAAGCCAATGACTCAACGCAGTTGACTGTCTACTGTAGCGACATGTTTGGCCACAGGAGCAGGTCCAAGCCTGTTTGATGCCCTGGGCGAACACCCTCTCTGTCGCCTTTGTCACTGCATATGCTGTTGTCAGAATTATACTGAATTTATTCAGATAAACCTACATTACAGACCAAAAGTTTGGACACACCTTCTCATTCAATGCGTTTTCTTTATTTTCATGACTACATTGTAGATTCTCAATTAAGGGCATCAAAACTATGAATGAACACGTGATGTATGGATTTACTGTATGTACTTAAACAGAAAGGGTGAAAAAAGTGATTACATGTGTTATATTTTAGATTCCTCAAAGTAGCCTCCCTCTACTCTGATTACTGCTTTTCATTCTCTTGAGTTTCCAGAGGTAGTCACCAGAAATGGTTTTCCAACAGTCTTGAAGGAGTTCCTAGAGATGCTTAGTACTTTTTGGCCCTTTTGCCTTCACTCTGCAGTTCAGCTCACCCCAATTCATCTCGATTGGGTTCAGGTTCGGTGACTTTGGAGGCCAAATTATTTCAAATTTTTTTGGAAAAGTACTACATAATTCCATATGTGTTCATTCATAGTTTTGATGCCTTCAGTGAGAATCTACAATGTAAATAGTCATGAAAATAAAGAAAACATGCTGAATGAGAAGGTGTGCCCAAACTTTTGGTCTGTACTGTATATACCTTTACAGTGTATACATACAAAAACAAAATAACTTACAGGAAAATAGGGAAAAAGAACTATTACATACAAAGCGCACCTCCCCACCTGTGCATCTCTTTCAACAGGCATACCTGGCAATATGACCTACACTTTAGAATGTGAGCAGATTCGCACAACCCAGGAAAAAATTATTTTGACGTTATCTGCTTGGATTGACCACGTTATGAATGAAATACACGCGCTGTATTTGGAAGCAGAAAGCTGACTCCCCCCCATGCACAAAATCCATTGGCACAAATCATAAGTGTATCTTATACTGTCGTAGATTCCCCCCACCCCACCCTCCCTTTCCATCACCAGCAAGCAGCAGAGAAAAAAGCACTTTATGGTCCCTGACCTCTAAACAGGAGATAAAAAACTGATCTGTGCCTGTTTTCCAAAACAAACGTACAAAAACATTGCATGACATTGGGATGTTGCACTCCCAGGGGGAAAAATCTAAATAAAAAAAAACATTGAGTGATGAGCATGACTAGAAAATGCTATTTAGGTCCGGTCTAGTCGCTATTTACTTTACTCTCAGTGGATTTTCCATAAACTTAGCATAAGGCTTTAGAGTGAAAATCTGGACCACAGAAATGGGCTACAGAGAGTGTAGAGTAGCTAAAACAGGCCTGTGAATATGGCTTGTGAAGAAATAGGCCTGCAAAAAAAAAAAAAAGGAATAATTAAAGCAACAATGAGGAGCTGGAGGTACTGAAATATGTCAGTATGGCAAGGTGGATCCGATACAAAAAACATGTTGATAAAACTGATAACTGACCAGGCATGGACAGAACAGAAGATAGCCAAGAAACTAAAGTTGATCCAAAACAAAACTGTGAACTAAAAGAAATAAATAAAAAACCAGCCACAAAATGTTGCAATAAGAGAAAGAAAATGGGGGAAAAAAAGATTTTAGAATTAGAAAAACTGCAACAATGATAAATATCAATATCTGCAATATATTTAAAAAAATATAAACCCAATAGTCCAAAAATATACAATAAAGACTCGTGTTTGAAACTCCAGCAATGTTTAAATATTTGTTGGAAATCCAGCTGTCTCGTCTTACATCTCCTTCTATTCAGGGCACTTTGACATCAAACCACAGCTACATATTCAAGTGATATACAGTAATTTACTAAATGACAACATTTTAAAGCCTTTAATGTTCCAAGTTAATTACATTGTGATTCTTAATTTTTCAATTCATTACAGAGTAATAATTGAAAGATTATTTCTCTTTTTCAACTGATATGAGGCGGCTGGAAAACTGTTAAGATGACTAAAGACAAAGAGAAGACAATAAAATGACTAAAATGACCAAATCTGAATTTTTATGCTAAAAATGTCTAATAGTAAGTTGAATGTTTTAACGTTTTTTTGCAGGTAAAAATCATTCATTATCTGAAATAGGTTACACACTTGGTTCCTGGTCGAACTACACAATTTCTTTTTTCTAAACTCTAGAAATGAATATTAGATTTAGCAGTGCAGGCATATGCATAGGGGGTGTGATACATGTGGAGCCCTGCCTATGCCCCTCTACTTCAACATTTAATTGTTAAGTTAATAACAATTTAGCAAAGTGAAATGATCTTGCTGTTGTCAGTCACATGATGACCATCCACCAATGCTCAGTGTGCCTCTGCCTCCACTCCTCAGGTGCTTTACAGTGTTACTGAGGCTGTCGGTAAATAGGTTGAAAGTAGGTTGTACAATATATAGTATATATATATTTTATATATAGTATATATAGTATTGTACAATACAATACAATAACTACAGGAGTTTAGATTACTATAGATACTGTCTTTTTTTTTACTTGTGGCAACTGATTAAGTGAAATGCATGGTGTGTGCACACCGTGCGAACTTGCGTGACATATTTGTCCTGAAGCCATGTTTGAAGGAGCCCTTAGAACTGGGTCCTCCGATGATCGAATCATGGCCAAGAATATACATTCTTAAAAAGGCCTGTTGGTGAAGGAAAATATAGTCTTACAAAATGTATGGTGCTGCAGTTTTGTTGTTGTCCATTTTTTTTCTTATTGTGCATATCCTATTTTACTCAACCTGCTTCACCGTCTAACATTTGTTTACTGTAGGACTCTAGTCAAACGAAGAATGTCAGCATGAAAGGGCACATGTCGCCACCTATCACTACAGAGTTGAACAAACTTCATTCAATAATTAGATTTTATGAGTGAAATGCAAACTGGGACGCATCACTCAACTCTGGCTAAGCCATTAGTCCGATTATTGCCAAGAGCTCGATTTCGATGTAGATGTAAACATACTGAGTTGAAGTATTGTATGAAGGTATTTTGGAGCCAAAGTATTGTGTCTTGTAACTGAAAAGTTGAAGGAAGTCAGAGAGGGACATTTTGTAGCAATTTTGTAATTGTAGATTTTTTTCTCTTTTTGACAAGGAGCAAATGATAGATAGATAGATAGATAGATAGATAGATAGATAGATAGATAGATAGATAGATAGATAGATAGATAGATAGATAGATAGATAGATAGATAGATAGATAGATAGATAGAAATGTTGAAAATTGGTGTGTAGAAGTGAGAGTGTTGTATTAGTCTGAAGTGGATTTATTCTGTGGAATAAATATATATAAAATACACTCAACAAAAATATGAACGCAACACCTTTGTTTCTGATCCCATTTTTCATGAGATGGGCTTAAAGATCTACAATTCATTCCAGATACACAATATTACCATTTCTCACCCACAGCGATCACCCACACGACGCCACACACGCTGTCTGCCATCTGCCCTGAACAATGTAAACCGAGATTCATCCGTGAAGACAACACCTCTCCAACGTGCCAGACGCCATCGAATGTGAGCATTTGCCCACTCAAGTCTGTTACGGCGACGAGCTGGAGTCAGGTCAAGACCCCGATGATGACGACGAGCATGCAGTTGAGCTTCCCTGAGACGGTTTCTGACAGTTTGTGCAGAAATTGTTTTATAATGCAAACCAATTGTTTCAGCAGCTGGTCTCAGACGATCTTGGAGGTGAACCTGCTGGATGTGGAGGTCCTGGGCTTGTTTGGTTACACGTGGTCTGCGGTTGTGAGGCCGGTTGGATGTACTGCCATATTCTCTGAAACGCCTTTGGAGACAGCTTGGTGGAGCCTGGTGGAGAAATGAACATTCAATGCACGAGCAACAGATCTGGTTAACATTCCTGCTGTCAGCATGCCAATTGCACGCTCCCTCAACGCTTGTGTCACCTGTGGCATTTTGCTGTCGGACAAAACTGCACATTCCAGGGTGGCCTTTTATTGTGGGCAGTATAAGGTACACCTGTGCACTAATCATGATGTCAGATCAGCATCTTGATGTGGCACACCTGTGAGGTGGGATGGATTATCTCAGCAAAGCAGAAGTGCTCACTATCACACATTTAGACTGATTTGTGAACAAAGTTTGAGAGAAATGGTAATATTGTGTATCTTGAATGAATTTTAGATCATTAAGTCCATCTCATGAAAAATGGGAGCAGAAACAAAGGTGTTGCGTTTATATTTTTGTTGAGTGTATTTTGAAATCCCACATCAGACAGGTTAAAAATAGGTGAAGTTCCAGCATCAAGGGAAACCTCTGTCATTATTCAGACATTTAAACCAGGAAAATATTTGTCCGACCCATCCAGTTATACTCATACAGTATAAACATAAAAGCATAAACAGAGGGATCATTTTCTGTAAAAAGGGTACACAAACAGAGAAGTCACAGTGGAATCAGTGTGGATTCCAGCACACAGAGTAGAAGGAAACAAGGATGCAGGCATTCCTGTCAACAATTGTTGCAAATTCAAAATATTCAACTTCAGATTCTTCTGAGTCATAATGAATTCAAAATACTAATTAATAATTTTAAAAAAATAATCAGAATCAGAATCAGCTTTAATGGCCAAGTATGACACATACAAGGAATTTGACTCCGGCAACTTTTCTCTCCAGTACGGAACTTAAATAAGTGAAATTAAAAACAGAAATAAAAATAAATACAAATAAATAATAAAGGATAATATATACACCAAACCAGGGTTATTGTACAGTAAGTAAATACAGCAGTGCAGAGTTTTAGTTTATTGTTCATGTGTATGGACTCAGACTCAGAAATAAATGATATATACATTTTGGAGGTAAAATATAAACTCAAACAGTGTCATTTTTGAAAAACACATATGTCTTCGAAAGAATAGTTTCAATTGTGTTAATTTTCTCTTCCTACTCCAGTCCAGGTGGTGGTGGTAATGCATCGTATAGTTGGTCTCGTAGCCACTATGACACCGGAAAGAAGAAGGAAACTCTTCTGTAAGTGTTCCAAATCAATCCTTAGTATCTGGGAACAGCTCTGACTCTGCGGCTACTGCCACACTGAAAGGTAACACACTATGACTGCTTCTCCAAATATCTGTTCGGCATGTGATGCATTCACTGTCTGAAGAGACATGCGTGTATTTTCAGGCGTTTGCATGAACCCTTCCTGTTAGTCTCGTCCGTTTCTGACAGCTCTCACACAACGCAGTTGTTAATTAAATACAAAACTGTTCAATTGTTTTGATTTTTTTACCTGTTTATCACCGGATATATCCTCCAAACTAAAAATGATAACTATAAGCCTTGAACTTCCTCAGTTTTTTCCCTGAAGCGTCTTCCGCTGCTCTTAATGACTCTGAACTACCTTTAATCTTTTCTATTTGGTTAAAGAACAACTTACTTTAAAGTCAGACCTTTAATCAAAGTTTATTAAGAATTTAGAAGAAAATCCAGACTCCTAAGAAAGATGTCTGTAGTTTATTTGAAAAGGAAGAAATGGAATGAGAGGAAGAAGAGATGAACATAATAATCGAGATGACTTGGATATTTCCAGGAATTATTTAAGCACCGAAAAGGAATCTCTGAATCAGGTGCCAACTTTAGAGTCCCAACTTTGTTAAAATAATTTTTTCTCTACTTGGATTTCTAAGCTATGGGTATTCTACTTCAACTACTACTACAACCACCACTACTTCAAGTAATATTATTATTATTCATTTTAAAAATCATTTTTGTAATAATAAATGTAATAAATTCTTAAATAAAATGTAACGATAATTTGTTTCATTGTCCACTGCCAGTAGCCTATACATTCAGGTTCTATGTCTCAAACAGAGCCATTACCTTACTCCAACACTGTACTCTGTTAACTACCAGGTCAGTAATGTAACTAAATAGATTCCCTTTTTTTTTTTTACCACAGCAGGTCATTAAACAAGTTGGATTGGTCTCTCATTATGAGGATAGAAAGTTATGCAGCAGGAGTTTTGGTCTTGACAGCTGACTCTGCAGGCTGTGGCGTAGAGGGTTTGGACTCTCAGCTGGACTAACTGAATTCATTCATTATTGGTAGACAGTGGTCATAATGATTTGAGTCATTTCAGTCACCCAGTGCAGGCCTTTCCACTCTTTAGTTGATAATGTTTACAGATTCTTCACACATTTTGGGGTGATGTAAGATGATCTTGAGTTTTTTTCAAGATTTCTAAGACATACTTTGTTCTATGGTAGTGTACCTTTTCCATTTTCCCACAGATCTAATTTCATTCCACAGCTCCTTGCCTTTGTTTCCTCTGAGTAACGGGTTGTTTTGTTTAGAAGACCTTCCAAATTGTATGAATTGGTTCTGAGTGTAGTTTTTTTTATTAGATAGTTTGTAATCTTTTCTGATGATGGCAGAGCTGTCAAAGATAATTGAGCTGACTTGTTCAGGTTGAGGTAGACAGTATAGAATACGCAGAGCATTCAGCCAACAGCTTTGTGTTATAGAAGGTCTTCCTCTTATGGTGTTTATGAAAGCAGACTGGAGGAGTGGAAGTGGCCGAAGGATGCTGCTGCACACTACTCTCTACTGGTTTAAACGGTCTGATACTGATTTATAACCTAATACTGGTTGAGTCAAAAGGAAACATATTTTCAAGAGCTGCTTCTGTTTGTTCCCAGTATTGAAATCCTACTCAGTTGCACTACTACTACTCAGTGCAACAATCTTTTGTGGGATGATAAAGGATTATTCTATTCTATAGGTTCTGCAGGGTCACTGCATTCAAGTCTGTCAATATCTTCCTGTTTAAAAAAAAAAAAGTTTACTGTCTTCTTTTTTATTATTAATTACTGGAAAAATTTAATCATACAAAATGTCTAAATTTGGTAGATTATTGCTTATAGGAGGGTGTAAGGGAACATTTTCCAAGGATGATTGTATTCCCTGTTTTAAGGAGAGAAGTCGAGGATATTATAGACTATAGATGTCCGACCGTTGCCTGTTTCTAAGACTGACCCTGAGGACCCGGCGCCTCCTTACTATCTAATCAGCGTAAAGCAGCCCTCTGGTTAGCAGAAGGGGAGGGCTGGTACGTAAAGAGGAGTCTTGCCTTATAACGTTCTTTCAGGGTTAAGCAGGACAGTCCATTCAAAATTCTATTCTTCTTTGTTGAACAGAAAGCTGAAGGATTCTGTTCTCATTGCTTTAAAAAAAATGTTTACTAAAAAAATGTTTACTATGTTTACCAAAAATAATACCAAGCTGACTTTAGCTGTGAGTTAAAATAACTGCAGGATTGATGGTTGGGTGCAAGAACTAAACCTCTGATAATACCAACTGGTTTTCATATCATTGTTACCAGGCCATCTATAACGGACACACCCACCGCACCAATCAGCAAGATGCTCACTCCTGCTGTCCTGTTTCTATGTCAAAGCTCTGTTTTTATGGGATGTTATTGTGTTTTCAGACAGCCAATGAAAACAGTTGCAGTCCTTGGAGGAGGTATCGGGGGTTTGGCTGCATCTTTCTACCTGAGCAAGAACCCCCAGGTTACAAAGGTAACACACAACAAACACCGGTTTACATTTACATCCTCAATTGTTTATTCATTAAGCGTAGTGTTTAATTCTGAGCAAAATCAGGACATTTACAGTTTCTTAAAGTAAATAAATTATCAATAATGTGCAGCCAGACTCATTTAAAACCTTAAAGAGCAACTTGCCCGCAAATCAACTTCTGGTTTTGTTGTTTGTTTGTGTTATTGCTAAAAACTATTTACATAAGTGTCTAATAGTGTACTCTACATCGTTTTCCATTGTTTTTGGTACATTTTGGTAAAAATATTAATGTTCCACCAAAAACCATCTGTGAGGCGCCCTCTTTATGTCAAAACTCTACACTGCACTTGAATGTGTATCAGGCATTACTATTCACTCTGACCTATGTTGTCAGCTGCACTGTACTGTGGGTCGGCCATGCCTCTGTAACGAGTTGAAATAGCACGGAAGTGACGCTGTCCCTAGGTCCGCCAGGCAACACATCCCTTTGCCACATTTTTCAAACAAGAAATGTGGGCGGAGTTGGTCTCTGGTATGGAGTTGAGTTGCTCTTTAAGGTCATGTTAAGGCATTTTCCTCTCCACTGTCGCCATATGTTTGCTCACTGTGAGGGATTACTGAGGGATTGCTGTAGTTGGAGTCTGCATGATCCGGGCACAACCTCACATCAGTGACTCAACACAATCTGCTGGGATTCCTTCCTAGAAAGCCTAACTGATTGGAATTTTTGTATAATTGTATTGAAAGGACTTTTCTTGTAGAGTGCCTTGAGATGACATTTGTTGTTAATTGGCGTTATATAAATAAAGTGAACTGAATTAAATTAAATTGAATTGTTAAGAAGTCGACCCTTTTTCTGTTGTAATGTTTTATGTATCAGTCCTTTCACTGTTAATGAAATGAGAATGAAGCCAACATGAAAAAAGATAAGTGTAAAAATAAAAGTGAAGTCCTGCTGTTTCCATTACATTTTAGAAAGAAAAAACACACAGGGTTACTAGTGAAATGCATTGTATTAACTGATAATCAACAAGTGTGAACCCTTCCATAAAAAGGAGGAGTTTGCCAGTTCTGGATACTATGTTTTTTTAACACTAGGCCAGGGTGAAAAGACATCAGCAATTGATGCTTTCCATCAAACTGAGATTGGTTGTAAGGCCATATTCTAACTATTTAAAGTCCATCATTCTATAGAAAGATCATTATCAAGTGGTAAACTTTAAAATTAATCTGTTAATCCTCCCAGGAATGGAGATCTAATCAAATCTGCCCTAAGGTCAAACTATTAAGTGCTTAGAGAGATGAGGAAGAAAAAGTAAGAGTTCTGTTTCACATAGAACTGATCTCAGTTGGCATATTGAATGTTGAATCTACAAAACAGCGTCTGAAAGTTACTCAAATCACTTTCTTTGCAAACTTTGTGATTTATAGAAAAAAAAAACATGATGGGAAAAACTTTAAGCAAACTCTGATCATTGCTTACATACATTTTGGACCTGGGGAAACTGCAGTGCAGTTGGCGAGATTGCAATATGGTGAATTTAAAAGGGAAGTTGTTTTTTTAAATCTGGACCTTATTTTTAGCAAATATTATGTTCAGTTTCTCCCCCAGACAAGTTTGGAGCCACATGGAGTCCTACGGGTGAAATGTGTTTCTAGTCGCGATCACCGAATATCCATATAGTGGGAGTCAATCAGGGCAGGAGATTTTCCGCCTGTATTAAGGCATAACCTGGCCCAAAAATCCTTCATTTAAATCATGTTTTGTTATCAATTGTTTGCACTATTCCTCTCTGAGTTTGGGACGGCATTTTCATTTAACTAAGAACTTATTTTTAATGGGGAGTAAGATGGGCACCCCTCACAAGATAATCAGACAATTTAAAGGGAACATTAGTTTTGACTAGTCTATATTTCAATTTTAAAAATACCATTTCAAAAATAATGTATTCCCTTCTCAATAATCATCTCAGAAACCTTTATTACATCTTTATCTATCAAATCATTCTAATTGCTCACCAACTATTTGCATGTTTCCATAGATAAAAAAACAAAAACCTTTTCTCCTTTGGCATTGATCTTCAGGTCTTTAAAGTTAGAAGGGCTCCTAGCCATCACCCTCATCTTTAGCTTCCTCAATAGATTCTCTATCACAGTCAAGTCAGGACTCCCAAACATTATTATTACTGCAAGGAGTCTGAATAACTTTAGGTTAACTGTATGTTTTGACTGACATGAATGATCAATAAATTAAACTGCTGCCTTATATAGGTTATCTAATTTCTTATCAAATCATCAACTCATGAATTTACATTTTTATTAAGCTTATATCTAATTTCTACAATCTTTTCATTGCATGTTCTTGTTTTAAACACATTTTGTCACACATAACTCTAATACTACAGAAATAAATTATTATTTGTACAGCAGCAAAGTCACAGGTAATAGAAGCATTTCATACAAGTAAAAAGGTAAAAAAACAAAATGGGATCATTTGTGTTAATATTCTAGACCTTTAAACCTAAATAAAGTTTTAGGACAGCTTTGACAAAGGAAAATGAATGAAGCCTGCATGTTTGTGACATGTTTTTTTAGATTGAAATGAATAAATGCATTTATGTGACATCAATCAACAGGTAATTGTTTTGGAGTCTAGCAGTCGTTTTGGTGGCTGGCTGTGGTCACTGAGGCGTTCCGATGGAGCAGTCTTTGAACTTGGACCAAGGGGGATTCGACCTGTCGGGGCAGTGGGACGGAACACACTCAATATGGTTAGTAACACCTATGAATGTATATGCTGAATATATATCGTAAATCATCCTAAAGTAATACAATTATTGTTGCTGTAGTTTATTTTAATATGGATTTGAGATCCAAATTATGAAACTTTAGAAGCAATGATTGTTTTGTTTTTTAGGTGATGTAGAAATGTTCATAGATTTACATCTTATGAGAGGTGAGAGTGAACTATTGACCCAACAACCTTTAAACATGGGAGGTAACAGCTTTACTAGATGGGAAATGTTTGATCTCCTTGATGTTTAATTTAAAGTTTCAATGCATGGTGGGGTACCTTGTTTTATTTTAGTATACTGGTTTTATTACAGGCCTGCCATTTTCAAACGGATCTCTTAAAAAAAGGGCTGGGTGATATAAGCTAAAATTAATATCACGGTATATTGAGCATTTAACCTCGATAACTGTAAGCAAACGATAACAATGACCGCAATCCCCCTACCAAAACAAATCTTCTCTTTTTTTTTTTTTTATGGACTTTACCGGCACGGACAAAATGACGTCCTTAACAGTCATAAATTTAGGTATACCGCCCAGCCCTAGTTAAAGGAAATATGAGCTTGGTCTTGATTGGACCTTACATCACTGTGCTGAATAATGAATTCTTCAGAAAGAGGATGACTTAAAATGATGAGTGGTTTATGTGCTTGCAGGTGGAAGAGTTGGGTATGGAGGGAGATATTCTTCCAGTTTCCTACAGTCATGTTGCCTCCAAGAACCGTTATCTGTATGTCAAAGGAGAGCTTCACAAGTTGCCTTCTGGAATAAGGTACACAGGTTAGCAGCTAAGCTATCATCAGAACGATTTTCCACAGAAAGGATAAAAACGCTCAAGGAAGAAGTATTTGATGTACTGTAGAACTATTTGAATGTTAGGAAATTAAACAATATAAAATTACACAACTTTACTAAATTGGGTTAGCTATAAGGTATGCATAATTCAAATGGTTCTGAAACACAAGTTTAAAGATTCTCTCATACAATCAATAAAACAAAAGCGTAACTTTTCATATGTAACTGTTATATGACTCTGGTATCTGCTCAGCATTGGGCGAGGTGGAGGTGGCATCAGGAAGCCTTTGGTCATTCATAAATGATTGGGCATTGCAGTGATTTTACTATCAAGCTTGGCAGCACACATGGTGTAATATTCTAGCCTCGCCATGCCATATGCAAAGCACACACCACGTTGGCAGTGTTACCCTGATATGACACCACAGTGTGTCTCTAAATAGGCTTTACAAAATGAATAGGGAAAGTACTAAAGCCTGCCGCACACGAGAGCAATCTGCTGAGCAAAAAGTCATCGAGGCCGTTTGCTCAGCAGCTAGCTCACCGTGTGAGGCTAATTTTTGCTGATTTTCCTGCCTGATGAGGCGCTGAGGTGAAAATCTAACAGGTTTGATATTTTTTGCCTCGCGAGGCGAGAAACTCGCCGAGTGCGGTCTCTGTGAGCCGTCTCCTGAGCTCAAACATTGAGGCGACCAATCAAAACGCCGTCACCGATCACATGATTCCAAGATGGCAGCCCACGGTTTGCACGTCAAAACAATGAATGAGACAGATACGGATACCCATATTTTCCGAACGTACAAACGACGGCGGCGACGTCTCATCAACAAAACGAAAAGCAGTATTTCCTCCAAATCCATATCTGTCTCATTCATTGTTTTGACGTGTCGATGTGCCCCTGGGCAAGGCACTTAACCCCAAAAGTTCTACATCGTCCTACCGAGCCATGTTGGCTATCGGTGTATGAATGTGTGTGTGAATGGGTGCATGTGGCTTCAATGTAAAGCGCTTTGAGTGAAAAGCGCTATATAAGTTCAGTCCATTGACCATCTCTAACTTTCTTTGTAGTGGAACCTTTATCACATGCTCTCTCCCACCTTGCTTTTTCTCTTTTAGAGGAATGTTCCAAACGATACCTCCATTCTCCCGACCCCTTGTCCTTAGTGTCATCACTGAGATCCTGGTCAGAAAAGGAAAAGAAGAGGATGAGTCCATCCATTCGTTTGTCTCTAGGAGGCTCGGAAAGGAAGTAAGAAGACCTTAACCGTTTTTCTGTTTCTGCATTTCAGACCATTAAGATTGTTCTTTTGTAACATCCAAGTATTATGTTATTTGTAGGGATGTACCGATACTGGTATCGGGTATTGGAACTGATATCGTTCTAATGTACTCGTATCTGTATCAGTTAGATAACCGATACTACAAACCGATACTTAAATAATGGAAACTGTTTCACAAGAAATTTTTGTTTTCTACTGAAAATGTTAGTGTTGTGTTCATTTTTATTCATATATATTTTTTAGGTCTGAAAAAGCCTCTGAGTTATTTTAATTTATCAGTCTGATGAAGAGGATGCTCAGGGTTGTCCGTGCTCTTCTTCATTTTATGAAGAATGCTTCTTTGCTATTTAATCTCAAGAGGGTCCACAGCATCCAGCTTGTTTGCCAACAATCTCACATTTCACATCAGGATCGATAGATGACTTGGTTTGAATTTCCTCCTTCTCTTTCTTGCCTCTTTGCTTCTGTTCTGCATCCACAGCATCTCATTTTCAACTCATCTGGGATTTTTGGGTGCATTTGAGGTATTATTTGAGCTTTAGTGAAGTTAATCTGCTTCTTCCACTTGTAAACCAGCTTCTTGCTATGGCTATTGGTATGATGCCCAAACAAAAGTAACAGAGCGACTCGAACATCCTGCCACCTTGCGTGGTGCAATTCCCAAATATTTACTTGGTAAAAATTCTATTTTTAGTCTGTCTATGGGACACAGTTGATTTAAAGTCCAATTGACTTGTCTGTGGTTTGACAACGATCCATCGTATCTAGTTTGGAGCAAATCAGAGCATGCATGCAGCCATGTGGTCCAGATAACACTTACTGTTCAGAGTAGGATTCAACATCACTTTGCTCTGGATCGCTTAAAGGAAGGCAAGTGCAACAAGTTACCTCCTCTGAGTTGTTGGAATTAAAATAGAGGTCAGCAAATTGGCTATGTTAATGTGTTGAGATCTGTCAAAACAAAGTTGACAGAATGGCTTCAGCCCGTAGATGTGCAAAAAAACCACATTTTGATAACTTTTAATACCCTATGTTTTGAGAGGATACTGACCAAATTCGAAGCCATAAAAATCCCACAGACGAGTTTGTCAAACACATCCAAAATTTCTAAAACCCTTTGATCTAAAATGGCAGACTTACTGGTTTTAGGAAATACCTCCAGGACACGTTTTTACTTGTCTTAGAAGGTTCTTTATGTGTATGTGCTTAATTTCAAATGTCATCTTTTTAAATGTGACGGGCTAACTGATTTTTGAGGGGACTCTGTTGAGCCATTTGGCGTGTACTTTTTTAAATTCCATTGAAATCCCAAAACTTAACTGAATTTTGTGCAATGTTTCACTTTTTTAGTGTTTAAGCCCCCAAAAAGGCAATTCACCTAACAGAAGAATCGATCTTTCTGTTACAATAGGCCTTTGCAGAACTTTTGGTGCTTGGGCCTCATTAAGATGCAGCAAGCCGTGTTGGGTAGCATTTTGACCTGTGGGTTGCTTCTCACCATGTTCTCTACTTTACTCGGACTACCTGCACATAGCCACTTGATTTTGTTTTTTGCAATCCTCGAAAAAGACAGCCACAATCATTTAAGTTTCATTAATCAAACAGAAAAATCTGATCTTGGCTGATGCTGCTCGGCTGACCTGTTCAGGGTTACAATCCAAAATTGTTTACGTACTGCAACACTTATGTAACATTACTTATCTATGCTTATATTAGAAACTAGTATGACAGGTTATGAAAGAGATTATTGTGGGAATATTCTAATTTATTTAGGATTTATTTATTTGTTATCTGTTTTAGTGAATGCGTCTAGTGCAGGAGGTCAAGTTAGAGAGCAAGCTTATTGTTCAAAGGGAAATGTTCCTGATAAAGAATTGTAAGATCAGCGGGATGACAGACATCAGAGCAGCAAGATATCTACTGGACATTCTAACCCTGAGGGACTGCTTCATGCTCTTATCAGACTAGCATGAAGCAATCTATCTGGAGCTGAACAAGAAGATTGAAGATCGCTGGAAGGATAACTGTTGTTGCTGAATAACGTGTTAGAAGGGTTGGGTAGGAAATGCACAGGTGAGCTCTGTTCCCTACATGTTCTGGCCAGACATGTTTTCATTAAGTACTGAAATGCCTTTAAAGTTTAGTTCAGTTTCATCCTATTTTAGAAGACTGAACGGCCAGAATTGGATCTCCACCATTAAACATGCAACCTAAATGGCTGACTTCCTGTAAGTTTTGGACAATGGGTCCAAGGGGCTTTTTTGCATGTCCTAATGGGTTTTATATTTGTGTCTTTTAATTCCATAATTCTGAAGTACAACTCTGTAATTCTGCAGTATAATTAGAATTTTCTGTCTTAGAGGGTGGGGCTTATATTACCCTACACCAGACCATATAGGAATGCTAAGTACCTTGCTAGCATCAACTTTGGTGGTTTTTGAGCGGTTGCAACTTTTCATGCCGTAATTATTGCTTGTTCCCTTCAATATGTCAATATGTTAAAAAAAACCAAAAAAAACATTGGAGTTAATTAAAACATAACATAGACAAACATCAAAATGGCCTGTTTGGTGAGACTTCTTTTCTTTTCCTTTTTTTTATTTAAATGTTGACTAATTTCAGCTTCCTTGATTCGTAAGGAAAATTCATGGAAGAGAATAAGAAACACTATATTTTCAATTGAATAAGGCCTTATTAAATCTATTACTCGACAAATTCTCATGTGCCATTGAGTTTTCTCCCCTCTGTGTTTAGTTGGCAGACATAGCGATTGACAGTTTGTGTCGAGGTGTGTTTGCGGGGGACTGTAAGAAGTTGAGTGTGCGCTCCTGCTTCCCCTCTCTCTACAATGCTGAGCAGCAGAGAGGTTCCCTGACTCTGGGCTTTATGTTGAACTCAGGTAAACCACACACTTCATTACCATTCAGGTTCAAAGTATAGCACATTCATACTTTTTGTGTGGTATGATACCTCATTAAATTTAAAGGAGTTATATATTTCCAGTATGTTCTGTAAAACCTGTTAGCCATACTCCACCCAGTGCTGTGGTAAACCTGATATGCATTGTGTTTTTTATGACGTATCATATACAGGTGTGTGATGCTAATTTGAAAACCAAAGGACATATTTTGCTCTCATCAATATGTTTAAAAATCCACAGGTTCAGCACCTGTAATCCCACCTGGCCGTTTGGCTCAGAGAGCAAACAGAGAGTCCTGGGCCCAGTGGTCTCTAAGGAGAGGAGTGGAAAGCTTCCCAGAGTCCCTGACGGAGTACCTACAGCAGAGCAGTAAGGTGGAGCTTCAAAAGGATGCAGCTGTTAAACAAATTATTCCCACAGCGTCTGGATGGAAGGTTGGTAGCTAAATAGGGTAGTGCAAGTATAAGATTTTTTTCATCTGTATTACTTTGCATTGATAGTAGGGGTGGAGCCGAACCCAAATATGGTATTCGGAAAGGCACAAATAATGTGTTTTTTATGAATACTTATTCCGAAAAAATACTTTAAGAAAAATTTGTATTCGGGGGCAAGAAAAACTTTATATCAAATAGCTGTTTCCTCATGAAACCGCAGTGCATGGACACCGGATGAGTGAGTGATGACGTTCAGGATTTGGGGATGGGAGGATGACACGACACTGACACTCAGCTCCACACAGCAATAGAGAAGGGATAAGAAGCCAAAAAAACTTAACTAAATGCAGATAAAACCAAAGCTATATGTATGTGCAAAATTCAAATCAGCAGAGGTTTCAACACACATAAAAGCACCAATCCTCAAACCAATATCGTTACCCTCACCGCAATGTTCTTCCACTGTTAGTGACTTCCTTTTCATTGTTTAATTTATGGAAAAACATCAACCAATTTTGCATATCCATCTATATTATAGTGAATAATTAAATATAGCCTAATGTAAATTTAAAGTGTAATGCAAAAATGTTTTATGCCTATTTTGAATTTTACACAAATACAAATACTTTTCCCCCCTCAACAAATAAAAATACAGATATAAATACTGTCTGTTTTGCACACCCATAACGTTTCATAATGTACTTAGTTGAAGTTAAAAGTGAAGCCAGGCTTTTAAATGTTAAAGAATTTCTAATTGAAGAACCTACTATTCTGTCTACTGGGTGGGATATATTGTCAAAATCAGCTAATTTCTGTAAATTTTGCAAAGACTTTCACAGTTACCAAAATGTCACCACAGATTTGGGGTTGCCATAACTGATGGCAGCAGATCTACTGCAGGTCCACTTTAACTGATCGGCTGTGTAAGTCACCATTAGACTGTAGCTTCAGCTGGTAGTTCTGTACCAGTTCTATGTTGGAAGACATGATTTTGGTGAAGAACTGTTGTGGAATTTTGAGAACATAAATAAAGCAATGTATTATTGGTCAATCAGGAGAAAAAGCACACAGCATCAAACAACAAGTGTCAGTATTTTTGTAAACTAGACCTGTAGTTACGCGTCTACTTACACACACTCGCTTCCATTCATACCCCCCCTTCCCTACTTGCTCAAACCCTGCCCGTCGTTGTCTGTTCCCCAAAAACATTACTGTAACCTCAAACTATGCAACTGATACTTCTTGGAGACCTTTAACATAAACAACTTTTAGAATTCTGCAACTCTCACTTCAGCATTCTTTCTTATTATTACAGAACCCAATGATGTTGTGCCAGATGTTGGTTTAAAATCTCCTGGTATTTCAAAAACGTCATGATTTCATATACTCTGAATCTACAGGCCACAGGGGGCTATTGTATTTAAAGGCCTGTGAAACCTTTTTAATCACATGTTCTTTGTACAAGAGACTTACCGACCCCAAGATATCAGTCTTTGCTGCATTTCCCCAACATTGACCTTTGGAGACTTATATCTCTCTTGCCAACAACCCTTCTGATTCTGAAGTTGTTAGAAGCTCTTCTAAACCAAAAAAGTAAATTCTAAATTCATTTATTGTAAGGAGCTTGTGAAGGACACTAATAATTCTGCCACTGGTTAATTAAAAATTAGATTAGAGTTTATGCAACTGCAATAAATAATTAATTTATTTTAAGGTTTTGCTAACCTTTACCAGAGGTGGCTCTGTATTATAGATTTGATAACATTTGTATGCCATTTTATCTTTCCAAAGCATTGGAACTGGGGTATAATAGGGTTACTGAGACAAAAAGGTTTTCTTTTTTTTGTTTTCAAACTGGTTTTGTCAACAAGTAAATGCTGCCTGAATTGCAGTATAATTGAAAAGCAGACATGAGTAAAGGATTAGCAGTTTCCCACAAAATGTTAGAAAGTGCTATAACTATTTTAAGAATGACTAAACTATGGAAATGCATCATTTTAAATGACTGGATGTGTAAAATGGGGTCTAAAAGGCATAAGTGGAGGCATCTTGG
Source organism: Apricaphanius iberus (assembly GCA_028564705.1). Taxonomy (NCBI): domain Eukaryota; kingdom Metazoa; phylum Chordata; class Actinopteri; order Cyprinodontiformes; family Aphaniidae; genus Apricaphanius; species Apricaphanius iberus. Next base: position 459,764 of record JAPXFQ010001436.1, read on the forward strand.
CTGTTCAGTTCGCCCTGTTGGATAGGGAGCATCGATTTGGCTGATGCTCCTGGAGACCAAACATTTTCCATGTCCTTTTGTCAACTTTTTACTTTCTTTAATATAGAAAGTACTTTTGCATCAGTTCTTTTCTTCTTTTTGTGTCTCCTCTCTGTCTTCTCAAACCCCCAGATGGTCGCTTGTTCCGATTCAGGTTCTGCTGGAGGTTTCTTCCTTTTAAAGGGGAGTTTTTCCTCTCTACTGTCGCTACATGCTTGCTCAGAATGAGGGATTATTGAGGAATTGCTGTGGTTGGAGTCTGCACGATCCTGGCATAACCTCCTGTCAATGACTCAACCCAATACAAAGGTATTGTGACATAAAAGGATATTTTAGCAACCATTTGAAGCCATATATATTTCCATTTCAGACCCTGCAGCAGCTGGTTCCTCATCAGGTCCAGGTAAAAGCAGTGACAGTGAGACACAGTTAGGTTTTAGGAGAATGGTCTGTTTTAACACCTAGTAATTACAGTTTAAGATTTAAACATGTACAGTAACACTGTACCCGTTTTGTTTATGTCCTCTTGTAGCAGAGGCAGAAATAGAAGTTAAGGTTGTTCATATAAGGGATGAGAGGGAAGGTGAAGAATGTGATGAAGGTAGTCAGGCACAGGAGGACAGAGCTGAAGAGGAAGGAGAGACTTGGGGATACTAATGAGGGATTGTCAGAGAACCCAGGATGATGGCCTACAACTCTTACTGATAAGCATAGGAAAACTATTGTTCAAATCCTAGCCAGTGAAGGTGGAGCAAAACCTGGTATTGGAAATATCCCACCTAAAGATATTCAGGGCTCACTGGTATCACTATAGTATTGGTAGAAGAGCCCAGCAAGATTGTTTGTACACAGAGCCCAAACGTTGGTGCTACGCCCCTGTCCACAAGGACTTAAAATGCAATTTTCCTGCATGGGAGTCCTACTTTTTACAACCTTTTGTAAAATGACAAGCCTTGTGTACCCCCACGAAGCAGTTTATTCCAGCATCAGCCAACCGCCATAGCAGTATGCTCCATGTTTTGCAATTACAGGAAATGACCACAGTGGACCTAGGATGTTTCAGACAGTACTGCATTAGGAACCGTCTTCCTAACTGGCAGTTGAACACAGAAGTTTGTTTGAGGAAAAAAAAATCTTGCCATGTTATACAACAAAATCTCTTTTACAGATGCACTGTTAAACTTTTCTTTGTTAAAAGAAGCCCACTAGAATACATTCTTATTAAAAGATCCGTCCTCCCTGCTGTTACCAATATGTCTCGGCAGTAATTTCAGTTCAGGTTTAAAGGGGCCAATAACTATAAAGAAAAAAACTGTTCCAATTTATTTCAATATGACTCTGTCCAATCTGGCCATAACTGCAATACAAGACTGTCTACTTCAGTTTATAATGCCAAAAAACTAAAATGAATCCATGTAAAGCCTGGTTCACACTGCAAGTCTTTAAAATTGTCAGAAGAATTTCAGACACACAACGATTGAAAAAAATCATAAATATTCCTTTTCTGCTCCTACAATGTTTGGTGTCTGACCAAACCCCACACACACAAAAACTTTTACTGACAAACACTGTTCCATCTGAGCTGAGTGCGCAATTCCACATTGCTGACATGGTCTTCGTGCAGCACACACACACACACACACACAAAAAGAAAATCTAACCCGAAAATAATAAACATAAATAGAAAATAAAATAAACAATTAATTCTGTGCTATTTTGCAGTGTGAGTTAATGAGCATATTTGCCAATAAACAGTTCCAGCATTGCTCCTGCACTGGTTGAGATAGAAAACACACTCGCCTCTACCTGTTATCCATGATTATTTCCATATCAACGCGGCTGGGACCTGCACACAGTAATAACTATGTAATCACCATGGCCTTCCTGCTGAGTGTTAAAATATGACCTCTTTCATAGATGATCTCAAGGTGCGCAAATATGCATCAAATTACATTTCTCCCCATGTGTTTTTTTTTTATGACTGTTTCAACACTACAATACATTTATTTGTTTTTTGTTGTAAGGGCTGCACGGTGGCGCAGTGGTTAGCACTGTTGCCTTGCAGCAAGAAGGTCATGGGTTCGTATCCCGGCCCAGGGTCTTTCTGCATGGAGTTTGCATGTTCTCCCCGTGTATGCGTGGGTTCCCTCCGGGTACTCCCACTGTCCAAAAACATGCATGATAGGTGAATTGATCATTCTAAATTGTCCCTAGGAATGAGTGTGAGTGTGAATGGTTGTCCGTCTCTCTTTGTGTTGGCCCTGCGACAGACTGGCGTCCTGTCCAGGGTGTACCCTGCCTTACGCCTGTTAACTGCTGGGATAGGCTCCAGCTGCCCCCGCGACCCTGAATTGGATAAGCGGCTAAGATAATGGATGGATGGATGGATGTTTTTGTTGTATTAATCCGGAAAGTGTTCAATGTTTTATAAAGGGTCTGCATTATGAATGCTCATGTCGTATTTCACCCAACGGGGAGCCTAAGTCTCCTCCCCTTCTGGTCTACCCAGTCGGAAAAAATAAATGGAAGTCAATGGAGCGAAAAAAAAATTGTTTTCTGGTCCGCTTTGTCTTAAGTCCTGAATTACACATATGTTGTACCTAAATTTAAATGATAGCTAATGATGTGCATGTCAAGTGATTTGGGTTAAAAAGTTTGCAATCAAAATGCCTTGAAAACAAAAGTCAGAAGTTGCGTATATGATGTATCGGAGCTAACGCCAGCTAGTTAATACTAGCTGGTGCTAGCAAGTAAAAAACACTCACAAGGAGCCTGTCAAAGCTTTTCCCGCATGCTGGCTCTCACTCCAATGACTGCTTAACTCTGAGCATGTGGAAAGTGCCAACTACGCCAGGGGTGATAGAGTGTTTTTCCACATTTAATGCTCATTCCTTCGTCATGGAGGAATCGGCCCTTCTCTCCTTCTTCTGCAGTTGTAGTCCACCAAGTGTTATTGCACAAAACCTAAAGTAACTTTTGCCGCCGTTCGATAATCAGTATTTTATCTTCATCAAAATGTGTCTTTAAAATTCTTGGACATCATATGTCCGATCCATGATGCTTTTCAAACGGGATCAGAAAATCACCTTTATCGCTTTGAGTCTCATTCATATTTTTTTTTGGCAGTAGGGGACGCATCCACGCATCTCTACCAATCAACACGCTTTTTGATTGGCTACACATTCAACAGGCTGCATGCTTGTTTGTACAATAAAAAGCTCAATTTGAAAAGATCAACAAGGTTCAAAAGCTGTTTTTAGATATAGTAGTTTGTCCATTAAGAATGTTTTTGTGTTTAGGTCCATGTGGAAGATGGTGTCATTTCAGCTGATCACATTATCTCTGCTCTACCAGCTAAAGGCAAGTGGGGAATTGTCAGGATTGTTTCACTTATATTTGAAGGGGCTGTAAATAAGCTCACCATCCATTTGACAATTACATCATAACATGACAGTTAGACATCTTTCACTTTGTTCTAAAATCTATTACACAATAAAACCCAAGAATAAGTTGTAAAAAAAAATGCTGATTGTTTTGCTTTACTCACTTGTTTCCTTTCAGCCCTTTCCTGCATCCTTACCTCATCCTGCCAAACTCTTAGCCAGCAGCTGCAGGAGATCTCAGCAGTAACAGTAGCTGTTGTGAGTCTGGAGTATGATGGTTCCATCCTCCCTGTAACGGTAAGCTCCTCAGAACCCCTACGGTCCTGTACGCTCAGGTGACGCTGTCACACACTTGGCCTAGATGAATGGGTGATTTAACTGGCTTCTACAGCACCTGACAGCATGCTGAGGAACTGAGGCCATCATTGAACCAATAAAATGCCTTTAAAAATCAACAGCGCCAGCAGCTGAATTTAAGCCTCAGTACTCTGCATGGAGGCTAATGGATGTGTTAGAAGATAGCCAACTCCTTGCAGCACACCTATGAAGCAGTTCTTAGAACCACGGCTGTACTAATTCTAGAACTCTTGTTTTCCACTGAGCAGAACAATACAGTTTGGTCCGGTTGGGTCTGATGTATTCAGGAGAGTTTTTCACTGCCATCTGGACTTTCCCTCAGCGGTCTGGGTTGTACCATGCCGTCATACTAGTGTCAGCGAGAATCGTGATGCAATAAAACGTAACAAATAAGTCAACACAGCAACTTATGCTTGTTTTTTGGTTCTTTCTTTAGACAAACCTTACCACAATGTTTGAGTGGGCTCAGTGTAGAGCAGAGAAACATATTCTGTGTACAATGAGGTGAGATAAAGCTACTGCACTGGTGTTTATGTCTTGTGCTTATAGCAAGTAGTCATGTTTTTCATTCCAGAATCAAAGGACTGTGTTGTGTGACACCAGACACTCTGCCCTAACCGTACCGGACCATTGTCCTATGGATCTACAACTAAAGGAGGGCCATTAATGTCTGTTGTATGGGTTACTTTTACAATGAAAACCAACAAAAAGGTGGATCACACCTCAGTGTTTCACTTAGTGGAACTAAGGCTGAATTTCAGTGATTCACATACATTTGTGAGTTTGATCATTAAACATCGATATTGCTTGGAAATTGCAAACGCTGCTGTTGTAACAACCAGATTTTTCTATTTGGAACAGAATATGGCATGTTTTCAGTATGTTAGCATGGAAAGAAATGAAAATTATCATGGAAATTGTAACTTTGTTTGCTTTTTTAAAGTCACAGCTGCTGTTCTCTGTATCTATGTTGTCAGGGCTTTGGTCATCTTATTCCTTCATGGGAAGACCCTGGGTTACTTGGGATAGTCTACGATTCTGTTCCCTTCCCTCAGCACAACCGACCTAATGGAGAGACAACAAGACTGACGGTACACACAAATGATAAAAGTACATCTTTATTGTATATCTGGACTTGGAAAATGTGTGGCTGGACTTTTAAAAGGAAGTATTTTAATAAAGATTGTGAACTCATTTATAAATTTGAGCAAATCAACAATAAATTACGTAAAGCCCAGGCAGGTTATAGTCTGGTTCTGTGTTCAGTGCAGTGTGGATCTCTACATGCCTATGACCATGTGAGACTTCTGGTCTTTGCATGTTCACACCTCGATCTCATGCTCAAATCTTTAGCAGCCTCTGGCAGATTTTAATCCAGGATCATCCTGCTTTTAACACATGATTTGCTTATTGAAATACGTCTGTGGTTGTGACGTTCCAAAATGTGGAAAGTTCAAGGTTTGTAAATACTTATTAGGACATTGTATTTGCGTGCAGAAATGAAATCTTTTTAACAACATTTGAGTTTAACAGAATGCAGAGGGACTGTTCTCTTTGGTGAAATCTTTTCCACTCAGAAGGATTGAATGTTGAAATGTCTCCTAGGTCATGATGGGGGGTGCCTGGTTCCACAATGTGTTTGGGGCCCCAGAGGAAGTCACAACAGAAAGCCTTTTACAAAGAGCAACTGAGGCAGTGTGCTGTCACTTGGGAGTTAGTGTGGCACCCAGCTGGAGTAATGTGGCTCTTCACATGGTACAGCAGGACAAAACCTTCATTAAAACACTTCTTAAATACAGTTATTACTGTAACTTCATAGTTTTTATTTGTGTTTACCTTATCAGGATTGCATACCTCAGTATTACCTCGGGCATGCTCAGAGAGTAGGTGAGTGTTGACTTGTGTTTTACGCTAAAAATGATACATTCATAAATTGTAGGGATAAAACTAATGAATCTATTTTTCATTTTTGGGTTTTCTAGACTCCATGCGAGGCTTTATAAAGAAAAATAATCTAGCGCTGTCTCTGGTTGGCTCAGCATATGATGGTGTGTCTGTGAATGATGTCATCTTCAGTGGACGAGCTGCTGTAGGAGAGTTGTTGGGAGGTGGAGTTTGATGCAACATGAGCAACAGGTCATGTACTCATCTGGAAATGAACAACTTGACTTAATTTAATTTTCTGAGAAGTAAAACTGAATATTTTGCCTCTTATTTTAACAGAAATTTTAGTGATGTGTGTTTAATATAATGATGAACTTTAAATAAAATGTGTTTTTGCCTAACTACATCAAATTTGATTTCCGTTTTAAACAAAGCAGTTTTACAGTTTTTGGGATTTATCTGAGATTAAATTGGTAGATTAAGAAAAACATATTCTTGTTGTCATGGTATTACGATACACAATAAGGAGCTACAGTGTTTAAGGTTCCTATTGAGCTGATGGAAAATTGTGGTCCTTGCATTTAATGTGGAGGTGAGACGCTCTATATTACCAAAAATCATGCACTCACCCACCAATATCATTGAATTTAGGTTTTCCAAAAACGTCCATCTCGACAGGTGTATAAAATCCAGCACCAGGACACACAACTTCTTTTAAAAACATTTATGAAAGAATGGGTCACCCTCTGTAAAGGTAATGCATGAAATTTATGGAAAATATAAAACCACATGCCACAGTGCTATATAACGAAAGTGAGGCATTTAACTAGAAACATGCAGTGGTGATTTCCTCATCTCTGTGTATTGAAACAAAAGCCAGAAACCATTGTGAGTATGCCAAAACAGTAAATGTTCAAGCTTTTCACAAGATGATTTATTGTCTGCTGATGTGTGGCATCCCCCCAAAAAAACTCAAAGGTTTTTAATGGGATTCAGGTCTGGAGAAAGAGCGAGCCAATCCGTTTGAGGTACCGCAGTTTCCAGGAACTGCTCCCTGAGGATGAGTTCTCGATGAGTTGTAGCATGTATGATTCAATTAGGGCTGTGTTGTTCATGCAGGGCACAATGACTGGATAAATGATTAATTCAATTAGTATGCCACTAGCATTCACAAATTGTAGAGCAGTCTGTATTGACAAGCAGTTCCTTTCCTTTCTTTTTTTCTCTGCTCTGTCTTCCCAAACCCCCAGATTGTCGTGGCAGATGGCCACTCGTACTGAGCCAGGTTCTGCTGGAGGTTTCTTCTTTTTAAGGTGGGGGTTTTCCTCTCCACTGTTGATACATCCTTCCCGAGTATGAGGGATTGCTGGGAAGTCAACGACACAACACAGGCAGCTGTCTACTGTTTCTACATGTTCATCCAGGAGAAGTGAATGCTGCAAGTCAATGACTGAATGCAATCTGCTGGGTTTCTCTGGATATACATTTTTTCAACTGATTGGAATGTATACATGGTTGAATTGAAATGACTTGTAAGGTTCATTGAGTTTACCTTATGAATATATTGAATTGACCATCACCAAAGGCTGGTCTGGTGAAGAGTTGTCCATGCACAGAGCTCCCCTTGATGTCTCCTACACCGTTGGCGGCCATCATTTCTGCTCAAGGTAAATTGACTTTAATCAGAAGACAGCACTGAGGCCCACTGGTTCCTTGTCCTATGCTACTTGACCCATGCAAGACAATGACACCTGTGCCTGGTGGTGTGGTCGGGTACCTAGGCCAATCGCCTAGAATGCAGAACATACTGACATAAATTATTTTGAATGGGCTGATGTGACCCTGATTTCCCCTAAATGTGCCAGGAGTTGAGTGGCATTCATCATCTGTTGATTCATCGTTCATCATCTGGTTCTACAAGGCACTGTTCACAATGAAGTGGTCACCATCAGTGTGGGATGTGGCCAAAGGGTGGTCACTTTTGTCTTCCTTTACTACCAATCTCTGTTGCAACCACCTGGTGATACTCTAAGCTCAGTGACGTCTTCCATCTGAGAAAATCCTGTTTGAACCCTCGCAATGATCGGTTGCTTGATCAGTCAAAATGTAAATGGCATGATGAACACTGTTCAAATACCAATTCTGATTGGATGAGAAAATGTATTGGTTTATTCATGGATCTAGCAACTGTTGTGAATATTGCCGTTGAGATCCTTTTTAGAGAACAGCAAGTTGTACAAAAAGTACTATTAATATTGAATAGTTGGATAAGTGGTGGTATTTTTTCAAATTGGAAGCCAGCAGGGATGACTTAAAATGCGCTCAGACTGGCTAATGCATGTTAATAAAAATATGCAAAGGATGTAGAGACAGCTAACATAAAATCACTAGTTATAGAGCAAACAAAGTGCTTTATTTCAACGCTATTATTTGTCATTTCTTTGTAAAAATGTTGTGGATTGATTCCTTGGGAAGAAAATTAAAATACACCAAGAACCTAGTGTTGTATGGTAGAGCAAACGAGTAGCAGCATCATGGCACAGAAACTGTTCTTCAGTGAGAGGTACATGTGAGAGTATGCTGGAAGAATTTACTTATCTAAAAGCACCAATTATAAAATTCGACATCTAAAGGCACTTTACAAAAAAGTAAAATAAATGCAATCATACATATATATCATTCCTGGCTCTAAAAAAAAAAAAAGCTGTTAAGTTCAGTGTATTAATAAAATTGGTTTAAAAAAGGTTTTCTAACAAAACCCAGCAGATTGCATCAAGTCATGACTTGCAGCTTTTACTCCTGGACGAGCCTGTAGCAATAGACCATTAACTTTTTAGCAAAACTCTTCTAACAGAAAGAAACCTGAAGCACTTATAAAGCACTTATCATACAATAAGGTGTAGTACAAAGTACTTTAAAGGGACTATATCATTATATTTTACAGCTTTCAACTTCTGGGAAAGACATTTATATGCTAAAATGTTAGCATTAGTCTTATACAGTATTAATTTGTCCTAAAATTTAACTTGCATCCTGAACTTAATGTTGGACCACAAAGTAAAATGGCTTGTTTCTCTATAATTCCGCCTCCTCACTAGTTGAACATTGGGCCAAGTACAGATGAGCCAGGTTAGGTTAGGAAACGCCATCAAGGGAGCCATCTACACCTGCTGCAGCAGATCAACATCTGCAGTCGAAGCACAAAATTCAGGGTGCCCAGAGGACGGGAGGTTGGGACCCCCACCTCCACCCAATCGCTACTTGGAGGGCACCCAGGCAGCCACAGATGATCACTGCTCCCAATGCACAGGGCTCACACACAGGAAACACTGGAAGGATGTCTATTTATTTCTTGTATAAAATAAGATAACATGTTAAAATATAAAAATATCAGAAAATAATACTAAAGCAGAATGCAGGGCATTATAGTAATCAATTCTTCTGGTGATAAAAGCATGCACTAGTGTCTCCGTATTGGCCAGAAAGAGAATGGGGCAGACAGGCAATGTTCTTTAGGTGATAAAAACCTGTTTCAATAATGTTTTTAATATGAGGGATAAAAGTCAGCTCAGAGTCAAAAACCACATCCAAGTTCTTCATTTTTAAAGAAGGATTAAAAGACATTGATTGTAGTTTTGGTAAAAGGTTCTCTCTCTGAGTCTCAGGACTGATTTTTAAAACTTTAGCTTTGTCCTGGTTGAGCTTGAGAAAGTTTTCTTCTAATCCAGGATTTGATGTCTAAAATACAGATTTAAAATGCATCCATCGGGTGTGTGTCATCAGGGAACACGGTTAACTCCATGTCTTTTAATGACACCCCCAAGGGGAGCATATAAAGGTTAAAAAGCATTGGGCCTAAAATTGAACCCTGGGGCACACCACATGTGATCTTGTTGACTTTAGACAAGCAGGTATCTAAATTTACTATTTCTACTTAAGTACATCTGTATCAAATGAATACACCAATAAACTGTAGAAGTTGACTGCATGCTGAGGAGGCATTTTAGCCATTTGATTCAGATGTGTTCAGCTAAGAAAACATCTAAAAGTTGCAGGAAACAGGCTCTCGTGGTCTTGAGTTTGACATCCCTGGACTAAAAGTTTATCAATCAACTAACAGTGGTTAGAAAGACAGCTCAGCTCACTTATACCAAAGTTGCCAGTCTCAGAGAACTGTCTTTAGTCAGGCCAAAACACCAACCGATGAAGGATGCTTGTAAAATATGAATAAAATGCAATGGCTACCTGAGTCTTTAACTAATTTATTATATTTTAGATATGACTTTAAAACTTTTGGTATTAAACACTGTCCAGTGCCCAGTGCCTTGGTCAAGAAAAGTCAAATGCTTAAAACATTATAGACCTTGCAAAAGAAAAACATTTAGATATCAGTTGAATAGAATATACCTTTGAACATAGAAAACTAAAGGAATACAGAACATTTTACACCATCTATCCTATGGAAGGTTGGGGGGATTAAACCGTAGCGATTCCAATAGTAGAGTTCATCTCAAGCGGAGTTAGCAGTAAATGTCACCTTTGCTATTGCAAAGTCAATCTGATCATTATCTGATTAAGATTTTTATTGTTCTGTAGCAGTATGTTAATGTACATCTTAGTGTCTCAATTTTCTGTTATTTGGAAACCCAATTCTTGCCTTTGACGATTGTCATCATTTACGTTCTACTTACGAAAACTAGTTATTTGTAGTATTCCAGATATTAATAAATTTAAACATTTATAAGTTATGTACTTGGGCCACCCCCTTACCTAGGGACCCAGCTCTGATGTTTTATCCTTTCCACATCGTTGCAACCTATAAGGTTCCTTACCAACACTCTGGTCTGTAGCGCCCTCTACAGATCTGTGATGGAACATAGTTGCAGACCCATGTAAAATGTCCTCAATCTTTTTTTTACGTGATGCTCTATTTCATGACAGTGTAAGCAATCTTAAAATACCAGTCAAAAAATATGGGGGGAATCACCAAACAAAACATCACAGTATTCCATTTTTTATGAAGACATAACTATTTGGCTGTCTTGTGTGCACATTCTTCTCCAAACGGCAGTTTTTGCATTCATGAAACAGATACAATGATCCATTTTTTAAGGTTTTAATCATTTTACTTATTTAAGCAAGAAAACATCTAAACATACTGACAATGAAACCACGTCTTAGTGAATATGGTGACTTTTTCTTAAGCCTTATTTCTTTTGGTTATGAAACTGCTAATTTAGACAAACGGCATTTGATGGTAGTGTACAAGCCAATACAATAAACACAGAGTGAGGAAAACAGTTTTATTTGAGATCTCAAAACAACAAGTCTTATAGAATTTCCACAAAGGGTAATAGGAACTCCCCTTTACATGTCCCTCTATCGTGATCAGAACTATCTAAAAAGCTTCGACTTATCCTCACCTGTATTAACACCACAGTCCTAACCAGGAGCTCTGAGATAACATTGGGACTTGTTAAGACTTGTTTCCATGAGGTCAGTCTTCTGAAAAGAAAATCTGCTAATCACACACACACAGACAAATCCAGGAACTTAAACACTATCTGAGGCCAAGCTTTTTCTTCTCTTTCTGTTTCTTGCGGACCACTTCAATATTACGGTCTTTCCACATACTTTTCCTCAGCTTGATAGGACGACTCCCAACATACTTCCCTGGACAATCAGAGAAAGAGATAAGCTTTGACCACATTTACATTCCTAATTCCAGAACTTGACACAACTAGTGAGGAATGTCATGGAAAGAAAACATCAGAAGAAACTAGATACTCCTCTCTGATGGATGGAGACTGACCGTTCATTTCCCTCATGGCTCTCACGTAGTCATTTGGATCTTTAAAGCTGACGAAGCCGTAACCTTTTGTTTTTCCTGTCCGTTTATCTCTGACGACCTGATGACAATAATCTAGATTTACTAGTAGCAGAATTTAGCAGAATCAAATGAATGAGTCACTTATAAAACCAATTTTAGTCTTTAAGTGGTTCTAGAAAGCCGAAGATAAAATCTTACTTTTGCTTTGAGGAAAGATGGGTATCTGCTGAAGGCTCTGGCCAGGATGTCATCGTTGACTTCGTTACCAAGATCCCCACAGAATATACGGAAATCATCTGCAACAGAACAGGAGGGATCAGCCTCAGGAAGTACTGAGAGACCCTCAACATGTTGGTCTTGCTGAGGAGGTTTTAAATATAGTGGGGCAAAAAGTATTTGGTCAGCCACCAAATTTCCCCCAATTGAAAAGATGTGAGAGACCTTATAGAACCTCTCCAGACTGGGAAGACTGAATCTGCAATATGTAAGCAGCTTGGTGTGAAGAAAATGGAAGGCATAGAGACTACTGATGATCTCCCTTGATCTGAGGCTCCACACAAGATCTCACCGAGTGGGATCAAAATGAACATAAGAACAGTAAGCAAAAATTTCCAGAACCACAAGGGGGGACCTAGCAAATGACCCGCAGAGAGCTGGGACCAAAGTAACAAAGTCTACCATCAGTAAGACACTCACTGAATGTTGATGCACAAATCCTGTGGGTACATGTCTGAGGCCCAAGCGGATTAGGATAATCCAGAGGAGATTGGGAGAATGTCATATAGTTGAATGAAACTATAATAGAACTTTTGGTAAAAACTCTACTTGTGTTTGGGGGAGAAAGAATGGTGAGTTGCATCCTGAGACCACCACCACTACAGTGAAGCATGGGGGTGGGAACATCATGCTTTGGGGCTGGTTTTCTGTAAAGCGATCAGAACGACTGATCCGTGTAAAGGAAAGAATGAATGAGGCCATGTATGGTGATATTTTGAGTGAAAACCTCCTTCCATCAGCAAGGGCACTGAAGATGAAATGTGGCTGGGTCTTTCAGGATGAAAATGATCCCAAACATAACGCCCAGGTAACGAAGGAGTGGCTTCGAAAGAAGCATTTCAAGTTCCTGGAGTGCCCTAGCCAGTCTCCAGACCTCAACCCAATACAACATCTATGAAGGGAGCTGAAAGTCAGTGTTACCCAGTGACGGTCCCAAAACATTACATGCCTAGAGTAGGGATGGGTACCGATATCCGGTGCCATTATGGTACCAGTTCTGACAAACAGTACTAACCAGACCGAAAAGCAACACACATTTCAGTCCATTTCCTGTTGTGATGAACCAGGATTTTATCTGGTGAGTCTTTACTCATGGGAAAATGGGAAATTGTGACATTAGGTTACAGTTTAAGTAGCAGCACCGTTTCAAAAGTATCGTTTCGGTACAGGTATCGGATAAAACCTAAACGATACCCATCCCTAGTCTACAGGATATCTGCTTGGAGGAAAGGGCTTAAATACCAGCAACCATGTATGAAAACCTCGTCAAGATTTATGGTGCATTGACACTGCACACTTTGCCAGCGTCAAGCCACGCTCACAACGCATCTAGTTTGACGCATATAGATTTGTACGCTGAAGCTTGCAAATCGCGTGGGTGGGCCCTACTCTGCCGGATGTTTAAAACACTAGCAGATCGTGATTGGCAACACAACTTCGACGTTGGCCGATGTCACTACAGTGAGACGCTCTGATTAGTTGGTACACTGCGTCAAGTCCGTCAAATGTTCAGCAAGCTGAACTTATGTGTTGCTTGCGTTTGCTGTTTTGCTGCTTGAAACCCAGGAGACGCTTGAAAAATTGATGCAGACAACTCACACGAAGCGTCACAGAGACTTTGACAGACTCAACCGTAGACTTTACATGTAATCTTGCCGCACACGACGCTGACGTTTGGGGCAGAAAATGTTTGACCTCTGTCATTGCTAACAAAGGGTATATACCAAAGTGGTGAGTTGAACTTTTGTTATTGACCAAATACGTATTTTCCACCATCTTTTGAATATAACTTCTTTAAAATCAGACCATGTGATTTCCTGGATTTTGTTTCTCTCATGTTGCCCCTCATAGCTGAGGTACACAGGCCTTTCTCATGTTTTTAAGTGGTAGAACATGCACAACTGGTGGCTGTATAAACACTTATTTTCCCCACTGACTATATAATCCTGTAAGTTCTAGATGGACATTAGTACTACTGATCTGTGTGGTTCAAACTGTTAAGTTACAAATCCATTAGAGAGTTGGCTATAAGAATTAAGTATGCTAGAATCCCCATTAATAAAGCAGTCTCCTTTGTAGTTTTGTGTGTTCAGTGAAGGCTTCCCTACAGGAGCCAGCTGCAGCTTTTACCTGACTCCCACTCCAACAGACTGGGGTCCTCCCAGGTTGATCCTGCAGCTATGCGGATACACTTCTTCACTTTTTCGTTTTTCCCTTTCTTTTTGTCCTCTGTAATACTTTCCACAGGCTAAAAAACAAACACAAAAACATACTTCTCTTCATTACTTACTTAACAGTGATCCATCCATCCATCCATCCGTCATTATCATCTCCTATCATTAATATTCCATTAATCAACTCACACCCGCCCAGTGACCTTTTCTGAACTGAGAACACAGAGACACCTACCGTCGTCTCAGTGTGCAGGGGCTCTGGTTCTGGCATGTTTGGGCCAATCGCAGAGCTGCTCTCATCCCTCTCCTTCTTGTCAAGCAGACCTGCTGCCTTTACAGCCGCCTGCTGCTTTGCCACTCGTGCTGCAAGTTCTTCCTGAAGGATCCAAAGAACACACAAACTGGTTAGGAATCTGAAGCAGCAACTCTGTTTTTTGTTGTTGTTTTTTTTCCAATAGTACTTTACAAAATTCTGATCAGAAGCTGTTAAAAGTTCAAACACCATTCTGGCTTGTCTCTGGGCATGGACATCAGGTTTTCTCTGGACAACAGAGACGGGAGGAGCTGTGTACACAGTTGGGGCTGCCTGGATGATTGACGGTGTTGGTTTTACCAAAGACGGGTTTACTGGTCTAGGGGAAGGAGCTGGCCCCATAGGGACAGTGACCATATCACCAACCTGAGAACAATACACCAACAAACACAGGAAAGACTATCAGACATCCAAGTGTTCAGCTTTTAGTAAAGAAAATAATACTCTAACTTGAAGATCGGCTTAAACAACTGATTGTCATTTAAAATGGTCCATCATTAGATGATTGTTGTCTCGTTCTTTGCCTGAACTCTCACCCTAGGAGCTGCTGACATGTGCTGAATGGGCGGGGCAGGCCCCTGAGGTACTGGGCCTGGCAAAGATGGAGGAACCATAATGGGAGGAGGTGGAGGAGGTCGTGGCAAAGGAGGTGCTACTGGAGGACCTCGCATCACTGGCATTCTCTGACCACCTTAACAATACAAAGCAGAAGTTTAACTGAAACATGTATGAAAACAAGTTTATAGGTAGAGCTCAATAAATCACACGTTCATCAAAAATACATTCAGTAAAAAAACTGAACTCCATGCTTGATTTCATGCACACAATTTTGATGAATAAGGCTTAGGGGTGTAATGGTACACACACACACATATATTCCTTTTTTTTTTCAAACTTTGATCGGCATAAAAAACTGTTTTCCTGAATTCCTTTGTTTCAATTTTTGAAATTCAATTTTTTTTATGTTCTATAACTTAAAAAGTTCAAAATATAGAACTGACTGCCGATTGGACAGGACTTACAAATAATAAAATAAATAAAATATAAAGAGTAGACATAGGCAGAGTAGAAATTCTACTCTGGCTATGTCTGTTTGTATTTTTTTTTTCATAATAAACTATTTTTATATCAAATCCCCATTCAGTCTTACTTTCAACTTTAAATTATACCATAAGATTAAATTGATTTCAGGAATAATGTTTAATGCAGGTCCAAGTAAAGTCACATGCACTGTGTGGTGTGTGTTGTTTTCTCAAAACAATACAACCACTTAAACAGTCACTGATAAATCTTTAGAAAGGTTTAAATAATAATTTGCCCCTATTTGAGAATAAAACTTTGGAAATGTTTTGATATTTTGATATCCTAATTTCCCCGCTGTACTTTAATGCAGCATGGGCAGCTGTTGGGGAAATCCTTTCTCATCAAAGGTGATTCCGTCAACCTGCATTTGCTACTGAGTCATTCCGTTCAGAGCAGACCTTACTGCTGTTTAAAGATGTTTTTGCTGACCAAGTTCTGGTTCGGCCCATCTTTCTTTTTCTGCAGATGCTGCATGAGAAATATTTAATGTTCTCAAATAGCTTTAGTGATAGCTGGGAGTCCGTTGCGTTTTGTTGCTCAGAGTTCAGCACATGAACATTATCCATGTGTTCAGGTATAAAAAAAGCTGGATTCATTCAGAACTGAAAAAACACAATTGGAATATATGTGCAGTTGCATCCCTATTACGGCTACAGCAAATGAAAACCCAAAATTCAGTTTGTCAAAAATCGGAACATTACATAGGATCAATGGAAGTTACTTAGTATATAGAAATGTTATTAAATCGCCAACACATTCATGACCTGACCACTGTCCACCAGACAGTCACTGACCCCCTCCACAAAGAGGGTAAAGCAGGTCATTGCTAAGGAAGCTGGAAGCTCAATGAAATCCTGCCCACAATTCTGTGTTAATAATCCTACCTGGTCTCTGTAGAATATGTGGGACAAAGGCTGGTCTCATAATGGGAGGTGGAGGAGGACGAACTGGAGGAACTGGGGCAGACAGAAGTCACACAGTGAGTGAAAGGTAGACAGCTGTAGGAATCAGAATACAGCCAGCAGTGTGAGTTTGGCAATGATTGACACTATTATCACAGACACTGTTCAAGCATTTCAGACAACGTAGTATCTGATGCATGCATTGAATGTTTTATTTAAAGGAGCTTTCATGTTTGGAGTTTATTACAGATTATAAAACCTGGTAGAGTTTAAATTACAGAAGAAAGGATTCTGGAATAAACAGACAATACATCTAAACAACAAGCAGTCCCATCTTCGCACTGAGTGAAAGGAAGTTGAAACCATCTGACCCTAACACTGACCTTTAGTCAACCCAGCTGTTTCAAGTTTATACACACATTGCTTTTGGATTAGTAATCAGATACAGATCCATTCATTACAACGTCCTTTACATTACATTAAAAAGATTTTACTATAGAATAAAATGTTCACCAGGTACCAAATTATCAGGCGACTCACTGTCAGCTGAAATCCCTGTTACTCTATATTAAACTGATTTCTATTAAAGAGCAGTAGATCTGCTGAAATTATTGTCTCTCTCCATCTGCAATAGTTTTTTTTGTGTGCATCAAACCAACCTGAATAAAATAAAAAAACGTTGCCAAATATTTTGAAGTTCAGAAAAACAGAACTGTCTTCTAAACTTTGAAAAAAGCGGTCCAGTCCAACGAAGAAAGCAGTGTAAACAGGGAAGGCTTCCAGTTCAGTCCCAGTATGGGGTTTTCTCATCCAACTGGATAGATTTCCTCAAAATTCCTCACAGAGGAAAAGAACTAACAATGGAGCAGGCGGACTGGATCAGAATTTTCAATAGTGTGGTGACGTGGTTTGTTGAACTGATGCGTGTTTACGATCAGAGGAAAGGTTGGGACAATGACTGAGCGATGAGAGGTAAATGCAGGAGTCTTCAGACTGAAGCTAATGTCCTATCCTGTTAATCTACTGCTCAGCTATTTATTCTGACAAAACTGTCAAGTTGGTGTCATGATCTCCAGTCAATTGTGTGTCAAAGCAGCTCATGCAATCCAAGTTTCGCGATGCTATGTTAAAAAATTTAGAACAGCGAACGCCTGCAGTAAAAAGAAGGAAGCGATGCGTTCTGTGCGCTCGGATCCCCGATATGTTGGCAGCAGCATGATTAAACAGAAGATCAGGAATTAACAACATTCACTTCAGCCTAGGGGATATTGATTTAATGCACTGGGAGTCAAACGCGTGGGTTAAATAAAGCTGCAGGTATTGTGGAGTTGGTTTGGATCAAGACCGTTTGTATTCAGACCTGAAGCGAAGCGAACTTCTGTCCATTTGGAACCGGACAGAAAACACCTTAAAAAGCTTGGTCTTGGTCCGGTTTTCTGATTCATTTGTGTGTATTCAAACCTGCATAAAAGGTCTGGACCAACGCTGGTCCGCTTAAAGTGGACTAAACAGTGCAGAGTAAAAGCCACCTAGAAAACCTCAAACAAAACACCAGAGCCAGGTCACTGCCTCCATTTAACAGGTAAAAAAGAAGTCTGTTAATAAGGTTTGTATCAGGTTAAAGGAATCCTGAGTGTAGAACCTTTACAGCTTTAATCTTTAATTAACCATCTTTGACTTTTTAAATCTAGTTAAAGTAAGAATACTACCTGGTCCCACAAATGGCGGTGGAGGACCAACAAAACTAGCTGCTCGGGCCTCAAGAGTCTGCTGGACCTGAGAGAGACGGAGGGAGAGAGAGGACAAAAAGAATGCTTTACACAAAGTAGATTTATTCATTTAGCTTGAGCTGTCCTGTTACACTATGTTGGACAGTTCACACAACCCCTGAAGAAAATATGTATTCACCACTTTTGGATGACGCTCAGTCAGTTACTCCCTAACTCCACTAAGCAGGAGAGCAATTCTGATTCTAATGAGTATACAAACAAACGAGAGCTGCCAGAAACTAAAGATCTGTCTGTAGTCGACTGGAAGAATCGGCCGATGACAGAGCCGGCAGTCTGGCAAAAGAGGCTGCTCGTTTCCAATCATCTGCATGTAAAAGCAACCAGAATGTTCAGTTTGTAAGAGGAAAACATCCAGGCATACATTGGAACACAACAAGGAAGAATACTCAAAGCAATCTGCCCTGCTTTATGAACTGCTCAACAAAATACAAGACAAGACAACAAGGAGTCTATGTCTGTGTCCAAAGAAATCAACTGAAGGCAAACCATCCATAAGGTTGGAGGTCATTTATTCTGGAGGAAATGCACACAGAATAGTTTTTAGGTTTTGGAAGTGGTTTCCTCTAGATGATGCCTCTTGCCAATGAGCAAAGACATTTTTTCCGTAAATGTAGGATCAATGTTTAACTCCCTAAAACAAACCAGATAGCAGTCCAGCTGAACATCTATAGAGAACCCAAATCTGAACTTTAAACTTTTAGATATTACTGTCAGAACCTGATGATCAACAATTATTTATTTTTTTATTAGTACCCTTAAAGCTTTCATAAAAATAAAAGCCATAAAAGCAACAAACTGATGTTTACTGGTTCAGGACCCATGATATTTTCCCTTTACATAATCTCTAATTTGTTCAGTAACTACCTCTGCCAAAGAGGTCATGTTTTGCTACATGCTTTGTTAGCTAACAACATAACAAAAAAAGTTAAAGGTGGATTTTGATTAAATTATTAGGAAATGTCTTCAGTGGGACCAGGAAGAAGTGATTAGAATTTGGAGGTGAAGCTCCATTATAAAAAAAAAATATTTTGTGATTAACCACTGATGTAATGACAGAGTGAATCCAGCTGCTTATGGGGTTTTTTTTGTTTGTTTTTTTTGCTAAAGGTATGTTTTCATGGTCAATGAATGTGAAAAGGTTACAATTAGATATGGGGATGGGGGCTGCACTGCTTTGGTGGAGGTCTGCTCTCTCCAACTGCTTTTCTAGTTAGATAAATGTTATATCTGGAATTTATTTGTTTTTTGCTACAAGTTAAAACAAGGCGACTGAGCACCCTCCCAGAGCGGTGAGTCCATATTCATCCCCAGAGGTTCTTCATCGCGAGACACCAAGATACAAACCTGTCTGTAGGTGTTCGTTCCAATGATAGGCCGTACTATTGGCATCGCAGGGACAGCCAAGGCTATAGGTATAGGCTCAACAAGAGGAGGACTTCCTGATACTGGTACTGATCCACCAAGAACCTCCTGCTCAAAACTACAAAAGGTCACAGTGAAACAACAGCGTCAGGAAATCACATTTAGACTGTTTAGAACATCTGCTACTAAGCAACAGGGAGACTAATCTGAATAAAGAATAATCAGTTGAGGTGGATCAGGATCCTTGTTTTGGAGTTTTTTCTGAACATGTCCCATCGGAAGGAAACCAAGAATTCACTGGACGGATAAAAAAAAAAAAAATCCCATCACGTTTTGGAATGCCCTAAGAGTCCCAAGAACCCACTGGAGGATCTCGCTGGAAAGGGGGAGGCCTGGCGTTCCCTCCTGGAGTTGTTGCCCCCCATGAACTGACCCATGGCAGTGGACAGATAAATGGACGGACTAATAATTTGTCTCGTTGAAGGCTGGAGCATTTACAGGACTCTGCTTGTACTGGTAGTTTTTTCTTACAGTAAAGTATTCTTCTCTCTCCTGTTCTTCGTGTCACAGGTTGTTGTCCAAAAGTCCTGCAATCAGTGCATGAATATACACCCACGCTCCTTTCTTGTTGATGTTCTGCCAACTTTGCACTGGTGGGAACACTATAATGTTGCACCTGATGATCTGAGAAGCTGTTTACCTGCTGCACTATTATTACCAGCTCTGCTGCATATGAGGCCATTTTTACAGTTGCGCTTCATTCCTAACCTTTTGGCCACCATCGTATATTCCACATTTACTTGAATCTCTTTGGGTGAGGAAACCTCTAACCTCTGTACCGCTCTGAGTGGATGCAGATCAGGGGATGAGAAAGGTTGATGTCAGAGAGGAAAGCTGAAGTTAGATCTACTCACAGAGCCATCTCAGCCTCCATCTCCTTCAGCCGCTCCTCCCCTGACTTGGCCGCCATGCTGCAGAAACACAAACAACCATCAGCACCCAGCGTTCCGACCCAGGGCTACTTTCATCAAACCCGGAACGATTCTATGGCTGCTGTACATCATTACTAGCACACGAAACTTTCTTATTAGCTCTTAAGTTTTTATTCCAAAAGATTCCCATCTTACTACAGATGTACAAACATGCTAATAGTGACGACAAACGGCATAATGAAAACAAATGTGTTTCCAACGTTTAGACTGGTGGACACGTGACAGAAAACTCCAAGAACAGCTCAGTAATAGTACAGCAACTGCTTCAGAGGAGAGTAAACCGAAAATTGAACTGGCTGCTTACTTTTAAGGACAATCTTTGACCAAACCTCCAGTTAGAGATTCTTCATCGACCGTTGAGGCTTCTTCTTTTCTCTTCCGGGTGACATGCACCTACCTTCATTATGTAATACCGCCGCCTACTGGACTGGAGCATGAGTGCACTCCTGCATGGAAACAGCTCCCTATCCAAGTGTAGACCTAGAAAAAAAAGGCAGATACATATAATCATCACTGTATCACTGTTTCTGTTTATATTGGATCAGGTTTTTTTATATAAAAAAGGTGTTATGAAACCTCCGACCTTTAGAAAAAGGTGAGTATAAATGTTTAACTTGTCTGTGTCTATAGGGGATGGGGTTGGGAAAGGTGCTTTATAAACAACATGTATTGATTGATTAATTGATTGATAGAAAAAAAACAATTAAACGCTTATAGTTAGAATGGCTTAGGTCGTCGTGAGTTGTCTTTGTAGTTATGCTGCTATAGGCTCAGGCCAGGGATGCCTAAAGTGGGGCTCGGAAGCCAAAGTTAGCCCCTGAAGCCATTTAATTTGGCCCCCCAGGGAATATCCTAGAGAAAAAAACTACTTTGATTAGATGGTTAATAAAATTTGCATCATTGTTATTATTTCAGTACTGATACCATTTTTGATAAATGGGCCCAGTGAATATATATTAGGCTCATGTATTCATTATTCAATGTACTTACATTATAAACATTATAAAATTGAAATACAAAGACAAGTGGCATGTGGAGAAAATTTTTGCACATATTTACATTTTCACATTTTGTCAAACCACAATAGTTCAACAGATTATAAAATGTCATATGAGTCTTTCTTACACAATGGAATGGACAAACTTTCTCCAAATTCATGGATCCCTACGCTGTCTGTTAGCTTAAGCAAATATAATCAACCTGGAGCAACATTGTCACTTTCACACAGAAAAAAATGACATTTAAATAAAGTTAGAGAGGAGGAAAAAAAAGGTCCACTGACATCTACTAAATCAATTAAATACTGAAATTTAAATATGTGCTCTAAAGGCTATATCTGATTTATTTGTCAAATGTATTTTATTTTATTTACAAAGAAGGAAAGGTTTAATAATTTTTTTATTAAAAAACAAAAACAAAGACCATTTCTATAAAACATTTGGCCCACTGCTCTCTGACTGATTTTAATTTTGGCCCACTGAGTTGAAAAGTTTGGCTATGGCTTAGACTGTTGAAAGACAGACTGACTCCATTTTTTTATTCTGCTACTTTTCTCTTCTACCACTTTCCAGATGTATTTTTTTTGCTGTTATTTCAGCTTTTGAACTTGGTATCCTGCTCTGCTAAGCCATGTTGGATGGGGAGTATTGACTCAGATTAACCTCCCAGTGACCGTACATCACCAAGTGCTCCTACATCAGTTCCTTCTGTTTTTTCTGTCTCTGCTCTGTCTTCTCAAACCCCCAGATCGTTGTGGTAGATGACCGCTTGTGCTGAGCCATGTTCCAGTTCTTGTTCTGCTGGAGGTTCCTTTCTGTTAAAAGGGACTTTTTCCTCTCCACTGTTGCTACATGTTTGAACAGTATGAGGGATTGCTGAGACGCCTGCTGTGAATAGAAGTCCACATTAATGGGGCTCAACCTCATGGCAATGACTTGACGCAATCTGCTGGGATTCTTTAAATATAAAATGATGAAGTTAGCCACAGAGCCATTTGCACCTCTGGAGCTAAAGGTTGGAGATCCTTTACCAAATAGGCCTAGATATTTATTATTTGGTTGAGTGTTAATTCAATTCAATTCACTTTTATTTATATAGCGCCAATTCACGACAAATGTCATCTCAACACAATTATGAAAACACTGCAATCGGTTAAGTTTTCTATGTAAGGAATCCCAGCAGATTGCGTTGAGTCATCGACGTGAGGTTGTGCCCGGATCATGCAGACTCCAAACACAGCAATTCCTCAGCAATCCCTCTACTGAGCAAGCATGTAGCAACAGTAGAGAGGAAAAACTCCCCATTAACAGGAAGAAACCTCCAGCAGAACCTGGCTCAGTACAAGCGGTCATCTGCCACAACCGTCTGGGGGTCTGAGAAGACAGAGACATACAGGGTTTTAAAAAAACAATCTGAGGACAATAATGAATTTAATGTATTACAGAATAACATAACATGGGGAAAAGTGATGCACTGTGAATATTTATCAGAGGCACTAAATATCCCATTCTAGTAAAGTAGCCTATTATTTTTGTGAAATTGTTTGACAAAAACTTTTCACTTACTTTTTTTCAAGTAAGTAGAAGAGGTGTATTATTAGTCTGAGGAATCAGACAGTTTTTGAAAAACCAAACCCCAATCACCACCAAAATTGTACTGACTTTAAATTTGATGAGGGTCAAGTGGAGGAGGTGTAGTATTAGTCTGAGGTGTAGGCATTTCTAAACCATTTCTGGGGATGCCAAAGCATTCCTTAAAGTTGAAGAGGTTGTGGGGTTTTTTTGTACTGTATGCGGTGTTTTGTTTTTACAAATTGGATTGAGTGTGAAAACCATACAGTGCCTGCTTGAAACATAATATTAATAACATCAGAGCAATATACATTTTTAAAACCCGTCTTCATGTGGTAATGTGTTTTTCAGACCCGTCTTTAAATGCATCATACAAGTTCTTGTCTGATGAATCTACAGCGGAAAGACTGCTGCAGACAGCAGCAAACTGCCCAAGTTAAGTTGTGCAGTTATAGATCATTTTAGATGAATTATTAGATACCTGCCAATAAATCGTGTTAAGTGAGTTACTGTCAAATATTACATTCTCCTATTGCAAAAATTATTAAAAAAACAAAAGTGTAGTTTGTCTGTATTAAGGACAATATCAACCAGATACATTTTACATAAACGAAAAAATATTGATATAGTTTAGAGATGAGTATTTCTCACCATCTGAATCACAAACAAAGTAAAAGTGAATTTAACTAAACAAACAGGACAAGTTTGAGTTCGTGTTTCTTGAGAGGCACCCAGAGAGTTGAGGGATGTCTGCCACTCAGTCTGCAGCTGGGTAAACTTGTATGCTTTAGTTATACATAAAGAACACTGCATTGGTATTGATTAACTTATTTTTCATTAGTAAATCAACAATTCAGACAGAAAAACATCTTGTAATGAAATATGTTTTGTAAAAGTTATGTTACTTCAGAAAAACAGATTTTTGCTTTCTTTCGAGCATTTTAATTGATTTAGGCATTCGAACAGCAGAGGAAGAAAAGATGAACGTATTTTGTAATGTTTGGGATTTTTTTATGTTTTCATATGTTTCTGATATTTCTTGTATTCACTAATAATTGTATTATACTCTCAAATCAAATCGGCCAAAGGGCTCATGTTTTGCTGGCATTTATCTGTCCATCAATAAATGAATGAATGAGTGAATGAATGAAGTAATTAATCAATTCATTGATTAATAGATAGATTATTGATCCCACAGTTTGGAAATTTAGTTTGAGGCAGAGCACACAAAATTAATAAGAATAGAGGGCAAGTAAGCTGTAGAGTAACATTATCATAAAATAAAACAAAACAGTCTGTTAACATAATAACGGAAAGCTGTTGACAGAGTTGGACGTAATATCCAAGAAATGTCAACAAATGGGCCTAGGAACAAGTGATTACATTTTGGGCTTGATCAGGTGTTATCAAAGAATCTAAACTGTACTGAGGTGCTTGGCAGAAAACTAATCTCTCCTAGTTATGGGTTTCTGGGTATTTTTCTGATAATTTTGATCAGTTCAGCTTATAATACTTTTATGAACAGTGACCGTCCAAACTTTGATGCATATGCTAATATTAATGCCAAGATGGTACTGACTAGCTAAGTGACTGGATGCCCATTAACATTAGTTCTCCTGTCAGCTTGTGTGTTAAAATGTACAAAACAGTAACATTTATCTTGCCTGGCCAGGCGACTCTCTGGGTGCTCAACACCCCTAAACCTCTGATCCTACAATCGCCCCTGGTCTGAAATTGAATTAGACAAACAGATGTTAAATATCACCAAAATACCAAAGTGTTGGCAGGTTTGGCCAGAGTTGCCTGTTGCATCCTGCACAGAGAGAAGGCAGACACAAACAGAAACATCCCTATTCCCGGCACACAGAAAGTGAACCTTAAGAAAATCTAAATTAAATGTTGTCGTAACTCATATCATAGCGTCTTCAAAAGATCCTCCTTTTTCTCCTGGCTGGTCTGCATCTGTGAAGTTTTTTTTTTCACCTGCTCTAGGCTTAGGGGTCATAGTTCAGGTATTACTTGGGCTTTTGAGATGCTAATCAACTGCTTCCACCTGTAAAACAATATATTTCAACTGTCAAGAAAAGCGGTGCTTCTATCTAGCAATATGAACAAAAAAAGTCTACAAAAAAAGAAATCAGAACTAATGTAACAGAGCTACTCCAACATACTAAGCCATAAACATCAAAATAAACAGAAACAGACCTCTGGAAAAACATCCCTCCATGTGTAATAAATCTAAATATGGGGGCAATCGTGGCTCAGGTGGTAGAAGTAGCGGGCTGCCAGTTTGAAACCGTGCTCAGTCCATCCCACCCATTGTGTCCTTGAGCAAGAAGCATTACCTGCCTTGCTTACTGATGGTGGTCAGGGGGCCCGGTGGCCCCTGTCTATCCGGCAGCTTCACCTCTCTCAGTGTATCCCTGGGCAGCTGTGGCTACAATGTAGCTTACCATTCCTAGTGTGTGGATGTGTGTGTGAATGGGTGGATAAGTTAATGTAGTATAAAGGGCTTTGAGGTCTTCTGACTGAAAAAGCGCTATATAAATGCAGGCCATAAATATAGTATTCAGAATTTATTAAATATATGACGTTTTCAATTATAATATTATCATATATATTATATTATTATATCATATATAACATTATTATTATCATCATGGTATTTCTTTTGAGCCAGACTGCTCTGTTGTTATTGCTGCTGTGGAGAGGACACCTGTCCCGGGTGTATCCTGTCCCTCACTACCGAGGTGACTACCGAGATGGACTCAGCCACCCTGCCTCAGTAATAATTAAGCAGCAATAGAGAATAGATGGATGTTCAGAGACATTGTCAGAGTTATTTGTCATTCTAATCTCTGGAGGAAAAAGAAAATTCACTCTCAATCTACTTGGTGTGTCTAATACATTGACAGAACACTAATAATAACAGTAATCCTAATTCACCAATGTAGAGGGAGTTTAGTTCTACCTGAACAACATTTCAATAGCAGGAAATTTAACGCTTCATTCAGTGGCCCTTTGGTTATTTTTTGATTTCAGCTAATATACAGACGTGGACAAAATTGTTGGTACCCTTCATTAAATCAAAGAAAAACGCATAATGGTCACAGAAATAACTTTAATCTGACAAAAGTAATAATAAATAAAAATTATATAAATGTTGACCAATGAAAGTCAGACATTGCTTTTCATCCATGCTTCAACAGAATTATTTAAAAAATAAATGCATGAAACAGGCCTGGACAAAAATGATGGTACCCCTAGAAAAGAATGAAAATAATGTGACCAAAGGGACATGTTAATCCAAGGTATGTCCACTAATCAGCATCCTAGGTGTCTACAATCCTGTAATCACTCAGTGGGCCTATATATAGGACTCCAGGTAGTCACTGTGTTGTTTGGTGACGTGGTGTGTACCACACTCAATATAAACCAGAGGAAGCAAAGGAAAGAGTTGTCTCAGGAGATGAGAAAGAAAATCATAGACAAGCATGTTAACTGTAAAGGCTATAAGACCATCTCCAAGCAGCTAGATGTTTCTGTGACTACAGCTGCACATGTCATTCAGTAATGTACGATCCATGGGACTGTAGCCAACCTCCCTGGACGTGGCTGCAGGAGGAAAATTGATGACAGATCAAAGAGACGGATAATCCAAATGGTAACAAAAGAGCCTAGAAAGACTTCAAAATAGATCCAAGCTGAACTTTATGCTCAAGGAACATCAGTGTCAGATCGGAACATCCTTCGCTGTTTGAGCCAGAGGACAAATCATTAAAAAAAACAGACTGGAGTATGCCAAACTACATGCTGACGAGCCACAAAGCTTCTGGGAGAATGTCCTGTGGACAGATGAGACAAAAATTTAACTTTTTGCCAAGGCACATCAGCTCTATGTTCACAGACGGAAAAATGAAGCATATCTAGAAAAGAACACGGTCCCTACTGTGAAACATGGGGGAGGCTCGGTTATGTTCTGGGGCTGATTTGCTGCATCTGACACAGGGTGTCTTGAATCTGTGCAGGGTACAATGAAATCTCAAGACTATCAGGGGATTCTAGAGAGAAATGTGCTGGCCAGTGTCAGAAAGCATGGTCTCAGTCGCAGGTCACGGGTCTTACAACAGGAAAATGACCCAAAACACACAGCTAAAAACACCCAAGAAGGGCTAAGAGGAAAACACTGGCCTTCTATGAGCCCTGATCTCAATCCTATTGAGCATCTTTGGAAGGAGCTGAAACGTGCTGTCTGGAAAAGGCGCCCTTCAAACCGGAAACAACTAGAACAGTTTGCTCATGAGGAGTGGGCCAAAATACCTGCTGAGAGGTGCAGAAGTCTCATTGACAGTTACAGGAATCATTTGATTGCAGCGATTGCCTCAAAAGATTGTGCAACCAAATATTAAGTTGTGGGTACCATCATTTTTGTCCAGGCCTGTTTCATGCATTTATTTTTTAAATAATTCTGTTGAAGCATGGATGAAAAGCAATGTCTGACTTTCATTGGTCAACATTTATATAATTTTTATTTATTATTACTTTTGTCAGACTAAAGTTATTTCTGTGACCATTATGAGTTTTTCTTTGATTTAATGAAGGGTACCAACAATTTTGACCACGTCTGTATATCTAACAATCAATAGCTAGAGATTTAATAACTCTGCTAGATGCCTGCTGATTCTTTTTAAACCCACCAGGACCTGTGTGACACAGGTATTAACACCTAAACGTAATAACCCTTGGTGGCAACATGTAATTGTCAAGAACTCTTTTTACATCACCAAGGAGGAATTTGGGCCCACTCCACTTTGCCCAGTGTGTCTTTAAGGTCAAGCTATTGCATTTAATTTGTATTTAAGTTTGTACTGTAATTAGGCCAGTCCAAAATATTTGTGCTTTTCTTAACCATTCAGCTTTGAATTTGTTGTGGTGAAAGTTACCATCGTGCTGTATAACCCAAGTGAGAAGGGGCCGTTTTCCGATTTATTTCAAGCATCTTGTATTTTTGTTTTGCACAAGCTTCTGTTATCTTACTCATAGCTTGGTGGGGGCACTGAGTACAATTAATTTAGTTTTTTCTTAAGTAAACCATGTATGGCTGCCATTATTTTAATCCAAAAATCTACGCAGATCTCCTATTTTTGATTATATCTGAAGTGTTCATGACTTTGCTTGGACTTGAACTTGGCCTTTATTAGGACCTACTTGAACACTAAGGAATAAAGTATGACTTGAGAGATGGTGACTTGACAACAACGTTTCATAGCACTGTATATAATAAATAAAATAGAACCTTAAAAGCATCATTTCACAAACAAGTCATTTTAGGAACCTTTGGTTTTGCAAAAAGAGGATGAATTGTAAGAGAATCATTTTAATGTTTTAATAATTAACTCACTACCTTGTCAAATATCCAGGTTTTCATTGGAAACTTGGCCATACTCTATATTTGAGTCATCTGTTTCACCCTAGTTTTTTTTTTTTTTTACAATGCCATCAGCCATTGCAGACAAAAAAGCTTGATGGGGAAAACCAACCCAATAATACAATGATGCATGTCTTCTACTAAAGCTGCCAACCTTCTTACATTATCTTAGAGATAACATGAAGTTTCAGGTGAGATGTTGTTACTACTAAACTGCTGACTTGGTTCCTTTTTCTGCTTTACAGGTTATAGTGTTGCCAATCTGCTGAACGCTGCAAAGGTCAATTCCTGTAAAAAATTTGATTTTTGGTTGAATTTTTTTTTTTTAGATCAATCATACAAAAAATACACAAATGAGATAAATGAAGCTTTTTTCCCCTCTTTTGCCCTGTGGGCTTGCTGTGAAATGTCTGTGTTGTTGCTATTTATTCATCTAAGAGCTTTAAGTGAATGGGTGTTTTCAAAAGACAAACCGTGGTGGCATATTATTCAATTCAAATTCAAAAATACTTTATTGATCATAGATGGAAATTACGTGTTGTTTTAGCTCATAACTAATTCATTCTTCAAGGAGTTTTTGTAGACCATGATGGCTGTGGGGAAAAAGGATTTCCTGTAGCGGTCTGTGTTGCAGCGAAACTGAAGAAGCCTCCGACTGAAGATACTCTGTTGCTGTAGGATAGTCTCATGAAGAGGATGCTCAGGGCTGTACATAGTCTTTTTAATTTTATGAAGAATCTTTCTTTGCATCATTATCTCCAGTTTTTCCACAGTCATCCCCAGAACAGAACCAGCCTTCTGTATCAGGTTGTTGAGCCGTTTTAAGTCCCTGGCTCTGATGCTGCTACCCCAACAGACGATTGACGAAGTGATGACACTCTCCACCACAGACTTGTTGAAGATTTGGAGCATCTTGCTGCAAACCTTAAAGGACCTCAGCTTCTTCAAAAAGTACAGTCTCCTCTGTCCCTTTTTGTAGACAGCTTCACTGTTGATTCTCCAGTCCAGTCTGTTGTCCAGGTGAACTCCCAGGTATCTGTACTCTTCAACCACCTCCACTTCTTCTCCCTTGATAGAGACAGTCTTTGAAATATTCCCGTTTCTTCTGAAATCTACAACGCTCTCCTTTGTTTTGTTCACATTCAAGGTACGACGATTGTTTCCACACCATGCCACAAAGTGGTCCACCAGCTCTTTGTATTCAGCTTCTTCTCCATCTCTGATAAACAGAAAATTGCTGAGTCTGAGTATTTCTGCAGATGACAGGTCTCAGTCTTATACTGGAAGTCTGAGGTGTACAGAGTGAAAAGGAATGGTGAGAGTACAGTCCCTTGTGGTGCTCCTGTGCTGCTGATCAGCTGGTTTGACACACAATCCTTCAGTCTCACAAATTGTGCTCTGTTTTTCAGGTAGTCATTGATCCAGCTGATTGTTGAGGCCTCCACCTGTGTCTTCAGGAGTTTCTAACGAAGCAAATCAGGCTGAATTGTGTTAAATGTACTGCAGAAATCAAAGAACATGATTCTCACAGTGCTACCTGCTTTGTCCAGATGACAGTTGGTTGGTTGAAGCAGGTTTATGATGGCATCTTCAACACCAACTCCATGGTGATAAGCAAACTGCAGGGGGTCCTGATACGTTTGCTTACTCAGGTGGGGCATCAGGAGTCTCTCCAGGACCTTCATGATGTGGGATGTCAGGGCAACAGGTCTAAATTCATCACTCATCCACTGATGGGTGAGTTTTCTTTTGTACTGGAACAAGGCTGGATGTCTTTCACTGGAACCTTCTCCTGCTTAAGGCTAAGGTTGAAGACGTGCTGCAGAATCCCACAGAGCTGCTCTGCACAGGTCTTCAGTACTCTGGGGCTGACACCATCTGGACCTGCAGCCTTGTTCCGTTTCAGTTTCTCCAACTGCCTCTTCACTGTAGTAATTACAGTGATTTTGCTGGGTTTTAATCTTGCAGGTGTTAATATTTTTCTTGTAAAGTGCCTTGAGATGACTTGTTGTTAATTACTGCTATATAAATAAATAAAAAAATTATTTTAATTTAACATCAGACAAAACTTCTCTTGTTTAAGGTCAGTTATTACCAAAATTACCAAAAATATTTCTATTTTCTAAATGCCACAACAATGAGAGAGTCTGTGTCAGAGATGTATATCAGTTTCTTCAAAAATAGCAGTTTTCATCTAGAATGATTACTATCGCTTTAAACAATGATGAAACGCTCAGGTAATGATGTCATGGCTAAAGAAAGTTCTGATAGTGGAACGGATATATTTAAGTTAATTGGAGGCACATCTGTGGAAGTATTTTAAGTAGGGCTGGGTAAAAATATTAATTCCTCAATGCATTGCAATTATTTGTTTCTCAATTCAATATCGATTAATCAAATCCTATGATTCGCTTCAGTGCACAGGCCAGTGGTGGCGTTGTGGGCAACACTCTAGTGAGGGCGTTCAGCAGTTCGTACAGTTTGTTCTGCCAAATAGCCTATGACAGGAAACATGCTGGGGTCATTGTGTTATTAAAAATTGGTAATTCTGCACACATTTTTAAAAATATACTCAGATAAAATAAATGTGGGCGGGGTTATACTCTGGCAGGGTGTTGAGTTACTCTTTAATTGCTTGTGTATTTACTCATTACTGAATTGATATCAACGCTAATAAATCAATATAGAATTGAATCGAAATCAAATTGAATCCTCACGAATTGAAATTGAATAGTGAAATTCCTAACAATACCCAACCCTTATTTTAAGGCTACATATTAAACATACTGCTTTCTGATATAGAGCTGGACCAGTCTGGTTCATCCTGAGAACAATTTTCAGATGCCTGAAGGAGTCACTTTCATCAGTTCAACCAATTATACACAAGTCAAGGCATGATGGGAATGTTAAACCATTACTACCACTAAGGAAAGAGATGTCTCATAGATGAACACGTTTTGGTCCCAAATGTGAAAAATTGGAAGCAAAAGACCTGTAGATGTTGGGAAGTGTCATTATCCACAGTGAAACTTGATCTGAAAGGCCACTCAGCGAGGAGGAAGCCATCACTCCAAAAATGAAAAATATAAAATGTCAGTTTGCTGAGTGAAAATGAACACAGGGATAGAAACCTTGATTTTTAGAAATGTGTCCTGTGGTCTGAGGAAACCAAAGTCGAACTGTTTGGCTATGATAACGAGAGAGGCGATGCCTGTAAGCCCGGGAACACCGTCCTGACTGTGACATATCAGGGTGGCAGCCTCATGTTGTGAAGCGCTTCAGAAAATAGATCGCAGCATGAAGGAAGAACATTTGTGAAAATATTAAAGCAACATCTAAAGAAATCAACCAGGAAGTTAAAGCTCGAGTGTGAACGTATCTACCCAATGGATGATGCCCCTCAGCATACAGACAAAGTGATAAAGCAAAGTGGTTTAAGGACGACTAAGTCAATATTTTGGTGCAGCCATTACAACGTCCTGATCTGAATTGTAGAGACAATTTATGGGTAGATCTGAATAGGCCTAACTCAGTCATACTGTCTGGAGGAATGGGCCAGAACTACAGCATGTTATTGGGAAAAGGTCGTGGAAGGAAACTCAAAACGTTTGACCTAAAATCGTACAGTTTGAAGGCAATAGGCACATTTCCACTGTAGAAACTTCAGGTTAATTTAATTAGATCTTTTTATGACGGGGTAATCTGTTGGACCTCTCCTAAGCAGTCGTGTCTCCACACACACACAATTGGTTCTATAAGGAATAAACTAAAGACATCAGCATATCAAAAACTGTTTCAGTAGTAAGTAGCATCACCAGTCAATGCAAAAAGGTGCAGAGAGCAGCAGAAATAAAGAGATGGACATGGAGGGAGCTGAGTTTTTTGCTTCATTTATGTTTGCTGTTATCAACTGCTTCAGCAACAACTCTTGTATTCATAAAGTTCGGCGAGGTCTGCTCATTTCCTTCTGAATTACAACCAATCAGCAGGACTTAACCACAGCTCCTGCTGAGCCAGTGGATCAGGCCATTCTGAGTGCATAACCCCCATAGAGATACTCGTTTGGTTCCTGAAATGGTCCTGAAAACGGCCCGGTGAAGTGGAGACATGCATACCGGGAAGGTCCAGTAAAATTATCCTAAGTTCCAAAGGTGGAAACAGGTTTAATTCTACCAAATACTGAGAAATGCATGTAAACTTCTGATTATGAAGACATTCATAAATAATTTACGGAGAGTATCTTTCATTATTGTGATATTTAGCAAATAGTTTTTGGCGATTTTTCTGGCCTAAAATTAAATAAGTTTGGACTGATTCAATTCAGACATCGATCATTTTTTTCTTTTATGTGTGTAAACTCCTGGTTTCAACTATGAATTACAGCCCAGCAGGGAGAGATGAATTCAGCTAAGTTGGTTTTATTAGAGTTAATAAACATTTGTACTTTCAATCCCTTATTTGATTTGAAGTGCTTTTACAGAAAATGCTGGCTGTTTTTTCTAGAAAAAAAAAATCATTTTCAATTACTGTTATAACGTGCCATATTTTGCGATCCTCCCCGTCATGGTGGACCTTTGGTGCATGTCCTCCCCCAATACTTTCCCCTTTCAAATAAAGGCCACTGTGGCCAAAAAAAAAGAAAAAAAAAAGACTTCTGGTTTTGTGTGAGGTGCATAGGCACGAGAAGTATGATTTACTCTGAACTTTGTCATAATTAAAGTAGTGCTTCAGACAAGTAGGAAGAAAGGCAGAGATCTGGTGTTTGTTGACTTTGGTGTGCAAAAGTATACTCTTTATTCGTATTATATATCCAACTTTATTTTTCCCCGACCCTTCCCCTTCACCCAGTCCCCATAACCAGTGACATTACCATGTCACCAGTTACTGTCACTGTTACAATAGCCAATCAGAGCTTACCTGCAGAAAGAAGGCAACCAAACAAAGAAGAGCAGAAAAAAAATGTTACTTTCAGTTTGTTTTTCTTGTTAAATAGTAATAAATACATTGAGATGCAGTGGTTCTTACTTTATCCTTTTTTCTTAAGCACAAGGGTTAAAAAGTTTTTCGTTTCTGTTTCTATTTGTTTTTATTTCATTTCTTTATTGATCTGTGTTGGATCTTTAGCAGCAATCCAGACCAGTTGTCATGGTGATTAGCAGCACAGAGAGGAGGAGCTGTCTGGAGGAGAAACACAACAGGAGAAGAAGGAGATCAAGAAGAGTGCAGGGAGTGGGGGAAGGATGAGGAAGAGAAGGAGATCCATTTGAAAGTTGGCAAAGGCATCACTGTCCTGTCACCTTCTCCACCCACCTCCACCTCAGCCAGCGCCAGGCCGAGCCACCAGGTCAGGCTGACGGCAACAAACATTTGTCAGGCTTTTCTCTTTCACAAACCCGTTTCTGTCCGGATGCACACAAACACACGCGCGCACACACGTATATGATGTACATCTGCGTAATGACATCAGATTCAGGATAATATCAAACTGGTTAGCTGAACTGATTGTTATTTCCAGGTGGGGCATTTTCCCGATGACAGAAATAGGTGTGGGTGTGTGTTTATAGGTTTCTGTCGGAGTGTTTGTTAAGGCTGTTGATGTATAGGGGATGTAAATCGGAATATAGTAAAACAGTGTGAAGACCAATGCTCCAGCCTCAGTGTAGAACAGAGTGGAAAAACAAGGCCCCTCTTCATCCTCTCGCTCCTCTCCAGACTTAAACAACTAAATGGAACACAAAACTCATCAAACTTTAGAAAAATCTAATAATATTAATCAAGAATATCTGTAAAAACACACGTGTCAATCATTCCTTTCAAATTACAGTCGTAACGACAACAAAAACAGGATAAAAGGAAAGTATTCCCAGCATCCTTCTCCTCCTTTCTCCTCCTCTCATGCAGAAGAAATCGTCTCCTCCAGCTCAAAATTCACCTGTTTGTCTCTGAACTCTGGCTGTATGTGTGTAGTTGTAGTAGTTGTAGTTAAAATTGTATGGCTTTAGGGCATGGTTCAGGTTTTATCAAGAGTTGGCTGGCCCTTCGTCTGAGTCTGGCCTCCCTCTGCCCCCAGCAGCAGGGTTATTGTTGTTGGAGGCAGGGTAGTAGTCTTCTGGGGGCGGGGCTTGTGGCCCTGGGGCGGTGGGGGCCGTCCGAGTCCGGAAGGCAGACAGTCCCATTGGCAGAGCGAGGGGCAGAGATGCAGAGCCGAACTGAGAGGCCTCCATGGAAGACACCGCCCCCAGGTGGTGCAGCCCTAGGGACACGCCCACATCCATGCTGTCACTCATCTGGGGAGAGGATCCCTGCTGACCCCCACCTCCACCCATGCCTGTCTGTCCTCCCTGCCGTAGTCCACGCCCACCGTTTCCGTGGTGAGAATAAGTCGGGTGTGGGTGATGAGGCGGGTCCAAAAAGTGCCGCTGGTGTTGTTGGGTGGCAGCTGGTTTGTGGAGCAGCAACTGGGTGTATGCTGGGTCCTGACCCCCACTTCCACCATCACTGCCTGGCCACATCCTCATCTGCTGCTGGGAGGGAGCCTGTTGGGGTGGAAGATGGGGGGTGGTGGGGCGAAAGGATGAGACACAGTTCAGATCAGGGTTATAACCATTTTCAGTTTTAACTGTTACTAAATTTAAATTAGTAATACTGGTTTAAAATGCAGTTATCATTAACCCCGATAATAAAGACCTAGACCGTTTTTCCCCATTAAAACCAAAAAAAGAACACCAAGTATTTCAGCTGCATTCTTGACTTTCTAAATGCGTTTTTGCCCTCATTAAATGAAAAAAACAAAAAAACATGAGTACTACTCTGCTTCCACAAGCTAAAGCTATTCTTGCTACGTAAAGACTTTTATCCAGGCCAGTCTTGGAATACTAGCCTTACGGGAAAAGGTTTTCTTTTACGGTGTATTCACAAACAAACTTTAAACTCTATATAACTCAACAAACTCTAATTATTTGCCCAGAAACTCAGGTTCATTTGATGAGGTGTAAATGCCCATTGAACACTGGTCTGCCTAAAAACCTAGGTCTTGGTGAACTCTGGTATGAGCCGGGGGACGCTCCAATAGCAGGAAGCACACTATACTGCAGGGCACGTTAAACACAACCAAAATAACTGTGCAGCAATAACTCCACTTCATTCCCTACTTATTCTGAACCGCTTGCTGTAACATAGTTGTCTGTAACATATTTCCTGAAACATTTGCCAAAGGCAACAGAGCAATCCCAAAACTGCTCAACTCTGATGCCCCCCCCTCTGATGTTTGTTTTACATTTCACAGAACAGGAAGTGTCCCATGTTTCACCAAGAAGCACTTTTTGATGCAGCGGGGGCCAAAGCGCCACCACAGGCGTGGAGGTAAACATGTTTGGTTTATTTAACGAGGCGCAATGTAAAAGCCAACTGAACCAGCAACAAAAAGCAAAAATGTTGCAACTTTGGTTCCCAAACCAACAGAATCCATCATACTGTAAGGTGTGAAGACGACCTTATGCTCCACAGGACATTCAAAAATATCTGCTTTCTGCTTAAAGTGGTTCAATCCACACAGCAGATTAACACAAAACACAACTTCTTGCAAACCTAAACCAAAAATGTCTTAGTGCTGCCGCTCATGGTAATCGTGTGGTATAGCATTTGAATTTTGTGATTGGCTGATAGTGGTACTTCTTTCCATTGTCTATGTCACAGGCATGGTTTCACAGGTTTCCCTCTCTCTGACACACTCGCCCCGCCTTGTCTTGAAATTGTTCGTCTTGTGTGTTATGGTGCTACGTGTGCATACAGAAGCATGTCGAGAGAAACAGAAGAAGCTGAAATCCTTACATCGCACTTTGGACGACCAGAATGTCGAAGTGGTTTAAAGCCATGAGTTATAATCTATATAATTTAAACACACCGTGAATAAGGGAACAAAAGCTGAGGTAGTTCCCTCCAAAGCTACTTAGCATCGGTATTAGCGTTAGGCTCTCTGTGCTATTTTGCTACTATATGTGCTGCTGGCTTCAGGAAGCGCTGACTCAACGCCATGAGCCAACAGCTCCAACTGATACGTTGTTTGGATACTGCACTCCATAAAGCCTCTCTTTACCTATGGTGGATGGCAGAGAAGAGACCTCATCTCTCCCTTTACCGTAGCTAAATAGAGGCTTTACGGAGCTCGGCAGACGCATGCCATAGTTCAGCCGTGACTGTCTTCCAGACTAAGCCCCCACGTCTCCCCCTCACGCTCATCCTCCACACTTGACCATGCCCCTCAGTTTCTCCTGGTCCTGCCCACTTTGGTAGAGTTTTTCAATTGTTGCCTGGGGGTTATGCTTTTTCATGGGGTTCAGTTACTCTTTAAATAACATAACTTACCCTAACATGAGAACAAAGCTTAGAAAATAATACTGATTCCTAGTTTCAGGAATGATACCATTCGAATGTACTCATATCGGTATCGATTAGTTAACCAATACCATGAACCGATACTGAAAATTTGGAAACTTTGCAGTAACTTCACTGAATATTTTAATTTTTCACTTGAAATTTTTGTTTTGTGGTCATTTTTTAATATTTTATTTCTTATCTAATTCACCATCGTTTGTGATAACAAGCAGAGAAGAAAATAAAACCTGTCTTCTAGTTCTTCACATTTCTGTGTGACAGAAATATTGGCACTGGTTCTTGGTATCTTCAATTACTCAGATCCAACTATTTGTATCGTATCGGTTTAAAAAAAGTGGTATCGTTGCATGCCTAATTCAAATGAATTTGGACACACACAAAAAAATTGGAACCAACAGCAAATTTACAACACAGGAAAGTATGTTAATAAAAACTGGTTCATAATCATGACACTAAATTGTATCATTACTTATCTAGCTAAGACGATGTTTTCGTTTCTCTGACATTAACGAAAAACCATTTAAAAAGAAAACTGCTCTTAGCTGTTACAGGGTTCTAGATAATTAGTCTAAAACCTTCCTGAATCTTTACAATAACTGTTCAGAGTAAATTAGAACTTAGTTAAATAATAATCTGCTTCGGTTTGGCAAACTGTAAACTGAAAGCAGGTGAAGGGAGTATGTTAATCATGGCGGTAAATCTTTTTGTTTGGTTACTGTTGTTTTTTTGCTAAAAGGTCCAAGGAAAATCCAGGCTTGCTGTCATTAAAGGAGTTGCAGGGAATGCATGAGAGGGCAATGTGTGTACCTGAGGACTGGTCATCTCATAATCTGAGTGGGTGACAGCGGAGTTGTAGTAGCGGTTGCTGTAACGGTAGTTACGGTTGTCATTGGAAGAACCACTGGAGCCACCTGAAAACAAACAACACTCACATCAGGAATATAATTGGGTTTCTGACATTGATTTGTTTTGTTTAAATACCCTTTATTCATTTTAGTTCATTGGAAACATTTAAAGGAAAATTACAGTAGCCTCTTTCAGAAAACATTCAGACAGACAGCCTCTGAGCTCCCTCTGGCTGTGCATAAATCACAGGTGGAGGCAGCAATATCCAGCAAAAATGCCAGCAGAGTGGGATGACAAGAGGTATTGCTGGACATCTGCATTATGCAACAAATCTACTCACCTTATTTTCAAAGACTAACGGTGGACAAACTCAGTGTAGTGATCCTTCCGATGAAATCCTTCTAATTTCACGCTTCCTTAATCTTCTCATCAGAACTGACTTCTTAGTCTTGTTTACACAAACTGTTGCTAGCTGGTTGTACAAATCATAGGTCATCACTTCCTCAACCCGTGGCTTGAACCCTGCAGAGGTCAGCTCTGTGACTACTGACTAATGCTTGGTGAGTCAGGGCCATAACAAAGGGAGGCTGACTTCTACCCTCCTCACCGGATCCTTCTTTTCTATATAATACATGGTGATGGCTTCAAGGTACCATAATCCTGTCTTGAAATGTTTTGTGGAAGAAGCCATCATCTAAGATGACCTTTCTGGTTTTTATTACGATCTTTGTCAGAGGTCGCCGTGATGAGGTCACCGAATTGTACAGGACTATGAGGCAAAAGGTTCTCAGTTTTGGGTTAGAAGAGTTTAAACTGGCTGACTAAATAGGGAAGAGTTCCATGTGATTAACATACAGTGAACGTGACATATAGTTAGAAAGGAAAAGCTTGTCTTTTCAACTTAATTCAGTTGTGAGCCTCACAGAATCATCCCACTCAATGTTGATCAGTCATATCTAAGAATAACAGATTTTCATCTCACTGCTACTTTAGTTCTAGGAGTGTAACAGTACACAAAAGTGACGGTTGGGTACGTATTTGGAGTTTTAGAGTTACGGTTTTGATATGTTTTCAGTACTTTTCAATCAAGATATCAAGAAAAATAAATACAAATGTGCGTATGACATTTTTTTTCTTATTTTTTTCTACTTTGATCAGCATTAAACAATTAAACTTTGTTCCTAAATGGCTTCCTTTCAATTCCTGAAATTCAAGTGATTTTTTGTATGTTCTATAACTTTAAAAAAGTTGAATGTATTGAACAGATTGGAGATTTGATTGAGTTAAAAAAAATT
The DNA here is from genome assembly GCA_028564705.1 of Apricaphanius iberus. Classification (NCBI taxonomy): domain Eukaryota; kingdom Metazoa; phylum Chordata; class Actinopteri; order Cyprinodontiformes; family Aphaniidae; genus Apricaphanius; species Apricaphanius iberus. The sequence goes on from JAPXFQ010001436.1 coordinate 498,682, forward strand.
GTGCAAGCAGAAGAAGTAGAACACTAGAGTAGAAAAAAGTAGAAAACAATATAACCACTAGTTAGTGTTTATGTTCAGAAATGTTTAAATAATTCTTTGCCCATATCTGAGAATAAAACATGCTTAAATTGTTTTAGGATTTTTTGGGATATTTTGACAGCCTACTGTACAGCTGTACTTGAATGCAGCATGGACAGCTGCTGGGAAAATCCCTTCTCATAAATGGGGATTCCACCAAAATTAGGAGTTTGGTCTGATCGGATTCTACTGGTAGCCATGCTGACGTCAGCTGATTTTTCTCCAGTATCAGTGATGTTTCCGTTCAGCTTCGGATTGTTAAAGGTGAGTTCAGTGTAGAGCAGAGCGTGTTATGGACCTTATTGCTGTTGACAGATGTGTTCGCTGACAAAGTCCTGGTTGGCTCAATCTTTCTTTTTTGTACTGTAGCTACAGAATAAATGAATACATGTCCCGTTGCACCCATATTAAGATATAGCTGCCACTGATCATGCAACTGAAGACAGCAAACTCATAGACAGAGGACAGATAGTGTGTCGGATTTTACCAGAGCTAGAAACAGAGCTAGTTGTGGAGGTTGAATGTGAGTGGTCCATGGCAGGAGAGGTGGATGTAGATGAGCTTGTGTTGGTTCCTTCATCTGTCGTTTTCTTAAAGAAATTGTGCTGCAGGGCATAAAATGGCGTGATTCGGCTTTTAGGGTCGTAGTCCAGCATGCGCAAGATCAGATCTGCAAGGATACAAATGTCACGATATACATAAGATTTTTCTTTTAGGAATTAAAAAAACATATATATATATATAGTTAAATTAGCTTCCTGACAGATAAAGTTAAATATATAAAGTAGAATATAAAAGTTCCTTTAAGGATTCCATTGATCTAAGTGTTAATGATCTGATTTAGTTTCTATGTTGCTTGTAGTAAAGCAGAAGAGCTTGTAATTTCAATCTCCAGCATGGGAACAGAGTGCCGATTCCAGCTCCATTATACAAGAGCAGGAGCGCAGTTCAGCTCCAATCAGAGCATTCAGGCCACAGCAGGTGAAATGTTCATGATCAGTACACTGCTCGATGTATGTTGGCACGATGTGGATTCTCGGTTCAGTCTGTACATTAAAATGAAGGAATATCACGGAATAGGTCAGTATTATCATTTTCAAAATGTACAGATAAAAATTGATTATGATTATTATTATGGTTATTTTGATTCCGTCAGTTAAAATAAAAAATTATAGTGCGACCTCAGGCGACACATAAGCAGGTTTGATCCATGGATGGTTAGAAGCTCATGGTATTGACTGGGATATATTCCAAGAGAGCTGCTAAAAAATGACTACCAGTACAGACTGAATTCTGCACTTGTTCACCTTTTGAAGACTTCACTGAAGCATCTCAGGACTGATGAGGATGTGTGAAAACAGCTTTGCATCATCATTTCCTGTATTTTCTTATTTTAGTTATTCAAAAAATTTCTGTGTCTAAACCTTAAAGCTCATATTGGACAATGCAATGACATACCTTTAAACTTCAGGTAGTCACAGGGGGCATGTCCTGGCTCTCCTGCCCTCCGCCCTCCTGGGCCCCCGGTCTCTACACCTAAAATCTCATGAAGACGGCGTGTAGCTGGAGGCTTGTATTCCTAGAGCACAAAGACACACATCCACTTATGATGCGTTACATTCACTAACAATTAAATCAATTCAAAATTTCTAGATTCGGAAATGTCTTCTTCCCTTGACACAGAGGGTTGAGTTCAAATCTGTCATTCCGAACAACCCGTTTATCATTTCATTTATTGTTCACAACTCTGAAAAATGGCAGGGACACTTAAACTGTGGAGAGAAGCCAAAATTTGAAGCTGCTAATTTGTGACAGATTCCCATCAGGAGCTGGATCCAGGAGGCTTTAATCCAAGACATGCAGGGTCTCTTACGTATACTCTAGACACCATTTACCAAATCAACCAAAAGGCCGATTACCAGGCCTTTGCAGAAATTCCCGACATGCTGAGGAGATATTTCTTTGATTCAGGTGTGCTTTGGCAGGGATATATCTGAACTTTGCAGGGTAGGGGTTTTCAATGACACGTTTTTAAAAGAAACCAAAACTAAATCAGTCAAAGGGGTATTCACCTTCTTGACATCCTTGTTCTTCTTCACCGTCCATAAGCCATCTGAAAGCTTGTCAAAGTACTTCCTGGCTTTAGGAGCTGCATCCAGCATGTGGCTGGGTGGAACCCCCAAAACCTCCACAATCTTATTCATCTGGTCAACCTGTTCAGACAAGCAAACACAAGTGGTCGTCAATGTTATGGAAGTGTATGTTCAGTCATGTGGCAGAAACACAATCGATCTATAAAAATGATAAAAATGGGTGTTTATAAGCCTTCCATCTGGTTTTTCATCTGCTTACCTCATTGGAGCCACTAAAGAGAGGCTCTCCTGTGTGCATCTCTACAAGGATGCATCCGAGTGACCACATGTCGATAGCCAGGTCATATGGCATTCCCAAAAGAACCTCAGGAGAGCGGTAAAATCTGCTCTGTATGTACTGATAGATCTGTGAAGAAGAATACAGTGAAGTTAGGCAGATAGGTTCAGAACCATGGGGAGAAGTTGGCAAAAAAGCATAATGGAGGGTATAAACAAGAAAACTTCATGCTACTACAGACAGTGTTGCTGTAGGAGTGATTATGTTCTCAAGTTCCAGTATGATGGAGGTGGTTTGGTAGGTAGTGAGCTGGATTTATGAAGTAACTGGTTTGCAGTTTATTTAAATGTTTAGTTTGCTTGTATGTTATAATAAGCACACTCCTACAAATATGCCTCCCTACAGCTGCACCTTTAAACAGAAATATCCAAACCTGCAGCTCCAACTACTGAATGGTTAACATTTAAACATAAATAAAAACCATCCATACATTGTTTGGTAAATTTTAACAGTCAGAAATTCTTATTGTGATGTCACAATATGCAGAATTTGCATATAACCACCCCTCACCTGTCAAACCTCACCCACCACTTCCAATGCCATACTATTCTCATTTGTAGTAAACCGGCAGCCTAGCAACAAGATGGGTGGGCATGGTCTGCCACCACTTAGAGTCCTCTACACAGCTCAGTCTGAAAAAGACTTACATTTTAAAGAACTGAGCTGGTAAGACTGTTTTATGTGAGATTGATTTTGAGCAAAGATGGTCAAGTATTAACTAGCTTTAGTCTAGACGGCTTTTATTGCTGACATTAAAAATATACAATTAAAGTAAATTAATCACAGCTAATAATAAAGAGACACCCCTAGATGTTTATTAATACAGGAGCTTGGAGTGTTATGGACAAAAGACATTTGAAAAGATCCTCTGAAAGTTTGTAATCTATTATGCAAAGTTTACACCAGCTGGGTCCAAGACTCAAACATTAGTCCCGTTTCCACTGCCAGAACTTCAGGGTAATTCTATTGGACCTTCACAGTATGGGCGTGTCCCTGCTTCACCATGCGGGCCAATAATGTCACATTTGGCCTTTCAGGAACCAACCATCCCTGTTTCTTCCATTGTCAATCTTGTTATTCTCTGCTGCTTTGGATGCCTTTTGGACCTGATCAGTGAAGCAACTCACGGCTGAAATAGTGGTAATATGCGTAATTTCACATTTTTTAAAGGGCACATTTTGTATGGAGATAGGATAGGTGAAGGAACCAAGCCAGCTGATTTACCCTGTCAGAAATGGTCCAGAACTCGTCAAGGGGAAAACTTGCCTATACTTCACACAGCTTCAGTCCACTTTTTCCAACACATTCCTGTATCAGATGAGTTTACGGAGAGAGACGACAGTGTTAGGATAATGCTCACCCTCTGTCCCAACTGGCAGGAGGATCCAAAGTCGACTATTTTGATAGCAGATCTTTTGGGGTTACACAGAAGGATATTCTCTGGTTTCAGGTCGCAGTGAATGATTGACAGCTCTGGAGTGGCCAGGAATAATAATGCTGAATATAAAAAAACATAAGTTACATTAATTACAAATCCTTCTGACTTCATGTATGTATATATTTCTTATATGCATGTACCAGCCTAGCTACCCAGGATTGCCCAGGTGGTTTCTCTGAACTTCACTGATTCTTTGTAAATCTACTGGTGCTATTCACCAAAATCTTTGGTTGTTGTTCTAAGGCAGATATGAGGGCTGGTTATTTGCCATTTTATAACCATTTCGGTCATTTTGGTTTGAACAGCAGTCAGAATCATTTATTAGATTCAAGCCTTTCAAATTGGGTTGAGGATCAACATAAGGGAGATCAGAGTGGTAAACACACGGTTTTCAAAAGGTTAATATACAACTTAGCTAAATTATGTTGTATTTAAGCATTTATGACTACTTATCTCTAAAATTAATCCACCCGTATAGGGGTATGAAAATGTAAAAACTGGTGATGTGGCAAACTGATCTGGAACCAGGCTGGACAGCCTCATCTGGTTTATTATCATGTTTAACAGGGTCCTAATCACGTGAGAGTGTGTTACAGTCTGCCTACCTGTACAGAGCTGCTGTGCAAATTTCCTGGTGAGGTTGAGGGACACTCCTCTGAAATTGGTGTTCCTCAGGAGATCATACAGGTTGTAGCTCAACAACTCAAACACCAAACACAGATGGTTCCTAAACATAAAGTGACGCTTCAGGTGGACTGCACAGAGACAGATTGACAGACAGACAGACAGACAGACACAAAGATGGATAGGAGAAAAGGAGAAAGGTTAAGAGATGCAAAGAGCAAGGATCAGGTGGGGCATTTCTGTTAAACATCCTAAGAATCCTTCAGGACAGTTTTTTCCAAGTGCTGCCATTTGATTTCAAGAACTTCCCAAAATAAACAATGACGAAGGGAGACAAAAAACATGGTATTTGATTATCCTCTTACATCTTTAAACTAAACAAGCGTTTTATCTCTGATTTTATAAGTAGAGATTTGTAAAAGAAATAATATATATATATATATCTATATATATATAGATATATATATAAATAAATAATAATAAGAATCCTTTGTGACTGTATGATTTTAGAAGAATGTAGAAAGCAGCAGTCTTAACCTGCTAATGTACTAGAACCTGCCTTAGTTTATTTTGTATATTGGATCTAAAACTAGAATCAGCACTTTCTAATGTTAGGTCAATAGTCACAGAACAGGATTGCGCAATATTGCTGCACCACATTCAAAAGACATACTGTGCTAACAATATTACCCCAATATGTTGGCACGGTGAGTCGTTTGAAAACGCCTATTAACTCCCAACTTCATGGCAAAAATAAATATGTTTACAACCTAGTTCAAGAAACCATTTTACGTTTAATAGGTCAAATTTCATGACAACTCTGAATGGGGTGAATTATTTTATAAGCTTGAAGTTATTAATAATTAGGGGCGTGTCCTTTTCATTGAGAGGTTTCAGATGAGCCATTAGCGCTAGCCTTGGTCGCTGGTTAAAAGCGCTCGCTAAGCTCTGTTAGCTTCGGTTAGCCCAGTTAGCTCGTAGCTATATTGGCTCAGAGTTTGATGGCTGTCAATCATGTGCCCCCACCCTCTCAGGTCCACCTCTTTGCCCATATTTGTATTTTCCAGGACTGTCGAGTTGAGTGACGCGGCCAAGATGGCTGTGGTTAAAACCGCACAGTTGGCTTCAGTTCAGATATTCAGAAACCTACGGGTGACATAAACGAGGCTTCATCCATCTTATATAAAGTCAATTGTCTTCCCCCTCCCTTGTTCCCTGATAGCGCTGCAATCGCTATGGCAACTAGTGGCTCAGTAGGTCCTTCTAAGGAAAATATTCCTTCCTGGCACCCTCGTGTTCTCGATAGAAACTGTGACTGTAGAATTGAGCATCAAAAGTCCAAACAGGAACAGCTCAGAGATTAGCAGTATCAGATAAATAGTATACAGTACGATTTTATTTTCATAAGTGATTGTTCTGATTTTACAGGCATCTTGTTGGAATGCCTAGCAACCACAAGGTGGCAGCAATGCACCAGGTTCTTGGTCAATGAACCGGATAAAAGTACTGTACTACTCTACTGCCATGCCCAGCCCAGCAAAAGGTGGAAATTCTGAACTACTCAGCCTGGTTCAAAGTTCATCTTCCCTTTTTTTTCAAAGTCTTCAAAATCAAGATATAAAGGCTAAGAACAGACATCAGAAAGTTCTGTGTGGAGCAGACAGTTTTATTTATTTTGAATGTTTCCAGAGCTTTCTGGATCTGCTTAGTTTCACATAGATTTCTCCAGATTAGCTTTTTCCTTCTTCAATACATTCTGACAGTATAATCTGTGGGGTATTAGTAATGATTATTAGTTTGATAATTTGAGTCCAATTAGCCTGTGAAGTTCCATTGAAACATTTTTACAGGCTTGAAAACACCCGGACTTTCCAGATTAAAATTGTGGAGGGCTTTCTTCAGTTCAGTACCCTAAACAACACACTTTACTGTGAGCAGAGCCTTCAGACATTCAAAGTCAAATTATACTGTACAGGTAGAAAGTGCTAAACAAGAGGCTCTGAACTGGCTGGATTTTAAAGAAAGCTGTAGGAATTTAGGTTAGAGCCTTAGAATTAAAAAATCCATTAATATAAAAACAGGTTACAGATAATGTAAATGGTAAAGTAAATGCTCTAAATTATTAAAAGTAGTATTCTAAACCAAGGACCCCAATACACTGAGCTGCATCTTAAAAGGTTTTTAACAAGTCTCCAATTTTTACAATCAATTAATAATTAAGATTACTGACAGAAACTTGGAAAATGCAGCATGCGGTGATGATAACAATGTAACAACTATGGATCCTGCAATATGAACTACTCCCAAACAAGTTGTGTCTAACAGATAGGGTTCATTCTGCATTAGGATAGAAGCTTAGATATTCCCATGGTTAAAGAAGTCAACACAGACTGCACCCACAAACAAACCCTGTAATGCACCGGATTTACTGCGTTCGTGTTCTTCTTACCAATGTAATATTTCATCTCAGTGTCATGCTTGTTCATGAGCTCCAGCAGGCGTAGTTCAATCTGTGCCTGGTTTAGAAATGCCTTTTTGTTCTTAATGATTTTAATGGCAACCCACTCCTGCTCATGGTGGTCGTAGGCCTTCACTACCTGCAGACACAAAAAACAGACCTTGTCTCTTTGTATGCTAAAAACAGTTTGTGACAGCAGTGGTTTATTAAGAGCCCAGAATATGATGCTAAACCAAAAGTTTCAAGAACCGTGTTTCCATAAGTGGCCACATGGGGGTGGTGTAAAAGCGTAATTTGAGACCTCCAATGTTTCAAACTCAGCCGAAATGAATGTTATAGAAGAAGAGATCACCACAGGTTTTTTTTAACATTTGCTCTTCAGCTGGAAGCAGGTCAAACCTTGGAGCTCCATGTCTCTAAGTGGGACAAATTATTCTCCTCAAGTTCTGGTTTAGTTAACCACAGAGATCTGTCACATTCATTTCCTGCTTCAAGAAAACATTATGAGGGGTGATTGTTACTGATCCAGCCGAAAGGAGCTTTCCCTGTGAGCCAAAACGTCCTCAAAGTTATGATTTACAAAAATGCATAAACTGACTCTCTGCTTTAATGACTTCACCTGTCCAAAGGAGCCCTTCCCAATCAGAGAGTCGATCTCATAGCGGTCCAGCCACTTTTCTCCATTTTTGACTATGTAATCATAGTTGTCGTCATCATAGCCGTCATTGTAAACTTTTTTCTCCTTTTTCGTGCTGCTATCCTCAGGAGGGACTTGCTGGGCCCGCCGCTTCTTCTTTGTATAGTATACCTGCATGTAGAAGCACAAATTAGACCCCACCTCTAGTCAACGTGTGCTTAATCATCACTGACCCATATATTAACTGTAAATATGGTCACTTTATCATTTTGATCTTTGAAACTGTGGGTCATTGGTTTTCAGAGTAGAGTGCTGAGCCAGAGCCACATGATATCACTTAAGGTCAAACTTATAAAACCCACGTGTATATTATTGTGTCAAACAGGAATATCGACAGATGGAAACTAAGTCCAACCCCTACAAAGAGGAGGGCTGTGAGTGCTTTCTAGGAAGCATGCTTCATAGTCTACTGAGCTAGTTACTGTACCGTGCAACCAGCCCTCACATTAACACAACTTAAAATCCAAGAAAATACTTCTAATATCAAACATAAAAAACTGATTTTATGACATATGCAGGTGGGTATAAGGTTTTAGTTTCATATCCTACCTCATTGATGTGCTTGTAAGTTTTGATAAGGTCAACTGAGAGTTTCCTCAATGGGGCGCTGGCAGGGTCTCTGAAACTAGGGGGGATCCTCCGCTGGAGTATGGTCATATCAGACAGCACCTAAAGACAGCAACATTAGGAAAAACTTAAGCTTCAAACAACCTCAGAACTAGTAATTCGATTGGCAAAAGGAAAAACAGCCATGAAAGGGAGAATTATTGGAGTCTTCTCAAGTTGGAAAGCAGTAACACATGGCGAAGCTACTGTACTACAGTGTAACAATTTAATGGACTGTCTGTTGGAACCCTACATGATGCGAGTGAGTTCCTGACAAAGATCAGTCAGAACATGTCTAAGGACACAGGTTCCAATCTCTCTGATCATTCGTGTAATGTAGATCCCGGAGATCTTCAACCCGGCCCATGGAAGAGCATGTCATGTCATATAGTGGGAACAGTACAATGATAAGACAGCACTGAAAGGTCATAACCTGCAGTCCTGTCAAATGAATGCACTCATACAAAATCTCAGACGGAAAAAATTTGGCCATCAAACTAGATTTCCTGAGTAAACAAAATCAGCTCCTTTTAGAGCCTTTCTGCATGGAGTTTGCATGTTCTCCCCGTGCATGCGTGGGTTCCCTCCAGGTACTCCGGCTTCCTCCCACAGTCCAAAAACATGACTGTCAGGTTAATTGATCACTGTAAATTGTCCTCAGGTGTGGGTGTGTGCGTGCATGGTTGTTTGTCATGTCTGTCTCTATGTTGACCTGTGATGGACTGGCGACCTTTCCAGGGTGTATCCCGCCTCTCGCCCGTTGACAGCTGGAGATAGGCACCAGCAAGCCCCCCCGCGACCCCTGGAGGACTAAGCGGTTCAGAAAATGGATGGATGGATGGTCTGTGTTGCAGCAAAACGGAAGAAGCCTCTGAGTAAAGATAGTTTGATAGTTTCAGGACTTGTTCTGTGAGAGAAAATTCAGTAAACTGATAAAGGTTCAAAGCATCTCAAATTGGCTCAAGTGGTTTGACACGTTTAAAAAACAAAACAGAAATAGTTCTAACTGATGCAGCTTGAAACCAAACTTTATTCCACTGTCATGTAATGGACATCTCATTGATGTTTTTGTTTTGAAGCAGGACAAACAAAGTGCATCATTGAGAGAAAACTCCGGTGTTCCAGATATAAATGTGAATCCAGCAAATCTTCTCTGGAACAGAGAAGAAAGGTATTCTGCTTTATCTGACATCTTCAACACTGGTTAGGTCAAAGGAACAAGGTCAGGTACTGGACACTTTTGGATCTGACACAAAATTACACAGAAGGAAAGAATTGCTGAAAACTCCTCTCCACCATTTCTTTGTTGAATGGCTGCAGTGCCCTTTCTGCTGTCATGCTAGATGTAATATAGCTTACAGACACCTGGTGGCGACATCACAGAGTCGAGTTTGATCATTGCAAACCAAATGATGAGAGCAAAAAATAATGAATCTGATGTAGAGCATCTTTTCACAAACAGCTCCAAAGCAAACCAGAAACCATGCTACTATACTAGACAGACTTCTGGATAAGTTATTCTTTTCACTTATCATTACACATTGGAATGTTATGTTCTCTTATTTGTTTTTGCTGGATGTGAGCAGGTAAGGCCTGGTATTATCCCGACAGTTTATTAAAGGCTGCACATGTGTAGATCCCATCACACAGCTGCAACACAAGATACATAAAAACTAGGGGCAGGAATTTAACATGTTATATGTGATTAATGAAATACAGAAGAATTAGCGAACTAAAAAAATTAAGACATTTAATCGCAGTTTGCATTACAATCAATGCAAATAATTTGTTTGAGCATGATTACCTGCTACGCAGATTAAAATGATGCACACATGAGAGCTAGGCAGGTAGGGTGACCATTCAGTTTTCAAGCATGCTCTGGGGGGATTTCATCGTTTATCAGGGGAGCATGATTAAACTGACTGATGCAGAATGACAGCCTTCCAGCATCCATCCATCAGGAGCGGCTGGTTCTGATTTGTTCATAGACAGAACAGATAGCCGGCTGTTTGCCGAGGTACGTCCTGCCATGTTGCTGCTGTTCACATGACGTCAAAGCTCAAGCTTTATGTACGAACCACATAAGATAAACTGTCTGGCAGTTTATTATTAAACTATTCTATCAAACCACAGAGAATACACGCTTTAAAATAATAAAATCAAAAGTCTATGCTGGGCAAACTTTCCACTGAAAAAGCCAAGTGTTCTTTAAAATCTAAATATGGTTACCCTAAAATAAAAATCTGTTTTGCTCTTATTTTTTAAAGACGTTCTGAAAATATACTTAAAATGACACTTCGGTTCTAGGTCTGTTCAGTTTTCACCAAGGATAAATATATCAATATTTTTTTCTTTCAAAACTCTTCTGAATTGAATTGCATTTCACTGCATTTATCAAATATTAAAAGACCTTAAAATAACAGTATTCACGCTAGTGACGTTTTTTTGATTGTCGTCCTCCAAAAGCCATCCATATTTCAATAATGGGGCTTTCAGGGGCAAAATTTGTTGGACTTTTAAAAAGCGATTAATAAAGATAAATTAACTGCAAAGCCTCTAATTAACTAGATTTTTTTATCAAGTCTCACCCCAGAAAAAAAACAGATCCTAACAGCTGTTCCTTTTCAGTGCAGGGCCTGGCTGTTTAGGGGCACTGTGGGACCACCTCAGTGTGATTTTGGGAATAGTAATACAACTGTGAAAAACTAACTGATACTAAGCAGCACTGATGATTGGGGAAAGAGTCCGATCATTTTAGCTACCTTTACACAGTTATTTGTGGGACTGTTGGCAACCTAAAGCTGCAACAAATCCAATTCCAATGGAGATACATCTGTCCCGTACTGAATGGGATGTTGAATAGAGCTCATTAGATACCTATTAAGAATATCTAAGAACAAGCAGCCTAGAATTCTGTCTTATTATCAGATGTGGGTCAAGTCTCCAAAAATTTTACTCAAGTAAGAGTGGCACTACTTTAACATGTTGTTTTTTTCTCAAGTAAAAGTAAAAAGCAGTTGTCCAAAAACTTAATAGAGTAAGGGTAAAAAAGTGTTTGACAAACAAGCGACTTGACTACAGAGTAACATCCTATTTAATATTTTTTAAATGATGTCATCAGACAGACAAACATATAAAGTAATCGGCAAATTCTACAATTTTAAAGATTAAAATGAAAAAAAAAACTAATATTCAAATAACATTTACAATACAACATTTTAGGCAGAAGAAACTCTTTTCTAAGTAACTGTTACCACTACTTAGAGTAGGTCATCTATATTCTGTATATATATCTTAGAACAAGGTAAAAACTACTTCAAGTCTACTGTATATTTAGTCAGCCTTAAATGCAACAACATGATCAACCGATTAGAACATTAGAAAAACAAAGCTTGTGTAGAAATAGGAGGTCTCACTTTAACATAAACTGTAGGTTTGTCCTCTTGTCTGGTGAATTATTGTTAAAACATGTTTGCTCTTCATTCAGTGAAATACTCATCAAATAACTACTCAACTAAGAGTAGTGATAATTCAAAATAATGTTACTTAAGTAAAATAAAAAGTACTATGTAGTAAAACCTACTCTTAAAGGTTTTCTTTTTCAAAAAGGTTACTCAAGTAAATGTAACTGAGTAAATGGGATTTGTTACCATCTACCTCTGCTTATTAAAATACCTAAAGCTGCACTCCGAAACATATTCAGAGAAAAGTTAAAAATAATCCAACAACATTCTGCTGAGATTTGTTTACACTTTTGTGAACTTCTTTAAATATCTTGGAAGTAAACTTCATTTAAACATCGCCACAAGGTATTTTGATATTAGATGGTACAGGGGCTCTACAGTAAAGCAAATCAGTAAGGTGTGTGTGTTTGTGTTACCTGCTGCTGCTCGGCCATGGAGTGGATGGAGCTAAAGGAGGGGTGTGTGTGTGTGTGCTGGCTGGTCATGGCTGGCTCAGCGAGGGAGAAGCCCTGGGCAGTGGAGGAGGAGGAGGAGGTGGAGGAGGAGGAGGAGGAGGTGGGCGGACATCCTGAGCTGCTTGCACCTGTGGAGAGAAAGAGGGAAACCTTCAATTCTTCTCTTTTCTTCCACTTTCTGACTTTGACACAACTCGGCAGAGTTGTTTCTCGTTTTTGCACCACAACAGACCAGACATGGAACATCCATGTCAGCCCAACCTCTACCATTAACTTTACATATTCAGTGAGACACACTAGGCTGTTTTAACGCCACTAATGGATAAACATAAAGGTTATGAAAAGAATGAATTGACTTTACTTTAATTGGATTAATTCATTGGATGGAAAACAAGTTCCCCGAATGCCCAGACCTGATATATATACTAAATACTAAAGTGGAGAATGGTGACTTTAAAAAAATCTTCAAAATGGGGGTTAATTGTAATTGAAATCACCATCAGAGTTGTGTACTTTTCCGATATAGTGCCGCCGTGATATCTCTGTTTATGAGGAATTTTTACCTAACCTGAAACATCTTTGGAACAAGTTTGGAACATTAGGTAAAGAAGTGAATATTTGTTCTGAAAAATCACAGGAACTGGTCCAATAGAAATAGGTCAGATATCATCGTAAAGGTTCAAACTTCATGCTTCAGATTAACTTGAAAACTTTCTGAGTAAAAATGATCTTGATTTAGGTTTGTGGGAAGATTTGTGATTTCTATGTGGTGTCCTCATAATGCCAGAGCGATGACAGAAATAAAAACTCTCACTGGTATGGCTGAACCAAGTTTGGAGTACTTGATTTGCTATGGCAGAAATTTAGAAAGATGACCATTTATCATAGCTGATCTCAGTGGGGGGTTTTCGCTCCAAAGTAACAAACATTTTCCATTTAAAAATATTCCACATGTTTTATTTAAGCAAATGTTTCTCTAAAATAACAACAAGGCTAACACAATTTTCTGAAATAGTAAAATACAACAGGATTCCAGTATCATAACACCATAGATGGCTTTTATCTTTGCAGCAACATTGCAGCTTGATTTTTACCTCTCCCTTCTTCCAAATTGTGTTTGAGGGGATGCTTTTACACAATTTACAAAGGTTTTTAGTGACCAGGCCAACAGCACAAACAGCAACACACTGTTAGAAAAGCAATTTATTCTTTTATTTCTATTTCTAATAGTGGCCTTTTCTCAGTCTGGAGTTCAATAATGGACATTTCATATAATGTCCCATCATTCAGTAACAATCCTGCAGTCGGTTTTATGTGGACCCGGTGATTAAAACACACATAAGTAGATATAATGCATTTCATTCAGACCCTGTCCACAACTATGCAGTTAATAAAAAAAAACTGTCTGCCTTTTTTTGTTCAAAGAACAGGTTTAAAAAAAGAAGAAAAACCAAAACGCTTTTGCTTTCTGTGCAAGTTACCCAAAACAAAGAGCTTAGCTCTGTTTTGGAGTTTCCCTCATGTTTCCCTTAACTTAGCCGAGAGGAAAGGCTACAGAGAGCCAAGAAAACCAGAAGTGCTTTGGGACAAACTCTAGCCTGGCATTGTCTTAGCCATACACATATTGTTTTATCGCCCAATAGTGGTGTAGCACAGGTATTACAGCATTTTGACTGTATTACCAGAAACCATGTTGTCACGTAACTTCAAAACCTATACAAAAATATATGTTTTAAACAACATCCAGAAAAGGGCTAGATTTTGAATCACTTAAAAATGTCCAACTAGGAGAGAGAAAAAAAGACATTTTTTCACAGCACCTGTAAAGTGTTCAAAGCTAATTTCGTCAAATTTAACTAGCAGGTCTTGAGATTATCATGTCTTGAGCACAACCAAAGAGAAAGCTAAACTTATCTTTCAACTGAAAGAGCAAGCTGTGCACCTATTGCAACTGTGAAAAGGGGCCAGCGAGCAAGCAGCCAAAACAGGACATGTGTGGCCTGCTATACAGCTCGTATTACAGCTCAGCTACTGACAGGAAGATTTACAATGGGCAGGGAGCAGCCACATGGAGACGGCTGAAGAAATGAACCCCCAAAATAAAACAGATATTAAATCATTGGACGAGTGTTCTCTGTATACTGCCTGCTGAGAAAAAATAATACAATTGATTCAGATTGTAGTTGTGTGAAAGAAAGAATGATATATTTAATCAGCAGTGGGAATGATGAGGGGAACAGGTGCAATTCATGGATAAATCATTCCTGGGTTTGTTCTGTTTTTACTTAATGCAAAAAATACCTGACACAATGAAGGAATCCTGAGGTATAAACTTCTTAAATACAATATGTACTTAATGAATGCAAACATCCCTCTGAGTTTCTAGCTGATCAGTTTCCGTTAAAATGACATTTAAATAACTGTTATGCTGTAGTTTTAGCCCACACCTTACACTAAAGAAATGATGTTAGTGAAAGTGACTTGTAATGAAATGGTCCTGGATAATAGCAGCTGACCAAATAGAGCAAGTTAAGGAAATATTGATAGAAGATTGTTTTCTAAAAGACTATGAGGAAAGTCCACAGAAAGGCATCTGGGAGAGTTGGTAAAGAAAGGGAAAAAAAGTTCTTAAAACTAAATAGATCAAAGACAAAAAGACAATTTCCAGGATGTTTCTAAGGGAAATATACTGGCCAGGTCCTCTCAATTGGCCCTTTAAGGAACTCGCTAAGACAAAAGCATATCAACACCGATTCGAAAGTGAGTGATGTCAATGATGAGCACCAAAAAACACCACAGGCAGAAGAGAATGACAAGAGATCACCAATGGAAGAAGCAGGAATGTTTAGTGTGTTTCTGTTTGCTAAGTTATTATTCATAGCGATGGTCAGTCCACTTCTTCTAGCTTTTCTCATTTTTCCCTCTTTCATTCTGATCGACATCAAATCTTCCAGTTTTACAAACGCTGGTTGTTCAGCGACATCGACTGACATCATTTCCCACTGAGTTACAACCAAACAACGTGAGTTCATGATAGTCCTGTCCAGAGACAAAGCTAAGATGTTACTCATCTGGTTATTAAAATGGCCCGGAAAGCAACACTATCGGGCCAGCACAGTGAATGCCTGACTCGCATGTAATATGAAGGTCCAATAAAATTATCTTCGAAGTTCGAAGGAAATGACCCCAACAAGGAGAAATGTGATGTATAGTAGAAACCCAGATCCTAGCTCCCAAAGAATCCTGTCCTTATAGTGAAATCTGGAAGTGGAGGGATCCTACCCTCAATAGGTTTTTCCAGACAGGTTCTGTAAAATGAAAATATCAAGGGGTGGGGCTAAATGTTAGCAAGCTGAAAGCCTGAAACCTGTGAACAGTGTTCAAGCAACACTCGTAAAAAAGAACTAATTTTTATGCCGTGGAATGGTCTAAGGGAAGGGGGAACTCTAGTCACCAGGGTCTCATTTCCTGCAAATTCTAGAAATGTCTCAACTCCATAAGGTCTGAATCGGATGGTTGATTACTAGGACATCCATAATGAATTTAATATGTTCCAAGGCATCATGTGAGGAAAAAAACAAAAGGAGTTGCCTTTTTGACCCTGAGTGAGGTTATTTATTCAGGAGTTTAATACTTACCAGCTGTTGCTCAGAACTGTCTGTCCAGAAGTTGAAACTGTTTGGATGTGGAGCATGTTCCTCTACGTCTCATCACCTGAACCAGCAGCTAAGGCTTCCAGATATCTGAAAATAAGGTGCACTGTGGCTCAGTAGTAGAGTTGTTGGCCTGCAACCCAAAGATCATGGGTTTGATTCCTGCTTCCTCCTGCTATAGTTTTGTCCTTGGGGCAAGACACTTCACCTAACTTTACTGACTGATGTTGGCCGGAAGAGGCAATGGCACAAAATGGCAGCTCGCTTCTGTTAGCCTGCCCCAGGGCAGCTGTGGCTACACAGCTTGCTACCACCAGTCTGAGTGTGAATTGGTTATGGAGTTGTAAAGTCCTTTAATAGTCTTGAAAAGCACTACATAAATGCAACCCATTATTATTATAATTATTAATAATTAATAATGATGTTAAGTATCAATAAATAATAATAATAATAATAATAATAATAATAATAATAATAATAATAATAATAATAATAATTATTATTATTATTATTATTATCATTATTATTATTATTATTAAACATTTTACAGTTTTAAAAAAAGTATACAGACAACTTTTGGAAATATTTTTCCTCCAATTAAAAATTTTTTAGAGGTAGTTTAGTGTTATGTGAGTATTCAGAAGGCTGGCTTTTTTACACGCATCACTACCTTAGCACTTCTAATAAGCAGCAGAGCAATCTGGCTACTTGGCTACAAAGGACTCTGTCAACATAAAAACAGATTAGAGTCATACCTAGAGAGGAAAATTTCGTGTTTTCATGTGTTCAGCTGTATAATATAGCAGAGAAAGTAATGTCTGTTTGGGGAAGGCAGTGGAGCTTCACTCTGCTTGCAGATATGACACTGCTGGAAAGAGCAAACAGGAAAGCGAGAGAGAGAGAGAGAATATCTGCCTAGTACTGAGAAATCTGGTCTGTCTCTTTAAGAGACTAAGGCACGTTCACAGCACTTCCTCAATCTGGCATGCCTCTTCCTGCACTGCCATTGGTTAAAGGCACCTCCGTCTCTGACAGCTCATTCGTTGTTGGTATCTAAGGACTGACTAGCCATCACTCTATAAATAAACCCGGTGCTGTCTCAGCAACCAGGCCACAATACTCATTAGCTACTTCTCTCTCTTCTCTGCTTCTCTCCAGCTAAGCAAGTGGCTTCCAATAGCAGGCCTGGCTCTCAGCAACAGTCTGACATACCCTAGCAACTCAACCCATCCTACCAGCCTCCCTCTCCTCCCCCACCCCCTTCCATTCTTTACCTCTTTTTCTCCTGTTGTTATCTAGCTCGCCTTTTTCACCCATTCTCAGCTGGCTCCAGTCTTTCTTCTATCCAGACCTTTGTCCAATTCTGTGGGTATAGGAGACCTTCCCATTTATTAATTCATTAGTGTTATGTTGTTGCACACTGCGGAAACCCAGAATAGTCATTCCAAGCAACACAAGTCATTTTACAGACATAAAGAAAGCCTCCTTTAAAACCGAGAGCCCACTGTGTATCTACACAGAACCACCTATGGGAATCAATAGCTGTGCAATAATGTCTTGAAGGAGGTTCTTTTCATTTACATGCAAATAAAAATCAGTAGTTAACACAATAGCGATAAAAGATGCATCTGTAGGCCATCTTATGCTGAGATCACAATCCAACAGAAGAAAAAAGATTTTTTCGGAAGAAAAAGTTTAATTATTGTGCGTTCAAAAGTTTCACTCAGAAAACAACTTTGCATACTGAGACATATGTTCAGTGAACACAGTAAGAAATGGGCCTAAGCTGGAAAAAGTATGCAAATCGTCTGTGTAGATAACACATCTAAATGTTTTTCTTAAGTCAGGTGCTCCAGATGTTGGCTGGTGGTGTATCTACACTGTAAGCAGAATCTTAAACTGTCTGATAATGAAAGAAGTGATGTGAATTATGCCTTGGTGGATACATGTTGTTCAAACATTAAAGCAGACTAAAAGAGAACTTGTAGAACATGAAATGAATAAGTAAATAAGACATCTGATATAACTAAATTGTCCTTAGGTGTGGGTGTGTGTGTGCATGGTTGTTTGTCCTCTCTGTCTCTATGTGGCCCTGTGATGGACTGGTGACCTGTCCAGGGTGTATCCCGCCTCTCGCCCGTTGACAGCTGGAGATAGGCACCAGCAAGCCCCCCCGCGACCCCTGGAGGACTAAGCGGTTCAGAAAATGGATGGATGGATGGATGGACTTCTGATATATTTGGTTTTTGTTGCGTCTATGCCATCTTGCTAACCAATGTGATCAGCTGTGAACTAATTTAACCTCTATGTCTAGTAATTTCTTTACTGGAACGGCATTCTCATTGCAGAAACTACAAAAAGAAATTCCAATTGGACAAACGAGGGCAACAACCTGGTTTCTAGCAGATCTGTTTCCACCACCAAAGACACCAATAGTGGCTCTGAAAACCTGCAGCTAACACAGCACTATGGGGACTTCTAGTGCTTCCTGTGATACCTTATGCTCAGATTCCCATTTATTTTTTAACATGTGCCATGAAAGAGCAGTTTTATGCTGTGGTCAAAGTTCTCTTATGTTTACATTTCAGTGCAGGTTGTTGTGACAGAAACATGAACAGTCAATAAAAACAGAATATCTTCATAATAATATTAACCCCTTAGTGCCAGGTCCAAACCAGGCATCTGCATATTATTTTAAACACACATTCTGATTATAACTGATAATAGAGCTGCAGAACTCTCAAAAACTGCCTGCAATTTAAAAAGTAAAGCTGGTAATACGAAGACAAAGGCTTTATGTGGGAGGATACAAATCCAAAGACCGCTGTAGAACAAACAGAAATTCACAATAGATTTACAAGAACAGAACCGTTTAAGAACAAGCCAGAGCACCAGAAACCATATTGGTAGGGAAAGTTCTGCTGAAGGAAAGGGAAAAGAAGAAAAATTAACCTATATTTTTAGGATTTACATTGGATGTATTCTTTTGTAATTACTTGGATAAAACGTGTACTCATTTTTTGCAAAGGCTTTAAAGGCCCAGACTCATCTGACCTCGCCCCAACAATCAGCACCATGGGTTACTCTAAGCTGTTTTCTAGAACCCTGAAACTGAAAATAGTTTACTCTCATAAAGCAGGAGAAGGCTATAGGAAGATAGCAAAATGTTTCCAGATGCCAATATCCTCTGTTTGGAATGTACAGTTGTGGCCAAAAGTTTTGAGAATGACACAAATATTAGTTTTCACAAAGTTTGCTGCTAAACTGCTTTTAGATCTTTTTTTCAGTTGTTTCTTTGATGTACTAAAATATAATTACAAGCACTTCATACGTTTCAAAGGCTTTTATCGACAATTACATAACATTTATGCAAAGAGTCAGTATTTGCAGTGTTGGTCCTTCTTTTTCAGGACCTCTGCAATTCTACTGGGCATGCTCTCAATCAACTTCTGGGCCAAAACCTGACTGATAGCAACCCATTCTTTCATAATCACTTCTTGGAGTTTGTCAGAATTAGTGGGTTTTTGTTTGTCTTCCCGCCTCTTGAGGATTAACCACAAGTTCTCAATGGGATTAAGATCTGGGGAGTTTCCAGGCCATGGACCCAAAATGTCAAAGTTTTGGTCCCCGAGCCACTTGGTTATCACTTTTGCCTTATGGCACGGTGCTCCATGGTGCTGGAAAATGCATTGTTGTTCACCAAACTGTTGTTGGATTGTTTGAAGAAGTTGCTGTTGGAGGGTGTTTTGGTACCATTCTTTATTCATGGCTGTGGTTTTGGGCTAAATTGTAAGTGAGCCCACTCCCTTGGATGAGAAGCAACCCCACACATGAATGATCTCAAGATGTTTTACTGTCGGCATGACACAGGACTGATGGTAGCGCTCACCTTTTCTTCTCCGGACAAGACTTTTTCTAGATGTCCCAAACAATCAGAAAGACGCTTCATTGGAGAATATGACTTTGCCCCAGTCCTCAGCCGTCCATTCACCATACTTTCTGCAGAAGACCAATCTGTCCCTCATGAGGTTTTTTGGATAAAAGTGGCTTCTTTGCTGCCCTTCTTGACACCAGGCCATCTTCCAAAAGTCTTTGCCTCACGTGCGTGCAGATGCGCTCACACCTGCCTGCTGCCATTCCTGAGCAAGCTCTGCACTGGTGGCACTCCGATCCCGCAGCCGAATCCTCTTTAAGAGACGATCCTGGCGCTTGTTGGACTTTCTTGGACTCCCTGAAGCCTTCTTAACAAGGATTGAACCTCTTTCCTTGAAGTTCTTGATAATCCTATAAATTGTTGATTTAGGTGCAATCTTAGTAGCAACAATATCCTTGCCTGTGAAGCAATTTTTATGCAACGCAATGATGGCTGCGCCCGTTTCTTTGCAGGTCACCATGGTTAACAGTGGAAGAACAATTAGTTCAAGCGTCACCCTCCTTTTAATATGTAAAGTCTGCCATTCTAACCCAATCAGCCTGACGTAATGATGTCCAGCCTTGTGCTCGTCAACATTCTCACCTGAGTTAACAAGACGATTACTGAAATGATCTCAGCAGGTCCTTTAATGACAGCAATGAAATGCAGTGGAATGTTCATGTCAAAGGAGGACTATGCAATTCATCTGATCACTGTTCATAACATTCTGGAGTTTATGAAAATTGCTATTATAATAACTTAAGCAGCAACTTTTCCAATATTTATGTAATTCTCAAAACTTTTGGCCACGAACGTTATAATGAAATGGCAGTCATCAGGAACAGTGGAAGTTAAAGCCGGATCTGGAAGACCAACAAAAATATCCGAGAGAACAACTCGCAGGATTGTGAAAAACGTAAGTCAAAACCCGCGTTTGACTGCACGATCCCTCCAGAAAGATCTGGCAGACACTGGAGTTGTTGTACACTATTTCACTATAAAGAGATACTTGTACAAATATGGCCTTCATGGAAGATTAAACAGAAGAAAATCTCTTCTACGTCATCATCACAAAAATCAGCGTTTGAAGTTTGCTATTGAACATATAGACAAGGCTGACGCATTTAGAAAAAAGTTCTGTGGACTGATGAGGTTAAAATAGAACTTTTCGGCCGCAATAAGCAAAGGTACATTTGGAGAACAAAGGGCAAAGAATTTAATGAAAACAAACCTCTGTCCGACTGTTAAACATGGGGGTGAATCAATCATGCTATGGGGTTGTATTGCAGCCAGTGGCACCGGGAACAGTTCTCAAGTTGAAGGAAAGATGGATTCTATTACATTTCAGCAAATTTTGGACGTTAATTTGATGCCATCTGCACAAAAAAAACTGAAATTGAAGAGAGGATGGCTTTTTCAAATGGATAATGATCCTAAACACGCCTCAAAGTCCACAAGGATTACCTCAAGAGGCATTTAGGTTTTGCCATGGCCTTCGCAATCTCCTGACCTCAACATAATGGAAAATCTATGGATAGACCTTAAAAGAGCAGTGCATGAAAGATATCCCAGCCCAGAAATCTCAAAGAACTGGAACACATTTGTAAGGAAGAATGGGCGAAGATACCTCAAACAAGAATTGAAAGACTCTTCGCTAACTACAAAAAGCGGTTAAAAGCTGTGATACTTGCCAAAAGGGGCAGTATAAGATCTTAACTGTGCAGGGTGCCCAAACTTTTGGAGATGCCATTACTTTGTTTTCTGTTATTTTGAAAGTGTAAATGATGAAAATAAAATCAAACTCTTTTAACACATAATGTCTCATCTGTAATTGAATGCCTTTTGGGGACGTTTCCATCTTTCCTTGGCCCAAACTTTCGATCCCCACTGTAGATGAATCTAGTAAGCGATTTGTGTATGTTGCCATCTTGCACCGCACTACTTTCTGGTGTAATTTCATCCCATGTCAGGAGGATCCATTTTCAAAGCCGAAGTACAGCTGGTTTTCGAATTTTTCATGATGGTGTGAGTGCTTGATAACTGGACAGAAGCCACTCTGGCGGCCTCTGCCGTTGCGGTGGTGTAACCACAACTATCAGCATGTGTCAATGGTTAGACCCCGATAAGCCCATAAGACGAGCCTACCTTTCTACATTGTTTTCAACTGAGAATAACCTCATTCTATATTCAGGAAAATAGGGTATATTTCTTTAAATGTGTTTGGATGTTAAAATTAACAACTCAGAACAACTGGCCTTTTTAGGAAACAATCTGATTTGATCACTAGGGCCATGTGTTAAACACAGCTCCGGGTTAAAGCACTTCAAACAAAAACATAAGCAAGATGCTAAAGACACACCTGAGTCACCCCTCCAGTCTTCTTCTGTTTTTGCTTTGTAGTATCTCGTCAATGTTATATCAAAAAATTTATTTTACCATCACAGAAAGATAGACTGAATAAAATACAAAATCCAGCTTTCAAAAAAAGGTAATTAGTCTATCCTCCATTAGTGAATCAGAAATATTTGTAAACAATTGCATTACCAAACTGGTAGAATCAATAAATTACTGAAGAAAAAACCCATCCGACAACATAAAGTAGGCTAAAATAAATAAATAAATAAAGCTACAAATCATATCCTGTACTAAAGAAATCCAAGAACAGATGAGAACCCATTCATCAGTCTGGAGAGCGTTACAAAGCTATTTCTAAGGATTTGGGACTCAAAAGAACCGCAGTGAGAACAAATTTCCACAAATGAAGAAATCATGGATCATTGGAGCACCTAACGTAGAAAAATGACTCTAAGACCACTCATCCATAGAGGAAAAAAAGTAGATCCAAGATCATGCAGCCATCGCTGCCCCAGTTTAGGTTCATGATTTCACAAAACAATTGATCTGAGCAAAGACTGGATCAGTGAGAGTTTAAATGTCAGAACTACAGCAGAACAAAAATGAAAACACAAAAACCTGTTTCACATTTACCCAAAACGATCTGCTGTAAAGCCAACTCAACAAAAAAGAACATGTGTTATAGGGTTGGTTTCCTGCTACATGAAATGGACAGTGGATCCATGAATTCTGCTCAGCTGCAAAGAAATCCTGAAGGAGAAAATCCAGCAATCAAAGCAGAACCTGGAGTAGCACAATGATCCCAATCACACCAGCAAATCCAACTCTTTGAATAACATGTAAAAAACAAAATGTCTGAAGCCTTTAAATTCTGGATTTCCATCTGATTGTGATGCAGTCTAAAGCTAAACAGGTCATTCATGCTCAAAAACTCCCCAATGTGGATGAATTAAATAAGTCTGCAAAGGGCAAAAATTCTTCCCCAGTGATGTAAAAGACTTAGCGACAGTAATCGCCAACAATTGATGTTTGTTAGGTGTTCATGCTGATCAACCGAACCGGGGTTCAGACTCTTTTATCAGAGAACACATCACAAGGAAGACAAGTCTAAATTCTTCAAAAATATTTAACTTCATATTTCCTGTCCACTCAACAGTAACAACTCTCTGCCTCCTTTTCATATGCTTAGGGATTCTGCTTCTGCTAAACCAAGAAACATGGCCCTACGTCAACACCCTGTTTATTATTACCTAAACTCAAATACTTCCATGAAATGAATGAAGTTGTCTCATGCCGCACTGAAGCGTATCCGCCATGACTTTTTAAAACTGCAGGTGTGAGCCAAACTTTATCGATTTACGTAAATGTTACAAGCACAGGCCCACACATACGTCTTTCTTTCACATACTGCCGCCAAGACAAACAGGTACATTTTATTGGAAGGTTTATAAATTGATTTATTAAGGTTGATGTTACAAATTCTGATGGGTTTGGAATGGGACACACTTTGTTTTTGGTATAAATACATTATTGTGTAGCCAATGCACACAATAAAAATGTGAATGCAATTAAGGAAAACACTAAATGGGGTGACGGACGGGCAGTCTCTAAATAAGGCTTTATCTGCCACAAAACTCTGTGCCTTCACCAATACTATGATATGAAACGCTACCACTATTGCCCTATGAGTTCGGAGCGTCTCAGAAGTGCTCTGTTGTTGTCATCTGGGGTTTTTACAGGCTTTTAATCCAACCGATTCCATTTAACACTAACCAGTGATTTGAATGATTTTGCTGCTGTCCACCATGCAGCTGTTGCCTGCGCAGGTTGTGAAAAGGGAGCCTTTGGAAACAGAACTTAAACCAATTGGTCATTTTGCTTGTGCAATCTGGGAACACACAAATGCGAAACACGTTGTTTGCAGTAGCAGGTTCTGTATAACTAACAGACCGACGTAGAGCACAATGTAAAAGCCCTGCTCAGACTTCAACAAGGATGTAGGGATGCACCGATACTGATATCAGGTATCAGGGCCGATACTGTTCTTATCTACTGTATCCTATCAGCTA
This sequence comes from Apricaphanius iberus, assembly GCA_028564705.1. Lineage (NCBI taxonomy): Eukaryota > Metazoa > Chordata > Actinopteri > Cyprinodontiformes > Aphaniidae > Apricaphanius > Apricaphanius iberus. Next base: position 522,922 of record JAPXFQ010001436.1, read on the forward strand.
AAATAACCGATACCATAAACCAATTCTTAAATGTGAAAACTGCAATAACTTCCTAGAAAATGTTTATTTTAATCTTGAAATTTTACTTTTGCTGTCATATTTTATATTTTTTTTATACTTTACCATCATTTGTTGTAACAAGCGCAGAAGAAAATTAAACCTGTCTTTTTGTACATTTTGTGTGTGCTAGAAGTATCGGCGTTGGTACCAGCAAGTACTCAGATCCAAGTATCAGTTATTGTATGAGTTTGAAAAAGGTGGTATCATAGCATCCCTAGTCCACTTTCCTCACGGCACACAGTTTATGTAATTCAGCACTGTTTGGATCGATATCGGCAGATTATGAACCTCGGATATCTGTGTCGGTTTAAACTGCATTTAAATTTTAAAGGTGAACAAACAAAAATAGTCAAGTAAAGTGTCCATACAGCAGCTTGTGAATCTAAAAGGAACAAAGTAAAGCCAGGGTGTCTACACAAGACTGTGGGACAGCAATGGATTGAATGTAATGTATTGATGATCCCCATCTCTCGGTTTTAGCAGACCAACACCACAACCCAATCAACGAGGTTTCTGTTGAGTTTTTTTTAACTACAAAAAGACTGATCTTTAAATACAATAAAATCTATGAGAAAATATCAGCCTATCATGTAAAATTATGAAACACAGTTGTAACAAGATGTTGTGCCAGAAGTGGGTGAAGTACTAAAATGTAATAATAGAGGAAGAGTGTCCAGTGTGTTGCAGTGATTTTAATTGTGAAAAAATGTATAGAGAAAACCAATATGGTAACGGAATGACGAGAACAAGACAAGAACACACTTCTGGGTAACAAGCAAGTTGTCTTTATACATTTATAACCAGAAAGCTTTATGTTTAGCATGGCTAGCTTCCTTCACTTTACTTTTATAAATCAGAACTGACACCATTTAAAACTAGCAGGACACAGTGGGCACCAAGGTGCCATTACAACTGACAGCTTACTGTATGATGTATGTTACTACATGTGGGCCAACTGATCAAAGGCTGAAAACAAGTTAAATCGAAGCATGTTCATTTATTAAGGTTGAGTGGACATCTGAATTCTTGTTCTGCATTTTTCTCTCATGTTGCTACCATCTATCTAAGAGCAACACTTCAATAATGTGGAGGCTCCTATGTTCTATTGTTGTTTTGTATTATTAAAGCGGAAAAGACAGAACCAGCTAGAAGACCAAACTTTAGCAAAAGATCCAGAATGGAAGGAAAAGACTGAAAAGCGAGTAGCTGATTCTGTTATCTGGCAAACTACACCTTCATTTTAGGATTGATTGATACTGATATTGGAAAAAATCTGAATTATAGTTACTTTGGCTAGTACTAAAATCTGTAAAAATAATAATTTGCAAGCACTGCATTAATTGCAATCTAGAGAGTATATCAGAGTATGCTTTCAACGTGAAGTGACTCTATACAATCTGCTAGGTTTTCTCAGATAGAAAGCCTTTTTATCCGCTTGAATAATAAACTTAACTGCATTCTTTCAAAACTCAGATCAGATGTACTGTATCTACTACTTGACATTAAATCTGTCTGCATGAATGAACTGATTTTTTTGGTAAAGTCCCCTGTGTTATGAATTGAGAATATATAAAATAAACTGAATTGCAGCAGAACATGACTAAACAATTGTATTCATAATTGTTTTTTTATTATATTTCCTATGTAGTCATAATTTTAATTGTTTCCGTTCTTCACAGGCTTGAAAATGAAAATCTCAAAAAGTCAAAAACTGGACCACTTTGTAATTATTTACAAAGAACAATTGCTGCATGTTACTGAGGAGCATAGCCTTATGGGAACACATCCATGTGTGTTTTCCGCACATTGTTAATAATATTTTTCCTCCAGTTCCATACATTTTCCAAAAACGACCTACATACTCCAGTAGGAGTTGATGATGACACACAACATAACTGATAATTATAAAAATCTCAGTTTGCCAAATACACAAACGGTTATATTTTTATTACTATCCAATTGGAAAAGCATTTCTGAAAATCAAAATTTTACTCATCATAAACACCTGTGATTTTGAACATGGCACACACCTTGACTTGTACACTGCTTATGCTCATACGATCTGTTGTCAAAACAATTAAATATTTTACACATGGCAGCATGTGAGCTTTATGGTACCAGAAGGGTTTCATCAATGTAGTCAATGCAAAGATTTTTCACCCTGGCTCTATTAATCCCACACACTTTTTTGTCACATTAGAATCCTAAAGGACACTTTTTAAACAAAATATAGTAGATCTGTACGAAACATCTTAATGAACTTCTTTCCAAACAATCCCTTTCACATGAAGCAATCCCATCTGTTCAGTTCTCAACAATTACAGTGTCAATATTGTGAGACAAGCAGTTGTAGTCCACTACGTGTTTTCACACAAAACCCAAAGTAACTTTTGCCATGGGACAAAAAATATCCCCCATAAAATCCCAAACTTCTTCCATTTGAGGATTATGGAGGCCACTGTGCTCTTAGAGACCTGGAGTGCTGCAGACATTCTTTTGTAACCTTGGCCAGATCTGTGCCTTGCAAAAATTCTGTCTCTGAGATCCTTGGGCAGTTCCTTCAACCTCATGATTCTCATTTGCTCTGACAAGCACTGTGAGCTGTAAGGTCTTATATAGACAGGTGCGTGCCTTATCTAATCAAATCCAATCAGTTTATTTAAACAAAGCTGGACTCCAATAAAGGACCAGAACCATCTCGAGGAGGATCAGAAGAAATGGACAGCATGTGAATTAAAAATGAGTGTCACTGCAAAGGGTCTGAATACTTATATCCATGTGATATTTTCATTTTTTTTTTTTTTATAAATTTGCTAAAATTTCTACATTTCTGTCAAGATGGAGAGCTGAGTGTACATTAATGAAAAATAAAATGAACCCTTTCTACTTTAGCATATGGCTTAATGGGGTCTTAATACTTTCCATACTCACTGTATATGCTTCCAACTGGTAAAATCATTAAACAGCATGATAAAGCTTATAGTTGGAATGGCTTAGGTTATCCTGAGCTATTTTTGGAGTTATGCTGCTATAGACTTAGACTGTTGGAGGACAGACTGACCAATTTTCTTCAGTCTTCTACTTTTCTATTCTACTACTCTACAGATATAATTTTTCTGCGGTTATTGCGATTGTTAACTTTCGTTTTCTCACAGTGTTTGTCTCCCCATAGAAACTCCAACCGGTCTGGTATCCTGCTCAACTATAAGGCCCCCTGCTGGATGGGGAGCATTGGCCCAGATGATGCTCTAGGTGACCAAGCATCCTCCATGCTGTCTCTTCTCTGTCTTCTCAGACCCCCAGTTTGGTAGATTATTTGCATGTCTTGATGACAAAACCTGGATGACTATAAACTTTCTGCTTTTAAATTCAGACAAGACAGAAGTTGTCGTCTTTAGACCAGAAGCTCTAAAAAGAAACCACTTAGTCAGTCTCTTCATCTGGATTCATATATCATGGGGCGACTGTGGCTCAGTGGTAGAGTAGTTGGCTTGCAATCGGAGGGTCGTAGGTTCAATTCCAGCTTCCTCCAGTCACATGTCGATGTGCCCCTGGGCAAGGCACTTAACCCCCAAAATCTACATTGTCCTACCGAGCCATGTTGGGTGTCGGTGTATGAATGCGAGTGTGATTGGGTGAATGTGGCTTCAATGTAAAGCGCTTTGAGTGGTCAGTAAGACTAGAAAAGCGCTATATAAGTTCAGTCCATTTACCATAGCAATATAATGGCCTCCAATAATAATGTAAAGAACCTTGACATTGTTTTTGACCAAGAGTAGAGATTAAAATCCTATTATAAACAGGTTTCCAGGATTTCATTCACCTCCTGAATATTGCTAAAATTAAAAACATCCAGGAGCAATGCTGAGAAACTAGTCCATGCATTTGTTACTTCAAGGATGGACTACTGTAACTCCTTATTATCAGGAAATCCACGAAATGAAATTAAAAGCCTTCAGTTGATACATAATGTTGCACCAAATGGTCTGATGAATATTAGAAAGAGAGATCACATTTCTCCTGTTTTGGCTTTTCTTCACTGGCTCCCTGTTAAATCCAGAATATAAGATCCTCCTTCTTACGTATAAAGCCCTTAATAATCAAGCTCTATCTTACATCAGAGATCTGATTGTTCTAAATGTTCCTAACAGAGCACTTTGTTCTCAGAATATAGGCTTACTGGTGGTTTCTAGGATTTTTAAAGGTTGAATATGAGGCATATCCTTTAGTTATGCTCTCCTGTGGAACCACCTCCCAGTGTTAGTTGGTGAGCCAGGCCCAGTCTATTTTTAAGACTAGGCTTAAAACCATCCTTCTTAATAAAGCTTACAGTTAGAATGGCGTAGGTTATCCTTCATAGTTATGCTGCTATGGGTTTAGAATGTTGGGGGACAGATTGAACACTTTTCTTGCCTCTGCTACTCTTCTCTTCTACTACTCTAAAATTGTATTTTTTACTGTTATTTCAGCTGTTAACTAGAAGCTACACCTGGTCTGGTATCCTGCTTAGCTACAATGACCTGTTGGGTGGGGGGCATCGATTCAACATGATGATCTCAGTAACTGAACAACATCCATGTCCACTTATCAACTTCTTACTTCCTTCAAATTTAAAAAAAGTACTTTTACATCAGTTCTTTCTGTCTTTTCTGTCTCTATGCTCTGTTTTCTAAAACCCCCTTATGAGGGAATGCTGAGAGGCTGGCTGTGGTTGGAGTATAAATGAAATCTTTATTAAAAACAATAATAAAACAAACAGAACAAGCAATGGGAACTGAGAAACAAATGGCAACAACCAACAAATAGATATATAAATATAAAAACAGGGTGATTGAAAATCACATTTTACTGATTACAAGATATATTAGCGGTAACCTCGGCCCAAGAGTGCATATGTTAAGACCTGGTGGTGTATAAACACAAGGACGGATGCTGTACACTTACTCGTAGCCCCCAAACACACTATACTTCAAGGTCCAGGTACCAATACACCAGCAGGGTAACCAGCCTTCAGACCCAGGAGGTGGTCCCCTTCATTCCAGGATGCAGACAAGCAGACTGCCAAAGCCCCTACAGTAGCAGAGCAGCCCACCAGCCCAGGTCCCGATCAGACCCACTGTTACTTCTCCCAGTTTCCAACCCTGGATGACAAACAGGGCTGGACTGGGACCAAAAGCAGCCCTGGCATTTTTGGCCATGGCAGGCCACCAAAATTATTTGCATAATATTCAGAGCACACAGCATACAACAGTATATATGAATGCTTTGTAATTTTAAAAATCTAATTTTAAAAAAAAGTGCCGCAGGCTACACTACACAAGAGTTGTTAATTGAGGGAGAATGGCCACGGTGTCCCAGTGTCAATCTTGAACTGAGACTTGATGTCAAAGGAAGACTGTTAAAGACAATATTTTCATTGTTTTATGAAATATATTGTTTATAAAAATGCATTATTATGTCTTTAGTAAGAGTATAAATCCATTTAGAATTCAGAGCTCTAAAAGTAGCACTGAGGCAAACAGAAAGCAGAGCTGAAGTCAGCTGTTCTATACCCAGAAGAAGAGCTACACCCAAGCCTATATAAAGCATCCACATGGGAGCAAAGTGTATCACAGCATCACTGTTTGTCCACTTCCCTCCCATCTAATCCACCAACTAGAGCTGGGGGATATGGTTTAAAAATTAAACCTCTGATTTTTTTGATACCAAATCCAATTTTTTATTGATTTTTTTCTACCCATGTTTTCTTAAAAAGAAATTGCAAGTAATTAAAAATATTTTTAAAAACCTGCTTTTATTTGAATTACCCTGTCCTAGAGCTGACCTGAATCTCAATTTTGTAAAAACGTAATCGTCGTATACAGAAAATCTGATTAATCGATTTTATCGATTAATCAAATTTTTAACCACCCTACCACCAACATAAAACAATTAGAAGAGACATAGAGTGAGACAATGGCTGTTCTGTTTTTTAGCTGTTGGGAGGATTCCTGGCCTTGACTAGAAGAAAATGAAGATAAAAAAAAAACAGCTTCAGTGAACATGAAGCACCAACAGGATGCCTGTTCTGCAAAGAAGGATTACTGCCTCGTGGAGGTAGTGAGACAAAGCTGGTTCAGTTCTTACCCAAGTTGGGTACCTTGCTAAATTGTGCCAGGATCCCAACCTGGTGAACAAGTTAGGTTTACAGATTTTAGGACAAGACCATGAAAACACTGGCTTTAAACCAATCTATGCAGAGAAAAACCAAAAGAAAAAACATCTGTACATGAACACTATCTTCTTATTTTGCCTCTTCACTGAGTTTCAGAGTTACATCCCCAGAAAAACGTAGTCAGAGATATCTCAGTAGATTGTGCACATTCTCCAGTCTACTATATATTACATCTAGTGAAGCAACTGAGCTAGAATCTGGACCAATATCACTATCCAATATTAATATTGCTGTTATGGCCGTAACCGGTATTTATGGATATAATATGCATGTATCGGTACAGATTCAACAACCTACAACCTGCTTCAACTAAATACCCCCCAATCCTTCGCTGCATCATCATCACATGCCCAAACAAAGACCACATGGTCAATCATACAGCCGGGGTTACAGAACCAAAGGGGTGTGTCCTACAAGTCGGAGCATCTTATGCGTCAGACCTGTAGGATTTCATCTGGGATGAACCTCATGAAGCAGCCCGCCTGTCCAAATACATTCAGTGCCTTAAAACTGAACAAAGTCTGTGTCCTATGCTGATAAACTTATTTTACAGATCACACAGATAGTGAAGGACGATGCAGTGTGTCAGACTGGGCTACAGCAGCTACCGTCTTTGCCCTTTACTATGTCAACCTCGTTCTGGAAACCCATGATTACAATTATTGATGGACTGACTTCAACCTTTCCCCTTCCGTGTCAGAGCCTTTCATCGGGACAGATAATAAATGTGTAGATTACAGAACAAAAATAAGATTAATCAGTTTTATTCTCACTCCATCAACATGAGCATGCACACGTCCAGTCAGTAACCATGGGTTGACTCACGAAGTTGATACCTACCTTTACAGTACCACTTCAGCTTGATCTTAAATATCTTGGTTAGTTTGACCAGATCTTTTAAGAAAAAACAAATATGTTGAACCTGTTTTATACTGAAGCGGACAGTTCAGTTTTCATTGACAAGAGAAACTAGCAAAGAAAAGTAAAACATTTTAATTATCGAATCAGACAGTATTAAATTTGTACCATTTTAGCTTTGTTTATGACAGGGTCTTGAAATAGTTTCTTTTTCAAAAGCAGGATAAAACTTTAAGGTTTAACAGCCACTAGCTGAGACAGCTCGTTAGCTGTTGAAGTTGTGATGAGTAACGTAGCAAGCTGTTGTGCTTTGGTGGCGGGTCGCTATTGTTTGTGGTTGTCAGTTTAGGACTATTTACTGGACTTAAGAGTCTAAATGACCTAACTATTTCAGGTCTCTTACCGTGGGTGATAAAAAGGAGTCTGATTCTCAGAATATTCACAGGATTTAAATCTGTTCGCAGGGTTTGTACAACTTTCCTGTTACAGTTTTCCATGACTTTTCCATAACTTTCAACCAATTTTCTATGACCAAAGATAAAACATATGTGCATTAATTTAAACTGCTATCCACAATTATTGGTTGATTTTGAGACTGTTTACAAGCATCTTGCAGATTTAACTGAAACAAAATCATCTTTAAAAGCAGACGTATCATGCATAACCCATTGCAGTTTTAAATTATATGGTGTTCTCTTGTTAAAAGCATACTTGTAAATACAATCTGACTTCAAATTTGCCAATCAAAGTGTCAATCGCATCCCCATTGTGTTGTTTTTCCTTAAGTCATTCTCACTTTTGCTGATGTAAAGTGACTGGCCCTAGCCCCTGTTTATAAGAGCAACTTTTCCTCACCCAATATCGAAAGTTTTACTGAATAGCTTACATTTACGGTGTCTTTACTGTGCATCCTTTTGCAGCTGGCTAAGATATTTATCCATAAAAAGCCACACGTTGAAATTTATTTTCCCTCACATTTTGAACTCTTCACTTTAGCATGAATCGTTTTGGCATTAGTTCCATGAGCTATATACATAAGGCCTCAGAGGGAGGCCTGACCAAAAATGTAATAGTTCCTGACTTCTATATATTGATTTGCTTCTTATTTATTTTGCATTACTTTTAAAGGTTTGAACATAGATTTTGTAAAAATTCAGAAACTTTTCCTGTGCCTGGAAATTAGATTTTCAAATTCCATGACTTTTACAGGTTTTTTCATGACTATACAAACCCTGTGTTCAACAGTAAGAGATTCTGAAGCCTATTTTATACTTATGCTGCATTCAGACCGCAGGCTTTGTCAGCTTCAGCAACGTCAAGATTACATGTTAAATCTATGGTGGAAGCCATTGGAGGAGCGTCACGGTGTTTGCGGCGCTTTGTCAGCTTTGGCTCCCTCAACTTTTCCAGCTTTTCCTGCGTTTCTAGCTTCAAAGCTCATAACGCTAGCAACGCAGAAGTTCAGCTAGTTGAACTTTTGACGGTCCTAAAGCTGTTGACGCAGCACGGCAACCAATCAGAGCGACTCACTGTAGTGACGTTGCCAGACGTCGACGCTGCCTAGCCAACCACGATCCACTAGTGTTTAAAAGATCCAGCAGAGAAAAGCCCGCCCACTACCTTCAGTTTAAAAATGTATCTTCTGCATACGTCAAACAAGTCGCTTTATGAGTGTTGCCTGACGCTGACAAAGCCTAAAGTCTGAATGCACCTTTATCCGACAAACAGCTGATTACCGAACTGATTACCAACACCGACACTAATGGAGAAGTGTAAAGGAAAAAGTCTCTATCAATGTGTGTGGGTGCAAACTCACTGACACAGAAGTATACACTAGGTTTTAGACCACATATCACACTAAAAGCCCTTTTGAGTCCGAAAGGACCCTTCTGGACACATCATGTGTGGCTAATCAAATGCTTCTCTTTTTGATAAATATTTTATGTTATGAACATTTCTTGTGAAAGGTTTTTAACATTCGCAAATATCTAAAAGTTAACCAGGCGAAGAAACATCACACACATGCACTTATTGTTAACCGTCGTCTAAGTCAGAGATCCCCAACCCATGAGACCTGGACCGGTAGGACTACCGGGCCTCAGCCCGGCAGGATTAATAAATAACTTACAGTATTTACGTTTTATTTACCATCTAATTTCAACCAGTTTTATTTTGAAAAAATGACTGGCTACAACCCACTCCTAACCAATGTCGAGTCGTTTGCCTTGGTAACGTGATACGTCACCTCTAAAAACACACCTACAATCTAGCAAAATGATTAAAAACAGAGGTCTCTGAAAAGGTTATTTATGAAAAGGTCCAGTGACTTAGACTTATATATTGGATACTCCCTATCTGGTCTTTTCAGAACTTAAGAAGCCTTTGGGATGAAAGTTGCCTTTATTTAAACTCTCAAGAGTGAAGAGAGAAGAAAAACGTATGACTTCCAAGAAAAAGAATGCTACATTTAGCAAACAATACCAGGAGTCCTACTTGAACAATTCATTTATCGCATCAGGCATAATGTGCAAACCTCCCACTCAACATAATATGCAGTAACCAGGTTTCTAATAGGCAACGAAGCCTTTAAAACTGCCCCATTTTGGACCGTCTCGTTTCAAAGAAACAGCAACCCGGCTACCACCTATTCAGTGTTGTGATGACTTGTACTTTTCATGCACTTTATAATTGTTTTTGAGGAAAATCTTATTTAAAAGGCACATTTAAACGTTACCATAGCAACCAGAAAGCATTAGGGTCCAAGCTGAATGTTACTCAGTTGATGTTAGAGCAAATATAGCGCTAACAGAGTTACAAACAAACATTAGATTTACATGTATTATAGTTTTAAAAAACCTTGTTCTTTTTTGGACAATGTGTTCCTGGCAGTATGAACATACACACACACTTAAGGCCTGCCAAAGCCACCCCAGTGACACACAAAGCATACAAAAACTACCATGGCCAAACATTAATGGTACCACTACAACATTCAAACAATGTGGGATTTAAAGATCCCAGCATGACAGCACAGAATTGTGACCAATGTAGAACATGAAGTAGAGAGAAATGAACATGGTGTGTATCTAGTGTGTACTAACTTTTGTTCTTACGAAGCAGAGCTGAGGTGATCCAAGGCTCTGATTGGACCATCCTGCAAGAGGGTACAGTCTTGTCGTCCACTGATGATGATGTGACCACCATGGGAAAACTTGGCAAATGTTCAATTAAGAAGAGAAATACTGTCAAAGGAAACGCTCTGACAGACAGGCAGAAGTTGAGGGAGTGGAGAAACTTTCCCAATCTCAGAGTTCACTTCAACAGTTTACATCCAACAAAACATTTGAAACTTAAAACTGTCCAACCAGTCCAAAGGCACCTTCTTCTCTGGCTTGTTTTTTTCTCTCTCTCCCAATTTGTTTGTGACTTATTTCTAAGGCAACCAACAGGTGTACAGGCAGCTTGTCTATCTGAAGTAAAAATATAAAGGATGTAATCTCTGTTTTATGTTGATTTACACTATAGATATAGATCTCTTTCTACATATATATTGTTTCTCTGTGGATTTGGGAACTATGGGGAAATAAAAGTATTTGGCTTATAAGTTTTGCTTTTTGTGGTGGAATCGGCAGTTTTGTGCATTCTTTCTGTTGACTGGAGCTTCCAGATCGCTGGTGTCTTATCCCTCAGGTAGTCAAGAAAACAACGTTATGCTATAGTAGCGTGATTAACAAACAAGGGATAATGAAGGCATATTTAGTTGCTTTTGATATGTTCACTTAGTCCAGGTTAGTTTTAAAACAGCACACAGTTCATTTTGACCATATTTTAGATTCAATCCATAGTATGTTTCCACTGAAGCCTGTGGGATACAACATCTTATATTACTAAGGCTACATGGTCAATATAGTCTGCAAAGAAAAGCAGACCATTGGTATAAATTAGAGATCAATTGTGTTGCTGCTCTTTTACTCTTCTTTCAAGACAGAATTTGCTTTATATTAATTTTAGTGCTATCCAGGCTTGCCCTGCATTTTGCCAGATGGCCTGAGCGAACAAGTGCAATAGCTTTTGGAAGAGAAAAGGGTAAGGGGGAGTCAGATTTCCTGCTGCCTGCTTTTACCCCATCCCTCACACCAAAAATAGCTCTGATTACTGGGACTTTCTGGGATACTGGTCACTGGACAGAGCAGGAGCTGTGTTACCACTAGGATTAATCCGATGACCCAAACAGCCCTGCGTGCTGCTTCCACAAAGCCCGCTTCAAGAGGGCTCAGTGTGTGTGTGTGCCAGCTCACTCAGATTTGGTTAAAACAGTCAAACACTGCGCCAGGACCAGAACCCAGAACGTGATGTAGTCTCCAAAAGTGTACAGAAGGTCTCTGTGAACGAGGGTTGCAGTAAACACACATAAACAAACCAATCCGATGCAACTTGTTGCGTTCACAAGGATAGGTCGAAAAGTCCCCCCTATTTCCACGGGCACAATTCTCGTGAAAAAGGGTGGCAAACAGTACTCCTATTCCTGGATATATAAGCCAAGCAGAGAGCAGGAACCAAAAGTTTATTTCCAGTTTGATGGGCTGTGCCGTAATGTCCCGCTGCGCTCCTAAACTCCACTGTCCGCCGATTTCAGTTAACCCAAAACATCACACAAATCCACAAGAAACTCACGATTTGAGGTAATCACACGCATGTAAATTCACAAAGAGACGTCAGAGCTGCCTTAAGGGAAACAAAAGAAACCAAATCCAGACTCCCTGAGCTTTCTGTCCAGCGCATCAGAGAGCCGCGTTACGGGCCTCCTCTTGTCAAACCCCGCTGTCTTCCTTCCACTTAGTGCCCACATATATTTGTGTTTCTCCGAACCGGAGGCGGTTACTTTATTCCATCGAGATGGAAACCATCACAGGGGCGATTTGGAATCATGATTCTCGCCCGTTTCCCATACCCTGCTCCGCCGTAGACGGAATCTGTGCTCTTCTTCCAACCGGCTCTCCCACCCTGCAAACAGGACTGTACCACCGCCCGAAGTAGGGGTCGGAGCGCCGCTCCATGAAGCAGCTTTATAAGAAAACTAATGTCACATACAATTTCACATACACAAGGGAAAATGCAATAACATTAACAGAATTCTCGCACAAAACTAATGCAAATCGGAACAAAAGAAGCGGCATAACAGCAAAGGTGACCAAAAAGTATGGCCCCTCTTGCTTTAGTAGGCTGCTCCAAGCAAACCTCTCCTGTTCTCTCCATTTATAGTAACAACTGGATAAATATACTGGAACTTTATATACAAGCATGCATGGACGACCTTTTTCCTAACACCCTAAACAATCATCAGCGCATTTCTAATATAAGAATCTGTATGATGTTGATTATGTCTGACTTTTCTATGCTTTGGTTGTGTTCTGGGAAGTGTTCTTTGTTCAACCTGAATTAAAACGTTTACGATTAAATGTGTATGAATGTTTCTGCAATCTTGAAACACTTCCCCTATATTAAACATATTTTTCTCACTGAGACTAGTGTTTTTATGTTAATCTATGTTTAAAGGACCAATATCGCTCAAAACAGACAGGCAAAATAAACTGTAGCGTCATGTGACAAAGTCTCACTTTGTTCAGTTTTTCAAAGGACATCTAACTTCCATGTACTCGGTTAGATACAGCTTCTACCTTCTATCACCACGCATCCTCCCATGGCCCTGTTGCTACCCGGCGCCAAGGCAACTCCTGCCCAATTGGCTGCGGAATGTCCCATTCCTTACTGTAATTGGGTAATGACAAGCTCTGTGGGAGGAGCTCTCAGCTCTGTTTCTCCAAGTCTCTTTTAACGGCGCGAGTCAGGAGCGACGCGGAAATAGTTTGAAGATGTTGGGTAGAAATGGAAAGGACGTGGAGACAGAGAGGGTGGGGGTGGAGATTCAGCCACCGAGTGGGGGAGAGAACAAGGCAGGAAGCTTCCTTAATGCACATGCTCCTGAGTGACTGTACAGCTCAGATGTTTGACTTCTCCTCGCCAACCAGCCAAAGCTAGTTATTACTGTTGCTATCCGAGCATTCCATCTAAATCAGGCACAATGCTGCCTGGGAACAGCTCAGCAGTGTCATAAACCAGCTGACAACTCCTTAAAGGAAAACTCACCCTCAACTGCAACTCAGGCTGCACTCAGAAACCAATACCTGACACTGATATCCAGGCACGGTTTTTTTTTCCATTGAAATATACTGTTGATAAACAAATTTAAGTTGATTTATTTCTTATCATATGCTAATGTGAAAAAATATTAAATGGATGTAAGAAAAAAGTTAAAAAAGTCGTATCTGTATGCACTAGGCCTACTCTTCTCACTTTTACACTCACTTGTTCTCAACTACATATCGATTAAAACTGTTTGGCACCATAAGCTAAAATGATGTTTTGACTACTAATGGAATATGGTTTGCAACCAAGACCTAATTCACTGCATGAAATGATGATGTTCATCAGGTTTTGTATATACATCTTCATGAAGTAGGCTACAATACTCTTGGATATTCAACTGATACGTTAGCGTACTCAAAAAGTGTATGTATATAGTAAAGAATTCAAGAGAACGTGAAGGTCATCATTTTTATTTTTATTGTCGCACAGAGGCAATATTCCCTTCAGAATAACATTCACCAGGATAAAGCACACTGACTGGCCAAAGGAGAATACAGACAGGTCCATTCCCAGTCAGGTTCTCACATGTCTATTGTTTCAATTTATGCTAAAAATGTGAAGTGGCATTTAAAAAAAATAATAATCACACTCCTATAATACACGAACCCCAAACTTACAATAGACTCCATATATAGACTCTTAGCAAATATGAAAACTTTTTCTACATTTCTACTGACAGGGTATTCACAGGAAACTAAATTTTTTTTTCAAAAATTTTAATTTTAATAGCTGTTATCTGTAACACAGCAAAGAAACCACAAAGCTTTAATGTCAATTAAATATGAACTGCAACAGCCAGAAGAGACAAATACAAGCTTAGACCTAAAAGTAAATGGATTTTGCATAGTTAAAGAAACTACCTTGGAAAGACTCATATGAGCTGAATCCCACAGTGCATGTAGCTGCAGGAGTACATCAGCACCTCCAGTCATTACCAGTATTCTATGTAAACCTTCAACACAAAGCTGCAGTTTGGATCAGCACTTTGTTGCATTTATCTTTGAAATGTTTGTGCTGTAGCAGATTTTTGAAGCAGTGATTTTTGAAGATATGTATTTTCTGTCATAGTACCTCAATTAATTTTAAATATAGTATTTCATTATTATTTATTTTGTTTTGGGGAATGCTGTAATATTAACATAATGGTTCGATTACTGAATAAAGTTCAGTATTTCCATTTCACCAGTTTACTGATTGGCTTCTATTAAATCACGTTCAACTGTACTAATGGCCAGACAGTGGAGATTACAACGCTAGTTGGAGGAGGAAAGTAGACTCCGAGACTCACGTGCCTTGCAGCAAAATTCCACCCGGCAACTACACACTGTACCATGGCAACAGCCCTGCCATTGGTCCCCCATGCGTTTTCAAATGACCAATAGAATGGCCAGCCGCGGGTGATGCTTGTTGCTAGGTAAACATGATGCAGAGGAAAGATAGAGGAGAGAATTACCATGCAACTACTGCAGGGTGCTTTCGGAAAGAAGTGGAGGAACACTTTATGCTCAGAGATAACCTTCTCTTTCTCAGCACTTGGTGGTGCCACAGAGCCGAAAGCCAGAGCAAAGAATGACACAGGCAAACGGAATTAAAAAAGACTGGCCTATTGATAGTGACGGTTGTGCTGGAAGCAGAAAGTTACCTTCAGAATTCAAGATGAATCATTGTACCTCAACAACAAATATTGTATATATATATATATATATATATATATATATATATATATATATATATATATATATTATATATATAAAGAAAATATGTAATAAAAATGCATTTTATGTAAGGGATAAATTAGGACATCTTTGAGTTTTTCCCACTCAAAATGGCTAAATTTAAACTCATTATATATATATATATATATATATATATATATATATATATATATATATATGTGTGTGTGTGACATAATTTGAAGAAGTTTTATCCTGTTTAAAAATCTCAGGCATTTAATTTTGGTGTGCACCTGACTGTTGAAGGTTGAACATGGTGGGATAAAAAGAGCTGTCGGAGGCCATGAGATATATTTGGCTGTTTTTGTCTGTTAAAGGGTTGATATAGGTCTCAAAAGAATTCATAATCAGCCGCTGAATGTTTTTGTTTTTATCTAGGTAATTTTGCACATGCTTACAACACTGGAGGGCAAAAAGTTCTTCCACACCTGCTATCTAAAACCATGCAGTTGCAATTGAACAATTAGGCAATAGATAGCTACAGATATTACAACTTTAAATAATCTAAAAAAATTTTGAGCAGATAATTGAAAAAGATAAATCACAAAGCGTACTGTATTTAGCACAAACCTTTCCAGACCAATTTCAAACAGCTAACAAGCTGCAAGATGAAACTCCTCAGAATTGGCTTCTGCCACTGGTGTGAAGCTAAATATGAAAGGAGTGTAGGCAGGACTATCTGATCATTAGATGGCTGACCCGAACATAAAGAACATACTAACTATTAACATGGTCATATACAAGGTTTATATAAAGCAGTTTCATAATAATAAAAATGTTAATTCCACATAATTCTTAGTGTTCTATGATAAATATGCTAGTAGTATATGTATCTTTGCAGGCTGGTGGGTTATTTCAAAAAATTTAAAAGCTCAAAAGACATTATTTATGCTATGTTTTATTTAAATATCAATATACCTCCAATGAAATTAACTGGTATTCTATCATATGACTTTGGCTCCCTGGATCTGGATGGACTATCCTCTCGAACTCTCTTCATGTCTATCATACCTGTCAGCATATTGCATCAGCTGGAAACATATGACATTTTATAGCTATTCTTTTTCCCTTTTATTTGTGGAGCCTACAGTGCTACATGTGTTAAATGTCCAACGTAAGAATATAATAATCACACAATTGTCAATATTGTCAGAAAGAAGGTTACATTGAAACCGATTTCCTTCTCAGCTGGCATTATCTGACCTCCGTCCATTCCTCCTGTTTCCAGAGCCAATCACATGGGAGCATGCAAGGTTGCACTGTCTTTAACACAAACACTAATTTTAGTGACCTCTGATTGGCATGACTGGGTGTCATTACCACCAGCATGAATAACAAATATTGTATATACACTTATCCTTAGCCAGCAGTTTCTGGAATTTGATTTCTGTTCTGGCCCCTTGCAAGCATTTGACTGTGGTTATTGGTGTCTCTGATGTCACATTTCTGACAATGTAGCTACCAATTACCAGGGTGGGCTTCTTAGCAGTTCTGTCACTGAGCAGGGGAAATCCATTAGAAACACTTACAGTTTGGTGGTGACCGTTGGGCTGGGTTCTGGAACTACACTCCCTACGTACCATCACCCAGCCAACCTGAGAGCCCAACTGTGTGCGTTCTGTTGGAGGACCGATAGGTGGCTCTGTCCTTTTTGGCTAATGGACCTCAGCTATCTACTGGCTTTTCAATTACATGAGGCACAATTATATCATAATGACAAAATAATGAACAAATCACGGATACTTGTCGCTGCGACCATGGATTCTATAGTCTGGAAGTGAAGGAAAAAATGCTCTTTGAGGAAAAACATGAAGGCAAAACTTAAGTTTGCCACAGATAATGTAGACAAAAACTGTGACAAGGAAATAATGTTCTTTGGAAAGATGAGTCTGAAATATATTAACACCAAAAGCAGAGGACAAGTTTGATTGGAGATGATAGTATCAGGGTTTGGGGATTGTTTTGTTGTAGCATAAATTGGTCAGCTCTGCATCCTAGAACCCATGTTGTCTCTGCTGTGTGTCAGAAGAGGATTGAGGAAAATGTGAGCCAAAAGAAAAATTCTAATTGAGTTCTAACTGAAGCAAAACTGGACAGTGCAAAAAGATGAAACGACTTTGTGTGGCTTTGACTGCAGCCGTCATATGAACAGATATGCAATATGGAAAATGTCTTTTAAATTGCATTTAAACGGCAGCTTAAATAATGCCTAACAATTTCCTAAACATGCACTTCAGATTTTTTTAACATTTTAAAGAGACAAAAAGTATTTTCTTCAACTTTCATTATAGGGATATTTATTTCCAAAACTTCTAATATGTTAACTAAATTTGAATTTAATTAGATGCATAACTGTGGATGAATTTTAAGGCCACATCGCAAACAAAGATTGCTCTCTTGTTTCATGATGGAAATGTCCAACCTTCATAACCTCAATCTTGACTTAACCTGAATCAGTTACAACTATGAATGCACCGATACCAATACCAAAATGTACTGTATCCGTACCGGTTAGAGTTAACCGATATCATGTACCGATACTTAACATGTGGAAACTCTGCAATAATTTCACATAAAATGTTTCTTATTCACTTGGAATTTTACTTTTCTGTACATTGTTATTTATAAATATATATTTTTAATTCACCATCATTTGTTATAAAAATAAGAGAAGAAAATAAGGCCCGTCTTCCAATTCATTGCTTTGTTTTGTGGGGTAGAAGTATCAGTATTAGTACTCGGTATCGGCAAGTACTCAAATCCAAGTATCGGTACCGTATCAGTTTGAAAAAAATGGTATCATTGCATCCCTAGTAACAGTTATGTTGGGGAGTCTGCAAGAAAATACATTTCTATGGTTAAAAGCACACATTTTCAATATCTAAATTAAGATTTCTGACAATGTAGTCAGAAAATGGTAAAAAAATAAATAAAAAATGTATCCCATTAACCATAGAATCTTTTTTGTTCGACTTCTCTACATCAGAGAATTATGCTTTTTTTCTCTAAAAAGTATCTGAGATTACTCTAAAAATTTCTGTCTTTTAACTCATAATTTTACCACTTTTGTAACAGAAATTCCAAGCTTTTTCTCGAAAATATGTGACTTTAATCTCAGAATTTTTACGTTTTTTTTTTGATGAAAATTTACTCCAAAATATTTATTTTGTTTACAATGGCCCTAATACTCTTTTTTTACTTACCAGTCTTACCATACCCTACATCCAATATAAAGTTATTACATCTTTTACAGCAACTGCAGTTTTTTTTGCGGTTAAATTATATATTGGAATGTAGGTTTTATCTTTTAAATATACAGTAGTTTTAATTATTTATTTAATCTTATTTAACATTCACTTTCTACCAGAAGTTTTTTGTTCCACCAATGACACCAAGCTATTGATAAGTATAAATTAATACAGACGTGGACAAAATTGTTGGTACCCTTCATTAAATCAAAGAAAAACTTATAATGGTCACAGAAATAACTTTAATCTGACAAAAGTAATAATAAATAAAAATTATATAAATGTTGACCAATGAAAGTCAGACATTGCTTTTCATCCATGCTTCAACGGAATTATTTAAAAATAAATGCATGAAACAGGCCTGGACAAAAATGATGGTACCCACAACTTAATATTTGGTTGCACAACCTTTTGAGGCAATCACTGCAATCAAATGATTCCTGTAACTGTCAATGAGACTTCTGCACCTCTCAGCAGGTATTTTGGCCCACTCCTCATGAGCAAACTGTTCTAGTTGTTTCCGGTTTGAAGGGCGCCTTTTCCAGACAGCACGTTTCAGCTCCTTCCAAAGATGCTCAATAGGATTGAGATCAGGGCTCATAGAAGGCCAGTGTTTTCCTCTTAGCCCTTCTTGGGTGTTTTTAGCTGTGTGTTTTGGGTCATTTTCCTGTTGTAAGACCCGTGACCTGCGACTGAGACCATGCTTTCTGACACTGGCCAGCACATTTCTCTCTAGAATCCCCTGATAGTCTTGAGATTTCATTGTACCCTGCACAGATTCAAGACACCCTGTGTCAGATGCAGCAAATCAGCCCCAGAACATAACCGAGCCTCCCCCATGTTTCACAGTAGGGACCGTGTTCTTTTCTAGATATGCTTCATTTTTCCGTCTGTGAACATAGAGCTGATGTGCCTTGGAAAAAAGTTAAATTTTTGTCTCATCTGTCCACAGGACATTCTCCCAGAAGCTTTGTGGCTCGTCAGCATGTAGTTTGGCATACTCCAGTCTGTTTTTTTTAATGATTTGTCCTCTCCTTGTTCGTCTCCCATGTAGCCCTCTTTGGCTCAAACAGCGAAGGATGTTCCGATCTGACACTGATGTTCCTTGAGCATAAAGTTCAGCTTGGATCTATTTTGAAGTCTTTCTAGGCTCTTTTGTTACCATTTGGATTATCCGTCTCTTTGATCTGTCATCAATTTTCCTCCTGCAGCCACGTCCAGGGAGGTTGGCTACAGTCCCATGGATCGTACATTACTGAATGACATGTGCAGCTGTAGTCACAGAAACATCTAGCTGCTTGGAGATGGTCTTATAGCCTTTACAGTTAACATGCTTGTCTATGATTTTCTTTCTCATCTCCTGAGACAACTCTTTCCTTTGCTTCCTCTGGTTTATATTGAGTGTGGTACACACCACGTCACCAAACAACACAGTGACTACCTGGAGTCCTATATATAGGCCCACTGAGTGATTACAGGATTGTAGACACCTAGGATGCTGATTAGTGGACATACCTTGGATTAACATGTCCCTTTGGTCACATTATTTTCATTCTTTTCTAGGGGTACCATCATTTTTGTCCAGGCCTGTTTCATGCATTTATTTTTTAAATAATTCTGTTGAAGCATGGATGAAAAGCAATGTCTGACTTTCATTGGTCAACATTTATATAATTTTTATTTATTATTACTTTTGTCAGATTAAAGTTATTTCTGTGACCATTATGAGTTTTTCTTTGATTTAATGAAGGGTACCAACAATTTTGTCCACGTCTGTATATTTTTTTCTAATCTAATGGAGCCATAAAATCATCATACTGTCCTTTCTAAATGTGTGAAAATAGCCTTATAGTACCTTGAAACTAGTATAAAAAACATACACGTCAATTTAAATACTGTAACTGACCTTAAACTGTTCTTTTTTAGTTTATAACTATTTTTACATCCTTTCTTAAATCATGTTCTAAAAATGTCAACCTGTCAGCTATTTCTGTCATGTTTTATATTCTGATTTTAATAAATCACAACAGACTCCAGCGTGGACTGAATTCACCTGAGCATCGTTGATGGAACCGACTAAGCCTGGAATGAGCTGTTACGCTAATTCAAGTGGGGATATTTCAAATGAGCTTTGATTTGTTGAGCTTGGTTCATGGAATACCCCCCAGAAGACACAGGTGGACACCTCAACAATCACCCGTATTAATGAATACCTGAAAAACTGACCATAGTCAGCATTACGGGAGCCCCACAGGAGATTGTACTCACATCATTCCTTTTCGCTCGGTACACCTCAGACTTCCTGTACTGGTCAGAGAGCACCAGGAGGTGTAGAGAACAACAAAACAGACTAATGTGTTTGTTTACATGTGTTTTAATCTCATTCAATGAGCTGCACTTCTAGTAAAAAGCTTTACAGCTCAATCAAAACTCACCATCTGTAGGCCATTGATTCTTGAGTGGATGTGCGTTTACAGTACAGGCTTAAGTAAATAAACTATTGTCAAACACAGACATCACTGCAATAGGAGGCAGACCCACCAGGAAAGGTCAGCACTCCCTGTTCTTCTGGTGGGGAATTGCTTTGCAACACTGACACATCAATGGGGAACTATAAAAGGAAAATCATTCCTTCAATACTTATGTGTGTAGGTGCGAAATCACTGAAAGAGAAGTATAAACTAGCCTGTACACAATTTTCAGAACCTGTTTCGTGCATAACCAAACTTGATAAATGAGACCCGTTTGCATTTTATGGCCAGCAGGCCACATCTGGTCGCTGACAACCTTTGTGTACTAAAAGTGTAAACCTCATTTCTTGGTAATAGGTGCACAAAGTTCAGTAATACAGCTAGGCTTGCCACAATAAAAAAATTTGCTGGACGATAAAGCACCCTAGAAAATGTTGCAATAAACGATAATATTGGCGTTTTGAGACTGTTTTCAACTAATGTAATGATGGTATATGTACACTCTGAACGATCAATAAACCTTAATTTCTAACGCTGTGTCCACATTGAACGCGATATAGTAGATTCAGGTTTACAAGTAAAGTCAATGGAGGAGCGCGATGAAGCGCGACTTGGTGTCCCGCAACACTTCAGAAGCAGATTTGCGTCGCGAAAAAGCTTTTCTGCCTGATTTGTGCAAACAAGTCACTCTACAGATGTGATGGAAAATTTGCGCTGCATTTTATGTGGTGCAATTTGTGCATTTGCGTTCATGACATCTATGGTAAATGGTAAATGGACTGAACTTATATAACGCTTTTATGGTCATACTGACCACTCAAAGCGCTTTACATTGAAGCCACATTCATCCATTCACACTGACATTCATACACCGATAGCCAATATGGCTCGGTAGGACGATGTTTTTGGGGTTAAGTCCCTTACACAGTCCCATGCCCTTGACATGTGACTGGAGGAAGCTGGAATCGAACCTATAACCCTCCAATTGCAAGCCAACTCTACTCTACCACTGAGCCACGCTACCGCTCAAGTTGGAAAAATCTGAACTCAGGCGTCAAATCGCGCCACAACAACCAATCAGGGGACAGAGTTTCAATGATTCTGTGACTGTCATGGAGTCACAGCCTCAGCAGGACATGGAGGCTAATCACCCCAAGCTACATGACACAAGCTGTTTTCAATACAGGGATAGGAATAATAAAAAAATAAATAAATAGGTTCAACTCTTTAGACAGGAATGCTCTTAAGAGGTTTGTGGGTGGCTCTTAAAAGAGCCGTTGTTGCTGTAAAAGCACCTCTCAGCCTAGAAGTGAGCCTTGAAACAGCCTCACCTGGTTTCCTGGTAGCAGCTCCCGCACCACTCTAGCGCCAGCTCAGCTGAAGCCCGGGCCAAACACGCAGTCCTCCATCAGCTCGGTCCATAATCCACCGGCAGATGCACTCTGGCCCCAGCTCTGCTTAAGGCCAGTTCGCGCGTGAAAATACCATATTTGAAGCGCCTCCAGTTCGCTTTGTAAACGCCTCAAGGTGCGAATGTGCACGCAAACAGCTGAGCGTGTGTCGCGCTTTTTAGTCGCTCCTATCGCGTTCAGTGTGGACACAGCGTAACGCTCTCTTAAGAGGTTTGTGGGTGGCTCTTAAAAAAGCCGTTGTTGCTGTAAAAGCACCTCTCAGCCTAGAAGTGAGCCTTGAAACGGCCTCACCTGGTTTCCTGGTAGCAGATCCCGCATCACATCCCATGCTGCTCAAATATTATAAACTTTTACGAACCGCAGACAGATGGACAGCTGCTCAGAAATGTAGTTGGTGTTTCGGCAGGCGAAGCTTGGACCTTCACGGCACAAACTGGGCGAGCAGGTCACGTTTTCCAGGCAGCGAGGAGCCGGTGTTTATGAGAGGCTGCTGGTATTTATGGATCCCAGCTCTACCGGAGGCCAAGCCGAACACGTAATCCACTCTGTCCTCCGTCAACTCCGTCCATAATCCACCGGCAGATGCACTCCGGCCCAGCTCCGCTGAAGGCCAGTTCGCACGTGAAAATGCCACATTTGAAGCGCGACCAGTTCGTTTTGTACACGCTTCAAGGTGCGAATGTGCACGCAAACAGCTAGGCGTGTGTCGCGCTTTTTAGTCGCTCCTATCGCGTTCAGTGTGGACACAGCATAAAGAGCATTTTCCACTGCAAATGGAAGACATTTTTAATATCTAATATAAATTAATTAAATAATTGAAACAAAAAAACCAAGGAGGAACTGTGTAAAGAAATTGTCTTTAAAAAAATAAATCACTTGGGACAGACAAGAAAAGCAGGCAAAACTACCCGTTAGGCATTTTGTAAAGAGAAAGTGCAAGCAGACAACAGCAAAAGTCTTTCCATTTTACTCCATCATTACAGATATTTGGACCCTGGTAGAAAGAGGGAGACACGCAAGGAAAACGAACAAGCATACAAAGGGAAATTATAGTGGTGGGAAAAATTATTGACCTCATTTTAATTTATCCTCGTATTTATTGATTTAATGCTTATTGTGACAGGGCTTTTATTTTGTATGCAACTTTATGGTTTTTCAAACGTCAGCGGTGCACTTATGTGCCTCAGTAAATATGTTGAAGAGCTTTAAAGAAATTAGCTCCTAACACAGATATGCCAGCTAACATTAAAGAAAGACAATCTAGCGCGGAATGCTGAGTTTTTATAGAGGCACGGACTTCTAAATATTTCGTTATTGAAATTCACCGCAAAGATGTGTGCTTAGTGTGTGGAGAACATATAGAGTTACTTAGGGATTAGAGTTTGAACCACTATTACGAGAGTAAACAAGAAGAATTTGACAGGAGCAGAGTAGGGACAAGAATCAGAAGACCTGCTAGCTAAACTGAGAAATGCAGAGCCATCCTCTGATGGGGAGTTTATCAGACTGTTTGGTGTTACACACACTACAAAAATCGCTATGATAAAAACAAAACAACAAAACGAGCAAGTCCTTTTAACATGCACTTGCAAACAAAAAACATCATTGGTTGCAGACTATAAGAAAAAGTGACTGAAACAAGCAGATGATTACAAATGCAACAATCAGCACCGATCAGGTCATAAAGGGTAAACCTGCTTAGCTAATACACAAGCTGTATGTAAGATGTTTATAATTATGAAGGAATTTCTTTGAAAAATGGTGCAGAAAAAAAGTATTTGGCACCTACAAACCAGCAAGAATTCTGGCTGAACCTTTTACTTCCCTATAAGAAGTTCTTATAGAGGTCCTTCTCAAAAAAAATTGCATATTGTGATAAAGTTAATTATTTTCTGTAATGTACTGATAAACATTAGACTTTCATATATTTTAGATTCATCACACACAACTGAAGTAGTTCAAGCCTTTTATTGTTTTAATATTGATGGTTTTGGCATACAGCTCATGAAAACCCAAAATTCCTATCTCAAAAAGTTTGCATATTTCATCCGACCAATAAAAGAAAAGTGTTTTTAATAAATTTTTTAATTTAAATTTTTAAAAAAGTCAACCTTCCAATAATTATGTTCAGTTATGCACTCAATACTTTTGCAGGAATCCTTTTGCAGAAATGACTGCTTCAATGCAGCGTGGCATGGAGGCAATCAGCCTGCGGCACTGCTGAGGTGTTATGGAGGCCCAGGATGCTTCGATAGCGGCCTGAAGCTCATCCAGAGAGTTGGGTCTTGCGTCTCTCAACTTTCTCTTCACAATATCCCACAGATTCTCTATGGGGTTCAGGTCAGGAGAGTTGGCAGGCCAATTAAGTAGAGTAATAGCAGTGGTTTTGGCACTGTGAGCAGGTGCCAGGTTGTGCTGATAAATGAAATCTTCATCTCCATAAAGCTTTTCAGCAGATGGAAGCATGAAGTGCTCCAAAATCTCCTGATAGCTAGCTGCATTGACCCTGCCCTTGATAAAACACAGTGGACCAACACCAGCAGCTGACATGGCACCCCAGACCATCACTGACTCTGGGCACTTGACACTGGACTTCAGGTATTTTGGCATTTCCTTCTCCCCAGTCTTCCTCCAGACTCTGGCACCTTGTTTTTCGAATGACATGCAAAATTTGCTTTCATCCAAAAAAAGTACTTTGGACCACTGAGCAACAGTCCAGTGCTGCTTCTCTGTGGCCCAGGTCAGGCGCTTCTGCCGCTGTTTCTGGTTCAAAAGTGGCTTGACCTGGGGAATGCGGTACCTGTGGCCCATTTCCTGCACACGCCTGTGCACGGTGGCTCTGGATGTTTCTACTCCATACTGAGTCCACTGCTTCTGCAGGTCCCCCAAGGTCTGGAATCGGTCCTTCTCCACAATCTTCCTCAGGGTCCGGTCACCTCTTCTCGTGTGGGAGTTTTTAAAAGCCTCAGGAATCTCTTGCAGATGTTTAGAGTTAATTAGTTGATTCAGATGATTAGGTCAATAGCTCGTTTAGGGGACCTTATCATGATATGCTAATTTTTTGAGATAGGAATTTTGGGTTTTCATGAGCTGTATGCCAAAATCATCAATATTAAAACAATAAAAGGCTTGAACTACTTCAGTTGTGTGTAATGAATGTAAAAAATATGAAAGTCTAATGTTTATCAGTACATTACAGAAAATAATTAACTTAAATCACAATATGCTAATTCTTTTAGAAGGACCTGTATAGCAAAAGCAATTTTTTTTGCCAATGCTATTTTACTTTTGAATGAATGAAACAGCCCCTAACTTCATGTAGACGCGCTCCACAGATGTGTATATATATATAAACATACATATATGTTTATATTGTGACGGGTATAAATAATCCATACCCACATAGCCTTGAGGAAGTCGTGATTGTCCCTGAAATAAATTATAGATTCCTTAGCAGCAACAACTGATTATGATTGTAATGAATGTCAATACATGTAAATTGCCTGTAATGGGCTCGACACACGGGGAGCGACGTCGCTCCTCCATTCATTTTCTGTGGAACTTGCGCGATGAGGCGAAAATCGCCTGCCCTCCTCCAGCCAAGCGACAGGCGACATTCATGCCCGTGAGATTCCGCGCTCGTTCTCGTAGACGTGCACACGCGGGTTTGCGACGCGACACAAGAAAGTAGAAAAGTGGTCAACTTTTGCCGCTGTTGCATGGCGCTATAACCAATCAGCGAATGTTTCATTGACTGACCAATAAGCTGAGAGCATGCTACTTCAAATTGCAACCGCTTTGACATGGAAGAACAGATCATTTTAGCTGTGTCCGATGTTCCTATATTTTTTGATTATCATCCTTGAGGTCCATCATCAAATGATGATATTATCCATGATGTTTCCTTGCTTCTAATTCTGGATGAACCCAGAGTTGCCTTTTTCTTTTCTTAAGTAACGTGAACAGCAAAATTTCTGTAAATTCCAGCAAAATATTCTTAATCTTCATCCTTGATGCTTTGTCTGTCACGGATCGCTTTTAAAAAGGTCAGAATTGCCGCAAATTTAATAACTAATAGGATTTCTTGGAGACAAGCGATCCGATCGCGTCCCGTGTGTTCATTTTCACCTGGGTGGCGACGAGTTTCGCCTGTTGCTGTAGCTTGTCGCTCCCAGTGTGTCGAGCCCATAATTGTGTAGTAGCCTACCCCAAAGTACTTCACATCAGGATTACATTCACATACTGTTGATGATGAGCTATAATCTAGAGACTGCTACCACAGGCACGAACAGTAGGACAGTTAGGTGAAGTGTCTTGCACAAGGACACAAGGGCATGTAGTAGGTAGAAGCTGGAATCGAAGACATGATTTTCAGGTCACAGGCCGACAACTGAGCTACAGCCACCATAACGGTTGGTTTATATAGTCCTGTTGATGAATTAGGGCCAACTTATCTTAGCAGAATTGTAATTAAGCCACAATGGAAAGATTTTGAGCATGAATTGTCTTTTTTGGCTCAAAGTATATCAACTAGATTCAGGTCAGAACTTTGAACAAGGCCGTTCTAAATTCTCAAATTTCAATGTATATTTTCCCGGTGGACATGGTATCTTTCGGATGTTTAACTATTTAGCAGCTCAAGTATGCTTCAGCTTGAGGTCACAACTCTTCTTCAGGATGTTGTGGTAGAGAGCAGACTGTATGTACATTTGCCACAGCAAGTCTCTCAGGTCCTCAGGCAGCAAAACAGCCCCAGGTCATCACACAACCACCAAGTTTTACTGTTGATTTGATTTTCTTTTTTGAGATGCTGCATGGTGTAATTTGAAAATATATTTCAAAAAGTTAAGTTTTTGTCTCATCAGTCTATAGAGCATTTTTTCCCCAAACGTTTGGGGGTTTTGCTTTTTGACTTTGCAGAAGCCATATAAGGTCCAAACCGCATCCGTTCCACAATCGGTGTGAATCAGTTACTCTTCACAAGGGACAGTAGTGCTGTCTTCCAGCCTAGACCACTCACAGCATGCAGGCAGTCCTTGTGCTGCAGCCCTGTCCACACAGGCGCAAGAGTGGAGTCCACTGCTTCAAGACTGCAACTCCCTCTCTCTGGGACAGACGTTGACAATAATCGCATATCCTCCTCAATGGGACTCCCAGAAATACAGAAAGGAGTTGGTATCAAACCCTCAATTCAAACACTGGTTCAAGACATTTATTAAAGATGTTACTCGTAGCCTGTATTGTAAGGCTGATTTTTATTGCCACAATTAGTATGTAAAAAAATAAAAAATAAAGCACGACTACTTTAATGGTTAACAACTTGGGTCTGCAAAAATTATTTTAAAGAATCATTCACCTCTCCAACAGTTTTTATTAAAATTAGATACACATTTTGCGAATAAGATCTAATCATTTAGTAACTTCTCACAAATTTTGAGACAGCCAATAGCTACTTTGCATGCTGAGGAGTTGGCAACACTGGATGGAAAAAACGATGAGTTGGAACCTCAAATTACACAGATAATGATAACACAGTCAGGGAAGTCTTAAATTTAACACAATTTTCTGAAAGCTGTCAGTGACAGAGTTGAATCACCATGTGCCATTAGCCAGACCTGTAAAGTACTTATCAAGTTTACGCCTGCCTCTAGGTAATGACAATGTTATTACCCAGTTTTTCTGCAAATAAAAGTAATGTTTTGATTGTTCTAAGGTTTTGTTTAGGATCTCTGCACCCCCCTAAAAAAACTGCTGGGGGGGTGGGGGGTGGGGGGACCACCTGGATGGGAGTGGGAAAGATGTTATCTGGATTGGGAAATGTATTTTTCCTTGATTTCTGGGACTTGAACAAGAGGATTTAAAAAAAATACAGGAGTGGGTTTGGAAAACAAAGAAAATAAATTAATCCGTCATCTTCCAGTTCTCACTTTGTTCACCTGTTGACTTTTGAAATGTCTTAAAAACCCTTTCCAAACTGATATATCTCAACTACTGTGTTTCCCATTTGTTGCTGGGGGGGTTTTCTCGCGGATCACTGCATAATGTTTGGATTTTGTGGCTCTTTTGGCGTACTATCCTGTCAGATGGGGCCTATATAAGTGCTTTCTCAATAGTATATTATGTTGTACAACATTGGGTAGTATAAATCCAAGCATCAAGAAAAAAAAGATTTGAAACACTGCTGAAAAGGAAATACCTTTGATAAGACGGAAAGGACTGTCACCAATTATGTTTAGGGATGCACGATACTAAAATGTAAGGGGTGGTTTTCCTCAGTGGGTAACGAGGGCACAATTGTATCATGAATCTAGTGCATTGAAGTGACTGATTTTTATTTATTTATAATTCACTTTAAAACATCCACATTGGAAAACCAAAGCGCAGAACATTCAAAACAAGCAACACGTATACATAAAAGAAAAAACCACAAATGTTACAAAAGAATATGCTAAGAAACATTAAAAGCTTTTCTAAACAAATGCATCTTCAGTGTATTGTTAAGAAGGTCCAATTCGATATTGGCACAGAGATCCAAAGAAAGCTGTTTCCAGAGCGTGGGAACCGCGACCGAGAAGGCCCAATCAGCACAGTGCTTAAACGTAGTCCTTGGTAGATTTAATAAAAGCTGGTTAGATGACCTCAAAGACCTGCCATGCACATAAACACTTAAAGGTTCAGATAAATGAGGAGGAGCGAGATCATTAGGAGATTTAAAAACAAACATTAAACTACAATCAATTCTAAAATGAAAAGGAGGCCACTGGAAAGTAAGGATGCATTAATCCACTTTTTCGTTTACGATACCGATACAGTTATCTGAGGTTCACAATCTACCGATATAGATTCGATACCAGTCCAAACAGTACTGAATTAGATTAACTGTGTCATGATGATAGGCACAGATAAATATTTTTGTGCGAGGCAACTTTATCATTTATTTTCACCTTAGTGTAAACAAATAAAAAGGCCAGTATACAATTCAGTGCAATTAGGAATACAAAAAGGGTAACATAAATAATTATCTTAAAAGCAGAAAAAAACAGTGGCTGGACTACATGGAAACATGTAAAAACAAGAACAGAACCTTTTATTTTGAATTATTGGTTATTTTTAATTTTTAGTTGGACCAAGTGAAACATTACAGGTTCACTTGGTCCGATTAAAAATTCAAAATATAAAGTAAAATTAGGGCTGGATGATACAGAAAAAGAGCATATCGATAAAAGGAATAGTAATTTTGATCAATATCAGCAAATATTGATAACTATCACAAAATGTAGAAAAGGTATTTTAAGTGCCTCCCTGGTCATTTTTTTAATCTTTAAAGAACTAATTTGAACCAAGAATTTTATTCAGTACTTTATTCAAACACCTTTTTTTTTTACCATAGCTGAAACCTTGCCCATTTTAAAACCTTCAGGTGTTGTTTGCAAAGTGACCCAGGTGAGTTTCCTGTTTATCTCCATGACAGCACCTCGCAGCGAGCCGGTGGGGGTCAAGACAACTGACCAGAGTGTTTCCTGTATTTGATAATGTTCACTATTGCTAGGTTTAGTGTTTTGTGCATCGAGGATCTATTCAAAAATGGGACGCAACATTTACCTAAACTAGTGAAACATTTTGTCAGGTCCATTTCCTTAATCGCTCTTTGCTATAGGGACTATAAGGAAGTTTAATGACAAATAAATGTATAGAACTGTAAAATGCCATTATACATGCTCCAACAATGCCCTGGTCAGTAAAAAGAGCCCTGGCCTTTTCACCCAATTGCCTCTATATACCTGTAAAATCACTTTAGTAGTTATTAGTTATCGTTTGGGTCGAACAAGCAGTGCTCCCTCAGTGCCAGGCAGCCGAGTGTGTGACGATGTGATGTGCGTTCACAGTCTGCCGTAGTTTTGCTGTCGGTAGCAACTAGCAGAGCGGCCGAGCAGAGCTAGCATTTGAAGGATGGATTCTGCCAACGACAAGAAGACAGCTGCTTAAGCACCACGAACACTTCGGCTCAGACCCCAGCCAGGATGGTCAAGAAACCAAGAATTATTCCAGCACGACAAAAAGGGCGAAACTCCAGTCGGATCGCTGTAGGCAAAGAACCAGAGTAGACATCGGTGTGCGCAGCATTTGAGAAGTGGAGAGCGCTGAGAGAATCCCTATGAGGGTAGACCAAGACGGGGGGGGGGGGGTGTTCTGTCCAGGGGCCCACAGGGATGCTTTTCTGGTCGGAGCTTTTATCTCTTTCTACATGCGAGTTGGAGCTGGCAACTGGTCGGGTAGCAGCAGAGCAGCAAAGTCGGCAGGACCGGGAAACCGCAGCACCCAAAGCGGGAGACGGCTAGATCATGCTGGAAGACTACAGAGTTGGACTCTAGACAGACTGGATGATCACTGATTAGATCAGTACTGGTGTGAGGAAAACAGCTGGAGGCATGAATTAATGGATGTCTGAGATGTGAGGTGAGTCAAAAGCCTTTTGTTTTTTTAGAGCATCTGAGTTTTAATGATTAATTTGTGACTGCTTTTTGCTGGATGTGTTAAGATAAGCCGTCTATGTCCTCACCCTCCTCCGATGGTAATGGAAATAACACCATTTTAGGCCATAGTAACCCGACCCATTTGGGTCTTATTATATCGATATGTTTTCTCTACTCGAGATGTTTCTGCGTCTAAAGGGATCGTTGTTGAACAACGGGGTAAAAGTCTCTTAACCGCGGTCTTCTGGCTGCAGCCTACGTTAGCTTCAGTTAGCTCCCGACTAGCTTCTGACTAGCTTGTAGCTATGTCGGCTCGGAGCGTTAACCCTCCGCCCCAAGCCTCACATCGCCACTCTCAGCTCCACCTCTTTGCCCATATTTGGAGTTTCTGAGTGACGAGGCGAGTGACGCGGACAAGATGGCGGTGGTGGGAACCGCCCAGTTGGCTTCATTTTTGCTCTTCAGAAACCTACAGTATGGGTGACGTCAACGAGGGTTTGTCTATTTATATATACAGTCTATGGGAAAGACCCGCAGTTGGAGTCATTTTTCCTTAAAAGGTAAGACATTTCTACTAAATACGCGGGGGGAAACAAAGAGTAGTAGATGCTTTCAAAGCGGGGGTTTCTGTACATTGCCCGCAATTGGAACATGTTTTTGGCTGCTTGTCTGGCATGCTCACAGCTGAGTACATTGTTTAGCTAATTTTTTGGAACTGTGAGAAAAACTAAGTCGTCCATTAAAACTTTGTAAAAGTGCTTCACTAATCAAATAATGTGAATATGTTACTGTCATTTGTAAACGTGTGCACATCACGAATGAATCAGTAAAAGTGGCTGTGAAGTAGCCAAGGGTGTCAGTTAGTGTTTAAAATAGGTGGGGACGTAATTACAGACTTGAATGCAGTTTGAGGATTTATTTAGGCTCTAAGTATTCATCTGTTTCATGTTTCATTATAATATGCACTGCGTTGTATGAACGTGGTGAAAATCACATCTTCATTAAATCAATACAAGTTAAAAGCCATAGGTTTAACTGTTTTCCTTTTTAAACTTCACCAATAGGCTGTTGGTTGGGAAGAATTATTAAAATCCACACAGTAGCACAAAGAACAATGTTGGATATAATATGTACTCGCACCAGCAGAATACGCAACAATAAAACGTGCTCCTTTTGCAACCCAAACACCGTTCTGTGTGGAGGTAGCTGCCTTACAGAAATAAGGCAGCTACCTGTGGGTGATCCGCATAAAGTTCTTACAGGTGGAGAAATAAAAACTAATTTCACGGCTCCGGGAGGAAGTTTATTTAATACGAGCGGACACAACTTACGTTTGGTTTAAGACTCCCAAAGAGGAAAATGTTCATATGCTGTTTTGGTGGAGGGAATTTTTCCTGAAGGTGCGCTGATGACGCAGTGCCATCCATACTTTCTCTAATGGATCGAGTTATTTTGATTTTTTTCCAAGTTTGATGGAAATGTTGTCCACTCCCTGGCTCTCTGTTCCTGCGTCACAGAAGGGTCTCTGGCAGCTGGATTCTGAGATAGCGAGAGTTCTGACATAGCCTACTCTCTACACAAATCCAGTATGTCAACATAATCATATTATCTTTGGGAGTCTTAAACAAGCATACATATTATATGTATATTTTGTTCCTTGCTACCCAAAGAAAAGAAACCACACTCATTAAATTTAATTTACAAGGTCCCTCATTTATTGTGGGGTTTCTAAAAATAACCCGCAACAGGTGAAATCTGCAACGGAGTCATTTTTATTTTTCACAATCATCATTTTTTAAGGCTGTAAAGCTCCTCTACACACACTTTTTTACATTTTTTCCAGACATACATTAACATTTACTCATTTCTCATTTGTCTTAATACTGAAGCCTTAGTAGATTATTAATCATAAAAGTATTAATACGCAGTATGGTCTCTCCGCTGTTGCGCCGCTCGGTGCGTCTTTCTCCACTGAAGGTCTCTGAGCAGATGTCGTTTCCGAGTGAGGAACATAATTATGGGCAGTTTTTTGTGTTGTCTTTCCTTCTGGAGGAGAATAGCCAGACATGATAAATTTGGCAAGCATGGGAGACATGACAGGAGGAGATTCACAACTGCATCCAATCATTTATGACGCAGAACACAATGTGCGTTGTGCGCTGTAAAGACAGCATTTAAATTGTGCTGTTTAAAAAAATCCACCAAACAGCGAAGCAGCAAAGGGTGGACCTGCGTTATAGCAAAAGAACTGTATAACTGTATTTTTCAATCTTGAAATGGGTACCATGGCATTGTAGGACTCCGCCCTGTAGCTGATTACCAGTCTTTTAAAACATGACCTATCATAAATAGTTATCTGAAGCCTAAAATGATAAATGAATAAGAATAATTTCAAGGCATGTTGATTTTGATATATATATATATATATATATATACACTCAACAAAAATATAAACGCAACACCTTTGTTTCTGATCCCATTTTTCATGAGATGGACTTAAAGATCTAAAATTCATTCCAGATACACAATATTACCATTTCTCTCAAACATTGTTCACAAATCAGTCTGAATGTGTGATAGTGAGCACTTCTGCTTTGCTGAGATAATCCATCCCACCTCACAGGTGTGCCACATCAAGATGCTGATCTGACATCATGATTAGTGCACAGGTGTACCTTATACTGCCCACAATAAAATGCCACCCTGGAATGTGCAGTTTTTTGCTTTATTGGGGGTCTGGGGACTCAGAACCGGTCAGTATCTGGTGTGACCACCATTTGCCTCATGCAGTGCAACACATCTTCTTCCCATAGAGTTTTTCAGATTGTCAAATGTGCCCTGTGTAGTGTTGGTCCACTTCTCTTCAATGGCTGTGCAAAGTTGTTGGATATTAGTGGGAACTGGTACACACTGTCGTATATGCCGGTCAAGCACATCCCAAACATGCTCAATGGGTGACATGTCCGGTGAGTATGCTGGCCATGCAAGAACTGGGACATTTTCAGCTTCCAAGAATTGTGTACAGATCCTTGCAACATGGGGCCGTGCATTATCTTCCTGAAACATGAGGTGATGTTCATGGATGTATGGCACAACAATGGGCCTCAGGATCTCATCACGGTATCTCTGTGCATTCAAAATGCCATCAATAAAATGCACCTGCGTTCTTCGTCCATAACAGATGCCTGCCCATACCAGAACCCCACCACCACCATGGGCCACTCCATCCACAACATTGACATCAGCAAAGCGCTCACCCACACGACGGCACACACGCTGTCTGCCATCTGCCCTGAACAATGTAAACCGAGATTCATCCGTGAATAGAGACACCTCTCCAACGTGCCAGACGCCATCGAATGTGAGCATTTGCCCACTCAAGTCTGTTACGGCGATGAGCTGGCGTCAGGTCAAGACCCCGATGAGGACGACGAGCATGCAGTTGAGCTTCCCTGAGACGGTTTCTGACAGTTTGTGAAGAAATAGTTTGGTTATGCAAACCAATTGTTTCAGCAGCTGGTCTCAGACGATCTTGGAGGTGAACCTGTTGGATGTGGAGGTCCTGGGCTGGTGTGGTTACACGTGGTCTGCGGTTGAGGCCGGTTGGATGTACTGCCATATTCTCTGAAACGCCTTTGGAGACAGCTTGGTGGAGCCTGGTGGAGAAATGAACATTCAATGCACGAGCAACAGATCTGGTTGACATTCCTGCTGTCAGCATGCCAATTGCACGCTCCCTCAACGCTTGTGTCACCTGTGGCATTTTGCTGTGGGACAAAACTGCACATTCCAGGGTGGCCTTTTATTGTGGGGAGTATAAGGTACACCTGTTGGAAGAAGTTGCTGTTGGACGGTCAACCTTTCCAAGTCGGAAATTTCGCAGTTGTCTTGCGTAATTTTACCGAGACACGCCCCCTTTAGAGTAGGAAGTACACATCGGAGAACAAAGACAGATCCGCCCGTAGCTGAGATGTATTTTCTTTGTATTCTAAATCTAAAACCAGAATTACATTTTTCAAAAACGCTATTGCTTTTAAAAAGGTTGAAGTTTAAACAATTTTTTATTTTCTTAAAACCTTTGAAAGAAAACATAGTTTTGAGATTGGTCTAAATTACTTAAAACCGAGGGATCAAGGTGAGGTTTTTTTTTTAGCCTGACATGTTTAAAACCAATTGGCATGATTCCTGATGTAAGACAGAAGTTGATAAAAATCAGAAAAGCTTGGCCAATCATAATAGAAACCTTCAGCAATTTAGCTGGAACACAGTCAAACAGACAATTAGTGGGTCTCGTATGTTGTACAATCTTATCTAAAAAAAAAAGCGAAAAACTGGTTCAAACAGTTCAAATACAACTCCACGGTAAAAGGAGAAGAAATCTAAGTTGTAAATGGGACAGTGACACGTTAACAGTTTTCAGTGAAAAAAAAACATGTGACACATGGAGACTGATGCATGAAGCAGAGCAGGGGTTGATTGGTTAATTACAGTTTTTTGTATTAAACAACACCCTTGGACAGTGACTACTGTTAGAAATTAAGTTAGACAGGAACTGAGAATTTAAGAGATATCTAGTATGGAAAAAGATTGCCTTATTTCCAGAGATCCAGGCAATTTGTCTTTCTTCCTTCTGAGCCCACGAGTGACATCAATCAACATGCCTTTAAAACACCTTCCAGTAACCGAAAGCCCTCCTTCTCCTTTTCACTTTAACATAGAAAGAACATTAGTTCTTGCTTCTCTCTCTGCTCTGTCTTCTCAAACCCCAAGATAGTCAGGGGAGATGGCCGTTTGTACTGAGCCTGGTTCTGCTGGAGGTTTCCTATTGTTCAAGGGGAGTTTTTCCTCTCCACTGTCACTACATGCTTACTCAGTATGAGGGATTGCTGTGACGTCCACGACACAATGCAGTTGACAGTCATTACATGATTTTTTGGGAGGAGTAAATGTTGCCTGTCAATGACTCGATGCAATCTGCTGGGATTCCTTAAATAGAAACTTTCAAACTGATTGGAATGGAATTACAAATTAATTTTAATGAAATGCCTTTTAAATTACCTTGAGATAGGAATTGGTGCTGTATAAAACAGATTTGAATTAAAAATAAGATTTACCACAATAACAACTATAAGTGCATGAAAAATACAATTAACCAAAACTGTGAATCAGCACTAGGTCTGTTTTTCTGCAATGAGCGGATTCCATCTGGGGCAGTTTTAAATGCTTTATTACCCCATTAGAAAACCAGTTGCCACATATGCTGAACAGGGGCTTGGTGCATGACAATTTCCTGTTGTGATAAATCCATGTGTTAAGATGGGAGATCAAGAAAGTGTGATCTCGTGTAGTAATCTGTGTTGCATTGAAACTAAAGAAGCCTCTGACTGAAGACCCTCTGTTGTACAATAATTCCATGAAGAGGATGCACAGGGTTGTCCAATATTAATAAGAAACTGTCTAGCTCTACATTCAGAAAAGGTTAACCAGTCAATTTGCCTTGGCGACTGATAGAGATTAAATGATTAAAAGGGCCACATGTAAAAATGTGATAGTGGAGTTCAATACAAAGGTTCCATGCGTCTCTCCTGTATTTCCTTATTTAAAAAAAAAAGACCAATGGCATCAAGTTTTGTCTTTTATTTATACTGAAAATTTTAGTTTTTCAGTCATATTTATGAATAATAGTTGTGATTAATTCACAGCTAATCTCTTAACATTTTTTTAATCATTGAAGCACTTTACATTGATCTAGCATAGAAAGATTACCCATGGAAGTTGTTTAATATTTTCTTTGTGGTGAACATTTTGGTTTGAAAAAAATTTTCTCTGCTCCAAAATTGTAATTTTATAACTATATTAATGCTATATGTCTATATTTTTATAATTCTACTCAAATACGAGAATTTAGACAGAATGCCAGATATAGTCAGATTGATAGTTGTGTTTTGCATACATCTCATAAGTATATCTGAATATTCTATAACTGTTAAACCCCTATTAATATTAAAATAGGCTAACTCATGTGTCCTGAAATCATAGCTACATGAATGGCTTTTGTAGGAAGAAAAGAAACAAAAGCACGTAAAAATCAGTTGAGTGTTCAGCGAGTGATTGATTAACACTTCATTGTCTGAAAAACAGATAATACAGTGTGGAGCCGTTGACTGGCTCAAGATGGCAGCCTCCCGGCTCATCAGCGCCCATAGACAGTAGCAGTCATTGCGTCGTCCACTGTTCATATAGGTATATGGTGGCACCACTGAACTTAGATGGACTCAATTAACTAATCAGAAGCTTGCCCCATCAGGCCAAACGTGTAACTGCAGCCTTAACGGTAAGCTCGTGCATAAGGCGTGCATGTTGTACAGTCGTGGCCAAAAGTTTTGAGAATTAAATAATTAGAAAAGTTGCTGCTCAAGTTTTTATTATAGCAATTTGCATATACTCCAGAATGTTATGAACAGTGATCAGATGAATTGCATAGTCCTCCTTTGACATGAACATTCCACTGCATTTCATTGCTGTCATTAAAGGACCTGCTTAGATCATTTCAGTAATCGTCTTGTTAACTCAGGTGAGAATGTTGACGAGCACAAGGCTGGAGATCATTACGTCAGGCTGACTGGGTTAGAATGGCAGACTTTACATGTTAAAAGGAGGGTGATGGTTGAACTCATTGTTCTTCCATTGTTAACCATGATGACCTGCAAAGAAACGCGTGCAGCCATCATTGTGTTGCATAAAAATTGCTTCACAGGCAAGGATATTGTTGCTACTAAGATTGCACCTAAATCAACAATTTATAGGATTATCAAGAACTTCAAGGAAAGAGGTTCAATCCTTGTTAAGAAGGCTTCAGGGAGTCCAAGAAAGTCCAACAAGCGCCAGGATCGTCTCTTAAAGAGGATTCAGCTGCGGGATCGGAGTGCCACCAGTGCAGAGCTTACTCAGGAAGGGCAGCAGGCAGGTGTGAGCGCATCTGCACGCACTGTGAGGCGAAGCCTTTTGGAAGATGGCCTGGTGTCAAGAAGGGCAGCAAAGAAGCCACTTCTCTCCAAAAAAACCTCATGAGGGACAGATTGGTCTTCTGCAGAAAGTATGGTGAATGGACTGCTGAGGATTGGGCCAAAGTCATATTCTCCAATGAAGCGTCTTTCTGATTGTTTGGGGCATCTGGAAAAAGTCTTGTCCGGAGAAGAAAAGGTGAGCGCTACCATCAGTCCTGTGTCATGCCGACAGTAAAACATCTTGAGATCATTCATGTGTGGGGTTGCTTCTCATCCAAGGGAGTGGGCTCACTTAGAGTTTTGCCCAAAAACACAGCCATGAATAAAGACTGGTACCAAAACACCCTCCAACAGCAACTTCTTCAAACAATCCAACAACAGTTTGGTGAAGAACAAAGCATTTTCCAGCACCATGGAGCACCGTGCCACAAGGCAAAGTGATAACTAAGTGGCTCGGGGACCAAAACGTTGAAATTTTGGATCCATGGCCTGGAAACTCCCCAGATCTTAATCCCATTGAGAACTTGTGGTTAATCCTCAAGAGGCGGGAAGACAAACAAAAACCCACTAATTCTGACAAACTCCAAGAAGTGATTATGAAAGAATGGGTTGCTATCAGTCAGGTTTTGGCCCAGAAGTTGATTGAGAGCATGCCCAGTAGAACTGCAGAGGTCCTGAAAAAGAAGGGCCAACACTGCAAATACTGACTCTTTGGATAAATGCCATGTAATTGTCGATAAAAGCCTTTGAAATGTATGAAGTGCTTGTAATTATATTTTAGTACAGAGAAACAACTGAAACAAAGATCTAAAAGCAGTTTAGCAGCAAACTTTGTGAAAACTAATATTTGTGTCATTCTCAAAACTTTTGGCCACAACTGTATATATACTTCTGACTTTGATTAAATAAAAAAATACACAATTCTCTCTTTATTGTGACATTTCGCAAATACAAAAAATACGTTAGGGATAATACATTTTATCTTTGTTGATATATTTGAGTTCTTTTAATAGATCAATATTTTACAAGGCCAAACATGCTATTTATAGGGCAAAGGCTATGGTTACATGCACATTCATTATCCATTTTTACTAATTAGGAAGGTTCGACTATGGAACTTATGCAAAAAAAACTAACCAAGTGGAGTGTACCTACAGAGGTTACAACTGAACTTGAAATATGGGCAGCCATATGCAGTCAAGAGTTAACAGCAATACTTTGGGTTATTTAACTAATCATAATATAAATAAATGAGGCTTGATTTTTCAAAGTCATATTTGCATCCATACTACTTATTCAATTATAAATGTCAGTTTCAAACTAAATATTTAGTTGACAAGCTAAACATTAAGCTTTTTAACTAAATATCTAGTCTATAAAAAAATTAAATTATTTAGTTCAAAGATAGATATTTAGCTGTAAACTAATCATTTAGGTCAAAGATAAATGTTTAAGTTAAATGCAAATTTACTTGAAGATAGCTGTAAGTGGACTTCCAAAATAAAAGCTGTTCTCATGAACCTCAACAAACTGCTGGCAACCTTATTTATCTCAACATGTCCAACATTTCAGCATAACATGTAGGATGAACCGTTTTCACGGACATGGAGACATTTACCGATCTACTGCAAGAGTGACAGCACCAGAAGCAGGACTTTATAGAGGCATCTTTTATTTTGATAGTGCAGTTCTGATTTTAGCTAGTTGCATACTAGCTAAATATTAAGTTTCAAATTAAATATTTACTTCGAACCTAGGTAGTTTAGCTTGGAAACTACATATTTGGCGTGTTACCAAAATAAAATTTGACAGACATTTATAAATTTAATAACGTAGGCCCAAATATGACTAGCTAGTTTATAGGTATATTTGGGACACTGTGGCCTAGGGGGTTGAGTTTGTCTGGCAACCACAGGGTTGCTCCTTCTGTTGGTCATTGTGTCCTTGAGCAAGACACTTTACCTACCACCTACTGGTGCTGGCCAGAGGGGCCAATGGCGCAATATGGCAGCCTTGCTTCTGTCAGTCTGCCCAAGGGCAGCTGTGGCTACAATTGTGGCTTCAACCAGTGTGTAAATGTGAAAATGAATGAATAGTGGAATTGTCAAGAACTGAGTGTCTTGAAAAGTACTATATAAATGCAATCCATTATGTTTTCTATTATGACAAGCTAAATAATTTGATTTTTGACTAACATTTCGAAACAGCACACCATACTTACTACACCTGCACAAACATGATTTTAATCAATATGTTCAGAAAATATAAGGAAAACTACAACTTTATGCTGGGAACTAATTTCTTAAGTTTTAGAAGCAAGCCTTTCCCTTTATAGCTGGCAAGGAACTCAGAACATTTACTGCTGTACTTGATTATCTGAAGGAGTCGTCTTGAGTCCATTCTGACACAGTCCAAGATTTCAGCTTCTTAGCTGTCCATGATCCAAGTCAGGAAATGTGGACTAATCTGGCCCCAGAACTTGTCCTGTCCATGTCCTGGACACATGATTGTTTCTCATGCAGGTTAACACATATTCAGTCTTATCCACCTCTGACCACAGCTTCTGAGCATTTTCTCAGGATTGAGGCAGAATCTGAAAAAAAATGATCAAAATGAATACATTATCACAGTATCCTTAAAAAGTGAAGCTGTCTAAATCCAATACTTTGGATTTCTTTCTAGTGCTGATTAGCTGATTGGCCTTGTGACTGTTGATACATTCCATAAGATATGATCCAAACTGCAGCAGTATCCACCTTATTCTTGATTCTTGTGATGCAATAGGTGAATTTGGCTGGCAACGTTCAACCCAGATTTTGTACATGTATACATGTAAACGGTCTCTTGCAGAGCACAAAAACTTTGGAACATCAACTTCCACATGTTAATAGGAACAAAAAAAGATAATCAGAGGGCATTCCTTTTGGTCACCCTGCCTGACTACACCAGCACATTTATCTGATTTGCTATGGATGACAAACAGGTGTAAAATACAAATTACCTCACTACATGAGTGTTTAAATAATGAACACAGTCGCAGATTTTATCATTTTTGAATTGTACTTGTCTGAGGTACAGTGATTCAATTCAATACCATTTGGATTTGGTCAGATCACAACACGTCGTCTCAAAGCCCTTTATAAGTCATTTCAATTTAATCAGACATACATTCCAATTGATTCTACAGTATATTATTGCCATCAGTTTAAAGATTGCATCCAGGCATTAAATTGTAGCATTAACACCACTGGGACGAAAGTGTAGTGACAGTAGACAGTCACATGCCCTCTGTTGCTGACTTGACGGTAAACCCTCACACTGAGCAAGCATGTAGCAACAGTGAAGAGGAAAAACTCCCCTTTAACAGGAATAAACCTAAAGCAGAACCAGAACATGACTCGGTATGAGCGGCCATCTGCCTTGAGCGACAGGGGGTTTGAGAAGGCTGATCCCTAGTACCAAGAAATGTTGTTAATCACTATTGATTCATTGTTCACTATTATGGACTACTTTAGTTAACATCAAATACTATAAAAGGCCACAAATCACAAATTTTGTAAACATAATTATGATATTACTAAAGTACGTTGAAGATCTGCTGTCCTTATACCAACCCCCCCACACCACTCAGGTCCTCTACTTCCAGTCTACTCAACAACCCCAGAATCAGAACCAAACATAATGAAACAGCTTTTAGTTTCTATGCTACTCAAATATGGGAAAAGCATTGAGTTCCTTTAAAACCAAGGCAAAAAACTAATCAGTTTAAAGCCATATTTGATAAATACAGTCATTACTGGAACGTCATAACGGTTGTATGTTTTAATATTCTTTATTTCTTTGATTTTGTGTTTTCTGGTTTTATTTTTCCCCAAATCATGTAAAGCTATATAATTACATTTACCTTGCCTTGGTATACTATAAACATAAGAACTGTGTTTTTGCCCTACAATCCCAAGCTGAACGAACAAATTCAACCGAATTTGACAAGTTACCAATTATATAAATTTAATTTCACCATAGTCATCTCAGGACATAATTAGTGACCTGAGATGACTTATTGTGCATTATACCACAAAAAAAAATTAAATTAATTAAATAAATAAAAAAAATGTTTTCCACTTCGTTTGCTTACCTGTTAATCCTTACGGAAGCATTAATAATTTCATTAGACTTAAATCTGAACAGCATGTCAAACTGATCAATGAGAGAGCAAATTGTGACTAACAATGAAGATATGTCCTTTACACCCATGTTCAAAACTTGCTCAACTCAATTCAGTACCAATCAATTAAGAATTTCTGCGCAGTAAAGCGTACGGTGTAAAGAAGGCTTAACAGAACACCATACAGTGGGAATGTTGTCAGATCAAGATTTATTCATTACAAACACTGGTCATACCAAAACACTGATCACAAGATCAAGAACTGCAGTTTTAAATTATACATTTTATATAACGGTGGTGCTATTTCTGAATAGACCAG
Source organism: Apricaphanius iberus (assembly GCA_028564705.1). Lineage (NCBI taxonomy): Eukaryota > Metazoa > Chordata > Actinopteri > Cyprinodontiformes > Aphaniidae > Apricaphanius > Apricaphanius iberus. The sequence goes on from JAPXFQ010001436.1 coordinate 565,090, forward strand.
TATTCATTATATAGTATTATCACCTAATCCTATGTAAAAAAAACAAACAAAAAAAATTTGTTTTTTAGATCGATTGAAAACTTCTTTCCTTACATCAGCAGCAGAGAATGAATCTACAAACACTATAAACCTTCTTAACCAAATGTGAGTACTCTTACATCTACACATGTAGAAAGCAGTCTTTTTGTCTTTGAATGCCAAGAAATTTCTAAATATTACGTTTACACCCACTTTCTTATAATACAACTGAATACCAGGATGTAAACTAATCTTTGAAATTTGACTAGATATATAACATTTCTTAAATGCTATAACATATCTTTCACATATGCCCGTTTCACTAAATTTGTGTTGGATGAAATTAAAACATTAGCCAAATGCCAAATCAACTTTTTTTGCTGATACAATGTATAAATGAGTGTCTCTTCATCATTTGTTTTCTTAGAAAATGTAATTTTCTTACAAAAAAACGTCAGCGGAATGCTCTCTTCAGGCTAAACTTTACACTGCACTTGAATTGGCCATTGCAAATGCGTCAAGCCTTATTTTACAAGTCAGCCTTTATTTTTGACAACAGCTGTCCTGCTGCAGTGGACAAAGTCCAAAATTAACACTTGCCACTCTCCAAATTTGAGCAAATTATTCGTTTGGCAAATAAAATTTGGACTACCATCCACCACATGGCGAGTAAATGTTTACACCATATTAGTTATGTATATGAATTCATGTTTCCAAGGATTTCTGTGATGTTCCTCTGGTGTCTATATGCAACGTACACAAGCATACTTGAAACGGGAATGCCGAACCCTGTGTAAATTCCTGTTATCCATGTAGTGGATGGCTTCGGTTTAAAACGAAGGAGGATGTGACTGGAGCTGCAAGTGAAATCTGTGATCATTTTAGTCTACAGATGTTTATTTTAGACAGAAAATATTTTGCATTTACATCAGAGCACAGGTAGGATCAGCCAGTGGCAGCTTCAAGCGTATGCAGTGTATCAACATTCTTGACTCAGCAGGGTTCATATCTTCTCCGACTGAGCATGACCTGAGCGGGCACAGCTGCAGCATTCTGGATTGGAAGCGGTCTGGGCTCACTGCAGCTCCGTGTTAGAAGTCTCGAAGTCACCAACAACACCATGAAAAGTCACTAGTCGCTTTTTTGAAGAAGAGTTGCTAAGAGTCGAAACACTTGCTAAATATAGCGGCACAATTGCTAAATTGTCAGCGCTGTTCCCTTCTGGATGGGATGAAGTCACATGACTGTAGCAGTCACGTCACTCAACCCTGTTACTCATTTCTTAAAGGGGTATGAGCACTGCTAAACTAAACCCGCATCTTTTCTTGTTTTTTTCATACAGAATTCACAGACACAGGCAAAATGACGTCGGTAAGAGTCATAAATTTTGGTATTCAAGATGTTTTTGATTGTTAGCACATGATATTAGATGCTTTGAAGAGCTAAAACACAAGTCGGGTCCAACCTGTTAATTGTTCTTTCAAAAGCTTCTGACATAGGCTATGTATTCTTAATCCATTTTCTGGATTCGTTGTCACTTTAAGAGAATGTTTCTTATTTGACTGCATTACCATTATTGAAACTAATTGGTTGGCTTTGAGTATAGGTTATTTTACAGACCTGGATGATCCCATGACTCTCTTCATGATTTACCACAAGACACCAATATACCCTGCTTTAAAGATTAGGCCCAAAACAGCATAAACTGCAGTTTCATATAGCATAAAAAAATTAAAATACAACCCCCCAATCTACTGACATGACAAGGAACAATGCAAAAAAAAAGGCCTTCCCTGACAAGTGTATGAGACAATAAAGTTTTCTAGACTTACTGTAGTCTAAACACCAAATATCTCAAGGTTAGTTTTACAGCAATCAGCACTAGTTACCATTTTCCATATTACAACACAGAAGACTAGATTGACACAGACAACTGGTTTTAAAAGCCTAGATGAGTTTTAGGGTAACCAAAATATAGAAAGGATGTGATCAATTTACCCAGCATTTAACTAGCATAAGCAGCACATAAGCTGAACAGTTAAAGAATGAATGAAAACGCTGCAGCTACAGCCTATTTAAAACTTCCAACTTTAAAACTTTCAATGCCAGCCAGACTGTTTTAAAAAAGAGCAGTTGACAGGAGATTTTCGGTATACCACCCAGCCCTACTATGAAGCAAATTAAAACTGATAGGAGGTCCGATATAAGCCCAGAGAGACTTTCACATCTTCTCATGGCGCAACTGTGTTCTCCAGATCAGGGACTATGACCCAACTAAGGCTGTAATGCTGTGGCACAAAGACTGTGTCAGAAGCAGGTGGCCCGATTTCATAGAGAAAACAAGGCGTTTGACTAGATTTTAATAAGTGTTAATTAAAAAACATTTCTAAAAAAAATAAAAGTCAGAACTGACCAAAAAGTTGTTTTTCTTTTTAACTATGTTTTATGTTGTCACTCCTCTCTGTTCGGCTGCAACATATAAAATAGAATTTGAATGTGTCTGTAAAAAAATATGCTTGGTCGGTAGATGGTTTTCATCCATTTCTGGGGTGAGTTGCTCTTTAACAAAGTTATATTAACAACAACAACAAAAACACAAAAACAAAACAGCAAAAAGGACAACAACAAAAAACAGGAAAGGTTGGTAATTTTTTGAACTACCAATCATGGCTTTTAAACTTAAACCGTCACTCTGAATTATTTTCTTAGTCTGACTGAAATCTAACCTAAATGGAATTGGAGAAATCAGACCAAGATAGCCAGATAATGAAAATGAATTCTTCTACAAGTAAACGTCAGTAAAGAGAAGCCGAGCTATTGGTAGGCTGGGCACTCCCCCAGCATAAAGTAATGAAACTGGAGAAGCAGGAACAACAACAGGTTGAGCAGCAAGAACGCTACATACTGACTGCTTTCTTGGGATGTGTATTGGCAAGAATCTGGCGATACAGCCTGGATCGCCATACAGAGGGGACATTACGATATATTGCGATGTGTCGCGATATATCATGATACGGCTGGGCAGTAGGGCTGCACGATTATGACCAAAATAATAATCACGATTATTCCGCCAATCATGTATCTATTTTTTATTGGAAAAAATAAAATGCAAAAAAGAAATGTGTTATGTTATTTAAGAGTGCAATCTCAAAGTGCAACTTAACTGAAACAATTACAGCTTATATAGAAAAGGCCTAGGACATTCCCTGCATCCGAATCCTTAGTATGTACTACATGCTACGTAACAAATACTGCTCTACCGTTGTTGTAGTAAATACTGCGTAGCAAACGAGCGAGTAGTAGGTATGAAATCAGACTTATTGTAATAAAGTTTTTTTTTTTTTTTTAAAGAAAGAAAATAAATCAGACGTATTACACCACCATTTTGCACGTCTGTTGACCCAGATGTTAATGTTACGTTCACCTGTGGTCCTGCCATCCACTAGCGGTTATTTTGTCTGGTATAACTTAACTTCAATGTTTAATCAGCTGTCAAAAACAATCACAGTAATCAGTAACATCGCTACATGCACATTTATACGTTGATAGTTCGTCTGTAGCCAGTTTTAGCTAGGTCGCTCTTCTACGATTCCGGGGCTTCCTCTGCATTGCGGGATAGTGTAGCGTCCAGATATGAGATGAACAAATCCAATACAAGCCTATATTACAGAATTATATATACGTGTAGAGCACCAAAGCTCTTGGGACCCTGGAAATGGTAGGCAGGTAAGTGCTAGTCGCTGCATGGTGGTGCAGTTGTTAGCAGCCTTGCAGCAAGAAGGTTGTGGGTTAGTATCCCGGCCCAGGGCCTTTCTGCATGGAGTTTGCATGTTCTCTCCGTGCATGCGTGGGTTCCCTCCGGGTACTCCGGCTTCCTCCCACAGTCCAAAAACATGACTGTCAGGTTAATTGATCACTCTAAATTGTCCTTAGGTGTGAGTGTGTGCGTGCATGGTTGTTTGTCATGTCTGGAGACCTGTCCAGGGTGTACCCCGCCTCTCGCCCGGTGACAGCTGGAGATGGGCACCAGCCCCCCGCGACCCCTTGAGGATTAAGCGGTTCAGAAAATGGATGGAGTGATAAATCCTCTGTTATATTGTTTTCGCATTCTGATACAGATGTCCCAAACAGCTATCAGCACCTGATTATTCACGCTGCAGTAACAGTTGTAAAACCTATCCTGACACCTGCTTCTAATTCAATCATTAAATGCTACATGACGGCATGTTTGTCTACGACTGGATTTGAAAAATAACTGTGTAAGCTGTGATATTTGGTTTTTCGCCAGACCCCAGACCCCACTGAATTACTAAAGTCACAGGACAACTTAACTTGTACAACATCAACTATATTTCCATAAATAATTTATTGTCCTCATTTATTTCTTAATTTTTTTGAATACATAAATAAGGAGGACTATCAATGAGGACTTGCCCAGCATTAAATTCGCGCTGAGGATTTCACCATTTTCCTTTGTAATCTTCCACAGGTGATGCAAATACCGCTGTGTTTCTGCTCGTCTGACTTCTTTTAGCACATACACGGCTTTTCGTTTTCACAGGGATCAACCCAACTCTCCTTCAATCAACATAATCTCAGGCGTCCGTAAAGTTTTTATGAGTGAAGGGTGAGCTTTAGGAATAGGGATAAATGTCTCCCCAACAGATTCGGGGACAGGACACTGGCGAATCAAACTAACATCTTTCACTAAAAGGGGCTTTAAATAACTTCTATTACGCAGTCAATAGCAATTTTTAGTTTCTCTCTAAAGTTCTCACAGTTTTTATATATTAAAGGGGTTGTATATCTAGGATTTTGCCTGCTAACGGTCTTTGTGTGCCAAGTGTTGGTCGCATCTCTATAGCTGCCGTTCATTTTGTTTGCTTTCTGCTACACAACCACTCGCGCATGAGCACATAGATGTCAACAAAGATCCTACTATAACCAATTGGCTTAATTAGGACTTCACAAAAACCTGATTTTATTTCTTTTTTTCTTAAACACTTTGGTACGCCAGACATCCAGTGTGGCGTCGGAACACCATCAGGCCTGTAGTAAACAAATGCAAAAGTCTGTGAAGCAGACGAAGTAAAAGCAGGATATGCACAATGAGCAAAGACATTGACGACAATAACGCTGCAGCACAGATAATTTTCTAATGTCTGCACTATTTGATTGTGTTACACTTATTCTTGCTGTTGTCGTTATTCCCACTTCCGTGGTCTCATCTACCCTGGAAATCCAGAGGTCTCGCGAGAGCACAATTTAAATTGCCGCTCTGGCAACGATGGACATTTCAGCATTACGTGAGCAGCTTAGGGAACCAATCAAATCGGTGTATCTGATGTAGGCGGACCAGAGGGGATCTAAGCTGATGACGACAGCGCTGTGAATCATTTAGTAAACATTGAAAGACTATCCCAGCATAGGAATTCGATATTATGTACTACATGCTACATAGTAGCTACTACTTGCCCGTTGATACAGTACACACTGCGTAGCAAATGAGAGAGTAGTAGGCATGAAATCAGACTTACTGCTCCACCATTTTGCCGGGTCTTTACGTTATGTCGCCTGTGGTCCTGTTAAACATTAACTTATCAACTTAAATGTTTAATCAGTTGTCAAGAAACAATTAAACTAATCAGTAACATTGCTACACTTTTACATTTGTACGGCGAAATTAAGGCGGTGTCATCGGTTGATAGTTCCTCAGTAGCCTAGGTCACTCTTCTACGATTCTGGGTCTTCTGCTGTATTGTGGGATAGCGTAGCATACATCAGCCGCTTACTGTGGTGGTAGTACACATCCAGGAGCTTTATGCCTACTACTCTATCCATACTGGAGAATCAGATCCACTACATCGCTTGCGTACTGCTTTTCGCCTGCTACGTAGTAGGCCTAGTAGGGGTATTCGGATGCAGGTATACCTGCAGACCCTTACTTTTAATAGATTAGGGTCTGGATTTTTCTAGGCTAGGTCTCATCACTTCCTGAAGTGGGAGTGCCCAGGCTCCTAATGGCTCAGCTGCTCCTGACTGTTGTTTACATGCAGAGAAATTTGATTCTCTAATTGTATTATCGGAGTACATTTGTACGATTTCTCCAACTCCAGCTCAATTCGTCTTCAGCTACGGTGTATACATGCATTTCAAAAGTCAGGTTTCATTTGGATTAAGGCAATAATTAGACGTTTATTTTGGAACATGTCTTTATTTTTCAGGTGAAGCTGATTTTTGCAGCATTTTTGGAATGATTTTCTCTGCAATGAGCAGCAGCACTGAGCCATTTTTCTGGGCTTTTAACCAAATAAAGGAAACATGCATTCAACACACACCTGTCATAATGCCGTTGCCAGTGGTTAAGTTCAACACAACAGAAGGCTATACTTGAAACAAGACATTTGAAAAAAACAAAAAAACAGTAACCAAGAGACCAGTAATGACAGTTTTGAAAGAAGCTGCAGCTTCAAGTGTCAGAGGAGACTGTGTTTGGGTCATTTGTTATAGCCATTTAATTGACATATTTTAGCGCTTTCAGGGCAAACTGCACTATTGTGCTATGAAATGCTTTCATTTCAATTTCATACTGCACCAAAAATGCTTTAGGACAGACAAGCTTAGCTCAATTGCAGCACTCCATGAACACAACTTAAGTCAGAAAAATCTCAAATAGATATACTACAAAAGCATGACACTGAATCGACAGGGCCAGCTGACAAAACATAAATAACTGCCCGGTCATTTATAGGGCCTTTATTTTTTTTTTTACCTACAAGATACTGATACTTGGAACTTAGTACTTGCTGATCAATGGCAATATTCAACCACACAAAAAAATGCATCAAATTGGAAGACATTTCCCCGCTCTTCCTCCTTGCTTGTTACAACAAATGGTGAAATAGATAAAAACAAGAAAATGTTAATACAAATAACCACAAAACTACATTTTTGAGTGAGAAACATTTTCTGGGAAACAATTGCAGAGTTTACACATTTTAAGTATTCATCGTATTCATGGTATCAGTCAACTAACTGATACCGATACGAGTACATTAGAACGGTTCCAGTATCTGTCCATCCCTAGTCATTTAACACCATATGAGACCATTATCGTCTATGCTGGATATTTTCCAGAAACTGTGCAAACCTGAATGCTGTGACTGAATGGAAGCACAAACATCCCAAATCTGTTCCCAAGCAGAGAGAATAACATTGACTCTGGCTTCTATGAGCTTTTGCAATTTAGTGAGAATTTTGTGTAATCTACATCACCAGGAAAGTAAAAGTCTAATCAAGTTTAATCATTTCTTGATGAATAATACCTGAAAAACCCCAACTGCCCAGTTACATTCCAGATGTTTTTAACAAATACACACTGTTATGCCCAGGATTCCTTGCCCTTTAAAAGGAGTTTGATAAGGTGGTACAATCGTATTGCTTTTAATCAACAGTCAGTAAAAATGTAGATAACTTTTTACCATTGCATCTGACCAATTATAAATTACTGAAAAAAGATTTTAAAAAACATGTTATGAGATCCTGTGCGAATTTAATAAACTGCTATCACATGCACCGAAAATTCTGATGAGATGTAATAGACAACTTGTATGTCACATCAAATGAAAATAAGCACACCTAAAGAAATGCAAATCAACATGTGTTAAGGCATTGACAATCTGATCCAAAGTAACGAGAGACACCTTGGAAGAATCACACAACACATATTGATCTCCATTACAATAGCACTGTGTGCAATATCAATATAGTCATGAAACATTAGCTAATGATTTAGTGGCATTGCCGCTCACCATCAGAAACCCCCAAAACGAAATCCTTCAGTCAGCAGCCTCACTACAAAAACCTCAAATCAGAAAGATGTTAGTACTAGTATTTGCTGTAAAATTGCAAGTCAGATCATCAAAATATTCATTACAAATTGTCCTGATATCTTGCAGCCCTATTCAAGATGTTTGAATTAAGCAAAAAAGAAATGGTTAGCACATTATATTAGATGTTTTGAAGAGCTAATCAGGCAAATCAGGTTCAACCTGTTAATTGTTCTTTTAAAAGCTTCTGGATACGTTGTCACTTTAAGAGAATGTTTCTTATTTGACTGCATTACCATTACTGAAACTAACTGGTTGGCTTTGAGTATAGGTTAGTCTACAAACCTCTGCTGCACAACTGGATGATCCCATGACTATGATTTGCCACAAGACACCAATATATCCTGCTCTAAAGATTAGGGCCAAAACAGCATAAACTGCAGTTTCATTTAGCAAAAAAAAAAAAAATAAAATACAACCCCCCAATCTACTGACATGACAAGGAACAATGCAAAAAAAAGGCCTTCCCTGACAAGTGTATGAGACAAAGTTTTCTAGACTTACTGTAGTCTAAACACTAAATATCTCAAGGTTAGTTTTGCAGCAATCAGCACTAGTTACCATTTTCCATATTACAACACAGAAGACTAGATTGACACAGACAACTGGTTTTAAAAGCCTAGATGAGTTTTAGGGTAACCAAAATATAGAAAGGATGTGATCAATTTACCCAGCATTTAACTAGCATAAGCAGCACATAAGCTGAACAGTTAAAGAATGAATGAAAACGCTGCAGCTACAGCCTATTTAAAAACTGAAAAAAGGCTTAAACTGCCCACTTTAAAACTTTCAATGCCTGCCAGACCAAGTTTAAAAAAGAACAGCAGACGGGAGAAGACCCCGATGACTAAAAGATGTAAAACAGCGTCGGTCCATGAACGCTCTGCACTTTGACTGGGAGTAGCCATCTCCAGGCAACAGCCTCCTGTTTCCCAGTACTCATGGGCAGGGTAGGGGCTGGGCTGATGCGGTAGCTAGGCTAACGTTAGCTGCCATAGAAAATAAAATGATGGATGTCTAATACGCAGAGCACCAAGAAACGAGAGGTCATGTTTGCTGGCTGCTTTAAGGGCACACCAAATTCAATTCTGCAAGCTTCCCGTAACCACCTCTTAGTTAAAAAGCACCCCATTCATTCATCGCCCTCCCCTTTCTTCTGTCGGCATCTGTCTCAATCTGACAGTACTTTAACTGACGGCACGTCGCAACTGTAGCGCCGCTGAAAGCCGCTCAGATCGCACAACCGGATGATCCCATTTGTCATCTTTTCAGCCCATGGTGCACCCGTCAAACCAATGCATCCTCCGTGGAAACGGGAGGATGAGGCTGCGAATGCGTGATTTTAGGCATTGCTGCAAAAGCCCCGCGAAGCAACCAGCCTCATTAACACGTCTTTTTCCAATTAAACGAACATGCTTTTTTGACACAATTAGAGCATCAAGCAGAACGCCCCTGATCTGTTAAACCAAGCTCATGTAAAGACATCTGCCAGCTGCGACTGACGAATGGTGACATGAGGCCGGCTGGCTGGAACAGATGACCGTTTTCATACCCACCTCCCGTTGCCACTGATTGACTACTCAGCCTCTGACATACAATAAGACACCCTAGAAGTCAACGCAGGTTTACAGATCCAAGACGTACAATGACTCAAAGATTCTTACCTCAGGCGGTGTGTAGAACCAAGTTCCGTGGAGCAGCCATCTTTGGAACCACACTATCTCCCTTCGTCCACACGAACCGAGCCCCCTCCTCCGGGTCAGTCGTTCGGATTTACCAGTCAAAATCCAAATAGCATGAAGCCGTTACTGTTTGCTACGATCCTGGCTACGTTAGTTTCCGACACAAGTGTTATCTTTTTTTCTCTGCAGCTGTCGAACGCTCTTGACATGGACTTCTAGAACACCGGCGCCGCACAGCTAGTTGTGCCCAGAGGTGGGCTGCCCACCGCCTCTACCACCGACAGCTCCTTTGGTCTACGAACTAAATTTACTTCAACGGAACCTAATCTTACATCTAAATGGGGCCACTTTGTGAGAACAAAAACATATGATCTTGATTAATGACCCCGTCCGCTTGCTTGTGGATTTAAAGGTAGAAAGCTAACATTGGCTAGCTAGCTACTAGCTAGCATGTTAGCCGTCTAATAAAATACTGCCATTTGAATTTGAAGACAGTCCGCAAACGACAAAATGCTTGACAGCAACACTCAACCGACGGGCCGGCCTTGGAAGTGCAATGAAATAGCACTTTTTAGTTTAGCGGAAAGAGCGACAGCTAATCCTGGTCTGCCCAGTCCCTCTGATGGAAATATCGGTCAAAGGAGAGGGGCTGCATTGAGCGCGCACTCCCGATCCAGCGCGCGCTCCTGAGACATTTCCCACAAAATGGCTGCCAAAACAAACCTAACGCCAGCGATTTCTCAACAACTCCTGGTGATTAGTTATATTGATATGAAACATACTGACGTACACACTGGCTTATCTTGTGAGTATATTGATCCAAAAGAACTTAAATTCGGCGTTATAAAAACACTGACTCGAACGAAAATGGGATCTGAAATTAGTTGGAAATTACAGATTCACTCATCTGATGGATCCGCAGAGGAACCCAGAGCCGCCCTCTGTATTAGCGAGAAAGAAAACAGAAGAATGTCCACTACAGTTACCCTAGGCGCGTCAATGTGCAACACAAATGATTCAATCATAAAATGCACAAATACATTTATTTCAAGCAGTTTGCTTTAAAAAAAAAATTGATACAAGTTTTCTTCACTTTAGCATAAACCAGACTTTTTGGATGGCCATCAGCAGAGACCAGTTTCCTCTGTACACATGCCAGCCATCCATCCCCAGAACGAGTTCAACAGTGGCTTCTGAATCGTGACAATCCCTGTATGAGAACTCTTTAAAATATACACACCTATATTGCCTAAACAGTGTGGGGAAACATAAAACCCTAATTAAAAAAATAAAACTGGTGTTAAAATAATTACTAACCACAAAATCAGACTCACTGTAAGCAATTCTTAAGACACAAACTGTAAAATTTCTTTGAAAAGACCTTACTTGTCAGCTGTTTGTTAAACCAAACATAACGGAAAAAATAGAAATGAAAAATTTATCTCCACTGGTTTACAATTATACCCATATCACTGATAACCGTTTTCCGAATTAAGGGTCTGCTGCTACCTGATCTATGAGACTTCTACACCAACTGCAGAAAACATGAGTCTAGCCATCCGGTCCAGCAAAGAAAAGTTTTTATCTTAAATTTTATTAAGGAATTAACTTTGACACCTCTTACAACAATGTATTTATGAAAAGAATGGAGATGTGGATCGTTTGTGGATATTCAAGTCACTATGGTCCAACTATTGCATGGTTTGGTTTTTGGTATAAATCCATTTTTATAGTAACACTAAAAAAATATATTGTAACCTTTAAAAGTTTGATTCGTTTTTTTAAAGGCTTTGAAAGTCAGACAGGGCTTATTTTATGTACAGGGTTTGTTACATAGGACAAAACTTGAAATTGAAAGCTGACTATCAGAACTCAAGGGTATTCTAGAAATGGCTCAACAGAAAGTTTATCTGTAAGGTAGACAGGGGTGAAGGAAGAAGGTAAATTAAAAGTACGTTTCTTCAACTTGATAGTGATGGCAGCCTTCTGTCCATTTTCCACACATCACTTCTTCTGTTTAGGTGGAGGTCTAAAAATACACAAAAACAGAGAGAGTTGGCGAACTTCACCCAAATCAATAACAATGAAAGTAAACCACAGCAACTCCCAAAGCACTGTTTTTCAGGTGAACCCACTTATTTACCCATTCAACAGCTTTTACAATAATTATTTTGCACAAGTGCATTACCTGTTTAGATCTAATGCATGTTTCCAGTTTATGCTAAATTAAAGCAGCAACAGGATATTCACTTTGTCAAAATTTACCATTGCAATCAGTGGTTTCTAGGTATGATTTAAGCAAAGAATTCAGCGGTCCTCGTGTAATTCAGGCCATGTCCACAGTAACCGGGTTTTAACAAAAACACAGATTTTCCTATGCTCCTTAAAACAAAATCTCCATGCACACATAACCGGATAAATGCGTTTTTCAGTACAGTCATAGACGTGGCCTGTTTTTCAGAGTAAATACAGTGATATTTGAGTATTTTTGTAGCGGGTAGTGACGTTATGGCTCTTAAAACGCAAGTTTTTGTCCATCCACACGCAGATACTAAAAACGGAGAAAACGCAAATCTTCACATTGGCCGGAGTTTTAAAAAATATTTGCTTTTGGTGCCGAAAATCTTCGTTAATATGTAGATGACAGGCCAAACCATGGAAAAATATCTCAGTTTTGTGAGATACCCAGCTACGTGTGGACAGGGTCTTAGAGAAAGTTGTTGAGGGAGCCCAAGGCAGTACTTTACCTGTAAATGCCCACCACTACAGCGTGGTCTCTCTCGTAGGGCTCCAGAGTGAGCTGCTCTTGTGGCTTCATATTCTCAGCGCTCATCTTCTTCACTTCAGAAGCAAAAACTGCCTCTGGAGCAGCTGTTGAGTCTATACAGTTAGCCTAAAACAACAATGAAAAAGGCTTAACGCTCAGATTTGTATACATCAAGTTCATGGATTATAATTACTTCTGATCACAGGAAACAATGTAGCAGCATATAAGCAGTGTTAAGAGAGCAATTCATCAATCATCCATTGTACACTCAGTTATTCTTGCAGAGTTTTGGTGCTCGTCTCCATCAGATACTTGGCAAGAGGCGGGGTACACCATGGACAGGTTGTCAGTCCATCCAGGACAACAGAGAATTTACAAAACCCAACTGGGCTAACAGCCATTTTGTTAGACGATGGGAGGAAGACTAAGTACTCAGACAGAAGCCACACATGCACAGGGCGAACATCCAAGCCGCATGCAGAAAGACCCCAGTTTGGGATTCAAACCCAATATGATCTTACAACAGCGCTAGCAACTGCCCTGCTGTGTAGCCTCGTATTCAAGTTACTTTTACTTCACTATATGGCAATCTTTTTATTAACATCATGAGTATGTCTTCCTAAAACAGTTTTTATTGTATGATCTAAGAGCTGAATGTCCACAGCGTCTATCCCACCTCTCGCTCACTGACACCAAAACCTCTGTCACCAAGAGATTGGTAGGGTGTCTTAGGTTTTAAGTGATTAAATACATTAAACAATCTTCATTTAATCCAATGTGTTTGCTTTCTTTTACGTTTTTTTCAAATACTGAATAGAAGAAATGCAAAGCATCTGCTCTATGCGTTTGCTGTGTAAATACAATAGGCAAGTCTTGAGTACATTTTATAACAAAAATCCAGGTTTGTTTTTAACAACCAGTCTTTCATTTGGAGAGTTACTCTCTTCATAAAGTTATAGACAAACCTTTATTGAAATAACAAAGTGCCCTCCATTTTTCAGGAAGTTGTGAGCATTCAAAGCAACAATCCTCGTCTGGTCAGGCTGGGCCACATCAGCAAAAATCACATCCACCATGCCTATAAAGACAAGATAACACTGTTGAAATTCACCAAATCAGACATATTGAAAGTGCTCAACATGGTAATATCTGTCATGCAGACATCAAGAAGTTTGGTTAGAAAAAAGGTAAAAATCAGAAGATGTGTCCCCTTACAAACCCTTATTTTTAAATCACATATTGTATGTTAGAACACTTCAGCTGTTTCATTCTGTTTTACGGCACTGGTTGGACAAACAGGAACTGTTCAGTCTGCTTTATTCGCTCTCATATTTTTCTTAAGTACAATTAAAGCGCCTCCTTTGTACCATTAGTGTAAAACCAGATTACAGTCCAGTGTCCAGAACTCAAAGTTTAACTTTTAAGTAACGCTAAAGGTGAAAGAACTTGCTTATGATTTCAGAAAAGATCCACATCTGTTGATATTGAGATAACCCTTCACAAGTGGCAGCTGTAATTTAATTAGCAGCTGATTAAGTTACCCCCCTTCAGAAAATGTCATTTTACACGCTGGTGCATATCCTAATTTAAAGTCATGTACAAGGCATAATACATTTTTAACACCGTCATCTTCATTATGATTTTAATGGTGGCGTTTTAAGGTTTCATTTAAGGTAATTTGCAGCTGTCTGACCAATGCAGAAGCCACTGTAGCTCTTTAATCAACACCCGTTTCAAAAAGTTTTTATCTGGATGATATACTATTCGTTAACCCACTGTCATCTGGTAACAACACAAATTAATATAAGTAGAATACTCTGAGCCATAAGGATTCAGGAAACATGCCAATATTCATTGTCTGGGGTGTTTCTGAACATTACATTTCAAGAGGATCTTCAGGCTGCTTAGAAATGTGAACAAAGTGAGAAAAGACAGGAAGACGAAGAAATCTCATCAAAACTGCTGTCATCAAGCAAGGTAACGTAAACAGAAAAGGTCATTTCAAATGGTATAAAGTTTCAAATACAAATATAATCAATATGATTCTAGAACCCTATATGAAAATACATTTCTGGGTCCGAAATTACAGTGCAACCGGAAAGTATTCACAGCACTTCGAATTTTACAAATTATTTAATGTTACAGCCTTATACCAAAATGGATTCAATTAATTTTTTCCTTAAAATTCAACACACAACACCCCATAATGACAATGTAAAAATAAATGTTTAGATCGTTGCAAAGTTATTAAAAATAAAAACCTGAGAAATCACATGTACATAGGTATTCACAGCCTTTGCTCAGTACTTTGTTGATGTACCTTTGGCAGCAATTACAGCCTCAAGTCGTTTTGAATATGATGCCACAAGCTTGGCACACCTATCTTTGGGTAGTTTTGCCCATTCCCCTTTGCAGTACCTCTCGAGCTCCATCAGGTTGGATAGAAAGAGTCGATTCACAGCCATTTTCACATCTCTCCAGAGATGTTCAATTGGGTTTAGGTCTGGGCTCTGGCTGGGCCACTCAAGGACATTCACTGAGTTGTTCTGTAGCCACTCCTTGGATATTTTGGCTGTGTGCTTAGAGTCATTGTCCTGCTGAAAGGTGAACCGTCGCCCCAGTCTGAAGTCAAGAGCGCTTTGGAGCAGGTTTTCATCCAGGATGTGTCTGTACATTTCTGCATTCATCTTTCCCTCTATCTTAACTAGTCTTCCAGTTCCTGCCGCTGAAAAACATCCCCACACCATGATGCTGCCACCACCATGCTTCACTGTAGTGATGGTATTGGCCTGGTGATGAGCGGTGCCTGATTTTCTCCAAACGTAACGCCTGACATTCACTCCAAAGAGTTCAATTTTTGTCCCATCAGACCAGAGGATTTTGTTTCTCATTGAGAGTCACTAAGGTGCCTTTTAGCTAACCCCAGGCGGGCTGCCATGTGCCTTTTACTAAGGAGCGGCTTCCGTCTGGCCACATTACCATACAGGCCTGATTTGTGGATTGATGGAATCAGACCATTCTACCCAGGTAATGCGATTGGGAATTACACTTCTCTGCAACTCCCAATGCCAACACACGTGCTTGCGCGACCCTCGGGAAGTGATAGGAAGCGGAAGTGCGATTCAATAAACACACATTAGTATACGAAGAATATGGCGGCTAAGACATAAGTGGACGACTAGTGTATTTTTTTAACTGATGAGAACTGCATTGTGATTGGACAAATCCTGCTTTTGCTCCGTCTCCTTCACGCCCACCAGCCTCTGTTTACTGCCTGTGTGCTGCTCCATGCTTAAGCCATCTATGGTTGGAGTCAGACGTACTTCATTTAATAGTTTGATTTTCTCAGAGAGTTAAGTTGGGACTTGGCTTTCAACAAGCCCTAGTCTGGTTACTCCACATAGCTCGATTTAGATATGCTTGTAAATGTATGGAATGCAAGCATTGAAGATGAAATAGGGCTGGATCTTTCATCATGACAATACTCTCAAACACACAAATCAGACAATAAGGACGTGGCTATGTAAAAAGCATCTCAAGGTTCTGGACTGGCCTAGCCAGTCTCCAAACCTCAATCCAATAGAGAATGGAGGGGAGTTGAAAGTCGGTGTTGCTCAGCGACAGCCCCAAAACATCACCGCCCCAGAGAAGATCTGCATGGAATGGGTCAAAATACCAGCTACAGTATGGTGAAGATGTTTGAGCTCTACATTCCATGTCAAAGACTTGACATGGAATGGTAGAATGGTGCTCACCACGTCACTGCATATTCAAAACTTTGAACACAAAAATAACAAACATGAAAAATTACCCAGACTCATAAAAGACAGTCCTCACCTCAGTGTTGTATTCAAATTAAAAGATTTATACTGCAAAATTATCAGATTGATGAGCCAGGTATTTGATATCAAAATCAAACCACAGCGCCCTCTAGTTAGTCTGTGATGAGCAATGTGACAACCATACCTATTTAGATTGTAAATAAAACTGGGCATAATCTGTGTAAATAGCCTAGAAACAATTTTGTCTGGTTTCTAAAATAGTCTTGCATATTTATATTTTAAACTACTAGTCTTTCTGCAAGTTATTTTTTTTGACAGTTTGAAATTGGCAAAGCTGGTGCTGAGATGTTTACGGAGTGTGTTAAAGAACATAAGTTGAGAAAATGCATTTAAGCAATGTGGGATAGTGTGAACATCTAAATATCATATAGATCAGAGGTGGGGAACTCCAGTCCTCAAGGGCCACTGTCCTGCAGGTCTTAGATTTTTCCCTGCTTCTACACACTTGATTCAAATTAAATAGATCAAACAGCATGTTGCCAAGCTCTGCACAATGAATCAGGTGTGTCGAAGCAGGGAAACTTAAGACCTGCAGGCAGGGTCCAAAATTACAATTTTGAGTCACCGGCCAAACTGCTCCCATCACAAACTTTGGATCATGCTGAAGATTTTTCCCATTTACAGTATACCTTTATCTATAACCATACTAAAGCTACAAAATTTTGAACTAGTGATATCAAAATTAAATATTTTATAGAAAAAACCCCAGCGCCTAAAGAGTTAATGTTGGCGCTTGCAAGTCTGTAGTGTTTCAGGTGTAGAGTGGAAAACACACAAGTATTCCTATGGTATTACTAAAGTAACTATTCTAAATTCCATGTTTAAAAATAGCAACTAACGCAATACAGTTACTCATAATTAGTAGGGATGTTCCGGTTGATCGGGCACAGATAATTATCGGCTGATTTCCGTGGAAAGGTGTGTGTGTGTTTGCAGATCACATCCATTAAATCCCCGATCACAAGTACTGGTACTGACTTTATTTTTATAGTTATGTACTGACCAAGAAGCGCTCACTCTTCCCAGCCGGCAGAGGCGCTGTAGTTCACCCTTCCCCTTCACTCTACTTAGTGCACATTCGCATGGCAGCAAACCCACAATAATGTGAGAATGATATTAAGTGTGGCTCTTGCAAAATTTGCAACGAAAAAATACCCTACAGAAGAAGCACATCTAAAAAGCTTTCAACACAACGAATTTGATCTGCCATTTAAAGAATAAACACTTAACAGAGCATGGAGTTTGAGGCTCACAACTGAGAACGAAAAAAAAAAAAGCCGGTTAATGCAGCCTACGCTTGGAAACAGTCAGAGCGTGACAGTCACAAAGCTAAGCAAATTACCCGGAAATTCAATGGGTTTGTCGGACTAGACGACCAGCCTTTTTCCGTGTTGGAAGACACCGGATTCCACCAACTACAAACGCACCTGGAACCCTGCATAAACTTTGCTTTTTCTAAATTAAGGGGATTTTTATTGTTGTTGAAATTTACAGCCTAACTATGTGATTGGTATCAGTGATCGGCATTTTGGCTGATCGGTATCGATGATCAGCAGCCTAAAACCTGATCGGAGCATCCCTAATAATTTGTATTCTAAATGCGTACCGCCGGAACACGTATTTTGTTACTTCCCAACACGGGATACAGATACCGATATAAAACAGTAGCAAAGGCTGATAGCCAATACAATGGTAAGACCCCCATATGGCCAACATATTGGCTGGCTGATATGTCGGCCGGGACCTACATATGAGGTGGTTCTTACTTTATTTTTGTTTACTACATTGTTTTGTCAAAGTGTGAAATGTAATATAAAACTCAGTTGGTTCTTTATCTCAATGTAGAGTCCATTTATCCTGTCCATGATAAAGACAAGTTTGTGATATCAAAGCCAGGATAGGCACCAGCGTGTAAAATTTACTTTGTGTAGGGGGAATGGTAAATTCATGAGCTGATAACCAAAATACAGTTGCCACTCAGTAAGTGTCATATCAATATATCAACAACAGACAGAATTTTTTTGGAAAATCACAAGTTTCATCACCTTGAGTGATACAGATATCTAATCTGGCCAATGGACCATTACTGTTGGGTTTGCAAAACTACCTACCAACCAGCATGCGATATTTGTGTGGATGCCTGGCGTCTTCAATGATTGGAATGATGTTAGTGCGTTTCTTTGCCACATTGAGAAGGTCACGACCTGACCGATGGGAGAATTCCACTGCGTAGACAAGCCCCTCCTGTGACAAAAAAGGATTATAGGTACTTAAGTTAAGACATTTAAAACGTTAATCTTCAGTAAAACAGCATTAGGGATCCTGCAAACATATCTAAACCACTACTGTTGAGAAGGTTTAAGCCATATCCATGTATTAGAATATTTAGAGTTCACCTCTGGCTGGTAAATGTGACCAAGTTCAATGGTTTGGTCAGGGTATGGTATTATAAGAAAGAAGATGATGTAAGCCAAACATGATTATGAAAACAAATCTGTATAATATATCAAATATTTGCATTGTGAAAATGAAAAGGAATTATAGCTAATGCCAATTTCCACTTAAAATTAATCCAACAACTTTTTTTGTATCTATGATTATTTAAAATAGCTTATACTGTGACTAAAAGACAAAAGATTAAAAAAATATATTTTTCAAATGTTCCCAACCAAAATTGTTTGACCAATTGGAAATGATCACATTTTAAATTTAAAATGTATTAGCAGAAATGCTTTTTCATTTTCAGAATACATCTGCATTGTTGCCTCAAAATCACACTACATAGAGTCATTATCACATTCTTACACACATTCATACAATGGCAATGGGGAGCTACATTGTAGCCATAGGTGCCGTGGAGAACAGAAGTGAGCCTGCTGAACACTGAATACCATCAGTAACAAAATGAGGGACATTTCTTACGACACAGAGCAAGAGTTCGAACCGACAACTCTCCGGTTACAGGACAAGCTCCTACCTTCTGAGCCACTGTCAACAATTAGGGACATAAAAACAAATCGAAAATGTATTCAAAAAGGCACAAACTTATGACAGTTGCGCCCAAAACAGTGCTCTCAATTGTTAAATGGTTCTGCTAAACCTATCATTTTTTTTTAAAAAGTCTCGTATCCACTATCAGAACTTTGGGTGATTTGGCCGGACCTTCACGATACAAGCATGTCTGTTTTCAACTTGCAAGGCGAAAAACTTGCTGTGCACTCTGCCTGCTCAGCCCAAGTATTCATGTGACCAATCAAAATGCAGTCTCCGTTCCCATGATTCCAAGATGATAGCCCACGGAGAAGATGACATTTTAGAAGACAGACTCGTCAAAATTTGGTCAGTTTTAAGTATGTGACGACGCCGAATAAACAAAAATGAGTGGCAGCATTTCCCCCATACCCATCTCGGTCTCCGGTTCATTCATTTTTCTGAGTTAAAGACAGGGGGCTGACATATTAGAATCATGTGATCGGAGATGTGATTGGTCACTTGAATATTTGGGCTCAGCAGACAGCTCACTCAGAGCGCACAGAGCGGGTTTTTTGCCTTGCGAGGCAAGAAATATCAATGACGTAACTCAGCAGCCTTAAGTTACGCTGATTGGTTGTAATACAGAGGGAAACGAGCAGACGTCAACAAACATCTGGCTTTGTAAAAATAAGAGGAGTTGCTGGCAATGCAGGTTATAACAAAAAACAGTTTCCACTATCAGAATGTTAGGGTCATTTGACCAGATACTTTTCAGACAGGGTAAACTCCTTGCTCACTCATCTCAGCCACCATGTCTTCATACACATTCGGCCCTCTTAAGTTATCAGCTGCAAATACCTGCAGACCACACTGTTTCAGCAGCAAGTAGTATCACTGATCAGAATAAAAGGCGCCTAGTGCAGCAGATACAATTGAATTGGCATGGAGACAGCAGGGCTTGTCGCTGTGTTTCTGCTGATTTGACTATCAGGCAATGCAGTTCCACCTGCATATGATTTATAAAATCACGGGTAACAATAGATTAAGATTATGGATAAATTAATTTTCTGACCATACCAGTCAAAATGATGGAAAAATAAATGTCTAGCATAACCTCTGGTTATACGCAGCCCAGATACCACCCTATACCCCCTTTATCCCGGCATGAAGTATCGTTTGTAAAAAGAACCTGATGGCAGCAAATGGCCACAAAATGCCAAAATTGTCTTTTCAAAAGGAAATGATTTTTTTTTTAAATGCAGGATAATCTTCCATCACACGCATGTAACTTTTGAGCTGAGTATCAGCCAGTAAAGATGACCTGAACTCAATTGAAAACTTGTGGGCAGTTCTTAAACAGGTGATTTACAGTGAATGGAAACAATGCAGCTCTCTGGACTGTCTGGGAGGCTGTGGTTTCTACAGCAGAAGTCGATCACAGACGGATGCAGAAACTGACAGACTCCATGAATGGAGTCTGATCACAGTGAAGAAAATAATGGTGGCCATGATGTACATTTTCTTTTTTTATACTCAGTACAGCACTTTGATCAGTGTAAACTGTTTATGTGGTTTAGAAATACATTTTAATTATATACTTGCAATATTTGTCCCAGATTCTTTTACATTAGAATTGTTTATTGGTCATTTACAATTCACACTTTAACAGAAAGATAAAAAGGCGAGATGGGAAAACGTATTTTTTATTCATTTGCTTTTTAATTCTGCAAAATAATAGTTGTTCAATAATTGCACACAGATATAGTCTAATAAAAACAAAACCTAAACTTTGCGTTTTTTACTCCAACACCCACATTCATGGTTGAAATTTATTAACATTTTGGAAACACAACTGTAGTTGATCATTTAAAATATTCCTCAAAAATAAGACTTAAATGGTTGTGCACACTATTTTCCCTCTGTACCATGAGATGTTGACATATGAAAGGTGAAGTTAAATTAAGCCTGGGCGGTATACTGGTTAATACCGAAAACCGGCGTTTATTTTAAGAAATTTTTAATATATATCACTATACCGCTGAATAGCTCAGACAACTTCCGGAACGTTTAATGTATGGAGGCGTTTCAGTGGGGCCCGATTTCACTGCTACACGCTCTTCACCACGGTGTGAAAAGTAACGTTTTTAACTAAGTACAGCTGCTGGCAGGAGCTACATGAATTAAGCACACAATGCTAAGGAAGTAATTCCAAAAAGATGAGTTACGTCTGTAGTTTAGAAGTTTATCGGCTTTACAAAGTCAGACAACAACCCAACTGCACATCTTTTACAAGTGCTATTGTGAATAACCAGTAGGGGGGAGTGTTGAGCAAATAAGTAGCAAAGAAATCAAAAATGCTTTACATACCATCTACGATAAATCTGCCATCTTTTTTTCTGTTATCTGAATATTAACCAGCTAATAATCTCAGACAGTCGTCATCCCTGCATCCGAATCCTACAGTATGTACTGCATGTTACATAGTTCCTACTACATGCCTGTTGATGCAGTGTATGCTGCATATCAAATACAAGTACTGCTCCACCATGTTACCGGGATGTTTACGTTACAATTACATCACCTGTGGTCCTGTCCTCGGTAGCCAATCTCACTCTTCTACGATTTTGGGGCTTCCGCTGCATTGTGGGATAGCGTAGCATACAGACGGTTTTACTGTGTCGGTAGTACACAACCGGGAGCTTTATGTCTACTACACCAATCCATACTGGAGATTCAGATCTACAGTTATGGCCAAAAGTTTTGAGAATGACAAATATTAGTTTTTTCTTCTTTCATAATCACTTCTTGGAGTTTGTCAGAATTAGTGGGTTTTTGTTTGTCCACCTGCCTCTTGAGGATTAACCACAAATTCTCAATGGGATTAAGATCTGGGGAGTTTCCAGGCCATGGACCCAAAATGTCAAAGTTTTGGTCCCCGAGCCACTTGGTTATCACTTTTGCCTTGTGGCACGGTGCTCCATGGTGCTGGAAAATGCATTGTTGTTCAACAAACTGTTGTTGGATTGTTTGAAGAAGTTGCTGTTGGAGGGTGTTTTGGTACCATTCTTTATTCATGGCTGTGGTTTTGGGCTAAATTGTAAGTGAGCCCACTCCCTTGGATGAGAAGCAACCCCACACATGAATGGTCTCAGGATGTTTTACTGTCGGCATGACACAGGACTGATGGTAGCGCTCACCTTTTCTTCTCCGGACAAGACTTTTTCCAGATGCCCCAAACAATCAGAAAGACGCTTCATTGGAGAATATGACTTTGGCCCAGTCCTCAGCAGTCCATTCACCATACTTTCTGCAGAAGACCAATCTGTCCCTCATGAGGTTTTTTTGGAGAGAAGTGGCTTCTTTGCTGCCCTTCTTGACACCAGGCCATCTTCCAAAAGTCTTCGCCTCACAGTGCGTGCAGATACGCTCACACCTGCCTGCTGCCATTCCTGAGCAAGCTCTGCAATGGTGGCACTCCGATCTCACAGCTGAATCCTTTTTAAGAGACGATCCTGGCGCTTGTTGGACTTTCTTGGACTCCCTGAAGCCTTCTTAACAAGGATTGAACCTCTTTCCTTGAAGTTCTTGATAATCCTATAAATTGTTGATTTAGGTGCAATCTTAGTAGCAACAATATCCTTGCCTGTGAAGCAAGTTTTATGCAATGCAATGATGGCTGCACGCGTTTCTTTGCAGGTCACCATGGTTAACAATGGAAGAACAATGAGTTCAACCATCACCCTCCTTTTAACATGTAAAGTCTGCCATTCTAACCCAATAAACCTGACGTAATGATCTCCAGCCTTATGCTGGTCAACATTCTCACCTGAGTTAACAAGACGATTACTGAAATGATCTAAGCAGGTCCTTTAATGACAGCAATGAAATGCAGTGGAATGTTCAATGTCAAAGAAGGACTATGCAATTCATCTGATCACTGTTCATAACATTCTGGAGTATATGCAAATTGCTATTATAATAACTTAAGCAGCAACTTTTCCAATTTCCAATATTTATGTAATTCTCAACTTTTGGCCACGACTGTACTACATCGCTCGTTTACTGCTTTTTGCCTGTAATGTAGTAGGCATAGTAGGGGTATTCGGATGCAGGGCATGTTTATTTTTACTTCTATGGCATTATCTGGTCTGAATCCGTAATCTGCCCCCTAGCGGGATTCTTCAGTACCACATGCAAAGCCAGGACAAGATGCAATTTACTGCTTGTGTCAACGTGAGGTTAAAAAACAAGTATACTAAAGTAGTAAAACGGGCTATTTAAAGCACATTTTTATATTATTCATTATTATAAGATATGGATATAAACGGTCTTGTATGGGGAAAAAATACAGTTAAATACCGTAATACCAATATGTTTAAAAAAAAATACTGCGATATGAAAATTTTGCCATATCGCCTAGCCGTAGGTTAAATACAGTAGGATTCAGATGGAGTGGCTTACTCACTGGTCCAACAATGTCTGAAACGTGGGACACGGTGGTGCCAGAAGCAGCACCCAGATACATGACCTTTGTTCCAGGTTTGATATGGATCTGGTCAATTCCCCCTAAAATGGCAGCAGCCAGCTTGGAGCGAAACGGATTCCAGGCTCTGTACTCAATCTTTGTTTCTCCTTCCTAACAGAAACAGCAACAAATTATTGGAAGGATCCATACTGAGCTGTGAAAATTAATCGGACACTGAGGTCTGAACTTACCTCTACGCTCATTCTCTTTTCTCCGTACACAGATTCTCCCACCACCATGTTTTTGGTGACCAGGGCATCCTCCTTCCCTCTGCAGATAAAGACTCCTAACAAACACACCCACATATCTAAGTACAAATCCAAAACGCATCATATACAAAGACACTGAAACATTAAAATAATGCAACAACTAAATTTTGTTTTTGTTTCTACACTGTTTGCCACATTCAGAGTTTAAAGAAGGGATATGCAAGCTAAACGGATTATAACTGAAAGATAAAAACAAAAGGACAATATACTTGACAATTCCGGAGCTATAAAGTTGATTAACAAAAAAACACAAAAAAAGTCAGATAAAGTCACACCTTCATGTCTGTGTGGCTCGATCAAGACCCTTTTCCCTCCTCCAAAGCCGCCTCTGCCACCTCCTCTGCCTCCTCTTCCTCTTGGAGTGCCTCGGCCAGCCCCGCGGCCTCGAAATCCTCCACCGTCTGGGGATCTAAATCCTCCACCTTAGACAAATAAATATTAGTGATCATTATCCGGCCTCAAACAGGACTGCAGCATTTCAGACATGCCAAGTATAATACAAATGCAAATAAATGTGTCAGCCTCCAGTCCCTGAGGACTGGTGTCGTCAGACTTTTAGACGTGTTGCTTCTTCAACCCCCTGAATCAGTTGTTACAACTCTGCAGAAGTTGATGACATGATAGGGGGGAAATCCGGCATGTGAATCACGTGTGTTGGATCAAGAATATTTCTAAAAGCTGGTGCAATTTCTCCAGATTACCTCAACAAATTAACAGCTAGAATGCCAAAGGTCTGCAATGCTGTAATTGCTGCAAATGGAGGATTCTTTGATGAAAGCAAAGTTTGATGTAAAAACAATCTTATTTCAAATAAAAATCATTATTTCCAACCTTGTCAATGTCTCGACTCTATTTTTTATTCATTTCAAAACGTATGGTGGTGAATAAGTGTGACTTTTCATGGAAAACACAAAATTGTTTGGGTGACCCCAAACTTTTGAACGGTAGTGTAGTTGTGGCCTAAAGTTTTGAGAATGGCACAAATATGAGTTTTCACAAAGTTTGCTGCTAAACTGCTTTTAGCTCTTCATTTCTGTTGTTTCTATGATGTACTGAAATATAATTACAAGCACTTCATACGTTTCAAAGGCTTTTATCGACAATTACATGACATTTATGCAAAGAGTCAGTATTTGCAGTGTTGGCCCTTCTTTTTCAGGACCTCTGCAGTTCTACTGGGCATGCTCTCAATCAACTTCTGGGCCAAAACTTGACTGATAGCAACCCATTCCAACTGAAATGATCTCAGCATGTCCTTTAATGACAGCAATGAAATGCAGTGGAATTTTTATGGCAAAGAAGGACTATGCAATTCATCTGATCACTGTTCATAACATTCTTGAGTATATGCAAATTCCTATTATAATAACTTAAGCAGCAACTTTTCCAATTTCCAATATTTATGTAATTCTCAAAACTTTTGGCCACGACTGTACATAGTACCCCTCAGCTCACTGAGATGAAAAGATGTCGACTAACATTTAGGTCCATTGGGGTTGAACTGACCCAAACTGCAGACAGCAGATCTATTTGAGATGTTTTAGGTTCACACTGAGCAATTATTGACTGTAGCAGATAAAATGTTTCAACATGAAAGATGATTTCTATTCGTGAGATTTGAATAGTCTGCTTTGAACTTCAATTAATCATCTGTAATGCAGAAATACCAACAAAAACAAAAACAATTGTAGATGCAAATTTTTATGACTCACCTCTGCCTCCTCGTCCACCCCGGTCACTAAAGCCGCCTCTGAATCCACCACGTCCTCCGCCTCGTCCTCCTCTGTCTCCACGCGGAGTGAAACCTGTAAGACACAGGTCAGCTGAGAACATCCAGGAGGAAATGTGCCTTACAGAACCTGCAGAACACAACCAATCATGCTCCTCTGGTTAAACATGTGTGGTTATCCAGGAAGTAGGATGTGTGAAGCAACAAGACCTGATTTTTAATTCTCCATCAATCTAATGCACTCTGGTATGACTCCGTGCAGCGGTTTGATGTCAGGTCAGTTGTTGCGAAATACTCCGCTGTTTTTGGTGCGGCTTTACCTTTCTGAGTTTTTTTATACAGCACGGGTTAAATGTGGCTTAACAAAGCATACTTTTGGCTATAAAACCCGTTATAGAACGAATATTTCAGTGTGCCGTTTTTTTTATGTTCGTAAGGAGCGATTCTTTCAAACAGCTCGGTCAGCGATCTCTGTCGCCTCGAAGTTTTACTGGAAGTTTAAACACTGGTGGCGGTCAGTTTAGCCGTGCAACTCTCATATATGGTGGTGTGATGTTTTTAGGTGTTGATAAAGGTTCGTACTGTAGCCTACTCATCTGTTGGCATCATTCCAGTCATTTACTGTAATTGGGGGTGAACAGTACGTTATTTGTATTCTTACTTTTTGATACACTGCTGGTTTCGATACGCATTTATACCGCATGAATTTAGACATTTTCTACCTGAACACATGCAGATTCTGTATATCTGGAACTCAGATCGCAGTGTAGTGTTGCTTTAAAAAGTAACACTAAAAACAGAAAGGACTCCCAGCTAAAACTAAACTCTGCTAATTGTTAGCATTCATTTTTTTCTTCTTTAATTTTTCATTTATTTATTTCACAGTAAAAAGAGCACAAAGCACATTACACATTAAAAAAAGAAAGCATGTGTGAGGGAGTGGAAGAAGCCTACAATAGGCTTATATAAACCAAACCCAAGAGAAGACAAAACACTTAACTGCCAAAAAATTTAAAGAAAAAAAGAAAAGAAAAAGAATTTAGAAGAAAAATTTAAACATCAGATATAAAGTACAATAATTTCATACAAAGAAACAAAATAAAGTAACATTAGTTTAGGAGCTTAGGATTGATAGATAAATGACAATTTAACAGGGAAGTGGATACTGCTGGTGTTCATGTTAAGGTCATTAAAAAATGCTTTAGTCTGACTTTGTATACGGGAAAGACACCGAGGAAGGATTCAAATTAATTAATTTGTTCCAGAAGATAACACCCTGATATTTAATTGAAAATTGACGAAGAGATGTTTTATATAAGGGAACATAAAGATTTTTTTGCTTGCCTAATTGAATAATTGTGAAATTTTGAATTACTGACAATAATTACGGAAACAAACTGGTAAATCTGAGTTTTGGTTTAAGACTTTGAAAACAAAAATACATGTTTGGAAAATGTTTATATTAAAAACAGTTAGCAACTGGAGTTGTCGAGAAAGAGGTGCACTTGGGGCTAAATATCTTGAGAAGGTGGCTAATCTAACAAATTGTTTCTGAAGCTTTAATATTTTTTGGAGATGTGTGGGACATGTGCTGGCCCTAACAATGTTACAATTAGATAAATATGGATAAATAAAACTATGATACAATGTTATGAAGCAAGAGTTGTCAATGCAAAGTGATTTAGTAACCTTTTTACAAACATAACCAATCTGCTCTTTCCAGCTCAGTTTGTGATCGATCTGAACACCCAAAAAACGACAAGATGAACTTTGATAATTTCTTCATCATCTATGTAAAGTTTAAGTTGATTACTGTCATATTTCTTGGTACCAGCAAATAGAATAAAGTTTCATTTTTTAACATTTAAAGACAATTTATTTGTTTGAAACCATATTGAGTATTTAGACAGATCTTGATTTAAGACTTGAACGAGGGAAATTAAATCTTTGAGACTAGTAGGTTTGTGTCATCTGCAAAGAGAGTTGGAAATGAAATATTTACAACTGAAGCAATGTCATTTACATAAATAAGAAATAACAAAGGTCCTAAATTTCATCCTTGAGGAACACCATAATTAATAATATTCCTCCCTGACTCATCGTTGTTAAATGAAGCGTATTGCATCCTATTATGAACATAATTACTCAACCATTTAAAAGCATTACCATGAAAACCATATTTTGACAACTTTAAAAGCAAAATTAAATGATTTGCAGTATGGAAAGCCTTTGAAAGGTCAAAAAATACACTTATTGCATACTCTTTGTTATCCAGCGCTGTATGTATTTGGTCAGTGACTTCTAAAAGTGCTAAATAGGTTGAATGCCTTCTGGGAAATCCAAATTGATGAGTATAGAGAATATTATATTTGTCTAAGTGTTTGATTATTCTTTTATACACCAACTTTTCTAAAATCTTTGAAAAGCAAGGTAATAACGAAATTTGCCTATAATTGGAAAAGGATCCTGAATCACCCGATTTAAACAAAGGTACAACTTTAGCCACTTAAATCCGAAGGTATAATACCGGTTTCCATTGACAAACTGAATATGAAAGTCAATGGCGTTAATATAGACGACATTACTAATCTAACCAGAGAACTTGAAATTTCGCCATGACCTGGAGCTGTGTTTTTGAGGTCAAGTATAGTATCACTGACCTCCTCAACATCAGGCAAGTCAAAATCACAAAACAAAGGAAAAGAGCCCTTTATGAAATTTAGTGGATTCACTTAATTTTTTTTATCTTATTAGCAAGTGATTAACCAATGTGTGAGAAAAAAAACTTATTAAATCTACAAGCTATGTCAAAGGGATCTGTAAACTTAGAATTCCCATCTGTAAAAGTTGAAGGAAACTAAGAAGGAGCCTTTTTTCTTTTGAGTGGTCGGTTAATAATACTCCAGTTGGACTTTATATTATTTTTCCATTTTAAGAATTGTTAACTGTAATATCTTTTC
This sequence comes from Apricaphanius iberus, assembly GCA_028564705.1. Lineage (NCBI taxonomy): Eukaryota > Metazoa > Chordata > Actinopteri > Cyprinodontiformes > Aphaniidae > Apricaphanius > Apricaphanius iberus. The sequence continues at coordinate 593,744 of JAPXFQ010001436.1, forward strand.
TTGGCTGCTCTGAGGAGATTTACATATTTGTTTTATAAGTTTTGTAAGTAGCTAAGTTTAAAGGTGTTGGAGATGAAATATATTTTTTGTACTATTTATTTTTGATTCTGCTTGACTTATTTAGTCCAGATTAAAACCATGGAGATTTTTTCTGATTATGTTTAGTAGGGCGAGTAACCAAAGGAAAGTAAGTATTGAAAGAGAAGTTAAACCTTTCTATAAATACTAAATAAGCTGAATTTGCATTGCTTTCTGTATAAATTTGCTCAAATGAAACCCATTCCAACATTTCTTCAAACTTCAATTGATTGCATTTGTTAAAATTTCTGTAAGTGACCAAAGATTTTCGTTTTTCATGTTTTGCACTTAGTGAAATAATTTGAAAAATGGGAAAGTGATCTGATGTATCAGTAACCAAAATTCCTGATCTTGTTTGACAAGTTATTATAAAAAATATTATCAATTAACGTAGCTGATGTAACTGACTCAATTTCTGCATGATCAGAATTAAGACCGAGGTCTTTTCTGTTAACAAATTCAAAGTTTTTATGGACAAAGACAGAAACTCCGCCTCCAGCCTGGTCTAGTCTAATGTAATGAGAAGACTTATATGAAGGCAGCTCATAAAGACCTGCTTCTTGAATATCCTCTGAAAGCCATGTCTCAGTAAGAGCAATAACAGAAAACTCATGGTTTAAACAAGATAAATAATGAATTAATTGATCATAATTTTTTGGGAGACTACGAATATTTAAATGCAATACTGAAAATAAGTTCCTATCCCCTGAAAATGACTTGAGAAATGACTGAAATTTAGATGCATTGTAATATTCACAAGACTGAACAGTACTAGTTGATGTGAAAAAGTTAAAGTCAGGATCAAATTCAGTACTATAACCAATATTGCCCTGACGGTCAACATCAAATGGATTAAACAATATGTTGTCATTGACATTGAACATATTTAAAGATTCAAAATTATCAGTCAAAAATACAAGAAATTCGTCATCAGTAAGCAGATAAAAAGGAAACTGAGGAACAGTTTTCGCGTCTTAAATGAAACCCACTTTTGCAAATAGAACCGCAAAGTCCTGAGCCCATACACCTTTTGCATTTTAAACAATTACCCATGAGGCCCATGTAGTGATTTTAGATCACTGCAAAAAATAAAAAATAAATAAAAAAATTAAAACACTATCATTAAATCCAGTTGATTCACAGTTGCGGTTTTCTTTGGGCCTATTCAATGGATGGTGAACAATCAGCTTATATCTCAGATATGCAATGTCCCCTCTTTGTCTGGCTTCTTTCATTGCTAGTATCAACTGTTTGCGTTTCAGACGAACTGATTCCGGAAAGTCTTCATTAAGAAAGATTTTTTGTGCCTTTAAGGTACTTTGCTTTGTCAATTACAGACAATTTGTCCTTTAGTCTGAGAAACTGGACCACAATTGGCCTGGGTCTTTGTCCTTGGCCATGTTGTTTCCCAGAGCGATGAGCCCATTTCATTTCCATATGCTTGTGATCAAGTTTAAGTTTTTCTGAGAGGATTTTTCTGATCTTCTCAGAATGGCACCACTTCTCATCAGATGGCTCTGGTATTCTATCAAAAATCAAGTTATTGCGCCAAGTTTGATTCTCCAAATACTCTATTTTCCCATTTATGATGCTTAGACTTGAGTACACAGATTTAATTTCATTGTTCATCTCTTTACACTGCATTGACAAGTTATCAGAGAGAGATTGTAAATCATCCACATCCTTTTGGGTGTTGTGTAGGCTCACTTTTAGGTTACAGAGATCATTCTGTCCAGTCTTTTGTTGAAGGAATCCATGAGCATTTGAACAAAGCCCTTGTATGAGCTCTCTTGCTGATTGAGTAACTCTTTAAAGAAAGATCTCTGCTGGTCTAAGAGTTCACGTACCTGGATGATGTGGATAGAATCTTCATCACTCTTTGAGGACTTTGGGGGCATGGTTTTATTCCTATGAAATGAAGTAGGCCTCTGGATTCTAGTTCGGCCTTGGAATTCCCACAATCCACAGATTATGTATTCTCAGACTTTTGAATAAAATATTTGAGCAACAGAGAGAGAGAAAAAGCATTTTTTGGCAGATATCAGGAGTCTGAAGTAAAAAACCTCAAGAATTGACAGGATTTAGGTAGGATGATCAGGAGGCAGCATGCTCCAACACCAAGTCGGTCATCTTAATGGTTCCTCAGAAAGATGGACTGAACCAGAAGTTTGTCACGCTCTGCACTGAACTGAATGACTCATGTGAAAAAATGTCAAGCTGAATGAAAACATCACTGATACTACAGAAAAACCAGCTAAAGTCCACATGGCTACCAGTAGCATCCAATCAGACCAAACTCATTTTAAATTAAACGCATGTTGGACGAATCCCCATTGAGGAGGAGATATTTTCCCAACAGCTGCATTCAAATACAGCTGGGAGACTAGGTTGTAGAAATGGCAAAAAAATACATTTATTTAAGCATTTTTTATGCTTAAATATGACCAAAGCATTATTTAAACATTTCCAGAGATCAACACTGACGGTTTTCATGTAGTTATATTGTCTACTCTGACTATGTTGGCTTGTAATATTTTACTTCTAGCCATTGTCTGCAGCTAGTTTTAGACTTTCTACTTTTAAGTTACAGAACATGCAATCATAAAAAATAATGAACTGAAAATAAGGAACACGGAAAAAGTTATTTTTATGCAAATCAAATGCAGTCATATGTTAATTTATATTTAAAGTGCACTGAAACCTTACCAAACTGTGCCCCCAAAATCCCAAATAGAACCAAACCATTATCTCTGTACTGTTACACCGCTAACTGTAATCTACTAATTGCTTTTTGTATGGAAATAGATTGGCTTTTTATGGTTGTTTTTTTTAAACAGATCGGAAATAAACAGTAGTAATGGCTAAGACTTTGCTCGTGTTCACAACCAGCCTACAATTCCTCACAGTGGTTGTATGAAATCAATTCATACCTGGATGGCAACAGAAAACTATTCTTCACTCATTTTAGATAAATTCATCACTCATTATCAATAGACACAACTTTATGAAATATATAAATAAATAATTAAATGACGCAAAGAATGAGGCCAGTTGCCTAGTTTATCCTAACTACCATAACCCACTCCCATCATGTCAAATATATGCCAACTCTCACTACCAGTCCGTACGTTATTTGTCCAAAATTAAGATACTTAGTTAAAATGTGATAAAGTAATTCTGCTGCTGCCATGCTAAGGATGCAGTCCTTCTGCTGAGTAAACCTACTAATAAGGTTAAGAATTGAAGATGGTACTGAATGACCTCACTGGGAAATTGGGATTTTATGAACACTGACATGAGACAAGGTGAGGGTCAAAGCTTTTGATGAATGCTTGAAAGAAGTCAATACCTCTGCAGCAAGAGGAAAAAAATACAAAAGAAGCTTGGTATCTGACCAAGTCCTGTCAAGTATAAGCAACGGATCATTCTGAAAAGTGTGGCCAAATGGCGCTGTTGGCGAGCAGGCAAAATGTGTTATTTGGTTTGTATGGTAGTAAGGTTTTCAGTGTATTCAGAACAGCTGTAGTAATAGGCCTGCCACGATTAGTCGATTCACCGCGACAATGTCGACAACCATGTAATAAATAAATGTAGAACGGCAGGTGTACCTCTCATGGCTCTGTATATACCAGTGCTTCTCAATTATTTTTCCGCCATGCCCTCCTTATTGATACAAACCACTGGCACCAGCACACTGCATAGAATATATACAGATTATTAAAAAAAGCTTAATTAAATAAGCTGCAACTACTTCAAATGGTTGCAGCTGGTTGGGCGTCAGCGACTCGATGTGACTGGCAGGTTTAGACTTCTTGCACGGAGAGGATGGCTGAAACGCCCATTAAAAACATGCAGCCTTACAAGTAGGGCTGAACGATTTTGGAAAATAATCTAATTGCGATTTTTTTTAATTCAATATTGCGATTGCGATTTAATGTGCAATTATTTTTGTGGGGCTTTCGTCATGCATTTTTTAATTAATGCAATCAAAAATATTGTGTATTATAAACAGATTTTTTATACATAATTTATTCTATTCCATAAGATTTTTTACTTATTTTAAGACAAAGGCATTTTTTTATACAGCGCAAGTTAAATGTGGCTAAAATGTGTGTGTGAGATTGAATCCTAGCTTATTCATCATGGTTAACAAAGCATACTTTTGGCTATAAAACCCGTTATAGCACGAATTATTTCAGTGTGCCGTTTTTTTTATGTTCGTAAGGAGCGATTCTTTCAAACAGCTCGGTCAGCGATCTCTGTCGCCTCAAAGTTTATTTACTGGAAATTTAAACACTGATGGTGGTCAGTTTTTCCCTCTTTGTTACCAAATATTGTGTAGTGTTGGATTCTGTTAAGCTTTTGGTCATTTTATAACTGGTTAAAATGCAGCGTTTCCTTCTCTCCCTGCATTGTTTGAGCTGTTTGCAAGTCACGTGACTTTAGCAGATATGTTTACATCAAGTCAAATCGCAGCCTTTGCAATCAGGAAATCGCATTTTACCAAATCACGATTTAATTGCATATGCAATTAATTGTTCAGTCCTACTTACAAGAGCCATGTTCTGTTCTGTGGTCAGTGTCAACAATTTGGTCATCTTGATTGTCTTCCCTGTTGTCCATTAGGGATGGGTACTGTTAAAGATTCATCCTCGATACTACTACTCTTAACAATACTCCTTATTGATCCGGTACTTTATCGGTATCCCTATCTGTACTTTTTTTTTTTAAGACTAAAACAAACGGGGAAAAACACAAACGATTAACTATAATTGTTTTAAATTTTTTTTTTTTGGAACAGCAAAGCATAGATAATAACTACAAAATAAAAAGTAAGAAATTAATAACTTAATAAAAACACCATATAAACAAATTGTTTTATAGATCAAAAACTAAAAATACTATGTTGTCTAAAAAAATTATGGTATTCAAATAAAATTTTTACACATAAACTTCCCTATTGAGAGTGAGGAGTCACGTGCCTATTTGGGCGTGGTCTGAATTGGTTGTTGATGTAAGGAGACTGTTGGTTGCCAGGGCAACGCCTTCAGAACTTAACAGCATTGACGTAACTAACATTCCGGAGCTCTTTGCGCGTTTATTATTTTGGCGGGACAGATTTGATATTAGACGGAAAGTAAGAAAGTAGAGCAATGGATAAAGTCAAGGCAAAAGAAAATGGACCTTACAGGGACGAGCTTATACCTACGGCAAATCAGCGGTATTACGAGAAGCTCTCAGACATCAAACACCCATACGAGCTCCCCTGCATCGGAATGGCACAGACCGTTTACCTCAGTGCACGTATGGATATTGTAAATTACCTTTTTTTTTTTTGGTGTGGGTTACTACACAATACAGGAGTTCAAAAAGCCACAAGTCTTTGGAAAGTTACAAGGCTGGGTGCAGGACTTGGCCATCTACAAGCCTCCAAGTGGTGAAAACAGCTTGGTACTGGCAAAGGTAAGTTTTCTTAACATGCGTTTTACTGTGTCGTAATTGCAGTGCATTTAGCAGACACTTCTTGACCAAAATGACAAAGTAATTTACTGCGACTGCTTCGTAAACACTAGATTGTGACGAGATGTTCAATGAACACAAACGTTTCCAACATGTTTTGGTGTAGGCTAAAGCTGTGTACCGTATGCTTAGGTATTTAGTTGTAATTTGATTTTAGCACAACGACACATACTGTACCAGGCATAGACTATGTCACCAGGTTTTTGTGTTGGGGGATAATGGCCCGCTTCTGGGTAAGCTAGGGTAGTTAAATGTGTGGTACTAGAGCACTTTTTAACGCAGCAGTGAGTTCCAGGCATGGTAACAGTGCAGAATTGCGAGAACCTCCTCTACTACAGAGTAAAAAAAAAACAGTTTGCTGCTGGAAGGAAGCCAAGATGGCGGAGACTGAGGATCGAGGGGAGGGGCAATGTACCATGACGACAACTTCTCACTCAAAACACTGCAAGAGCCAAAATGAAAGATTTTGAATGCTAAAGTGCATGGTGCACAATAACCCTTAAGACCATTAAGAACAATAATGTAACATCTACCCATCCATTTTCTGAACTGCTGAATCCTAATGCTGAAGCACTCAGGCAGTGAGTGTTTCTCAATGCCCAGGAACCCTCGCCTTGATCCCGCCCCGGTTGCCTAGGAGATACGTCATCAGGGACCGCCAAGGTGCGTTCCAACGTTCATGTTCTACCCAGGAATCTGTCCTCCGTTTGTTAGCCGTTTAGCTAATTGACCATGGATACATTAGACGTGCCTTGATGGCTTCTCACGGTCAAAAATTTCCCAGAATACAGCGCGGTAGGAGCTGGCAGCAGCTACTTCGGGGGTAAATTTCTATTTTAAATGTAGGTCAACTAATTTTAACCATCGGGCTTATATATAAAATGTTTTATTTTTTAATTTTTAGATCCAAAGCAGTTATATATGGTTGGTTAGTTGCTTACAGTTGCCGCTTTGGTGGCTACCAGGTACTAATTCGTTTGCACATTTGATTTAACTGACATATACAAAAAGAAAAATCGTTATACATTTCCAGTTCCATGGTTGAACTTAATTACTACGCAACAATGCTACTACTATGGGCGGGACGTAAACAGAGGACGTAAGCCGCCAGCCGCGGTCACTTAAGGCATGTCTGTCCCAAACCCTTTTTTTTTTTCACCAAGGAAGGACAGTGTGCTCGTGCTCATTTAATACCAGGTTTTCGTTACCCATTCCTATTGTCCATTTTCCTTCAAAATTCCTTAACCAACCGTGAAACTGCATATTCCTTTTTACCCTGTAGTGTGGGTTTCCTGCTTTTAAGTACTACATGTCTTTCTGCAAATCCAACATATTCTACATGCTTTAAGAACAGCTCTGTGTCAATTCTGTCCCATCCCTATACAAGTAGGCTCTCCCTTGCATATCTACAGATATATAATCATTAAAAACGAAATTAAACTATGGATTTTATTTTTACTGTACATGTCCCATTTATTGTACTTCTGTGGGTCTAATTCTTAAAGAAAGAAAAGTACTCAGTGCACATCAGACTTCCATATATCATTAGGAAAACTTTAGATTTAATTCAGCTACAAAAAAAATAAAAATAATTGGTTTTCAACATCATGAACCCAGGCATAGGTTTTACATGTTCACAGTCGCTATTAAAAGCACCTCATCTCCCACGGGAATATGTCCAATAATATTGAATTTTTCACAAATCGTGTTCAACGAGCATTTCATTGAGTGGGAAATTGCTTTAAGTATGAATCAATCTGCAAAATTTTTTTTAAAATGTCTTTAATCGTTAGTTAAACTATTATTTCTCTGTCACGCAGATGTGCATGTATGGACCTATTGCACGTGCGCAGAGTGTCTTCTACATTCTCGCCTTAATACTAGCCAACTTTACATTGATTCATACCTTCTGGACTAGAGTGTGGTTCGAACTAGTCTATATTCCGAAGTACACGATTGTGACTCTAAAAAATTAAGTATCTTGAAATTACATCATCCATACTAGTAAAAAAAATTATTTAGTTTAGAGCGTGCGAACAGAGCTTCTTTATCAGGTTTGCTAAGTAATGATGAGGAAAGTGTTGTGGCTGGTAGGATACATTTCTTTACGATCGTTTTCATCTACTTTAACTGGTAAATTTAGTAGAGATTTTCCCAAAAACCTAGAAACACGTGTTTGACTAACCCTTACATTTAAAGTCAGACACCTTATTTGGCACAAAACGGCTTTAGCTATGAATGTAAGTTTAACGTTTATATATTGGTATGCTATTTAAATATTGGTGTACAGTTCCACTCAGAACACAATCTAACACAGATGGAAAAGTCCAATCTGGTGTTAGCCATAACGCGCTACTCTTCGCCCCTCTCCCCCAGAATGCGGATCATTAAGTTTCTCCTCGGTTACCAGTAGTCTACAACACGTGCTTAGCTACACGAGGAGCTTCTATCACAAAGTAAACGCTATAATATAGCTACTAATGAAACAATATAATTTTCCTCATTAATCAGATGTCAGTACGCATCGAAGAAGGCAATCTTACAGCTGGTAACATATTATTATCACTTCCAACCCTTGTAAACATATTCCGGCAGAACTACGTCGCAATTTTCCAACGGAGAGGTAGGCCAGCTGCATCTCCGGACCTCAGAGCCCAAAGAAGATATTAATAGAAAGGTGAAACGTGATCTAAACCCCGTCACGTGTGTTCATACTGTACCTGGTCTCATGTTAGCTGAAGTTAAGCGATGAAACAACAAGCCGGAAAATGTTTGCAGCCCTTCGCCTGACTCGAATCCAAATCAGCCTTGCTGGGTCTAACCACGCAGGGGGAACACGTGTGGACCTTCTTCTTTCTATTGTTTCTGTCGGTTGGTAAACAACTTGAGGCTATTACCGCCACCTTCTGGACTGGAGTGTGGTTCGAACTACTCTATGTTCTGAAGTAGATGCTCGTGACTCTTAAAATTTAAACATCTTGAAATTACACGATCCATAGCCTGCAACATTTCTTTAATTGTTAGTTAAACTCTATTATTTCTCTGTCACTCAGATGTGCATGTATGGACCTATTGCACATGTGCAGAATGTCTTTCTTCTTCATTCTCTCCTTAATACTTGCTAACTAGTATAAAGATGGATTACTGCCACATTCTGGGCTATGGGGTGGTTCAATACTATACACTTTTTGGACTTTTACGGATCTTTCCCTGCAGCTTAAGTTTTGTTATTTCTTCTTCTTTGCCTCTTCCTCAACAGTCACTCCTGGAATTGCACCACAACCACCCCCCGTAGCTACTAAGAAGAACATTAGTCTACATTATATTTGTGTCATGTTATAGGCTAATATTTATCCATGTTTCTTTGCCACTTATTCAGATTCAAAATTCCCTTTCCATTTTTCAAGAAATCTGTCTCCTTTAATGCCATGTAGCTTCCAGGCTCTCCAGTGTCCTGCTTCTACTTGCTGACAACCCCATGAATTCCTTGGCACACTGTTATAGTGATAGATATTTGCGTTTTTACTTGTATCGGCATTGGCCAAAAAGCGGCTTCTGCGTTCGCCAATAGGTTTTTCATAGCATTATTCCATACTGTGCACCTTGTTTAGCTGCTTGTTTCTACTCTGTATGATAATGTAATAATTGTATTTATGTTTAGCATATCTGTCAATGACTCATCACAATCTGCTGGGATTCCTTACATAGAAAACGTTTGAATGTTTGTAGAATTGTATTGAAATGACCTTTGTTGTAAAGTGCCTTGAAATGACATTTGTTGTGAATTGGCGCGATATAAATAAAAGTTAATTGAATATTTATTGTCAGAATTTTAATTAAGCAGTTTTTAGCACTGAATTCTTTTTTTACATATTCGACCTCAAATGTTTTTATATTTGTTAAATATTGTTTATATACTTGTTCATACTTATTCTAATTAACCTATGTTTACTATTCGTTAAATATTGTTTTAAAGTTCAATAAATGTTAAATTAGGACTTGCAACATTTGTTATCATCATTGTTTTTATAATGTAAATGGAGGAACAGAATCAGTTTCGGCTCCAAAAATCGGTTTAAGAAAACAGACTACCCATATAGGCCCTTTTCACGTGACGTCAGACAATTTCCGCTCGGCGCCTAGCAGTTTAACCTGGTTTCCGGTTTGCAGAACGAGACATCGCTATAATGATGGAATTTTCACAGTCCTAAAAACATCTTCCAATTATAAGATTAGATGATGTACGACACGCTCAAAACTTGACACTATAGCCTTCAGATTAATTCCCGCCCCCACCTCGCTGAATGTCCTGTAGCCTAGCAACCGCAACGACGCTAAACTAGCTGGTAAAGCATGAAATATTCCCCAGTATTTTATTCATTTTTTTTTTCTAGAGGAGCTACAAGTTTTACTCTTCGCCATGTTTTAAATCTCCCGTTGAGAGCTCATCATATCCAGGTGAAGTCATTTTATTTAATCCACAGATTACTACTTAAACTATTTTCACGATCATTTCTGCTCTTGAATGACTAGTTATCAAATGTACACAATTGTAAGATAGATTACATAACATTTTTATATTTAAACTTAAATTCTTTGTAAGCTGTAAAATTGTATATGTATATATATATATACACACACACACACATTCCCCTTTGAAATCAAGAGCATTTTCTAATTTGATTATATATATCATAGAGCAAAATTGGCTCTTCCTAAATAAACTCAATAAATTCTTGTAAACAACCACTGCCACAATAACTAACATCATGTTTTAACACCACTGTATGTCATATCTCTACTCCACAGCTGCTTCTTGGGATGAGCTTGAGAACGACGCTGCTGGAGATCTGTGGGGCTCTCTGGTTGGAAAAACGTGTCTTTTCAGCACGTTTTACTGATGTGCAATCAGTAAATCGGATTTAACCAGCCTGTAAACCCTGATGATGAATGTGGTGGACAGCATGACGAAGCTGCCCTAAGTCCTCTCTGCAGACTAACCTGTATGATGTTCCCCTCGTCAACCAGAAAATATGAAAATATAATCTATATTAATCTCATCCAGTAACACTGCCTGTGTGTTCTAATAAAGCTTAAAGAGGTCATTTATACACTGTTGTGCGAAAAAGGCATTTTAAATAAAGAAGTGAGAGAGATTCCTTCGTTTTATCTTGGAGGTTTAATTATATTCCAATTGATCATGCAGGAGAACAGTACAGATCACAGTGAATGCTGAATGCTGCTTCCTCCCAGCTCAAATGAAAATAAGTATTTATAAAGTTTAGCAACCCTGCCTCTATGACTTCTGAAGACCAAACTATTCTCTCAGGGTGGGAATTTCTCAGGATGAAGGCACCTGGCTCTTTAGCTGGGAATAAGTGAATCTTGGCAAATACAAAACAATGGCAATAGCTTGGGTTAAATCGTAACACAATAAGAGAAACTCTCAAAACTAAGTATATAAGGAGAATCAATTTTCTCAGGCAGTGAGGTTTTCTCTAACCTCGATTCCCATGTGAACTCCACACCTGTTTTCTGGCCCATCTGCTCTTCTGTTCTTCACACCCTCTGCTCTCAGTGTTAATAATACTAACAGATGAATCATAATAATACATTTATCCATCACATACACCTTTAGATAACTGGACAGTAAATTATCCTAATGCATATATATGTTATTTTCAATTGCCATTTTAAATTGTTCAACGTAAGCTTCTTTAAAAACCACTAATGCAACTGTTATTTAAAATTAATGTTAATAAAATTACCTATATTCAACATTTTTAGAAATACGTTTATTCAAAACCATTGAACACCTAAATAAAATTGTGACAAAAACATGAATAAATAAAACAGTGCATCCATCCGGTCCCTGCTCTCCTCTCATCAGTCTCCCTTTGCTGCTTCATGTCCTAAACAAGAAATCAATAAACACAGTTTACAAAAACAGGAACACAACAGCCATCACGACATTTATATATTTTATAAAGTGACAAGTCATGAATTATGCATTTATTGCACTGTTGCAAATGTACATACAGTAGGTTTATGTTTTGCTCTTAATTTGTTTATTAGACAGCAAACGATTAATTTCCCCTGCAAATAAATCTTCTCCTGAATTTTTTGATAGAAAATAAATAGAAGGAACATGACAACTGTTGTTCTGCAGTTTTCAGAGCAGAAAAACAGATCTAGGAAGGAAAGAGGAAAATGCTAAGTGCCATATATAAAACCAGTTCTAGCCTTTAGCCTAGTTAGGTTAGTAACAATAAAAATTAAAAACTGTAGCAAAAAAGACAAGTAAACTTGCTTCATATTGAACAGATAGCCATGTGTCAACAGTGTCAGCTGCTAATGTCGGTTTGAAAAACCTCCCGACCTGAAATATTGTCCCAGTGTGGCCCTGCTGCTAGCTACCGTTTTTCATAAACATCCATTTAACACAATGATAAATCCGTCCAGAACGGGAATATTACGTTACCACAAGAAAACAGCTCTTTAAACATAAAAACATGAAAATAGTACTGCAGACTTTACCTTTCGAAATACTTTGAAGTTGTTCCGGATGATCGCAGAATAGATATGCAAAATCCAAGCAGCTAACTTCTTCTTCTTCTACTTCTAATGGTGTTTTTTGGCGGTTGGCAAACAACTTATTGGTGCATTACCGCCACCTTCCGATATGGAGTGTGGGCCAACATGGCCCCATCAGTCCTGTGTCTCCTATACTAAAAAAAAAAAAAAAAAATATATATATATATATATAAAGTATATATATACATATATACACATATATATATATATACATATATATATATACTTTCTTCTCTTTTCTCCCCTTCTCTTATTCCTTCTTTCTTTTCTCTTTTTTCCCTTCCCTTCCTTCCCCCTTCTCTCCTTTTTCCCTTCTCCTTCTCTTCTCCTTTCTCCCTTCCTTCTTCCCTCTCTTTCCCCCCTCTTTTTCTTTCCCCTTCCCTTTTTATTTATTAATTTTCTTATTTATTTTACTTTTTAGCATTATTATTATTTAGGCCATCTATTCATTTTCTTCTTATATTCTTAAAAATAGCCTCGTACCCCGAAGGAACCTCATTATCGCCTTAACAACTCCTGCCGAAGAACATCCCCTTAACATTGTTCCAACCGAAAACCCCATTCCACTTTCATTCATATATGCCTTTAGCTCTTCTCTGTGTCGTCTGTACCTCACACATTGCATAAATACATGCAGTTTCTCTCTCACCGCAGCACTCGCATTGGCCTGTCTGATGCTTTCCCATTAAGTTCAAAGAACTATTCAAATATGTATGCCCAAACCTCAGTCGTGTTAACACATCTTCCTCCCTCCGACTGATCCCACGTCCAGTTATAGACTCACCTACTCGGCGCTGAATAGAAAAATAAAATCGTCCCTTTCTCTCCTCCTCCCAACTTCTCTGCCAAAGTTCTTTGATTTTAGCTTTCACAATGCTCTTGACTTCCTCTTTGCTGATTTTAACTGGGAAGTTTATATCCCTACTCCGCGCACCTTGCTTTGCATATTTATCTGCCATATCATTCCCCTGTATCCCTATATGTGCCGGCACCCATAACAGCACCACTTGCTTTCCTGATCTATTCACTCTGTCCATTATGTTTACTATCTCAAAAATGATGTCTTGTCTTGATACAGATTCCATACATTTAATACTCGTCAGCGCGCTACTACAGTCAGACGCAATCACAACCTTAGCTCCCACTGACGCACTCTCCTCCACCCAAACCATCGCTAACAATAAAGCCAGCAGTTCTCCCGTGTAAACTGCCACATTGTCACTTGTTCTCTTACTGACTCTAACACCCAAGTCAGGGATTACAAAGGCAACACCCACTCTACCATCCTCCAATTTCGACGCGTCACTGTATATTTCTAAATATTCAGGGAAGTTCTCCCAGATGTATTTTACCACATTTCTGTTGCTACAGCTCTTCCTTTCTAGCAGAGACAGATCCACACAAGACTCAGTCAACTCCCACAGAGGGACAGTAGAAATTGGGACAACAGGGCTCAGTTCCAAATGTCTTATTCCAGCATCTCCGGCCGCTTTCTCTATAATCCACCCAAAACTGGCCAACTGTACACTCTCCCTCTCCTGGGTCGGTGTAAGTAGACTTCTACCAGGGTGATCTTCACTGTTCCCACACAAGTTGGCCCAATATGTAAGAGCCAGCTGCAGTCTCCTAAAACTCAAAGGCATCTCACCCATCTCCACCTGCAGTGCAGACACTGGGGTTGATCTAACAGCTCCACAACATATCCTCAGGGCTTGATATTGAACAGCGTCCAGTTTCTCCAAATTACTTTTGGCGGAGATCGATATACAACACATCCAAAATCTAAAACACACCTAATTAATGCTACATATACAGATTTTAAACAACTTCGACTAGCTCCCCAGTCCCGTCCTCGAAGGCACCTCATTACATTCATTACTTTTTTACATTTCTCCACAACTTTATTAATATGTGACTTCCATGTCAATTTACTGTCAAACAGTAATCCCAAATACATAAACTCACTCACCCTCTCCAAATTTCTCCCATACAAGGTAAGATTAACATCACTACCCACTTTCTTCTTGGTAAAAAACATAACCTTCGTTTTATTCACTGAAAATCTAAAACCCCACTTCAATGACCAGGCTTCAACCTTATCAATGGCTTGCTGCAACTTCTTAACAATATATTTCACATTCCTACCCCTCTTCCACATTATTCCATCATCCGCGAACAGAGACACCCCAACTGAGGATTCAACATTACAAAATATTTCATTAACCATAATGGAGAACAATACTGGACTCACTATACTGCCCTGAGGCGTACCATTTTCTACCACATACTTAGAGCTAAACTCCTTTCCTACCCGAACTGAAATACGCCTACTTGACAAAAAACTCTTCACCCACCTTAGCATTTTCCCCCGAATACCCATTTGATGTAATCTTATAACCAAACCTTCCCTCCACATCATGTCATAAGCTTTCTCAACATCGAAGAAAACTGCTACCACACACTCTTTGTTAATTTGAGCCTTCCTAATTTCATTCTCTAAAATCAAAGAGGAGTCTGTTGTGCTCCTACCTCTCCTAAAACCATATTGATGACTTTTAAGTAAGGCATTTCTCTCCAGGAAATAAATTAGTCTATCATTAATCATTTTCTCCATCACCTTCCCAACATGCGATGTCAGAGCCATAGGCCTATAGCTTTCTGCTGCAGAAGGGTCTTTTCCTGGCTTACAAATAGGAACAACAATTGCCTCCTTCCATTGTTCTGGCAAATTACCCTCTTCCCATACTTTATTATACAGCTTCAGCAACACCCTTGTACATCTATCACTCAGGTTCCTCAGCATGCAGTAGCTAATATCATCCTCTCCAGGGGTTGTATTACTACACTTATTCAATGCTCTATTCAGCTCCCACATACTAAACTCATCATTAATCGCATTGTCACAATACCCAACATCCTCAAGAATATCCAAACATTTTCCAACTATCTTTCGTCTTGCTCTTCTTTCCTCCACTGTTAAATTATCATTGCTATGGATTTTAACAAATTGTTGCACTAATAACTCCGATTTACCCTTACTATCCAGAATTATTCTATCACCACATGACATTACTGGGTATCCAAAACTTGCCTTAATCCCTGCCATTCTCTTTATAGTCCTCCAGACTTGACCCACAGACATTTGTCTTCCTAAGGTATCACAATATCGCCTCCAATATTCCCTCTTAGTTTCTTTAACTACTTTCCTTACAACTGCAAGCTTCCTTTTGTAATCACAAAGGTTTTGAAAACAGTGGTTTCTCTTAAAGACCTTAAAAGCTTTATTCCTGTCTCGAATAGCTTTGGTACATTCATCTGACCACCAAGGAACACACTTATTTTTACCCTTTCTTCCTTTCTTCCTTATTGTTTGCTTTGCTGCTCCTAAAATTGCATTACACAGAAAACTATTAAAATTTTCCACACTTGCATCTACATTCACCTCTTCCATTTCTTTGTCACAAATATAACTGAATCTATCCCACTTAACTTCACTAAAACACAATTTCCCTAATCCTTCCATGCAAACTTCCTCAACATTGAAACCCAGCTCAACTTCAATAGGGTAATGGTCGCTACCTATTGTTGTCTCTTTATCAACCTGCCATGTACAAATTCCTGCAATAGACTCAGATACTAAAGTTAGATCCACAGCTGACTCATTACCATTCTGAATATTAATCCGTGTTCCACTCCCATCATTCAAACAGACCAAATTCCTTACATCCAAAAGTTCCCCAATAACTGATCCATTCTCATCATTATGCCCACCCCACAATGTGTTATGTGCATTAAAATCCCCACAACATATTACTTTCCCCTTCAAATGAACACTAAGTTCCTGCAAATTCTCCAGTGATAGTCTTCTACAAGGATTATAAAAATTTACCAAAGTAACTTTCCCCTCCCTCATCCATACCTCCAACACAACAAACTCAAGCAGTGTCCCCTTCCCTATTACCCTATACTGTATTCCATTTTTAATAAATATTGCACAGCCTCCACCACTACCTTCCTGTCTATCCCTACGCACAAACTCATACCCTCTAATACTAAAATCCAAAGATGGTCTAAGCCATGTCTCCTGAACACATATTAGATCTGGTCTCCGCTTACTGTTCTCCACATACCCTTTCAACTCCTGGCCATTCGCCATTAAACTTCTTGCATTCCATTGAATGATAATCAGGATATCTTATCAACTTCCCCTCCCAATTCCACCCTCTTCTCATCCTCCAACCTTTTGTTTACTTGCTCCCAAGAAATATTCACACCCAAATACTTTTCTGCTCCCTTCACAATAATCTTAATTTTATCAGTCTTATGCTTGGCCTGATCTGCACAGTTTATAACATAGGCTATAGGAAACACAATCAAATTATCCATCGATAATTTATTACTTTCATCCACATTCTGCTGTCTTCTACTATCACCAGTCTGATCACCACTCCCTCCTGGGTTCTGCTCTTGTACTTTTCTCACTGCTTCTGCATAGGAAATACTGCTTGCAACTTTCACCTTCTGAATCTCCACTGCTTTTTTTCTAACTTCACACCCTCCATATGTTACCGCATGCTGCTCACCACAATTACAGCATTTAAAGTCACAATTTCCCCCACACTCCTCTACTCTGTGATCTCCACTACATCTAGGGCATCTCTGCTTCCCCCTACAGACTGCTGCCACATGACCATACAGTTGGCACTTGTAACACCGGAGAGGAGGAGGGACAAACTCTCTCACAGGGAAACTCAAACAGCCAACTTTAACCTTTTCAGGGAGTACTGCACTGTCAAACTCCAGCAATACCGATAAACTCTCCACACTTTGGCCATCAACACGCCTCCTCAATCGCTTGATTGCTCTCACTCCTCCCCCCAAACATTGTCTAAACTTCTCCAGATCCTCATCCAAAGGGATGCCTGTAATGACACCACGCACTTCCTTCTCCCCAATTACTCTCCTTTCACTCACGCTCACCCTACAGACATGCTCCAATTGCAACGCTTTCTTTTTCTGCTCTTCTGAAGTACAAATAATCAACAACCTACCATCTCTTAGCACTTTTGCCAGCTCTATATCTCCTAGCTTTTTCTTCAAATCTTTAGATAACGCTATCAGGCCCACATTTCTAAACTCATTCTCCTGTCCAAATTTGAGAATAACT
Source organism: Apricaphanius iberus (assembly GCA_028564705.1). NCBI lineage: Eukaryota > Metazoa > Chordata > Actinopteri > Cyprinodontiformes > Aphaniidae > Apricaphanius > Apricaphanius iberus. The sequence goes on from JAPXFQ010001436.1 coordinate 611,103, forward strand.
TTAGGATTCTGCTGCTCCCTACCTACCTTTTTGCAACCCACATCACTACTCTCATCTAAACTACTCCCTTCCAGGCCTCGCTTCCTACCCTGATTTACGATCATTCCCACCCCAATCCTACTCCTCACGCTCAAACTCGATCTACCTAAGTCATGACTAAAGTCCATCTCGTCCTTGTCACCGTGAGCCTGGGAAGCCATCCCGGCCCAGTCACAAATCGGATTATGCCAACCACCTCTCGGGTTCGCCTCACACGTTTTCTGCTGCGGCGCGAGTCAATCGGAGAAGCGGCCGCGACGCTAAGATCTCAGCCCCTCATTTGGCTTCTCCCAAGCAGCTAACGCAAACCGGAAGTTGACTTAAACTGCATCGGGGCAAAGTGGACGTTATCTGACGTCACTGTGAAAAGGGCCTATTGGTGATCGGCTAAGGCTGATACAGAAAATGTAACACCGGCACTAAAAGATCCATATCGGCCAATCCCTACACTGTTACATAGAGCAGGTAGAGTAGACATTTTTTTTTTTTTTTTTTTTCTACAGAGGACTTTTTAGGCTGAAGTGCATTTAGAATCCAAATGTGATAATTTGGGCAGAACTGAAGTGAGCAGGACCAGAAAATATTCAAAACTGATCAAATCAAAATAATTAATGTATGACAGTTAAGTTGAAAATTTAAATTGCTATCCTTTCAGTTAAGGGTTTTAAAAAAATCATATATAAATATTACATCTTCAGAATGAGATCAAATAAGCAATACCAAATTTAGGTGGCAGTGCAATAAACATGTTGGAATTACATATGACAAAATATGGTTGGAAGGCAAACTACCAATTAAACAAAAAACAGATATAGTTTCGACAAGATAATCCAGTAAGGATCCAGCTCTTCCAAGAAATTACAAATCTACTGCAATAATATTTCAAATTAGCAACATCATGGAAATCATGACAGTTGAAAGAGTAACTATTTTATTCATAATCAAATAATTTATGTTCCTTACTGTTACAACCTGTCCAATGTGTATCTGGCCAATGACTGCATGAGATAGTCAGCAGCACCCCTGCAACCCTTCAAGAACAATTCAAAGAAACTTTTAAAAATTGACGATTTTCTAAATGGCAAGCTCGAACAGGCAACGACGGAAGCAGCAACAGCCAAGTACCTCCAATGAGTGAGGCAAGTCCTAAGAAGCCAGCTCAATGGAAAGAACAATTCAAAGGCAATAAACAGTTACACCCTGCCAGTGAACAGATACCCTGTGGGAATAATAAGATGGCGAAAGGATGAGACACAGACCACAGATCCAGATCCAGCACCCTGAGACTGTACACACGCCGTAAGGAAGGAGGCCAATGACTGATGAGCGTGAGAGCCACTATCCAGGATGAAACAAATAAGCTCCATGAGTGAATCAAGGACAAGGCTTCAACAGATGACATAATCAGTGAATGCCTGAGACAATAGCAAGATGAGAAGGTGCTGGAGGAGGAACCATCATTGGAGGACAAGCCCCTACATGGGATGTACCACCAAAACATAACTGAAGTGGCTGATCTGGCCATAGCACCAGAGCGATATAGGCCCATATATACCACAACAGAGAAGATCCAAGGTGTAAACTGTGCAAAGAGTCATCTGAGACAATCCAGCCCATAACGGCATGGTGTAAAATGCTGGCAGGGAAAGCATAAATGGAACGTCGTAACCAAATGGCTGGCATAGTATACAGAAACCTCTGTGCGGAGTATTTCTGGATGGTATTGGTGAACCAACCAGAAATTGTGGTGGTTGATAAGGCAAGGCAAGGCATAGCAAGGCAAGGCAATTTTATTTTTATAGCACACTTTCAACACGAAGGCAATTCAAGGTACTTTACATGATTCAGTGGTAATGAAACCGAATACATGATAAAAAAAAGAAAATTAAGGTAGATAATTACTTTAAAAAATGCCTTTAGTAACTGAAGCCTGAAAACTACAATTTATGTGAGAGTATGAAATTTAAAAATAAATAAAACATAAGAATAAAAATGGAAGGTGTAAAGAATAAATTTATGCAAAAGAATATAGATTAAAACAGATATAACACAATCAATTAATCAATCAATAAAGAACAAATTTATGCAAAATAATATAGATTAAAAACAGATATAAGACAATCGGTTAAAAAATAAGAATAAAAATCACACTACGAGAATCAAGGAGTGGTCAAAAACGCAATTCAGGACTAAAGGTAGCTCTGAATAGTAGAGTTTTAATCTTTTATTCAAAAGAGCTTAATGATTCAGCGTTTTTGCATTCTTCTGGAAGTTTGTTCCCAATTTGTGGAGCAGAGAAGCTGAAAGCTTTCTCTCCCTGTTTAGTTCTAATTCTAGGAAGGTTTAGTAATCTCCAGTTGGAGGACCTGCGTGGTCTGCTGGGTTAGTATAGTGACAACATATCTCCAACATACTTTGGTACTAAACCGTTCAGTGATTTATAAACTAATAGGAGTATTTTAAAGTCTATTCTCTGACCTACAGGGAGCTAGTGTAAGACTTACGAACTGGGGTGATGTGTTATCCTTTTGTGGTTCTAGTGAGGACATGGGCAGCAGCGTTCTGGATCAGCTACAGATGTCTGATTGATTTTTTAGGTAGACCTGTGAGGACGCTGTTGCAGTAATCAATCCGACTAAAAATGTGTGCATGGATCCGTTTATCAAGGTCCTTCTGTGACAGATCAGTCCTTTAATCCTAGAGATGTTCTTCAGGTGATAGAAGGCTGACCTTGTTATTGCCTTTATGTGGCCCTGGAGGTTCAGGTCGGAGTCCATTATTACTCCTAGATTACAGGCCTGATAAGTCGTTTTTCGTTGTATTAGCTGAAGCTGTGTGCTGATTCTTGATCGTTCCTCCTTAGGTCCAAAAATAATTACTTTCGTTTTGTTTCTGTTTAGCTGGAGTAAGTTATGGGATATCCAGTAGTTGATTTGTTCAATGCACTCATTTAAGGTCTGGATAGAATCAAAGTCACCTGGTGACAGTGTAATGTATAGCTGGGTGTCGTCTGTGTAGTAATGGTAAATAATCTTATTGGCTGCTATAATCTTGGTTAGTGGGAGCATACAAATATTGAACAGGAGGGGACCCAGGATGGAGCACTGGGCGACCCCACGTGTGATTTCTGTTTTTTTCTGATGATAAATTTCCAATGGACACAAAGAACTTCCTATTCTTGAGGTAAGACTCAAACCATTGAAGTGCTCTACCAGTGAGTCCAACCCAGCTCTCCAGTCGTTCCAGTAATATTTTATGATCAACAGTGTCAAACGCTGCACTGAGGTCCAACAGAACCAGAACTGTGGTTCCGCCGCTGTCTGTATTTATGCGGATGTCATTGAAAACGGTGACGAGGGCAGTCTCAGGCTACGTCCACACAAAGCCGATAAGGTAATACGGGGTGTTAGACGCCTAATGTTATCCACTCAACACGAGCATTTACGCCCCGTTTAAGGTCCGTTTAAGTTCCCATGATTGCGCAATCCCATCCCGACCTGTGCAAATACTGGGCATGCACGAAAAGACGCGTATATTCTACGTGACGCCAGCGCCTACATAATATATACAAGAAGCTCTACAGCACAGTACATATCTGCTTGTCCCGTTAACCGAAGAGAACAATAGCTGCTCAGAAGAAGAGAGAGTTTTTGGTGTGGACAGACGACAAGATCGATTTATTACTCTTCGCTGTTGTCTTTGTCTGTATGTCCTATTGTTATTGACGCAGCATTCATTGAGGCCACTTCCTTTCATTATCCGGGGAAGCTGTCCACACTAGCTCGTTTAGCCGTTTGTTATGTTTGGTCTGATGTGATTCTTAGAAAGGACTGTATTGATGGATTGGTCCGGATAGCAGAAATCACCACAGGTAGTCGGGTAAGGACTTCAAATGATCTCAGGATGGATCTTCTTTATTAAACATGTACCCACTCCAAGCTTAAGGCTCATATTAATTTGCCAATCATGGTATCTGCACAAAGAAAACAAATAAAGGAAACAAATATACAGTATTAACCATCAAGGAATGGAATAAATCGCTAATCAGTTATGTAAAGAATATTACAGAAATGATAAGAAATTGAATTAAATAATAATAATAGAAATAGAAACAAAGTTATTACAAATTACCTTGTGTACTACAGTGAAGTAATAGAAATGAGGCACATTAATCAGACGTCATCAACAAGTAATACCAGTATTGAGAGGCTGGAAACACAGCCACGGTTAGCACTTAGCATTAAGGCACCGATAACCACTAACAAATAAGCAAAACGTACGCAGTATGCACCGATACGGGCTACATTGAAACAGTAAGTAAACCGGAAGTAACGCTGACCCAAATATTACGTCTGAACTGTTACGAATATTTACTATTATACAGAAACGGATGTCTCTAGCAGCTATACTTAACACCACTTAGCACCAACCGGCTTCCGTAGCAAACTGGCTTGAGGGTGGATTCATAATAACATGACGCGAATGCAGGCATGCGATTAGATGATGGCTGAAGACATCTGTTATGCACGTACCTCGTACAAACCCCCTCCAGGAATATTGTCTATAAAAGCAGTGTCCATTTCTGAACAGCCGCCCCCAACTTGCGGAGCCAAGTTGCTGTCCATGATATTAGTTGGGTGGATCAGAGGGAAGAGCTGGAAGTCTAATGAGCCGAGCGACGGGTCGTGTGTAGGTGCGGTCCTTGACTTGGACCTGTGCTGTCCGTATTCGGCCGTCCGCTCCGGGGATGATGTTGACGATATTGCCCACAGGCCACAGAGCTCGCGGAAGTTGATGGTCGATGATCATGACGACATCACCCGTATTCAAGTTGTCCTTCTCCAGTTGCCATTTGGACCGTGTTTGGAATGAAGGCAGGTAGTTGGTAGTGAACTTGGACCAGAACTGATCAGCGAGGGCCTGACACTGTCTCCATTTACGCCTGCTGAGGAGCTCTTTGTCACTGTAAACTACCTGAGGCAAAGATGGATCACGCCGCCCCATTAGCAACATGTTAGGAGTAATGGGATCTGGGTCAGCGATGTCGGATGAGGCGTAACCCAGAGGCTTGGAGTTAATGATGCCTTCCACTTCGATCAGGACTGTCATTAGGACGTCTTCACTGACTGTCTGGACTCCCAGAATACTGCGGAGGGCTGATTTAATAGATCGGATCTCACGCTCCCAAGACCCGCCGAAATGGGGGGAATTTGGAGGGTTGAATTTGAAATCGATCTGTTGACCGGCCAGTGCTACTTGGAGCTGTGGGGTGAGCGCTTTGAATGCCTCCTGAAGCTCTGAACTGCCACCTTTGAAATTAGTACCTTGATCTGAAATTATTTCGTGAGGTTTCCCACGGCGTGAGATGAAACGACGCAACGCCATCAAAAAGGCATCAGTGTCCATACTGGCGAGGAGGTCCAAGTGAATGGCATGCATGGTCAGGCATTTAAAAACTATACCCCATCGCTTTTCAGTCCGTCTCCCGATTTTGATGAGGTAGGGTCCAAAACAATCCATCCCAGTCGAATAGAAGGCTGGTTGACGGAGACGCAGACTCGATGATGGGAGATCCGCCATTCTGGGGACAACTGGACAGGCCCGCCACCTCTGACACTCGGGACATTTGTACTGATGCTTCTTTACAGCCGCTCTTCCTCGCAATATCCAGAACCGACGGCGCAACTCTGCGTACACCCTCTCTGGTCCCGGGTGTGCAAGTCGAGCGTCAAAGTCCTGGATGATGAGCTTAGTGATGGGGTGATGCGGGTCCAACACAATTGGATGTATGGACTCTTCCTCCAAAGTCTCGCATCTACGAAGCCGCCCTCCTACACGAATTAACTGGGCATCCCTGTCATACTCTGGAGCCAATGTGAGGAGCCTGCTGTTCTGAGAAATCGTTTTACCTTGGGAAAGCAGATGAAAGTCCTCTTGGAAACAGTCTGTCTGTACAGCTCGGAAGAGAGCCATTTCCGCTTTCCGATAGTCCTCTGCAGTGGGGTCTGAAGTCGTGGCCGCCCCATGGAGGGCTCTGACAGAAGCATCCAGCAGCTCCTGATAGTTGCTGTAATCTCTAGCATCGGGCAATGGTGGGTTGAAGCTCACAGACAGGTGACCACAGAATTGTGATCTACGGAATTCGCTTTGTTCCTCGGGTGACGTGACTACTAGACACACAGGCCATGAAGACTCATCTTGCTGCAAGAATGGTGGACCATTATTCCAGCGGTGACCTTGAATCAGCTGTGACAAAGTTAGACCCCTTGTAATGTCATCCGCAGGATTTTCTGATGAGGAAACATATCTCCATATACTCCCCTCTGTCAGCTCCTGAATATCGGCAACCCTGGTACCGACAAACACCTTAAAGCGGCAGGATTGAGATTGTAGCCAGTTCAGAACAGTGGTTGAGTCGGTCCAATAGATGACACTGGTGATGGGCAGCGTGAGTTCTTTCTTAAGGACAGCGGCTAGCTGGGCACCGGTGTGAGCAGCACAGAGCTCCAATCTTGGGATTGACTGCTGTCGTACCGGAGCAACTCGTGATCTGGCTGCAAGGAAAGACAGCTGAATATGACCCGTCTCATCCACTGTCCTAAGGTAGGCCACAACCCCATACGCTCGCTCTGATGCATCTGTGAAGATGTGTATAGACTGAGTGACTGGCGTGATATCGGTGCCTAGTTGTACGTAGCATCTGGGAAGTGAGAGAGATGGGAGCTGATGAAGTTCACTCTCCCACACGTGCCACAACTGCAATACATCCCCAGGCAGGTTTGGATCATCCCAGTCTCTTTTCTTGCTCCATAACCGCTGCACCAGGATCTTTGCTCGTGTAGTGTATGGGATGAGTAGACCGAGGGGGTCGTATTGTCTGGCTAGGACCCGGTAGATGCTGCGCATAGTAGGCTCTGGATGTTCTGATTGGCGAAACCGGTAGCTGAGGGTGTCAGACATGCAGTGCCAGAGTAGTCCTAGAGTTCTCTCCTGAGGGTCAGCAGCATCATGTGACAGCCAGAGTTCACAGCTCTCTGACCTGATTTCACCTGGCAGGTGGCTGATGATGTCTGGGTAATTGGAAGCCCACTGGCGCAATTCGAACCCACCTGCCTTGAGTAGTGGTTGCAACTTGTTGACAAGTTGCTTGGCCTCTGACATGGTAGTGAAACTTTGTAGGAGATTGTCCACATAGAAACAGCGCTCGATGCAGAGACGGGTGTCCTCCTCTGGACTACTGTGATCTTGGACGTGCTTCTGCAGGGCGAAAATGGCGCAGCACGGACTGCAAGTTGTCCCGAACGGAAGCACTTGCCACTCATAGACGTCTGGCTCCCTGCTTCGATCCATGTTTCGCCACAAAAAACGCAGATACTGTCTGTCCTCAGGGAGGAGACGCACCTGATAAAACATTCCCTTGATGTCACTGCTGACGGCGATGGGATACTGCCTGAAGCGGAGTAGTACACCAAGTAGGGATGAACCCAAAGTGGGACCAGGAAGGAGCTGTTCATTTAGGTTCCCACCTTGATAGGCAAATGAACAGTTAAACACGATTCGATCTTTGCCGTTATGATGGACCATGTGATGTGGTATGAACCATGCACGATCACTAGCTTCCACATCAGCGGGGGAAAGTCGGTTCACATAGTTGGCATCAAACAGCTTCTTGATTTCTTGTTTATATGACTCAGCTCTAACCGGCTCCCGTGCCAGACGTTTCTCCGTACCCCGCAGATGACCGAGGACCGCCTCCTTTGGTGCTTGGAGCATGGGCTTGTTCTCCTTCCACAGAAGGGGCGTGGCATATCGATGAACACCATCCACTTCCACTCTGATGGTTTGGTCCTCCAATCTCTTGACAGCTGCTGTATCCTGCTTTGACCGCGTAACAAGCTTCTCGTTGCGGTATGGCAGTACATCCATCTGCCATAACTTGGATACATGCTGGAAGAGCTCTGTGGTTGGAGAGTGTGAGTTAGTGAACAGACACTGAATAGCAGAAGGTTGATTAATAAATGCCCTGGCGGGGCCTTGTAATGTCCATCCCAGGCGTGTTTTCAATGCAGCTGGCCCGCCGGGTCGACCTAAACGTACTGGTTCAACAGGAGTCAATAGATGTGGATAATCGGAACCAATGAGCAGCAGTGGTTGAACATTTGAGAATGACTGAAGAGGTAGACCCCTGAGGTGGCGATATGTCCTTTGTAGAGCTTCTACTGGATGAGAATGTGTGGATAGACCAAGTTCGGAAGATGAAAACGCATTCTTGATTCTATAGCGTTTCTGTGATTTACCTGCTGGTGACAAGGAGAAGGAAACTGACATCCCTGGCACACCTCTGATGTCCTGACGGATGGTTCTGAGTACAAGGTTCTCCTTCTGACCCTGCAGGCCGAGCTCCTGAACAGCCTGATGAAGGATGATGGTACGCTCAGACCCATCGTCAAGAATGGCGTAGGTTTCCACCTTATTTCCTCCATGATGAAGACACACTTTTACCATTTTAAGCAACACACAGCGACTCTGGCGTGCTGGATCCAAATAGTATGTCGCTGGCTGACTGGTAGGGGGGGTTGTGGCCTTCTCTGCCTTGTTGGAGCTGTTTACCTCATGTAACACTTCCAAGTGGATGCGGTTGCATTTCTGACACCGTGCCTTTAGGTAACACTGCGCGGCTTGATGATTTCTCCCACATCTCCAGCAGCGTTTACCCTCTTTGATCCAATTCACCCGCTGCTCTGTAGATAGTTGCTTGAATGAAGAACACTGATTGAAGTAGTGTAGTTGACTATCACAGAAGGGGCAATACTTCTTTGGCTTTGCTGCTCCTTGAGGTGGAGGTTTCGATTTCTCTGCTTGCTGTGTGGGTGGGTCAACCAATAGTACTGTAGTAGAGCGGGTAGATGGGGCCTGTTTACGTTTAACATATTTCTGCTTGTCAGCTTGGCCACCACTTGAAGCTTGAGAATGGTGAACTTCATCTTCCTGCACCCGGACCTCGTATTCGAGCCATTCAGCAAAATCCAACAATGTTGGAATGGGTATTTGAAGGGGGTTAATGAACCTCTTAAACTGGGCACGAAGATCATGTGACAGCTTTGACAGTAAACGTGACACATGCGATCCACATTCTAGCTCAGTTCTACCTTCGTTCCCTAGTTGTCCCAGCATCCCCACCAGGGCTCTCACCTTCAAGGCGAACATGCGGAACCCTCTGCAGTCTCCACTCTTAACAGGCGGCTCTGCCAATACTTCTGTGATGCGCTGCAGGGCCAGTTTATGTGGCTGTCCATACAGTTCGGTGAGTGCAGCCATGGTTCTGGTATAAGGACGTTCGGAGTTGCTGTATGAGTCCGCAATTAGCAGCGCATCCTCTAGCTTTAGATGGTCCAGCAATATCTGGTATTTAAACCGTTCGGTAGCATCAGCAGGTAGAAGATTGTCAAGCGCCAGCTTCAGTCGAGCGAACTGACGAGGGTCGTCCTCGCTGAACAATGGAATGTGGGGTTTTGGCCCACGGTAAGTCATCTCCTGATTGAGCGGCATGGGAGACTGACTCGAAGGATGTGATGCTGGAGATTGATTGTGAGGCCTCTGGCCTTCTGTCCTTTGGCTTGCTGGTTGATGAACATATGGCCGATTTGAGGTGGTCATCGGAATGTGAAGACGGGTGTAAGGCACTGCATACCCTGGGGTGGAGACAAGGGGGGCAGAAGTTTGAATGCTACTGTCAGGTTGAATGGTCATACCTCCTAGTTGTTCACTGAGCTCTGTTGTCATATGTGGGAGGGACTTATATGAAGGCAGTGGCTTCTGTAGTGGCATCGCCCTGGATACACCAGTTGAAGAAGTGTGAGCCACAGACGGGGCTGGTAATAGCCATGAATTGCATTGGTGTTGTTTTTTGCGAGCCCGTGGAATAGTACACACTACTTCTTGTAGTTCGTCTTCGTCCTCCATGGTGAGCTCATCAGATGACTGTCGTGGAGGGGCGGTGTACTGTAGAAGAGGTGGTGGTGTATGAAAGCTGCTTTCTTCAAAATGGAGCCGACCTGGAATTGGGGGTCTCCCAACCGGGGGGTCGTAGTGATGAGCTGCGGGAGGTTGAGGTGTGATGGCTCGGAGTACCTCCTGCATTTGTAGGCGTAGCAGCTGGTTGTCCGCTTGCATCTCTTGAAGGGCTGAGAGAACGCTGGCTGGATCCAAACTCTGATACTGAGCACTATGAGGGGTTTGGGCAGCAGGGGGTGCTCTTGCTACATCTTGGGGCCGGCCATCAACAATGCTGGAGTGGACAGGTGGGGAGGCTGTAATTTGAGTAAGATGACGTTCAGGCAGAGTAACCAAGAAATCGTCTAGATGGCGAGGTTTATGTCTGACACGTCGTGGGCGGTCAACACCATCAGGACCTGACATCTTGCTGTAGAAATCACTGCATCCGGCTCGAAGGACCTTGTTATGTTTGGTCTGATGTGATTCTTAGAAAGGACTGTATTGATGGATTGGTCCGGATAGCAGAAATCACCACAGGTAGTCGGGTAAGGACTTCAAATGATCTCAGGATGGATCTTCTTTATTAAACATGTACCACTCCAAGCTTAAGGCTCATATTAATTTGTCAATCATGGTATCTGCACAAAGAAAACAAATAAAGGAAACAAATATACAGTATTAACCATCAAGGAATGGAATAAATCGCTAATCAGTTATGTAAATAATATTACAGAAATGATAAGAAATTGAATTAAATAATAATAATAGAAATAGAAACAAAGTTATTACAAATTACCTTGTGTACTACAGTGAAGTAATAGAAATGAGGCACATTAATGCAGACTCATCAACAAGTAATAGCCAGATATTGAGAGGGCTGGAACACAGCCACGGGTTAGCACTTAGCATTAAGGCACCGATAACCACTAACAAATAAGAAAAAACGTACGCAGTATGCACCGATACGGGCTACATTGAAACAGTAAGTAAACCGGAAGTAACGCTGACCCAAATATTACGTCTGAACTGTTACGAATATTTACTATTATACAGAAACGGATGTCTCTAGCAGCTATACTTAACACCGAGTGGATTAGCTTTCCCCCGAGATATGCTAACAACATTCTCACTGCCTAGCATCCATATAGAAAACATATATATTATATGTGAACGCAGAACCTCCAAAATGATAACACCTACATAATAACACTAAAACACGAAGAGAGAAACCTACGGTTCATTGGACGCATGTAAGGCACACACGGGAACATAATATAGAGTTTCTTAGCACTGGATATAACGTCGACTGTAGCACCAACCGGCGTCCGTAGCAAACTGGCTTGAGGGTGGATTCATAATAACATGACGCGAATGCAGGCATGCGATTAGATGATGGCTGAAGACATCTGTTATGCACGTACCTCGTACAAACCCCCTCCAGGAATATTGTCTATAAAAGCAGTGTCCATTTCTGAACACCGTTGATTTAAGATTTACACGGCTCTCTTACCCGGCTAATAGTTATCCGGCCACAGACCTCAAACGACACCGGGTTAGTGTGGACGATAGGGGGGTGTAGACTAAATAATTATACGTTTAAGGCATTATCCGGCTTAGTGTGGACGTGGCCTCAGTGTTGTGATGGGTACAGAAACCAGACTGAAAATTTTCTAAGGAGTCATTTATTGTCAGGAATGTATTCAACTGTTGAGATACAGCTTTTTCAATAATCTTACTGAATGGGAAATTAGAGATTGGCCCATAATTCTGCATCAACGTATTATCTAGGTTGTTCTTCTTTAACAAGGGTTTGATAACTGTTGTTTTGAGGGCCTGAAGGAAGACACATGACTGGAGGGATGAGTTAACTATTTGCATCAGATCGGACTTAATGACAGGGAGAACTTTCTTTAAAAAAGGTGTTGGTAAGATATCAAGACAGCAAGAGGAGGAGTTTAGCTATTTAATAATTTCATCGAGATGTGAATGATTTAGTTTTTTGAAATCAGACATTTTATAAATGGTGGTGGATTGGGTGCTGCTTTACAGATTTATCTTCTATTTTCCAGAATCTTTTCCGTGAAGAAGTTGGCAAATTCACTACAGGCCCTACTGGAGTGTAGCTCAGGGGCTGCTGTCACTGGAGGATTGGTTAGTCTTTCAACTGTTGCGAATATAGTATGAGTGTTATTAATGTTTCTGTTAATGATTTCAGAGAAGAATGATTCTCTTGCAGTTTTGAGAGTTAGGTTATATTTGTTCAGCCTGTTTTTGTAGATCTCATAGTGAACCTGAAGTCGAATTTTCCTCCATTTTCTTTTGGCCTGGCGGCACTACCTTTTTTCACTACGTACTAGAGCAGGCCTGCCCAATCCTGGTCCTGGAGATCTGCTATCCAGTAACTTTTAGGTGCATCCCTTCTCATCACAGCTGAATCAAATAAAGTTCCCATTACCAGGCCTCTGCAGATCTGACAGACTGCTGATGCTGATGAGGGAATTGAACAATTTCATTCAGGTGTGTTGGAGCTGGGATACATCTAAAATTTGTAGGATAGTAGATCTCCAGGACCAGGATTGGGCAGGCCTGTACTAGAGGATTTCTGGTCCATGGAGACTTGTTTCTACCTGAGACTACTTTAACTTTAGTTGGAGCAATGATATCAATGATGTCTGAGACTTTAGAGAAAAAGTTATCTACCGGATTGTTAACAGAGTGTGTGTTGGGTAGTGGGGGGAGGGGTATTGGGGGATGGGGTAGAGCAGTAAATTTGTTTAAATATTTCAGCTGAGCTGTCAATGAAGAAGCTTTTTTTTTTTTTTTTTTACTATGGTCTCATTTTGATTAGATAGCTAAGCTGGAATCATGCTTTCAAAGAAGATGCAGAAATGGTCAGATAATGCATCATCCACTATGGAGATGTTAGAGATTTCCAGTCCTTTGCTAATGATTAAGTCTAAAGTGTGTCCTTGTTTGTGTGCTGGCTGATTGACATGTTGGGTTAGACCAAAGTTATGTAGGGTATCACTTAGTGTTTTAGTCCATTTATCCTGAGGGTTGTCAGTATGAATGTTCAAAACTCCCACAATAGTTAGTTTGTCATACTCAATACGTTACAGATTGAAGGTCATTGAGGTCACTTATGAAGTTTGAGCCAGCTTTGGGGGGTTTGTACATATTTACGGCTAAGACCTTATTTGGCACTTTTATCTCCTTGGCAAGGTTTTCGAAGGAGTGAAATGTGCCCAGAAATATATTTTTAAAGTTCAGTGTTTTTTTTTAATTGTGCCCATTCCACCCCCTCTTCTTTGTTTCCTGTTTTCAGTTAGAAAGCTATAATTAGGAGGAGTAGCTTCTATCATTGAGGATATTTCATTATTTGCATATAACCAAGTTTTGGATAATAACAGAGCCCGTAAATTATGATTAATAATAAAGCCATTGATTAGGAAAGATTTCCTTGATTAAGATCAGATATTGAGTAATGCGAGTTTAAGAGATTCATTGGTAGTTTTTAAATTATTCTTACAAGTGATATTTATGAGATTTGACTTGATGCGAGGGGATTTGCATTTGTAAGTTCTTCTTCTTATAATCACAGGAATGCTATTTTTTCGGTAACCAGACATGTGCTGGTTGGGGAGTTGTCTTTGAGTTATATCTGGTGACCTTACAAATCATACATCAGTCATTGCCAGTGGTGAGAGGGGAGAATCAAAGGAAAGGAAAAATTTTGAACAGTGCCTATGTTCTTAACTTGTTAATGTATCTATATCCACTGCATTTTATTTGCCTATCTACTTGTACTTTAGTATTTGCTTATTCACTCGCACTTTAGTACTTTAATATCCTAATGTTTTCATGTTTGTTTTTTTGCTGCTTGTTTGTTGTTGTCTGTCTGTCCTGATTGTCATGATGTGTGCTGCTGCCTTTCTTGGCCAGGTCACCCTTGTGAAAGAGGTCTTGATCTCAATGGGTTTTTATCTGGTTAAATAAAGGTTATAATTAAAAAATCACCATGTCCAATAGACCTGAGTGAGAACTTTGGCGTAAGCTGAGTACCTTTGATGAATTGCTCCTTTAATTTTTTTACAGAATTCGATCAGTGAGCCTAATTTTGCTGAGACATCGGATCCTGGTTCAACACCCCACTTTAGGAGAGCAGGGGACGCATGATCCTTGGAGCTTGCAGATAGTGCAGTCTCTAGATTATCAGAGGGCTGTGAGAAGCTGGAAGTGCCGTCTGGTCCGTTATCTGCAGGCTGAGGCGCTGACCTTTGGGGAACTTTGTTTTTAGAGTCTGAGAGCAATGTTATTCAAATGGGCAAAAATATTAGCAGCCAGCAGTTTAATTCCAGCTCTGTTGAGATAGCTCTGATTTTCTTTGAATAGATGAGTCGCAGAACCAAAAAGCTTGAAGTTTATTACATAGCCGGGTGATTTTTCCAAGCATTTTGTTTTCATCCATTTATGAAGGGATCTTGCTTTCGACCATCGTTCATCCTTACCTTCTAGAACTGGGCCAGCCATCCAGGTGTTTGAGATATTGAGCTGATTTAGAGCCATGCGCAATTGTGACACGTCAACTCTGAGGATTTCGCTCTGGCGTAGGCTGATATCATAAGAGCCAGCATGAGTGTGTGTATTCCTGGATGAAAAGCAAGGATAGAGGGAATATTCTCCATAATTTGTCTGATAGTGCTCTTGGGGTATCTGTGAAAGCTAATGTTGCTGCTGCAAAAGTTTTCAATCCCGTTTACAGAGCCACTATGAATTATCAGAACCTTAACTGGGGAGGATCTTATTTTATGATGTGGCCGATTCACACTCCTGGATTTTTGTCTTTGCTCTTGCTCTTTGCTAGTTGGTGATGTCTTTTCATTCATAGGGGGGCTTCTTGGTTTCTCCTGCTGGCCTTGACCAGTCACGGGGGCTGTGGGTTGTAGAGAGTCTAGTGCTGTAAATCTATTTTTTAGGGGAATTCCAGGGAGAGAACTTGCCTTGACTTGGAGCTTCTTTTTCTGCATTTTGTTTTTCTTGGGAATGCGTGTGGAAGTATTTTCACAGCTTCTTTTCAGAGGCGGCCAGTTCTCCTTGAAATTCGAGTTTGGCATTCTGCTCGTTCCATGCCTCGGTGAGGGAATGGTGTTTTTCAGTGCTTTCTGATTGAGGCTAGACTGAAGCATGGGGCTGTCAGTTTTTTGTTGTTCCTTTGTCGGTAATGTCGTCTCGTTGTTATATCCAGCATTAATCTCAAAGTTTATTTCCATGGAGTCAAATGGTTGCAGCATCTAAGATGGCCGCAAGCCAGAGGGGTTCTCCTTCCCGCAAATGCTATTTACAGGATTTTAGTGGGAAAATGCAAATATATTGGTAGAATATTGCTCACTGTGAGTACTAGGACTGCTTATGTTCGATAATTAGTTAAGTCTGGCCCATGAAGAAGACAGCGTTTCTATAGATGACCCTTAATCCATGAACGCGACAGTCAGTTTGGAAAGACTTTTTGAAGAAATATCGAAAATAAGTGAAATGCTCCAGAACGTCGCAACAGATACCGTGTCTATCAAGCAGCCAACGGCCGAGCTGACTATAACAGTGACACACATGTAGGGGAGGCTAGATGAGGTCGAAACATGCATTACGCAGCTGGAGGAAGTGTCGGAGCAGCTGCTGAAAGATAATCGAAGTACGAGCAGACAGATGGAGACGATGTGGAACCGGGTGCAAGCCAAAGCAGGCGAAATAATGTGAGACTGAGGGGACTAAATGAGACCTTCGGAACCAACGGTACATTGCATGAGTGAGTGCGGAAGATCCTCGCTGAGGGCCTCGGTGTGAAGATGAACGAGGAGTTTGATGTGGAGAGGGTGCATAGACAGATGGCTCCAATGCCAAATGAAGATCAACCCCCGAGGCTGGTGCTGATCCGCTTCCTGATGCAGTTAGCGCGAGTCAAGGTGATCGCCGCGGCTAAGGAGAAGCGAGGGATTGTTTGGGAGGGATGCTGCTTCTCTGTGTTCCGGGACATGTCAAGGGAGCTGGCGGAGAAGCGGAAAGCTTTCACCTCTGTAAAGGGCAAGCTGCATGACCTGGATATTAAATACACTCTGGCTTTCCCTGCGATGCTGAACTTCAAATGGAAGGGAAGAACGTGAGCTGCAGCATAGTGGAAGCTGCGGAGAAGATCATAAATGTGATGGAGGGGGAACTGTTGACAATGGAGGAAGGTGAGCTGCTAACTCTGAATGAGAAACTATACATTCTGATTGAACTGATAAAGGGCTGTGCGGGCCGACGATGAGCTTCTCGGCACACTCGGCACGGTTGGGAGCAGTGTTAATCCTGCGGACCACGAAGTGGTTCATTTTTATTTCTTGTGTTTTAAACACCAAAGAGTGTTGGACACATGGACACTGGCTGTTTAGTAGCAGCCGGACACCTTTAGTTATGCCTTTTTTGATAAGTTTGTTTTTTTGTTACTGATTTTATGTTGAGTTATGTGTGTTCAGAAGCAGGCTGGTACAAGTTTATCAATGGGGAATTCAGAAACCGGAACATTCTCTGTAAGGTGCTGAAGACAGATGTAGCATTTAAAAATCTGCATGTCTGACAGACAACTGAAATTGATTTCTTAGAACATAAATGGATTCAGTAGTCCAATTAAGAGGAAAAAAATGTTTTAACATTTTTGAAGAATAACCTCGTAGATATTGTTTTTATACAGGAGACTCACATGCTTGAAGTGGGGAAAGTGGGGAAATTCAAAGTGGGATGGTAGGGACACCTATTTCACAGCTCATCTAAAGTAAATGTAATGGGGTTGTGATCCTGGTCCACAAAAATGTGAGTTTTATCTTGTTAAAGCAAAGAAAAGATACAGAGGGAGGCATTATTTGTGTGGAAGCAGTAATAGAAGTGGTCCAGTTACTACTGTGCAATATATATGCACCCAATAAGGGAGACCCCATTTTCATCCACAAGGTAAATAAAATATTGGGCAGTACTGAAGGTGAAATAATCTTAGCGGGGGACTTTAACGAGGTTATGGACCCAGTGTTAGACAGAAGTCTTTTCAGACCCCCTCTCATGAATAAGGAAAGACAAGCCTTTCAAATGCTGATTAGAGATATGTGACTAATAGATATATGGAGACTGACTAATCCGAATGCAAAGGATTAAGACATTTTTACAGCTAAAGGCATAAATAATATCTTTCAGCAATATAACAAAAATTATACACATCCTCAATTGCTGTGGACAAACCGGAGGAAAATTTTAAACAGATCTACATAGTCTTACACCGCACGAAGCAGAGGGATTGGATTCACCTATAACAGAGGCTGAAATTAGGAAGGCGATTGCCTCCATGAAAAATGGGAAGTCACCGGGTTATAACGGACTTCCTGTGGAGTACTGTAAGACATTTGCAGCTATTGTTGTACTGGTACTCCAGAAGATATACCAGGAGATGTTTGACAAGGGCCGTGTAGCACCAACTTTTAACAAGGCTGTAATATTACTGATCCCCAAAACACATAAAGATCCAACTGATCCCTCAAGCTGTAGACCCATTAGTCTGCTCAATCTTGACTGCAAAATTCTCACAAATATTTTGGTGACACGTGTACAACTGGTTATTTCCATGTATCATACATCCTAATCATGTTGGGTTTATGAAAAATAGAGCGTCGACATACAATGTCCGACTTCTATTATTCATAATTCACTTGGAAGTCCTGGCAATGCCTGTCAGAACGCGCCAGGGAATAAAAGAAATAAGGGTAGGGGACAATGAACATAAATTGCTGTTATATGCGGACGACATTTTGGCACTGGTATCTGAGCCCTTAAAGTCGCTAGCAAATCTGATGAATACTATACAATGTTTTTCTAAACTCTCTTGGTACTCCATTAATTGGAGAAAATCGGAACCTATGCCTCTTTTTAAATTATGCATTTCATCCAAGGTAGAAAAAATTTAATTTAAATGGATCCTCATCATCATCCTTCATTTATAAAGCACATTTAAACAGCGACAACGCCAACCAAAGTGCTGTACAAGACAATAAAATACTAAAGAATATACAGCAGCATTAAATAGCTAAAACAGTAAAAATGGTACAAACAAACAGACAAGATCTCACAGGGGTTAAACCGACTCAGCCGAGAAGGCTTGGGAATAAAAATATGTCTTAAGACGAACTTTAAAAAAGGGGAGGGACGGGGCGAGTCGGACTGTCAGGGGGAGTTGGTTCCAGAGCTTGGGAGCACAAACTGAAAAAACCCGTTCCCCACAGGCCTTATAGCGGGCAGGAGGAACAAGTAGTAGGTGCTGTTCAGATGACCTCAAGGTTCGCGCCGGAACGTAAGACCTTAAAAGCTGTGCCAAATAAGAGGGGGCCATTTCGTGCATTGATTTATAGTCTAGCAGGAGAATTTTAAACTTAATGCGAAATCTCACTGGAAGCCAGTGTAAATTAGCCAAGACAGGGGTAATGTGCTGCCGCCGGTCTGTGCCCATCAGAAACCTAGCGGCGGCGTTTTGTACCAGTTGGAGCCGCACCACTGAAGAGAAGGGAACTCCATATAAGAGAGCATTAGCATAGTCCAGACGAGACATTACAAAAGCATGGACAACTGACTGGAGATCTTTTTTATTCAGAACTGCGCAGGGGAATGAAATATCTCGATATTAGCGTCTCTGAGGATATAGAGGAGATAGTGGTATTGAACTTCAACCCTCTGCTTCAAAAGATAAAAATAAATCTTGACAAATGGTCAAAACTAAAACTGAGTCTGATGAGAAAAATTAATACTATAAAGATGATAGTTGCCCCACAACTTACTTTTATTATAATGATGTTGCCAATTAAAATTCCATCTGACATCTGTAAACAACTAGACAATGTAATTAAAAAAAATTTATGGAAAGGAAAAAAAAACAAGACTGAAATTAAGAAAATGATGCACACATAGGGAGAAGTGGGGGTGGTGTGTTTGTGTGTGTGTGTGGGGGGGTGGGGGTGGGGGGGTATATTACTTAGCAAACAACAAAAATAGCAAGGTATTGGCATACAATAAATGGCCGAATCTGCATCATATGAATCTGTGCTCAGTAAATTGAGCAAAGACAAAAGAGATGGAATCTCTCACTGGGATGGATTCTGGGATTTTATAAAGACAGATAAAGACTGTGGGTGAAATCAAGTTCGCTATGTGACTGCTGTTATTCCGATACTGCATGTCTGCAAGGAATAAATGTGGGACCTGTATCCAAAATCAATTGCCACATCTGTACCGTATGTTCCTAATGTTAGAGCCTTTTAAGATTGTCATGTACCAGCCCCGAAAAGTTCAATAAAAATGTAAATTAAATTTAAAAAAAGTTTATTTCCAGAAGGCATACTTTTGCTTCCACATTCCAGAACTGTTCCTCCAAGGCGTTCTGTCTTTGGAGTATTGCTTCCATATTCCGGAGCTGTTCCTCCAAGGCTTTCTGTCTTTGGAGTAGCTTATTAAAGTTCTCAGCTGAGCAGTGTGCCATGTTTTTAATCCACAGTTTTTCACAGCCTTTCAGAGGTGTCCAGAAAAGCTGATCTGGTCTGGCAGGTTGTTGGGCACAAGTATTCAGCTGAGTAAAACGACATGTTTTTGATCCGCAGTCTTACAGAGGTCCTTTAGCGGCAATCCACAAGAAAAAGTCTCGTCTAATAGTGTACTTCCAGAGGCTGGGGCACATAAATTAAGAGGAACACTAAAAAAACTGAATCTGAACCTAAATCTTAAAGAGGAGAATAGGGTGGAAATAAGGCAAAAATCAGACAGATCAGGAGAGCTCAGAGAGAGAGCTGCTCTTCCTCCGGCAATCAGCTCCAACGGGTGCTGTTGAAACCTTTTCATGGTTTTTACTCTGGATCTAGCTTCTGCTCTCCACCACATGCTTTCCATAAGATTTCCATAATAGCCAAGGAAAGCCGTTGTGATGGATGGGGCAATGCCACGTGATGGTAACATCATGAAGAAGGAATATGAGAAACTTGTGAAATACCAAGGGCTCAGAGAGTTGCTAGAAAAGGCTTGGAAGGTGACACTAGTCCCTGTGGTAATCGGAGCACTCGGGGCAGTGACCCCCAAACTGGAGGAATGGCTTCAGCAGATCCCTGGAAAAACAGCAAAGATACTGCCCAGGACCCTCAAGTTCTACAGCCTCTGGTAGAGGACCCAAAGTTGGAATGGAATGGATGGGAAAACTGCAGAGTGTAAGTGGAGTTCCAGTATCTCAAGGTCTTGTTCAAGATTGAGGGAAGAATGGAGCAGGAGATCCACCGACTTATTGGTGACACATCTGCAGTGATGGAATGGGACAGTACGGAAGATGAAACTGTCAACCATGAAATATTACATGGTTACATAATGATGCGTGTTCAAATTCCCCCTCCAGCCATTTTGGTCATTGTATACTTGGGGAAGACACCCACTTGCTTCATTACTGGTGGTCAAAGGACTCTGTGGCGCCAGTGTATAGCTTCGCTTTTGTTAGTATGATCCATGGTGCCTGTACCTTACCATCACCAATGTGTGAATGTGTTTGTGAATTGATAAATGACTTTAATTGGAGTGAAGCACTTTGGGGATCTCAGGACTAGATAAATCGCAAGTACAGGCCACTTACTAATCACTTGACAGAAATATTGAATTGAAATAGAAAGATGAAAAGGAAACTAGACCATAATTAATAAAAGTTGGATATTGGTTTAATGATAAATCATTAAATGTAGCCTGAAAGGCCTATAATGCAGCCTACTTGTTTAGGCCTTTATCAAGTCACAGGACTGCAAAGGTCATTAATAGACCGACACATTGATGCTGGATACGCTACATTGTAGCCACGGCTGCCACAGAGCAGAGGCTGCCATTCAGTCTGTGTAACCAGGACGTCTGACCACCACCAGGAAACAAGACTGCAACAGAACAGATTGACAGAGGCTGATTGGGGCTGGGGTTCCAACCTGTTGAAGGACAACCCCTTCCCCTGAGCCACTGTTGCTCCATGTATGCAAAATATTTTAGATTTACTGTTTTGTGGATGATCAGATTATTGTGTAGTATATATATATTTTATTTGGTTTTGTTTATTGGCCATTTGTTGTTCTGTCTGAAAGCAATTGTACAATCTTTCCAGAGAAGAGGGGGATTTCATGCTCAGTGTGTCTGGCACCGTCGTATGAAGCCAAGAAAAAGAAGAAGACCTAATATCTCGAATCGTTTTTGGGTACACTGGGTTAAACACCAAAAATTCTTTAGCAGGGAAACATCAAACAGGGAAATGTAATTGCTGTATAATACATGAAAACCATATAACATGTTGTGTTGTATTGTCAAAATTATAAGGAAGAAAGAAGATTACTTATTCAAAACATAGGAAAAAAAGATGAAGCTACATATAGAGAATTTACTGAAAAGAAATTGCAGATGTAAAACTTTATGATTTTATTTCAGATTCTAAAATATACCCAGTTGTATGAAAGATTAGGGTTCTTCTTCGTCTTCTTAATAATAATACTACTACTACTACTACTACTACTACTACTACTACTACTACTACTACTAATAATAATAATAATAATAATAATTATTATTATTATTATTAGCGTCTGGTCTACGCACTAAGCCGGATGGTGGCGGCAGGTGGCGATAGAGCATCACATTGTTGTTTGCCAAACGCTCCAAACAAGAAAGAAGCAGGAGAAGAAGAAGAAGCAGACACGTCATTGAGGTTTTACTGCAGAGAAGATGGCCAGCACTTACAGTGGTTTTCGCCTGTAAGTATCTGTAGTAGGGACTTTCTTTTCTGTTCATACCAGTGAGAAGCTCTGTGCAGACCACACAGCGATGATGTAAATAGTTGACGCATTTTTACTTTTACATTTTTACGGGATATGTCTTGTTTCTTACTATGCTAATGGGAAACCTAACACCAGAGAAAGTTTGCCTTCGTAAGTGAGTCTTTAGAACATTAAAGCGACTGGTGAGGGATCCGGAACATCTAAGTTTGGTGTTCTAAGCAGCCGGGTTCGCCATCAGTCCCACCAGCTGCTTATACTCTGGGAGTTCTGCATATCACTATCGGTCATCTTTCCGCCCGTTGAAACCGGACAGTTGTTGCTATGGTTCCAGTTTGCTCAGTTCTGTGTTCCGTTTAACCAGTTATGAATTATGACCCGTTGCTGCGGGTGACGTGATCTGAAATAATTCCTGTTCTTCTGTTCCAGGCACACCACATCAGATAAGTTCTACATCGAGCCAAGTGATGATGGCTCCGTCGATGTCCTGGTCATTGATAGAGTATCCACTGAGATGTCTCTCACTGGTGAGCAGTGTCTTCCCCTTTCTTATTTTATTGAATTTGAAAGATATTGAGTCTTATTTCCAAAATTGTAGTTTTTCTGGTTTCATTCCAACACCAGCAGCAAGACACATTCTTTTATAAAGCAAGAAACGTACAGCAGAGCCAGTCTTTACAAAAGGCGCTGTGCTTTGTGCCCAGCTGGGGGCAGAGTAGACCTGAAAGAAACAAATGAAAATTAAGAAGGATTGCTTTCTATGGGGCAAAGGAATATAAAACAGAAAGTTAGTGCACGAAATCTTTTCAGTCATACATGTTTCATCTACATCGAGCTAACTGCAATGAAGTTTTAATGCATTAAAAATCCCAATTTCTATAGTATAAATCTTTGTTTTATACTCATCTCAAAGACAAATCCATTATAGTTGCACAACAAACAATTTGAAATTCATATTTACACAAATTACATTTCATTGAATTTGTAGAAAAACAAAGTAATATTAGCCAGCCAGGCCATTGTTTACAAAATAAAGCTTGGGATGTTATAAGTAGCAATGTCCATACATTAGAAATATCACAGAACTCTGGAAAGAAATATATTTTTTAGATATTATATTCAAAGTATCACATATTCACATTCTGCTTGCCAGTAACACATTGAACCTGTTGGATGGAGTCTGAATGCAGCAGAGATGATGGTAAAATGTGAACTGTCGAGGAAGATTTTGGAAAACATTGCAATAACAGAGAGGAGTAAGAAAAAAAAATGAATTCTGATTTTGTTAATGATATTAACTCATAATCAGTGTTGGGGAGTAACGGAATACATGTCCTGGCGGTACGTATTTATGACTAATTATGACGATCAAACAAAAACGTAAACATGAGTTGCCAGGTATGGATTCAGACCTGGAGCTGGGGGGGTTGGAGCCACAACCGCAGCTAAATAAACCTACCAGCAGTGAAGGAAATTATGTATCCAATGGTGCTCTCTCTCAGTTAATTTTTTTGTCATGTGATGCTAGATTTAATTCGAACATTCCTGACAAAAGCCCAGCTATGACCATGGTGGTTAAAACGGGGGCAAAAGATCAAATCTGGTTACACTAGTCATCGAGTCGCACCGCAATGCTTCTGGTGTCGAACTGCTAAGTATGCAGGCCATCTCTAGTGATTGTTGGAGCAGCTGTAATTCGGCAGCAATGATTGAAGCGACATATTCGTATTACCACCTAAAATATTTTTTGCAAAAGTTAGTGATGGTCCAGGTGGAAAAATTCTTGCAATTTTGTTTAAACTTTGATGGCGGGTCTCAAAAAAATATGCCGCACATAGACAATGTCAACAGCAAACTCGAAGCACAAAGCATCCGACTGGCCACACTTTGAAGGTATGTGAAAGTCACAAAAAAATTAAGGTACTGCAACGATGTAAAAAATAAAACAAAATCCTCTACCCACTGTTTTTTTTGTCCATTATTTCACAGGGCCTGTATCGTGTTAATTAGGTAATTTTTCATAGTTACAGTGTTGGTTGTATCTGACATGACGTTAGCTTGATTATATGTTGTTGTGATGGGTTTCCCGAAAATTACGGCTACAAGGATAAAAGCTTTCTATCTGGAGTGCAATGAATGTCATTTTACAATACTTTGCATATTTTAACAGAAATACACAAATAGCCTAATTGGCTGTGGCTGCAAAACAATTAACTTAATTTCAAATGACTAAATCTAATAAATAAATGAATATAATATAATAAAATGTAAAGAAATATTAATGCTAAAAACCAGTTTGTTTGTTTGGTTGGTTTTTTTTGTCACTGAGAGCTAACAGTGTTGTGCCACAAAAGAATACATTTTCTTTTTCTTTTTCCCAATCAGTAGTCTACCTGATGTTTAAGCCCTCAATTTTTCTGCGCGAGTAGCCACCAGCGCATTTTGTGAGATTTAATAGACTTACAGACGTGGAAAAAATTGTTGGTACCCTTCATTAAATCAAAGAAAAACTCATAATGGTCACAGAAATAACTTTAATCTGACAAAAGTAATAATAAATAAAAATTATATAAATGTTGACCAATGAAAGTCAGACATTGCTTTTCATCCATGCTTCAACGGAATTATTTAAAAAATAAATGCATGAAACAGGCCTGGACAAAAATGATGGTACCCACAACTTAATATTTGGTTGCACAACCTTTTGAGGCAATCACTGCAATCAAATGATTCCTGTAACTGTCAATGAGACTTCTGCACCTCTCAGCAGGTATTTTGGCCCACTCCTCATGAGCAAACTGTTCTAGTTGTTTCCGGTTTGAAGGGCGCCTTTTCCAGACAGCACGTTTCAGCTCCTTCCAAAGATGCTCAATAGGATTGAGATCAGGGCTCATAGAAGGCCAGTGTTTTCCTCTTAGCCCTTCTTGGGTGTTTTTAGCTGTGTGTTTTGGGTCATTTTCCTGTTGTAAGACCCGTGACCTGCGACTGAGACCATGCTTTCTGACACTGGCCAGCACATTTCTCTCTAGAATCCCCTGATAGTCTTGAGATTTCATTGTACCCTGCACAGATTCAAGACACCCTGTGTCAGATGCAGCAAATCAGCCCCAGAACATAACCGAGCCTCCCCCATGTTTCACAGTAGGGACCGTGTTCTTTTCTAGATATGCTTCATTTTTCCGTCTGTGAACATAGAGCTGATGTGCCTTGGCAAAAAGTTACATTTTTGTCTCATCTGTCCACAGGACATTCTCCCAGAAGCTTTGTGGCTCGTCAGCATGTAGTTTGGCATACTCCAGTCTGTTTTTTTTTAATGATTTGTCCTCTGGCTCAAACAGCGAAGGATGTTCCGATCTGACACTGATGTTCCTTGAGCATAAAGTTCAGCTTGGATCTATTTTGAAGTCTTTCTAGGCTCTTTTGTTACCATTTGGATTATCCGTCTCTTTGATCTGTCATCAATTTTCCTCCTGCAGCCACGTCCAGGGAGGTTGGCTACAGTCCCATGGATCGTACATTACTGAATGACATGTGCAGCTGTAGTCACAGAAACATCTAGCTGCTTGGAGATGGTCTTATAGCCTTTACAGTTAACATGCTTGTCTATGATTTTCTTTCTCATCTCCTGAGACAACTCTTTCCTTTGCTTCCTCTGGTTTATATTGAGTGTGGTACACACCACGTCACCAAACAACACAGTGACTACCTGGAGTCCTATATATAGGCCCACTGAGTGATTACAGGATTGTAGACACCTAGGATGCTGATTAGTGGACATACCTTGGATTAACATGTCCCTTTGGTCACATTATTTTCATTCTTTTCTAGGGGTACCATCATTTTTGTCCAGGCCTGTTTCATGCATTTATTTTTTAAATAATTCTGTTGAAGCATGGATGAAAAGCAATGTCTGACTTTCATTGGTCAACATTTATATAATTTTTATTTATTATTACTTTTGTCAGATTAAAGTTATTTCTGTAACCATTATGAGTTTTTCTTTTATTTAATGAAGGGTACCAACATTTTTGTCCACGTCTGTAAATGTTGTTTTTAAGGGGAAGTATTCCAAGTATTTAGAATACAGTACCAGGATTGAGCAAAGTAGTGGAATACGTTGCAAAATACATTTTAAAGCAGGTATTCAGTATTCTGTAACTAAATACATTTATAAAGTATTCTCCCCAACACTGCTGATAATATTCAATAATACTATTGAAATCCCACGATTTCCTAATAATGCGCCGCCATAATCAAAATATTGATTTGATCTTTTTTTTTTTTTTATGTTAACCCCTTGACGTGGAGTTCAGTGCCGTCATGTCAGTTTTTATGGTGGTCATACAGTAATTGCAAAGTCTAAAATTAGAAAAGCACTCAGAGAGCTCAGATCCCCTAACCCCCACACACTGTTATTTTTTTTATTTTTGTGTTTGGGTTGCATAAAAGCTAAATTTACAGTGTTTCTATTGTGCCGCAGAGTAACCTGTTGCCATTAGTTTAAGAGTATAAGCAGTACATTGAAATATGTCCAAGAAAGTTGAGCGAGTGCTAGGACCTTTTCCTACCGACAGTGTTGAGCTTGCTCAGGGAATGCTATCATTTGTTTGGACCGTGCTGGAACAGAGATCGTTCTACAACAAGGACATTAGTCCCAACGGACTAGTCAGACTACCGGGCTCTCTCTGGATTTTCGGACCAGAGAAGCGATGAAGGCGGCAGGTTATTAAGACTGACCCCTGCCTTTTCTTGAAAACACTGCCAAAAAGCTGTGTCTCAAAAGGGCAAGAACTATAACTTTGAAGTCCTGAAATCCAGGGCAACACCTGTTTAACCTTTTGCCCTGAGGAAGAACGTACAGCAGGATCAACAGACCTAAAAAAAACAGCAACTGCCTTAAGATTTCTAAACACAAAAACCTGAATGAGTGATTGTTTCCTATCTTTTTAGATTTTGTACTTGTATTTTTTATTGTATTTATTTAAATTGTTTTTATTGACTAGTCGGACTCAGTCCATTTTATAGTGCACATTTGTGCAATGACAATAAAGACTATTCTATTGAAGAGTTTTATTCTGCTTTATTTGATTGTGAAATATGAGTATTTTTTTTAAACACATTGTCTCTAACCGTTTACCTATTTCTGACCTCAGTGCGAAGTGCTGTTCCTATGTCAGCTGAAACAATGCCAATATGTGGAGTTATGGGAACCATTCGCTTGCCAGCAGGTACGTTCAGCATGTTGAGATAAAATTTTTGAAGTATATACAGTATAACTGTCTGAACTAGGATGTCTGTTAGCAACAATCTGATGATACGATATATATCACAATAGAGTGGGGACAATACAGTATTACTGTACTATGAGTAAGACTATATATTGGTATTTTTAAAGCTGAATTAAACTGTAGAAAAACTGTCAAAAGCATTCGAAACACTCGGGTGTTTCATATATAACCCATTCAGTGTTAGAACCAGATCTACTTGATCCGCTGGAATTAAGTAGGTGAAAACAACCACCAACTAATGTTGAGCATTAATGGTTCCTTCAATTTCTAAACATCAAAATCAATATATAAATTTAAATATATACAATATCGTGACATAAAACATAATGATAAATCAGTGTATCGATATTTTTCTTACATCCCTAGTAGGAACTAAAAATGGCACCAAAAATGTCATTTGTGTGTTTTACTTCATGGTTTGATTTCTTTATAAATCTAGGTATGTACCTCATAGTGATCACAAAGAAGACGAAGGTTGGAGATTTACTGGACCATGCTGTTTGGAAAGCTCTGAATTTTGACATTGTTTCTTACAAAAAGACAGTGCTACACTTGAACGATGACCAGGTTGGTTATTTTACCATTATATCTTTGTTCAGTTTTAAAGATCTGTTCATAATATCTGTTCATCTTTTCTGTAACTTGACAATTAAAAAGGATATGAATAAATTAAATAGAATATGATGCATGAATGTCTGCAAAGTCACCCAGTTGGTAGCACTGTTGAGGTGGGTAGTAACAAGGTACATTTACTCAGTTACATTTAGTTTCGTTACTTTTTGGGACAAAAAGTACTTTTAAGAGTAGATTTGCTATGTCTTATCTTTACTTGAGTAATATTACTATGAAGTATCACTACTGTTACTTGAGTAAAATTTCCAGATACTCTATCTACTGTGAGTAAATTAAATGAATGGAAAGCATGTTATTTACTTGTATTATTATTCTTTTCATTTTACTCTTTAAAATACCAGAATTTCCCAATAACTTTATTTTTATCTTTCTGATGTAGGGATCGACCTATATGGATTTCTTTAGTGCTTATGCCGATACCGATTTAAGATTTTAAATTTTTTTTATCAGCCTTAGTCGATGTACGATACAGGTTGACGAATTTCTTAAGCCGATATTTGGAGCCGATACTGATTCTTCTCCCTCTATTTACATCATAAAAACAATGATGATAACAACTGTTACAAGTCCCAATTTAACATTTATCAAACTTTAAAACAGTATTTAACTAATAGTACACATAGGTGACGTAGAACGAGTAAGAACAACTAGATTAGGGCTTTGATTCTGGACTTCGTTATTCGAATATAATTCGATAATAAAAAAAATTAAAGATATTCGAACAAATTTTATAGATCTCTTAATATTCAAACCTGTATGGGGATTTTTTGTTTTTGCTTGTAAACGTTACGTTGCCTGTGGTACCGTTAAACATTAACTAATCAACTTAAATTTTGTCAAACAATTAAAGAAATTAATAACATCGCTACATTTTTACATTTATACGCCGAAACACGCAGTGTCAATGGTTGACAGTTCCTCGGTAGCCGAGGTAACTCTTCGTCTAAGATTTCAAGGCTTCCGCTGCTTTGTAGGATAGCGTCGCGCCCACCAGCTGCTTACTGGGGCGGTAGTACACATCCAGGAACTTTATGCCTACCACTCCAATCCATACTGGAGATTCGGCTCTTGTACATTGCTCACTTACTCTTTTTCGCGTACTACGTAGCAAGCGTAGTAATTATTAGATGAAGTCAGCCTGCATGATGCATGTAGTCTATTAACAATGACTAATACCCTGCCCTCTGGTGTACAGAACATATAGAACTTAAAGGTTGGGGTTTTATGCATAATTGACTTTTTGACGTGTAACATCCTGATAATAGGTTATTTCCTCATGCCTGTTGCTTTGACTCATCCACTTATGTTTGAATAATTTTTGAGTCTCTGCTGGTAGTTATTGGAGGTGCTGAAACGCCTGCTTCAAACTATCTCCCCTTTTCCACCCATCTCCCCAGTGAAGAACAGTGACTTAGCATTACTAACTCCGAATTCAAAATATGGCTTTATATTTCTGTGCTTTTATGGTTGCAATGCAAAACATAACTTTATATTTCTGTGCTTTTATGGTTGCAATGTAAAACATAACTTTATATTTCTGTGCTTTTATGGTTGAATTGCAAAATGTAGCTTCATAGTTGTTTGAATTTATAGTTTCAATGCAACACATAGCTTCATTTCTCTGTACATTTGGGATTTCAATGCAAGACTTGGCTTAATTTTTCTGTGTTTTTATGGTTCCAATGCAAAACGTGGCTTCATAGCGATTAACATTTGTATAAGGATACCAAGGAGATTAAATATTACAAAGCCGACCAGCCTTGCAAAAGCCTCTGAATTCTCACTGGTTCTTCAAAAACCCCACTCTCAGGGTCAGATATCAGATAATTTGCGTGTGCCGTCTTATTATCTCCAGTGTTGCCATTTTTCAACAATTAGATTTTTTTTCCCTTCTAAATAATAAAATGCAACATTCTGAAAACTTCAGTAAACTATTGGTGTCCGACTCCACGCGCATGCTGTGATAATAGCCGGCATATGACGTTCTGCAGGGGGAGTTTCACAAAGGGTAGGAGGTCTTAGAGAGGCTCAGGCGAATATCAAGGCATCAAGTACGGAAGTGATGTGAAGGCAAATTTCTTTAAGGTGGAATTTGATAGATAGGGGATTTTAAATGATTTAGGGTAAAACATTTAATTTGAATGTGCTATAGAATGGTACTGAGTGCCTGGAAGAAGCATAATACCCCCTCTTTGAGTTTGATACCAGTCAGTTATCAGCCTTAATGAAGACATTTAGTGGTCAAAATATAAGTAATAAATATTCTAATATATTTAAATTTTAATATTAATAAACAAACTTTGAATATGAAGCCCTAAACTAGATAAACAATATTTAACAAGTTAAGTAAAAAAGAATTAATTGCTGAAAAACTGCGTCATTAGAATTATGAAAATAAATATTTAAGCCTAAATAAAACAATTACACTATTGCACACAGTAGAAACAAGTAAGCAGCATAATGAAGTTCACAGTCTGTGCAATAATGCTAGGAAAAAAACGTTCAGACCGCAGCAGCTGCTTAAGGGCCGATACACGTAAAAACGCAACTATCAGCCCAGCTGATATACCGGTCTATCCCTAGTTTGATTAAATTTTTAAAATATTAGATCAGATGTTACTCAGTAGTTAATTAGTAAGCATTTTACCACATACCTTTTCCCTCTCACTTAAGTATTTTTTCTGATGGCTACTTTTTACTCTTACTTTAGTAAAAATATGCTGAAGTGTGCTACTTGAGTAAAATTTTTGTTTGTGTCGCTGGACCTTCGGACAACATAATCCCCAGATAAATAAACAGTCATATGCAGTTATGCAGTCAGAAACACAACACCATATTGTACATGAACACCGGCTCAATGTCCAACCATACAGCCGATCTCTATTAGTAGGCATGCCACTGCAACCTTAGACTTAATATGACAACAGCTTACTCTCCCTCACAATCACAATGTGAGGGTCATTTATCTGCTTCAATGCTAAGTTATATCAGAGTAGCCGGATGGTCATCTTTTAAAGTGGCTGCACCAGGTTGGTAGCTGCCAAGATTTCAGAAGATGGTCTACTTACGTCAAGGATGGTGTTCTAGGCCAATGACGCGTTGAGAGGCAAGGGGAAGATGGCGCTTCCTGTCCACCTATTTCTTAGTCTAAAATTAGCACTTCTTCCAAGCACTATTACCAGATAGTTTACTATCAAAGGAGCTATTACTGTCAACTTGGATCCAGTTGCTCGTAGTTAAGTAGGGAAAACCCCACTGATGCAGGCCTTTAGAGACTACTCCTCAGTAAAAATATATAAGCCCTGTTTAAATAAACGACTTCAACTCAGAAGAACAAAATTATTTAATTTTAAGCTCAAAAGGAATTACAAATTACAAGCAACTTAACAAAAGGAGTCATGTGTCACACGGTCACAGCAACACCGACCTCCTACAGCCTCCCATCCCATGTGCCATCTCTGATCTTCTCAGAGTTTCAGCGGTAAATATACATCACTAAGACAATAGGAGGACGTGTCTTATTTTTTTTTGACACATGCACAAAATAGACAGTTTCCACAGAATCAGCACATCAACATCAATCTTGTGGTTTCTTGTAGATGGTTGACTCTTCTTGGAATGATCTCTCTCGTCTCTGAAAGTGTTAACTTTTGAACTGCCAACTGCATGCAGGCTTCTTGATGCAGGTGTTATTTCAAAGTGAGGTTTATTATACAGTAAA
This sequence comes from Apricaphanius iberus, assembly GCA_028564705.1. NCBI lineage: Eukaryota > Metazoa > Chordata > Actinopteri > Cyprinodontiformes > Aphaniidae > Apricaphanius > Apricaphanius iberus. The sequence continues at coordinate 642,626 of JAPXFQ010001436.1, forward strand.
TTTTCCACTTATTCAGAGATGGGTGACCTTTTGGCTGGAACATTATAACCCTTCTCTGCACTCAGTTACATCTTGATAGGAAGAAACAAAGCCACATCCTTATCACATATCATTCTCCACAGTTCAGCATCTAAATCATTATAAAAACCTTTTTCTAAGGCACATCAGTTAACATATTTTATCAAGAAACACACTTAATTATGGGAGTATATACTTCTGTTGCTTAAAACACACATTATAATGAAGGTAAGAACATAAAGAAAAGGCACTTTATTAAGAAAGGCTTAAAACATAAATGAAATACTCATTTACCCCCCTGGGGTTCCACAGTCACCTACTCTAAACATAGGTATGCCCTGTGAATTTGCCATATAAAATCTCTGGAGGCTCAACAAGGGGAAACAAGCTTGTCTTGAGTTGAGAAGCTGGCTTGTCTTCGGCGTCCAGCTCCGTGGCTCTTCTTGCTGCTACTTTCCTTAACAGCCTTGCAGGACCCAGATGTTCTGGAAGTCATTGTATGGGTCTATTGTACTGCCATAAGGCAGTACAATGGACCCTCATAATGTGCACCTTTTATTACTATTGATAGTGGTTTTTAATGTTAATTTATTGGTATTGATGCTGTATTGTTAGTGTTTGATTATGAATGGCAAACACTGTATGCTGCTGGACACTCGAATTTCCCCAGTCGGGGATTAATAAAGTATCCATTCATTCATTCATTTACTCCGGCAGCTTTCAGCTTGTTACTGATGTAAAGACTCTTTAAGTCTGTATGCTACACTTTACCTAATGATATAAAGTTTGTCTTTACTAAAGACAAACTCAGTCAGTTCTTCCACCAGACGACTGAGAGAAAGATTGTATAGTGCAGTGTTCAGCAGCGGGACCATCCCATGCAGTGATGGCTCCGAAAATAAACATAATAAATGCTGGTGTGCTGCCGAAACATTTCTAAAACATGTTTTTAAGGTGTAAAAGTTAAGGTTTGGGTCTCTAATTAAATTAGATATGAAGGAGCTTAAAGATGATTATCAAATGTTCAAAAAAACAGTACAGGTTTAGAACTCTAACCTACAGCAAGCCAGTTAGAGAAGCACTAGATGTTGTTTGTTTGAGAAAATGCTTGGAAAAATGCTTGTTAACATCTGTGTGGAGGTCAGATACAGTTAAAGTTTTCAAAATAAATGGAAGTCACACCTAAGGACGTTGCAGATATTCAGTTTCAGTTCTTATTCACACTAATCCTGCTAGATGGCAGCAAAGTTGTTGACATCTTCATGTAATGCATAACCTACTTTACAAACAGCTGCTTCACTGGAGGGGGGCATACCCTGCTGGTTGACTTAAAAACAACTTTAAGTAAAAAAAAACAACTTTAATGTTTAGCATTTTGCTTTCCCATTTCTCTATCAGCTTCACATATTTAAAGATTGAACTAGGTCTTATACTAAACATAAAGTATTAATAAAGCACATTGAATTACCCTGTTGTTGAAAGTGTGCTATACAAATAAAATTGCCTTGTCTAGGTAAACTTTATTAGCTGGTGTAGAAAATCAAGAAGGTGTAAGGTGAGGTAAGATATGGAAAAGGATTTATGGAAAGGCCTTATTTTTCTTCTTTTTATGCAACTTCAGGAAGTTTAAGATAAATTAGCTAAATATTATTATCCCTCCTTATCAAGACCTTGTGTTATTATATGTATAACTTTACCTTTAAAAGCCATTTTACCCTAGTATCAATAACTAATTCAGCAATACAATTTATGTTACTAGGGACTTTATTTATTTTTAATTCAAATCCTAAAATCAGACTGCATATCACACAGTGTGCTGGAAACTCCACATTCAATTTCTCTAAAAATATGAATCAGACAAAAAAAAAGAAATAACATGTTTTTGCCATAGCCCACCCAAGAGATGTCTAAATCTCTACATGAGGTCTGGACAGGAACTACAGCTGAATTATTTTGTCTTATGTTTTTGATGCACTTGTGATACAAAATTTCAGTGTTCAACTATTCTTGAATTTATGGTACCCATGGTTATGCAGCTGGAGCAGTAGGTTTGTGTCCTTCCACTGAGAAGACAGCCAGGGGAGAAATTGAGAGAGGCCTGAGGAAAATACTGAAAATCAAACTTGTGCATGGTTGTTTCAAGTGGTGACATGTTTTGAGAACAGATAGAGTTCAGGTTATTTCAGTCTGTTGAGATTTTAAACTGTTAGTATCTTAAACATGGTAAAACGTTATGAAACTAGCATCATTTAAACCAACATGAATCTAAACTCGGAGCACAGAAAATTAATTTTTAAAGAAACAAAAAAGGAAGCACAGATGTATGAATGCATGTAAGGCACAAAGAGCCCCTTTGTGAGTGTTGTTTTTGCTGAAAAAGCTTTCAAATCAGAATGCTTTATTTTTAAAGCATAACTTTAGTTTTTTTTATAATACTGAAGTTTCTTTGTGGTTAAACGGACGCCCCCATCCTGTATTACAATCTTGGTCCAAAGGAACACACCAGTTGTTAGCAGTCATTAAAAGGTTTTTATGGAGTTATGGAGCAATGACACTGGAGTTTTTTTGTTTGCCACTGACTGCTATTTCAACTATTATTAGACACATTCTGTAACTTTACAGATGTTTGCCCTCTTTTGCCCTCCTGATGCTTGCGACGCAACGTCACTGTTGTAAAAACAAATCTCTATGAAATGCATCTGAAGAAGTCTACTGACTGTTTTACAAGCTCCCTAGCCAAAACATCAAACTAACGTCATGTCAGTTTGTAAACCGTCAGTAACACTGTAACACTGTGCAAACACAAAACTGAAAAGTTGTAACACCGAGTTTTAGAAGCTAATCCTACTTTGATCTAAACTGAGTAATAGTTTGACAGAATTTTTTTTCCCCATCAGTGAGGGGAAGGAAGTAATGTCGGACCTTTGCCATTTTCTGTGTTGCTGCTCTATAAGACAGTAGGAGGAACTGCGGGAGGTGCGCTGTTGACCAGAGGAACAACCTAGTCATGAGTTGAGAAGCTGGTGCAGCTTCAGCGTCCAGCTCCGTGCCTCTACATGCTGTCCTGATTCACATGGGGTGTAGAACGGGTACAGTCCTTGATGTGGCTGTCCTGCGTTCCCCTCCTGATCACAGGACCTTGGCCAAAAGTTCCCATCTTCTCTTTCTTCCCATTTCTCATTCAGCATATTCCTAATAAAGGCCACTTGTTTGGGAAACAAAAAAGTATTTTAAAAAAACAGGGATATATTAGCCCATTATAATCGATGGAAGAGATGGTTTGAACTTCCTCCTTCTCTCTCTGCTCTTTGGTCCTTCTCTGCATCCGTTAAGCCTCCCTTTCAACCAGACTCCGTCAACTTTTCAAGCTTTTCCTGCGTTTCAAGCTTCAAAGAGCATAACGCTAGCAACGCAGTTCAGCTAGTTGAACTTTTGACGGTCCTAACGCTCCTGACGCAGGGCGGCAACCAATCGGAGCGTCTCACTGTAGTGACATTGCCCGACGTCGACACTGCCTAGCCAACCACGATCCACGAGTGTTTAAAACATCCAGCAGAGAAAGGCACACCTAAGACCTTTGCAAGCTTCAGCTTAAAAATGTATCTTCTGTGTATATGCAACGAACTAGTCGCTTTACGAGTGTTGCTTGATGCTAAAAAAGCTTGCGGTCTGAACGCACCATTATAATTATAGTACATTGTTGCTTTGGTTCTGCATCATACCAACTGTCTGAAAAATCAAAAAGAGGTACATGGCATCCAATACTAGATGGAAAATTGTCCCAAAAAGCAACCAAAAAATATTAACAAAAGTCTCCACAAAGAACACATAAAAAAATAAAGAAACTGAGCTGCTTCCATGAGGGGCATAATTCTAGAAGATTAAACATTTTTGTGATCAGAGCAATGAAGCCAAACCTGGAATAAATATAAATTCTTTTCAATAATTGTTATTTGTTGCAGATGCAAGACAACAAAACCTTCCTATCCATGATAAACAGTGTGCTTCATACTGATGGCTTCTACTTTGCAACAGACTATGACCTCACCCACAGTCTGCAACGCCTGGCAAACACCAGCCCAGATTTTCAGGACATGAGTCTTTTGGAGAGGGTAAGAAACATCAAGCAGCCTTTGTAAAATTTGAAGGAGGTATTAATATAAAATAATCTCAAAAATATCATAATTTTTGAAGTTACGCAAATGGACATAAATCAGATTGCTCTAAATGACCTCAAGGCGGATTGGTTAAGTCTGATTTAGTGTTGTTCAGAAAATGTGTGTGTATGTATGTATGTATGTATATATATATATATATAGGTCTTTTTTCTGTCTAGTTTTACATGTACGGTCGTGGCCAAAAGTTTTGAGAATTACTTTGGAAAAGTTGCTGCTTAAGTTTTTATAATAGCAATTTGCATAAACTCCAGAATGTTATGAACAGTGATCAGATGAATTGCATAGTCCTTCTTTGCCATGAACATTCCACTGCATGTCATTGCTATAAATCATAAATCATTATAATAAATGACTTGATTTTAGATAATAACCTTCAGTGTTTATTTTTAACAGACACATGGCTGAGTGCAGATGTCCCTGCTGTTCTTACAGAGGCCTCTCCATCTAATTATAACTTTTCTTATTCTACGAGGAGTAGCCAGAGGGGAGGCGGAACTGCTTTTATTAGTTCATCAACTCTTTCCGCCAAACCAGTTTTATTTAATAATTTTACCACGTTTGAATACACTGCCTCTGTTTTTAGCACTCCTCAGATTTTATGTGTCACAGTTTATAGGCCTCCGAAAAGGAATGCACTTTTTATTCCAGAATTTTCAGAGTTTTGATCAATTTTACACAACTCTTATGAGAAGATAATTTTAGCTGGTGATTTTAATCTACATATAGATACCCTTTTAGATCCTTTATCAACAGATTTTTTAAATATTTTAAATTATATGGATTTTAGCCAACATGTCATGCAGCCGACTCACAACAGAGGACACACCCTGGACCTGGTCATCACGTATGGCCTGTCCACCAGTGTGTCCTATGTTGTTGACTTGGCTGTCTCTGACCACTACTGTGTGTTTTTTAATATCACCAGTTTTATCCAATCAGAGACCTCTGTGAGAACTGTCCGGAAGCGTCATCTAACCCCTGAAGTGGCTGCAGGTTTTCTTGAAGTTTTTAAAAAATTTCCTCCGATACCTTTACCTGCCCCCTGTGATTTTATTGTTAATGATTTTAACAGTAACCTTAAATCTGCTCTCAACCTGCTGGCTCCAATTAAAGTTGTAAACCCTCATTCAAAACGTACAGTACCGTGGAGAAATGCAGCTATAAGAAAATTAAAGAGGAGCTGCAGGGTGGCAGAAAGGAAACGGAGGAAAAATAAAATCACAATAAATCATCAGATATACATAGAACATCTCAGATTATATAATAACGCTTTAAGAAATTCCAGAAATACATACTTTTCCAGAATCATCTAAGAACATAAAAATAATTCCAAAATTCTGTTTTCCATCATTGACAACATTCTACATCATAATTCTAATACTTTTCAGAAACCGCCCTCAAACACTCTCTGTGAAGAGTTTGCAGACCACTTCAGAGGGAAGGTAGACACCATCAGGTGTAATATTTTATCCTCTCAAACAAACATGGTTTTAGACAAATCAGAGTGTCTGCCTTCATCAGAGGAAACACTGGACAGTTTTGTCCTGGTAGAAGCTGGGACCCTTGATAAAGTTTTCTCCTCAGTGAGGCCCACCACAAGCGCTTTGGACCCGATTCCCACCAGGTTTTTTAAGCAATTTTATGGTTCTTTTAAAGATGAGATTTTAAACTTTATGAATTGCTCCCTTCAGACGGGGGTTTTTCCTGCTGCCTTTAAAGCGGCGGTAGTGAGGCCCCTGCTGAAGAAGAGCAATTTAGATTTTAATGATTTAAACAACTACCGACCAGTATCTAACTTACCATTTTTAAGCAAAGTTTTAGAAAAACTTGTTTTTATTCAACTTAATGATTTTATTAACGCTCATAATGTCCTAGACAAATTTCAGTCTGGTTTTAGGATGAACCACAGCACAGAGACGGCGCTTTTAAAGATTTTAAATGATTTTAGATTAAACTATGATGCTAAAAAGGTGACAGTGTTGGTTCTTCTGGATCTAAGCGCTGCCTTTGATACAGTAGACCACACTATTCTTTTAACTCGTTTAAAACAGATCGGCCTCTCTGGTGCTGTTCACAAATGGTTCACATCCTACCTCACAGACAGGACTTTTATGGTAAGTTTAGATACCTGTTCCTCTAAGGTCCATAAGATCACTTGTGGTGTTCCCCAGGGTTCAGTTTTAGGCCCAGTGCTTTTTAACCTGTATATGCTCCCTCTTGGCAGTGTTATCAGGAGACATGGAGTTAACTTTCACAGTTATGCTGATGATACACAGTTGTACATCTCCATGTCTCCTGATGACACACGGCCAATGGATGCACTTTTTAACTGCATTTTAGACATTAAATCCTGGATGGCAGAAAACTTTCTCCAGCTCAACCAGGACAAAACTGAGGTTTTAGTTATCGGTCCTGAGGCTCAGAGAGAGAAACTTTTACCAAAACTACAATCTTTGTCTTTTAATTCGTCTTTAAAAGTGAAGAATCTGGGAGTAATTTTTGACTCTGAGCTGACTTTTATCCCTCACATTAAAAACATCACCAAAATAGGTTTTTATCACCTAAAGAACATTGCCAGAGTCCGCCCCATTCTCTCTCGGGCCAATACGGAGACGCTAATGCATGCTTTTATCACCAGTAGAATTGATCATTGTAATGCCCTGCTTTCTGGTCTTCCCAAAAAGACTTGCTTAGGTTTACAGCTTTTACAGAATTCAGCAGCTCGTGTCCTGATGAAGACCAGGAGGCGGTAGCACATTACACCGGTCTTAGAATCACTGCATTGGCTCCCCGTATGTTTTAGGATCGATTTTAAGGTTCTTTTAACGGTTTTTAAGTGTCTTAATGGTCTTGGGCCTTCTTATCTGTCAGAAATGCTTTTACCGTATGAACCCTCGCGGTCTCTGCGCTCCTCTGGCAGCCGTCTCCTTGTCATCCCCAAAGTCAGGACACAGACTCATGGTGAGGCGTCTTTCCATTATTGCGGCCCTCACCTCTGGAACAGGCTGCCAGAGGATCTCAGGGCCGCAGAGAACGTTCATGTTTTAAAAAGCAGGCTCAAGACTCACCTTTTTAGCTTAGCCTTTAACTAATTATTATTTATTAATATATGTTTAACTGCTCAGCATGTTTTACCTGATTTAATTTTTAGTTAAGCTTTTAATTGTTTATTTATTAATCTGCTTCGCATTTTTATTATTTGTTTTACACTTATTGTTTTATACTTTATATACTTTATATTTTATTAACTGTATATTTTAATGTATTTAAATCTTTCTTGCCAGTGTTTCCTCTCTGGGGGCCCCCTGCATCGGGGGCGGTGGTCGGCTGTGGCTGCCTGGGTGCCCCCCAGGTAGCGCTTTGGTGGAGGTGGGGGTACCAGCCCTCCCTCCTCTGGGCGCCCTGGGTCGGAGCCTTGGCTGCTGCTGTTGATCTGCTGATGCAGATGGCTCCCATGATGGCATTTCCTTGCTCATCTTTACTCAGCCCGCTTTTTGTAGCTTCTATGTGTGTGTGTGTGAGTATGGCTGATGGGTTGGGTTGGGAGGGGGTTGTATTTGCATTGATGATTTTATTTTTGAAGGGGGGGTTGTCGGGTTATATTAAATCTGTAAAGCACTTTGAGTAACTTTGTTTGTTTGAAAAGCGTTTTATAAATAAAGTTTGATTGATTGATTGATTAAAATAAAGTTTGATTGCTGTCTTTAAAGGACCTGCTGAGATTATTTCAGTAATCCACTTATTAAACTCAGGTGAGAATGTTGACGAGCACAAGGCTGGAGATCATTACGTCAGGCTGACTGGGTTAGAATGGCAGACTTTACACGTTAAAAGGAGGGTGATGCTTGAAATCATTGTTCCATAAAAATGGCTTCACAGGCAACGATATTGTTGCTACTAAGATTGCACCTAAATCAACAATTTATAGGATTATCAAGAACTTCAAGGAAAGAGGTTCAATGCTTGTTAAGAAGGCTTCAGGGAGTCCAAGAAAGTCCAGCTAACACCAGGATCGTCTCTTAAAGAGGATTCAGCTGCGGGATCGGAGTGCCACCAGTGCAGAGCTTGCTCAGGAATTGCAGTAGGCAGGTGTGAGCGTATCTGCACGCACAGTGAGGCGAAGACTTTTGGAAGATGGCCTGGTGTCAAGAAGGGCAGCAAAGAAACCACTTCTCTCCAAAAAACCTCGTGAGGGACAGATTGATCTGCAGAAAGTTTGGTGAATGGACGGCTGAGGACTGGGGCAAAGTTATATTCTCCAATGAAGCGTCTTTCTGATTGTTTGGGGCATCTGGAAAAAGTCTTGTCCGGAGAAGAAAAGGTGAGCGCTACCATCAGTCCTGTGTCATGCCAACAGTAAAACATCCTGAGACCATCCATGTGTGGGGTTGCTTCTCATCCAAGGGAGTGGGCTCTCTTACAATTTTGCCCAAAAACAGCCATGAATAAAGACTGGTACCAAAACACCCTCCGACAGCAACTTCTTCAAACAATCCAACAACAGTTTGGTGAAGAACAATGCATTTTCCAGCACCATGGAGCACCGTGCCATAAGGGTCCATGGCCTGGAAACTCCCCAGATCTTAATCCCATTGAGAACTTGTGGTTAATCCTCAAGAGGCGGGAAGACAAACAAAAACCCACTAATTCTGACAAACTCCAAGAAGTGATTATGAAAGAATGGGTTGCTATCAGTCAGGATTTGGCCTAGAAGTTGATTGAGAGCATGCCCTGTCGAATTGCAGAGGTCCTGAGAAAGAAGGGCCAACACTGCAAATACTGACTCTTTGCATAAATGTCATGTAATTGTCGATAAAAGCCTTTGAAACGTATGAAGTGCTTGTAATTATATTTCAGTACATCACAGAAACAACTGAAACAAAGGTCCAAAAGCAGTTTAGCAGCAAACTTTGTGGAAACTAATATTTGTGTCATCTCTAAACTTTTGGCCACAACTGTATATTGTATGTTTGGTCTGTTGACAGTAAATTGTCCAGAATGGTAAATTACTGGTTAGGGATGGGTATCGTTTAGGTTTTATCCAGACCAGTGCTAAAACGGTACTTTTGAAACGATGCCGGTGCTTAAACCGTCTTCGAACCGCTACTTGAACCCGTGCTTAAACCGGTGCTTCAAGGCTGGAACACATACATACTTCGTCCAAAGACCCTCCTATTTAGTTATTTTTAGTATGGCTGTCAAAAAAAAAAAAGTGATCTAATTAATCACAGGGTAGTTGTAAATTAATCACCATTCCTAAATAAAAAACTACAGTTTTCCGTGTAAATAAAAGGACAAGTCTAGATGCAGTTGCTCTTGAAAAAAAAGTATATATAGGAGAAATCAATTATGTTTTTGTTTTGAACTCCACAATCACATTCACAATGTTTGTGTGGTCTCATATGAAAAATGATAGCAAATTGAGGTAGATCTAACCAAAATATATGAATAAACTTAACATTTGGAAAGCAGCAGACTGTATTAAACATCAGATAAATCAAATGTAATATAGACTATTCTGTCACAATTGACCATTTTCAAACAGTAAATACTTAGCAGATTCTCCAGTTCATCACAACAGAAAATATTATGAAGATGTACATAGCTACGTCCACTAATAGTTAGCACTAATTTAAGTCCAAAAACATCACTTTAACTGAATAATTTTGTATTTTTAACACAGTGGTATCTCACTATCAAATATACTGAAACTATATGGTGAACCAACACGCATTAATCAACGTAAATACGGAGCATTTAAACTCTGCACCGCACACACAGCAAACACTGCCATGCCCACAACAGAACTGATATACGAAGCGGATGGATAATTCTCACAGAGAACTTATGAACTTATATCACCACAAAGCCAATACGCTAATAATATTATACTCATATGTTATTTAGGATCGCAAACACATGCTGCTGCAAAACAGTCCGCAGTTTGGCTGGTTAGGAAGGAAAGCTGATGTGTTGCAGGCTGAATTATAAACAGGGCGTTGCTCGGGGAATGCGTTTTTCATTGCAGGGGGGAAAAAAGAGTTAAATCGAGGAATTATTTGATCTGTGTTGATTTCAACAGCTCTAACTTTTAGCAGTTTTTTGCACAAAGATAGCCATACTTACCTCTTTGGTTGATATAGGGAATCACTCCTGTCTGATGGGATGCCCAGAATCCATAGTGTTTGACATCTCTGGGAAAATAAGAACTGAAATAAGCCACAAAATGTGTGCTGCTGTTCGGTCTGATTATTACCGTTTATGTCCTTTAGGACATCGGTACCCATCCCTATTACTAGTACTTTATCTAATCCTGAGGACTCCGGAGTGCTTTACACTACATTCAGTCAGTCACACATTCACACACTGGTGATAGTAAGCTACATTTTAACCACAACTGCCCTGGGGCACAGTAACAGAAGCAAGGCCTCACCAGACTCTTTGACCACCGCCAGTAGTCGAGACGGGTGAATTGTCTTACGACTGAGACTGACAGCACCAATGCTCAAACTGGCAACCATCCAGTTACAGGACAAGCCACTGCTGCTGTTTTTAAAATATGACAAAAAAAATGTATAGATTTATAAATGTATAGTAATTACCCTGACCTTAATATTCATATCTGCTGTCAGTGTGATTTTTTTTTCATATTTACATGTCAGCTATGCTTGTTTCAGGCAGATCAGCGTTTCGTTTGGAATGGCCACCTTTTACGAGAGTTTATGACTCAACCGGAGGTAAGATACAGTAAATAGAGTTAACGAGTCAACTTTTAATCCTGTACTTCTTCTGGACTTTAACTCTTGGCCCTTGAAGACAATCTTTTTCTCACCAATAGGAACTCTTTAAAGATAACTTGCTGCTGAGAAGATTAAGGGTTATTCATTTTATATTGCTCTGCCTGCTCTTAGACTTCAGCTCGAAGCTGTCCTGATTAACACTGATTTCTGCGCTGGCTTTGTTAAAAGACATACATAGTTGAACTGAATCAAATCTAAGAACAGCAACTATATTGTTCTGAGTTGGTGCATTTATTTATCATTACCTGTTAGTGATAATAACTGATTGTGTTTTTTGTGTGTTTTTTTTTGTACTTTGAATTAGAAGTGATCCATGTAATAGCTCAATCGAAAATATTTACACTGTAGCTGGCACCACATGTAGGTTCCACCATGTCTGCAGTATGAGACTCGCCTGTTGTTGGTGAAAAATAGGTTTTTAAGGGATAAAAATAGTCTGGTTGTGTTGACATTGTAGTTGTGACCTATTTGATAAGTGTAGAGCATGTTACTTTGAGTATGTACTATGTATCTGCTTAATATTCACTTCATCTGACTTGGATGGACTTCAGGCTGAAATTTTGTGTTGATCATGCTAACAGTAGTTGTAAGTGAAGAGTCTAGTGTTTCGGATTTGAAACAGAAAAAACAGAACATTGGCATGAATGTACATGTTGCTTGTTGTCATCCATGTTTAGATATGCTGCATCGCAGCAAACCGGTACATTGGAGATATAGTAACAAAAAATATTTTGGATATGAATATCTTCACCTAAATGTTTTCAGCCCTGAAACACCTGCGCAATCAGCTACAATTGTAGGAATGTGTTATCTGAGAGAGAAAATAAATTAAAAGGCTAAAAAAGTAATAAAAAAAAGTTTCCTACTCTTTAAGACAGTTTAAAGAAAAACATATAAATAAAAAAAAGAGGATACCCTTGCAAAACTCTAAGAAAGAAGATGCTTCAGGTGCTACTTTTTAAAAGGTTCTGGATTAACTGATTTTTAGAAAGGAGTGAACTCCTTTTTAAAAGTAGGATTTCTTCAAGTTTGCTGGTTTAGAGCAGTTGGGTAAACTCACCTGACTGGGTTTAACCTGGTGGGAGTGCTAATGTTTTTTAGAGAACTTTTAGGTTCTGTTCAGTAACCAGGTGTATGCCCATAATCCAGATTATGAATATTAAACCAGTATCGTTTTATGATACATATGTTTCAGCATTTTTAGTCCGAAGTAGTGTCGAATGGAGGAATTAAGACCTTTAGATCTTCAGTTGTAATTTCCAGAATACAAAAAAGGTGTTGCTCAAGGTTTTTGGCTGGATTGCAGCACCAAGGTTCAATTTTAATCTAAGATTAGTGATCTTGTTTTGTACTCTATACAGTGGCAGAATGGTTGACGTCAGTAATCCAGGATAAATCGGTAGCAATGCCTAATTAAAATTCAAGTACAGTGTAAAATCAAAAGTGCCCTGTTTAATTTTTAAGGAGGGCACAAAAACAATGTTTTTTATAAAATTAATATTGTTATTGAAATGTACTAAAAAACCAAAAATAATGACCAAACATGTGGATACCACTAATAGACAACCGTTAATACAATTTATCAGCAAAAAACAAAGTTGATTTGGAGGTGAGTTGCACTCTAACTAATCATGAACTTTTCTGTTGACAGAAAAGTTCAAACTTTCGTCCCTTAGTGCATCCAAATCTCTCTAACAGTGTTTTCTAAGTCTTCAGAGATGCAACAGCTGAAACGCACTGCAGACAGTATGGCATACTGTTGAGTTGTGAAAGCCGAATGGGTCTCCGTCCTCCCCCTGGAAACAGTCTCAGGGCAACCAGGTGTTGAAGCATCGATGTAACTGATGCAATTCTATCACCCATTTTGCTCTATCCACCTCAAAGATGTAGCCATTGCTAAATTAAAACCTCAACTTTCATTTTAAAAGTAATCCTAGAACACAGTTTAAACTGGGGTGTAAAGTTGTCATTATCGACTTAAAACAATGCTTGGTGTAAAAAAAATTCAATAATATTAAAACAAATGTTAAAAACTTTAACTTTTATTTGTAATCAAAGTTTTACGATAACAGAAAGGGAAAAAAAAGAAATGGAAGTTATATACTTTAAACACGGAACAGATGGGTCACTAAGTGAAGGAGACATGGAGACATTGATACTTAACAAAAAACAAAACAAAACAAAAAATCAACATTCATTTGAGTACTGAAGTGTGACAGTATACCGTGATGGAAATTACAAGATGCATGTAGAAGATCAGGTTTATACAGGAAATGTAAAACTACATGAGCGGGTGAACACAAGTATGGTTCTGTTTATAAGAAATCTGTAGAAACACAACGTAAAGTAATAATTCTAATATAACTGTGGTGACTTTAGATATATTCTGCTGGGTTGTAATTTGTTTCCCCTGGATCCTGAACCAGCTGAGGTTGGATAAAGGAGTGTGTTAATCAATTGTTCACACTGTAATGTTTCATCACCTTTTTTTTTTCAGCTACACAAGTTTGTGTATCCTGTTCTTCATGGCTGTATCCTTTTCTGTGGCTGTTTATTTTGAGTTGTTATTTCAGGTGCAACTATGATCATGTTTGATAGTGTGTTTATGAATTCATAAACTTAAATGAAACCTGTTCAATTCAGTTTATATATATATATATATATAGCGCTAATTTGAAGCACATATGTTCTCATGGCACTTTTCAAAAAAAGTAATTTAAATTAAATCATACATACATTCCAATTAATCCAGCAGTTCATTATTCCAATCAGTTTAAAAGTTTTCTAGTTGAGGAAACCCAGCAGATTGCATTGAGTATTTGACTTGCAGCATTCACTCCTTCTGGTCATACATGTAGCAACAGTAGACAATTGCCTGCATTTTGTCATTGACTTGACAGCAATCTCTCATACTGAGCAGGCATGTAGCAAAAGTGAGGAGGACAAACTCTCCTTTAACAGGAAGTATCTTCCAGCAGAATCAGAAACGGGCTCAGTATGAGTGGCTGGGGGTCGATGTTGCAAATAATCCAATTGGAGAGTAGTAGAAGGAAAAAGTAGCAGAATAAAGGAAAGTGGTCATTATGTCCTCTAGCAGTCTAAACTGCATCATATGTAGTTATGCAGTATAACCATAGTAAACTACTAAGTAAAATAGTAAATGGACTGAATTTATACAAGGCTTTTCTAGTCATAGTGACCACTCAAAGCGCTTTACGCTGCAGTCTTATTCACCCATTCACAAATGGGGACACATTCATATACCAATACAGAGCTCAGTAGGCAAATTGGGGGTTAAGTGCATTGACCAGTTGCAAATAGGCATGTAACAGGAGAAAGCTGGAACTGAACCTACAACTGCCCCGAAAATACTTTTTTTTTTGTTTGTTGCCTGACCGGTTAAAGTATGATGTAGAATAAAGGAATAGAAGTAATCTTTTATCTCAGAGGGGAAACTCTGAGGTACCAGAGTTGGTACACCTTCGATCTATCTGTCACCAAAGAGAGTGGTAAGTCAAAACATGCATTGTTGTATACTGTTCCTTTATAGTAACAATTTAATTGTCGTTTAAATACAAGGTTAAGCTGATTTAAATGTAACAGCAATGGATTAACAATAGATTAGATCTTTCAAGCAGATTCAGCAACGGGGGGAAAAAATCCTAATTTAAGCAGGCTCTTGGTATTTCTGTAAAACTGTGTTCTTGCTTTTTTTATGTGGTCCATTGAGTCCTTCTATTTCCATGTCCAAGTATTGCTGGATTCTTAACATCTCCGGCCCAGTCATTACCATTAACTCGAGCTCCATCAATGGAAAGGTCTTTGAGTGGATCATTATTTCCAGAAGAAGCTGTTTAAGAGCCGGTGTCCGCTACTATGTCCGAGGTAACTGCTGCACTATTTTAGTCAGCTAAAAAAAGTTTCCTGAAGTTTAGATTTTTGAATGGGTACAAATAGGACCGTGTGTGAAATTTGTCTGTGAAGAACAACACTGTTGTTGGTCCCCAAAATATAAGGGTCAGCATTTTTATTCAATTTTTACCTCTGTAAAACTGAGACTTTAAGTTTTTTTCATAGTCATAATTCTGAGGGATTATGTACCCAACATACAGTGCATCTGTAAATCACAGTGCATCATTTTTTCCCACTTCACACTCACAATTTTTTTATGTTGGAGCCTTATTCCAAAATGGATACAATTCTTTACTTCAAACAACATCCCATATTAAAAAAGTAAAGGAGATGCTTTTTTTGTGCAACATTTGTGCAAATTTCTGAACCTTTAATTTTTGCATCCATCCATCATCTATGCCGCTTATCCTTGAAGGGTTGGGTGGTGGTTGTGAGGGGGCTGGTGTGGCAGGATCTTCAGTGCTCCAACTGCACAACTGTGCAGCCCTGTGATTTTATTTTTTTCATTTAAAATGTATAGTTATAAAATTAAAAAAACTGTTCACATTTTCATTGTGGGGTAATGTGTGTTTAAAATCTGAGAAGGAAAATTATTTTAATCCATGTTGGAATAAAATGATGCGCTGTGATCAGCCTTCTATTCATCGAGTTAGGTTGTTGCTTTTTTGGTGATCTGTGCAGCAGCAACTACAGCCGTTACTGATCCACCCACAGCCCCAGCCATCTGATCCATTGATACTCTCATTTCACCGGCCCTTGAAACCTTTAAAAAAATCTATCTTTAGATAGTTGATCCACTGTTCTAATCATGTGTCCTATCAAGAGTAGTCAGGTCATTTCTCTGAGCACTAAACATCTTGTACCTCTACTCCAGGCATGTTGCACTTATGGAATAGGACATTTATTTATTTTTTCTAAACATTCTTCTTCTGACCCTCCTTACTATTTTTGAACACAGTTGATGGTTCTATCATCACATCCCTCTGAGAGAACTTTGGTTATGTTTGTCTTTTCATTCTGTTAAGTCGGTTTTGTTGGCCAATTTAGCCTTTGGCATGTAACAGACTGTTCACATTTACCAGCTTTTTACTACTGCCCACAACATTTTGCAAGCATGATTGTCAAGGTAAATGTTGTGTTTCTTTTATACAGGCATTAATTCAGAAGGCCATGCTGCTAACTTTGTGGAAACTGAACAAATAGTCCAATACAATAGTTTCAAAGCTTCATTTGTACAGGTGAGTCAAACAACTGAGATTCAAAGCCATCCAGCAGCAGGAAAGCGGACCCAAAAACATGTTGGGTTTGTCATTAAAGAAATAATCACAAACCTATATTTGCACAAAGGTAATGATGCAGCTTATTTTCAAACTGCGATATGGAGGAAAACGATGAACAAGAAAATTAACGAGAGAAGTTGATTGACAAGTGTTTTTGACCTCAATTTCTTAACTAAGCATGGGTTGTGTTTTGCCTTTTTTTTACACTGTAGCTCACATTTAGCTGTATGCATTGTGACATATTTTGTTTTTCTTTGCCAGAGATGAGATATAACACAAAAAGTGGGAAGGAATCAAAAACATTTTTATTACTATAAGTGACACTCCAAAGCCCTGACAATCCACCCCCAAAACAAGTCCTCTGGAAATTACCTAAAAATTGTCTCTTTTTTTTATTGTGGTTCTTTTAGAGGGCAGATATTTTTAATAAAACTTGGCATTAAAGGGGTTAAATCTCAAACACCCAAATATTTTATTATGTTTTGAGCGGACTGAAGTTTAGGATGGGATTGGTTGTAAAAAAAAAAAAAAATTCCCCTGCTACTTTCTGGGGCAATCAAACTGTACCACTTTGCTTCAGAAAATTATATACGTTAGAAAGCCTGATTCATTTGCATCACAAAAAAACAATGCTGGCCAAAATTTAAATCTCACTTTTAATTTCACGCCTCACTGCCGCCTACTTCCACATTGCCTAGACTACTTTCTTGAAAAGCTGCCAATGGCAAGAAGAAGAAAAAAAAGACTTATATAGAATTTACTGGCACCTTTTTGCTTTTGGATGTTTTTTTTATGCCAAAGATCTCTAGTGTTGCTCTTATTTTAGTGACCATTAAAGATTAAACTTTTTGGCATGTTTACATCTTCTAATAAAAGAAAAACTGTTTCTGAGTTTATAAATTGTATACTTATGCAATGTTTTTTTTCCCTAGACAAGAGGCTCCATTCCCCTCTATTGGTCTCAAAGGCCCAATCTGAAGTACAAGCCAAAGCCACAGATCAGCAAATTGGTCAACCATGTCAGTGTTTTACTCTTAGATTAACTATGACACTGTAGTCTGTACATTTGTTTATGTCTTATGTAGCTTTTCTGCTTGATTTTTATTTTAGTTAGACGGATTCCAGAGGCATTTTGATTCCCAAGTTATACTTTACGGAAGACAAGTCATTTTGAACTTGGTAAGCAAACAAAATGCTTTTATTACAAGTTATAATTGTGTGAATGCTGTAGGCATTCACACTATTGTGTTCCTGTTTTTCTTTATTCTTTATTCTTATTCTTATTCTTATTATTGTTTTATTATTTTTTTTGGACTTCAACTACTTCTGCAATTTTCATGCGAAATCTGCGATTCAGCTTTTTCTGCTCTTTCCGGCTATGACTTTTAATATTTCTACTTTTCATACTTTTTCAAATATTCAGCTTTTTATGCGATTTTTGCTCCCATTGAAATGAATGGAAATTCATGAAAATTCAGCAAAAACTTTTCCACAGCTAACTACTTCCACAAATTTTCAGCTAGAAACGCCATTCAACTTTGAATACACCTTATAGTTTCCGAATTACAAGAAGTTGTTCGGAACCAAGCACAGGCAGTTTTCAGTTTTTCTCAATTTTATCGACATATTTGACATTGTTTTACAGCTATAATATTATATTTTCAAAAAATTGAGTAGGATCCAAGCGTTTCCCTATCCGTTACGATAAAAACGGTGCATTGCGGATGACCATAGGCCTCACGGTTCTCGAGATATTAAGAGTTCTTCGGAAGCTGCATTCCCATTCAAAAAAGCCTAAAAGTTAAGGATCCAAAGTGCTGCGCATTTGTGTGCTTGTGTGTGTTTGTCAGAGAACCCTGGCCTGGGATTGGTCGAAAAATGACAGGCCTTATATGGAGTGGAGGGAGCTCTGGAGAGATTAAAGACAGAGCACAACAGATCCTCGTAGCCATAGGGATTTAATTATTACATGTTACACTGGCCTACTAAGACCCCTTTTTTGCAATACAGCCTTATGTTGTGCTATGAAATGGTTTGGTAACTTCATGGAAATACATTACGCCATTTCCTGCCTGAACTTATTAGTGTGGAGTGTTTTTTTTCTCTGATATGCGTTTACATTGTTCCAGGTAAGGTGTTTTTGAACATACTGAACATGTTGTCATTGTTAACGGTGTTTGCCAAGATAATGTCGGGGTGATTAAAGCCAACAGTAGCATTTAAGCTAGCATTAGCATATTACCACGTTTAAGCTAACATATGCTTTTTAAGTATATTTTAACATACTGAATAGCTTGTGTCACTATTAACTAACATGTTAGTGTTTGCCTACATGCTGTCAGGGTCATATAAACCAACAATAGCATTTAAGCTAGCATTAACATTTTAGCTGATTTAAGCTAACATATGCTTTTTAAGTATATTTTAACATACTGAATACCTTGTGTCATTATTAACTAACATGTTAGTTTTGGCCTACATGCTGTTAGTGTCATTTAAGCTAATTTTTGCATTTTAGCTAGCATTAGCCTTTTGGCTCATTCAAATCAAAATGAGCTTTTTAGGTACATTTTAACATTAAGCTCATTTAAGCTCATTTAAGCTAACAAATTCTTTTTAGGTGTATTTCAACATACTGAATTGGTTGATTCATTGTTATCCAACCTGTTACTATTTTCCAACATGGTACCAATAGAATTTTTTGCTAATATTAGCATTTTTGCTAATTTAGCTCAGATTGGTAGTTCTGCTAATTTTTATTGTACTGAAGGAAATGGATTACTGTTACCCAACATATTAGCATAAATCAAGGTTTAAGAAATTGCATTTTTTGTAGGATTAGCTTGTATTGCTGAATTTAAACCAAACCATACCAAAGAAACATCACCCTTCAGTCATCATTGACCCACATCATGAAGGTCCTGGAGAGACTCCTGATGCCCCACCTGAGTAAGCAAACGTATCAGGACCCCCTGCAGTTTGCTTATCGCCATGGAGTTGGTGTTGAAGATGCCATCATAAACCTGCGTCAACCAACCAACTGTCATCTGGACAAAGCAGGTAGCACTGTGAGAATCATGTTCTTTGATTTCTGCAGTGCATTTAACACAATTCAGCCTTATTTGCTTCGTTAGAAACTCCTGAAGACACAGGTGGAGGCCTCAATTATCAGCCGGATCAATGACTACCTGACAAACGGACCACAGTTTGTGAGATTGAAGAATGGTGTGTCAAACCAGCTGGTCAGCAGCACAGGAGCACCACAAGGGACTGTACTCTCACCATTCATTTTCACTCTGTACACCTCAGACTTCCAGTATATGACGGAGACCTGTCAACTGCAGAAATACTCAGACGACTCCGCAGTTGTCGGGTGTATCATAGATGGAGAAGAAGCTGAATACAGAGAGCTGGCGAGCCGCTTTGTGGCATGGTGTGAAAACAATCATCTTACCTTAAATCTGAACATAACAAAAGAGATGATTGTAGATTTCAGAAGAAACAGGGATAAGTCAAAGATTGTTTCCATCATGGGAAAGGAAGTGGAGTTCACCTAGACAACAGACTGGACTGGAGAATCAACAGCAAAGCTGTCTACAAGAAGGGACAGAGAAGACTTTACTTTTTGAGAAAGCTGAAGTCCTTCAAGGTTTGGAGCAAGATGCTGCATATCTTCTACAAGTCTGTTGTGGAGAGTGTTATCTCTTCGTCCATCATCTGTTGGGGTAGCAGGATCAGAGCCAGGGACTTAAAACGACTCAATAACCTGATACAGAAGGCTGGTTCTGTTCTGGAGTTTAGAACAACTGGAAATAATGATGTAAAGAAGGATTCTTCATAAAAAAATAAAAAAATTATGGACAACCCTGAGCATCCTCTTCATGAGACTATCCTACAGCAACAGAGTATCTTCAGCTGGAGGCTTCTAAAGTTTTGCTGCAACACAGACCCCAACAGGAAATCCTTTCTCCCCACAGCCATAACACAACGAGTTGTTGTAGACCATCATGGTCTACAACAACTCGTTGAAAAATTAATTTGTCATGAGCTACAACAACACTTAATTTATCTCTGGGATCAATAAAGTATTTTGAATTGAATTGAATTTATTCTCCCAGTTTTGCTTTGTAAGACAATTTTTAGATTACTTTTTTCATTTTCTTTTTTTTGCTTTTAGCATTTCACCAATATGCTTCCCCTCACATTTTACCTAATTTTAGAATTTTAGCTCATTTTAGCTACTATGGGGATTTTAGCTTATTTACATTTTTTTTCTGTATGTGTGCTTTAAGACTGTGGTTCTTTTTTTTTAGCTCATCTACACATAACATTTCAGCATTATGCTACAAATAGCATTTTAGGCAATTTCAGCTTATTTGACTGTTGATCTTATTTGATCTAAAACTGTCATTTCAGCCAATTTTGATTTTTTTTTTTTTTTTTTTTTTTTTTTTATGCATAAGTATTTAGACAATTTTATGTTGGTGTGCTTAACTTTTGCTACTGAGTGCACTTTTCAGATTTATTAATGAGTTTGATAATCCTGGTTTTTACATTTTAGCACAATTTTTGCAGCTTTGTCCAACTTCTTCAGCAATTTTCTGCAAGAAAATTCAGCTTACAGCATTCACACTGCATTTTTGCAGGAAATGCAAATTTTTCTAATTATTATTATTCTCCTCGTGTCCGTACGTTTTTTGAAGTTCAACTACTTCTGCAATTTTCATGGGATTTCAGCAATTCAAATATTCACGCGTTCAGCTTTTTCTGCTCTTTCCGGCTATGACTTCTGGTATTTCTAATTTTCATACTTTTTAAAATATTCAGCTTTTCATGCGATTTTCACTCCCATGAAATGAATGTAAATTCATGAAAATTCCGCAAAAAATTTGGGCTTTTCCACAGCTAACTACTTCAACAAAAGTTCAGCTAGAATCGCCATTCAAACTTTAAATGGGTCTCAAGGCCTTAAACTATGTTTGTATGGTTCAGTTTTTTGCTATCTGTTACGGTTTTCGTAAAATTGCGATTTGAAAATCATGCACATTTTTTAAGGTTTTCAAATTTGTGTTTCAATGACGGAATTCTTCAACTGGCAGAGTGTGCACTCTACCAAATAACTGAACCCCCCCCCCCCCCCCCCCCCCCCCCCCCCCTTTCTGATCTTTTACAAACAAATAACTCCTATTCATACAAATTTCACACAATCTACACATATATTAAAACGTAGGAAAGTTTGTTGGGATTCCGGAAATGTAACTGTCATTGAAGTGACATTTACAGATTTCCCACAAATGGCCCCAAAGCGATGAAAAAACACCCCTGAGTGGATCCTCCTCAAATTTCAGCATCTCAAAATGATGCTCATTTTTACAAAATTGCTGCACGGAGACAGATTAAGTTACACACATGAAACAAAGAAGTATTAATCATCAAAGCCTCCTGATACTCAAAGTGAAATCCTTATTTCAATTGCCCTTATACTTCCCGAGTAACACAACATAGTTTGAAACCAAGTCAAGTCAGATTTCTGGTTTTACCAAAAATATACTCATGTTTGACGTCAATTTACAGCTTTTATATTATATTTTCAAAAAAATTGAGTGGTTTAAGAGTGTTCCCCTATCCATTCCAATAAAAGATACATGGATCACGTCGATACGCCTCACGGTTCCCGAGTTATTAAGAGTAGTTAGGAGGAAGGATTCCCTGTTTAAACGGCTGAGGAATTAAGACACAAAAGTGAGGTGCTGCAGCTGGCCTCCTGTCATCTTCTCTCCTGCAGGGCCAACCGGTCTCTGATTGGCTGAGTAAGGTAAGGCCATTTAGTTGCTACAGTTGGAGTCCCCTCTTGTGGTGAACAATAGAATTACTATGCGCTATGGACACTACATAGTAGTGAATGGGATGGAGCCAGATTGTTCCATCCCATTCATTGTCTTTGGCCGGTAAACTTCACCCACATTAGCTGCTGGTATTCAGAGGGCCCAGTGTTGCCTGTGTCCTTTAGCCTCTCTCCTCTCACAGTGACCTAGGGAAGCAGTATCTACAGTTAAGCAGCCTGCTACCATCAATGAGCAATGGTGATTACTTTTAAAGGGCATTTAAGCAGGCTTTTATGGTTAGGCTATTGTGGGCATTATACATGGAGTATGATATTGTTATCCAATTTGATATTGTAGGATCCCCTATTAATTACTCTTTTATTTAATCTAACACAGGTATAAAACTATGGAGGAAATCTCAGCCCTTCAGTATGTTGAGAAATGAGGAGAGTTGGAAGTCTTTCCAAGTCAAGTCTGCGCTGCAGCGAAGGAGAATCGCCAGAAGCTGCAGAGAGTACAAGTCCTCACAGCCGCCCAAAACGATTCTGATTCTCCTTGCTGAGACAGCTTTTTTTTATTCAAAACTGCACAAGGATGGTTACATATTCATTGCACAATACAATTCCAGTAACATGAGTCATAAGCAACTGTGGCCTTGAGATAAGAGAAAGTATCACAGAGAAACAACTCCCTAGTTGTGGCAGAGCATGAGAACATTCTGTGTTCTTCTCTTAACGGTGCAGTCTCAGCATAATCACGCTCTGGTTAAATGGACAAGTTCTGCAAAATAAGAGGAAATATCTTTGCATGCACAGTGTTATCTTAACTAAGCTGAGAATATATGTAACAAGCATCAAAATCTAAGTAAAACATCTCATAAGGCACTTCATAAAGCACAGTATAATAGAATATATTCAACAGTCCCCCTTTTAATCTATTTTAATAGATTAACTACAAAAATAAGCAATAGTCAAATTTAATCAAGTGAAAAAATAGCCATAACAGAAACATGGGACACATCTGGTCAGGTCCGAAAAACTCCCCGGGATATTTTGTGGAAAGACAGTTCATTTCTTTGACTTTGTGGGGAGAAAAGGATCCTGACACCACCTTTCCCAAGGGTCGGCTGCACTTGGTCCCAGTCTCTCACATGGTCGTATGTTCAGGCAAACATGGTATTCTGCATAACCTGTAACAGAAACTGAGTTAGTGCAGCCAGCACTGTCATAATGTAAAATGTGTTATTATACCTAACAGTCAACATATTATGAAGCAAATAAGTCAAAATAGCCAGAGAACAAGCAAAAAGTGGTTACTATATGTTTGCATTATACTAAAAAATTTTAAACAAAGGAGAGAGG